>OX244268.1:25771337-26971337 GCA_945867215.1 Epinotia demarniana
GCTGAGCAATACTTTGATGAATTGTCTGACGTCATCTAGTTTTCCAGCTAACCTTACTCAACACGCTGAGTCAGCCAAATTTATCAAACAGAACCTATAATAATGTAGTAATGCTACCCCATTAAACGTTAGTCACGCGAAGTATCTTATTACCAATTAAGTGTAATACAAAGGGAAAAGTAGTATTGTGTTTCTGGAGATGAGCAAGGTCGCCAGAGCTCCCGAAGAAGCGTTGTGTTGAGAGCGAGGGAACTTGTTCCTTCAGCTGTCAACACGGCGAATCCCCAAAC
Source organism: Epinotia demarniana (assembly GCA_945867215.1). Classification (NCBI taxonomy): domain Eukaryota; kingdom Metazoa; phylum Arthropoda; class Insecta; order Lepidoptera; family Tortricidae; genus Epinotia; species Epinotia demarniana. The sequence goes on from OX244268.1 coordinate 25,771,628, forward strand.
ACATGAAGGGTCGGCAACGCCCATGTTACTCTTTTTGAGGGAGGCGATGGCTGAGATATGCGTCACACTCGTGATCGGGTGCTGTTTGTGGAGTCCGGACTGTTCATGCTTGCAAGCGCATATATAGTACCTAACTACTTCAATACTAGTGTTATTTTATTATTATCGTATTGACGAGAGACATCATTCCGATCTTGACACGTTTTATTGTTATTGACCCTGTACATCACTGACAATATTATTATTATTATTATTTAATATTATTTTTATTGTTTTGTTTTGACGCTTAGAGACCGTATACATCTCTACGAACATTTGAATAATTATGAATTGTATTTGGACGCTCAGAGACCTTATACATCTCTGGAATACTGAATTAATATCATTAACTGAAACTGCTGGTCTACGCTTCAAAGTCAGTGTTTTGTGCACTGTCCCCAATACATAGGATTTACGATATTTACATTTCGACAGCGTGTTCTGAAAATAGAACTGAGTTGAGTCGTAAATATAACATTCCAAGCGAAAAGGACTTGAATTATAATGAGATGTCTCAAGTTGATATTGCTTTGATGAAACGCTGACCCTGTTATAAGTTCGTGGGCCCAAAAGAATCAATATTGAACTATATTGAAGGTAGGAAGAGTAGCTCTTACATATGAAATTGGTCTTTATTTGTGATAAAGAGTTTCTGGATCTAAGATCAACAGACAGAGAGGTCACTTATGCAATACTTGACCCTTCCGATAATAATTGGAATGAAGCTGTCAAACATGTATATTGCGGTTCAATTTTCTAGAACGAATTCACTTCTATTTATACTAGGCACAAAGATAAGACAAAGCCATTGTCTTTCATTGTTAAGTGCAATCGCAATTTTTTAACGTTGTAAAGTATGCTTCAACTACCAATAAAAAGTTGTTAGCGCCTTCTGCTTTCGTTTAAACCTTGCCACTTTAACAATAAAATAAAGTATTTATTGAACATGGTCTTTTCATTTGGCTAAACAAGATTTGTTGGACCGACGGTTCTCAAGAAAAGGTCCGTTCTAGAAAAATGATTCTCACTAGGACGTGTTTGATATGACGCTAATAAATAAAGAAGGAAGCTATAAAGAATGGAACAGAAACCCTGTTCAACATCAATACGAGCAAAGTTTGTTAATAAAGCAAATATATATTTTTTTTATTGTGAGCCTGTAGTGTCTCACTGCTGGGCAAAGGCCTCCCCCACTTTTTCCAGTGCCCCCGATTCTGAGCAGTCTCTGGCCATTTTTTTTAAAAGGAGTCTAGCTCGTCTGTCCATCGTCGACGAGGTCTGCCACGTCTCCGTTTCGAGCTGTCGGGCTGCCATTCAGCGGTGATATATAAACCAAAATTAACTATACAATTCAAAGTCTCAATCTTTAACACCCTCATGCCTGATAAATAGCTGACACCTACCGTTCAACTCTATTTTTATGGATTAAGATTAAAGGTCACAAGTATCTTAATGAACATGGGGACTCTTTACATTTCCATTATTTTATTTTGACGCTGGAACCTCTTTATATAACTCTTTGTCGTAGCATACTCGTAAGTTGTTTGTAACATGGCCCGGAGACTCTTTATTTTTATTCAGAGTATATATTATTATATATTATATCTCTCGGGAAATATGTGGCCAGGTATTTGTCTATGCTTTCTTTAGTGATATGTAAATGTATCATGTCACTTAATGATATTGAAAAACCGATTATATTTAGAAAAAGAATATATAAGGGCATCAAACACTCATTTGTATATCAGTGTTTCTGACATTGTAAATTTTCGATTATTAACGTGTAGTTTGTTATTTGACGATCTTTATGTAATTCAAATACAAATAATTTATTTCAGGCTTGCGTCCATAACTGTTACTTACTTAACTAAGTGTTGCGAGGACATGGAGCTGTGTCCATCGACGCATAAGCGTAATATTAACTAAGTCCTATAGATTTTCTTCTAAGTCCTATATATTTTCTATATATTCTAATTAATGTCCAGACTCGTCTGGACAGGAATTAATTGTGACTTTATTTGAACATTATGGAAATTGACATTTTATTACAACTCATTTGACGATCATAATATAAATGATGCATATAGATTAAACTAGCTTTAATGTATATTTTAATTGCATATTATGTTTTTTAATCTAAATCATTGTTAATGAATTGTATTTGTAAGCTCTGGCATGACGCCATTGAGGTTTACTTGCAGACTAAATATTTGACTTTGAATTTGAATTTAATTTAATTATAACATTTTATGTATGTTTGAAAGCAAATCTCGAAACTTTTAATTATTTTCGCTTAAAATTGAAATGTTCGCCGAGTCTTTTGTATGTAAATAAAACGTAACGCACCTGAGTATTAAAATATTCATTGTTTCTGAGTTTACATAAACCTATGCTAATTAGAAACCAGGTACGCACATTCCCAAATCAAAGCGGACAAAATTCGTACCAAGTTGAATACAATTAAAAACACTAAGCTTCAAAAATGTTTCATATCGGATCTTTCCAAAACCATCAGTGAATTTTTGGTTGTTTTGAAATCCCCGTGTTGTATAATAGCATAAATAATTATAATAATAAATGTTGCGTACACAAAAGCTGTAAGGTAATGCACAGACGAATCGTGAACAGGTAACGTGTCAGAACCATCACGCACATTGATATCAAACTGGAATTCTAAACAGTCAGTAATTCAATTGCGATATCAGTGGCCCTCCGTAGAGCGGCCATTGATCGACAGAAACGGTTATCGCACGATCTTCTCCAGTGATCGAATTTAAACTTTCGTGAGACATGTTAAAATAAAACTTCTAATCACACGGTTCAACTCACGTATTCAATGTCACTCCGGGCGACATGTTTCGAACTCTTCGGGAGTTCTTCTTCAGGATGAGTGTTCTCGCGGCGGTGTCGCTCGTAACACTGCCCGCGCCCGCTCCTCACGTCGAGCGGCGCGTGTCGCACGCGCCGACAGGGCAGGGGGAGGGGGAGCGTCCAGCGCTGGAGCAGTTATGTGAGATAGCGGCAGGAGGTCATCTCCTCCGAGAGACGATACGCACACTGAACTCACTGTGTCCACGGGATTGTCACCACACGCTGTCCACTTCAATTTAGGAATGATAGTTTTCCATGCTGGCGGTAACATCCCGAACTCCCGAAGAGTTCGAAACATGTCGCCCGGAGTGACATTGAATACGTGAGTTGAACCGTGTGATTAGAAGTTTTATCTTCTCCAGTGATTTGATACTAGGCCTCAATGGGTATCATGAGCTTCGCACCCCTGGCATGAGCGTCCACGTCCAGCTAACGTACAAAACCAATTGAAATTCAACTTTTGTGAGTCATATTTAAAATGATACTGGTAATAACAGTTAAACTCCGGTATGTTACAAGCTTTTATTTAGTTTCACCTGTCCCGTTGTCTGTCTGTCTGTCAGTAATCAAATCTTGCAAGTTAAATTTGACCCACTTCCCGGTGACCGATTGAGCTGAAATTTTGGGTGTCAGTATAGTTTGGATGACAATTCAATAGTATGGTACCATCGAGCTGATATGATGATGGAGACAGAAGGTGGCCATGGGAATTCAGTACTTAACCGACGTAACCCCGTTGAGTTTGAGTCGTTAGACTCGTCTAGTCTAGTCTATGATGGTATACAGAAAAGTACAGTCGGCAATAAAATCTTGTACTTACCAAAAATGAATATTTTTTAGAAACTTTTTTCACTAAGGTCTCACTAAGGTCGACCAGTTTTGAACCCTTCCGAAGTTCGTTTTCAGGTCCACGGTCTTGTATTCAAGGCGATGCGGCCGCGAGGGCACTCCTCCTGACCCCGTATCATTGTGCACGAAACAAATTCAAATTAAATTAAAATGCGCATAACTCAGATTGGGCTCCTCTCGGTGAAAACAGACAGTAATTCACGTAAACTGCGATATCAGTGGCCCTCTCGAGCCATAAATCGGGGCGCCGACATTATTACTGGACAGTTATCGTGTGAACTCCGCCATTGATTTGGGACGGCCATTATATTAGCATGGTTCGAAAGGGATACCGCGAAGGATGTTTTCCCTGGATAATTAACATATTCCGTGTTTGAATTAAAGACGAAGGGTAGTTTGATGTCCGAATGGATTAATGGGATATGGGAATGATGAATGGGTTGTTTTTCTTCTTATTACTTAGTGTTTTGTAATTATATTTTCCGTATTCGGGCATTAGATTGGTTTTGTACTAAGCAGTTAAGACCTGCTAATGATATAAAATTAGAGGAATAATTGAAAACTGTAACGCTTCGAGCTGAATTCAAACCGGCGACCAGGCATACGTGGCCCGTCGCTGCTAACAAACTGAGAACAATCCGTTTCGATCACCAAATCTTTCAATTTATTACCTCTTACGATGCCTTAACCCTTAATTTGACAGTTTCGCCCGAGTGAACATTATCTTTGGCAACTCTTTTGTAGAATATTGAGCTTCACCGAGCCTTGAATTATGGACCTTTGCTATAATTAAGGGTGGAGTGTAGCGACATCTACCCAGAAGACTCAAACCAGACATCAGATTTTTTTGAAACTCAAGATCCGCATTATGATCACTTAATGTGATCTGCAATGGTACATCAAAATGTTAAGAAATAAAACAAATGTACCACTGGTCAGAGTTTTTTTTTATTATCCTTTACTTTCGATAAACATTTTTTTTCTTTAGAAGACTCCACACTGAGTTATGGCAGTACTGCGATATGCATAAAAACGTGAAGGTGTTGAATATTCTGGATTCAGAACAAAGATCGCGATTAGTGATGACGATTAGTGTCGGTCCTAAACAAACCAAGGTTAGCTGGAAGAGATCCCTTATAGGGATAAGTTCGCCTTTGTACTTTGATCTATTGTGTGACATGTATATTCCTTAACCTGTTATTGTGTACAATAAAGTGCTTACATACATGCTTACATACCACTTATACATATTTCGTTTTTAACTAACTGCTTAATTTTTTTGATGCAAAATAATTGAGCACGCAATGTATTCATTTGTGTAGGGTTCCGTGACGCCATCCTTAAATGTTGAAACGTTTGTAAAATCGATATGGACATAATTTAATACACTGTTGCTCGGTTGTACTTAAAAAAAATACGGTATGAAATTTACAGGCCGTAAAAGTACACATTGCTGTAGCTTGCGGCAGTAATCAATCCTCGTTACCTAAGCCACCGCGCTGTGTCGCAGCGAATACGGATTGATGAACATTTATATTCATGCAGCTGAATGCAAAGATTTACAGGGGTACCAACAACCTGGAAGCTAAAGGGCATTGGGTAACCTTGTATGAGAAAAAAATATATTTTTTTTGCAGCGGCCACGGATGTTTGCGTAAAAATCGTTTAGAGGACCTCTTAATACGCATATATATAAAATTAAGACTGCGCCGAGCATAATCGGCAAAAACGGCAGTCACCGTTCAGACGGTGGAGTTCACAATTCTTTACAATAACATATAAATCATATGTAATTATAATCACAAAGAATGTGCTTACAATAGAATACTATAACTATTCTCAAATCATCTACAGTTTAATAAATACAATTCCATAAAGTTGCACAAAAAATGAGAAGAAAGTGTGTCGGCGTTTAGGTAAAATTGAATAAAAAAATTTATAGTATAGTTGCAAAATCCTACTCAAACGAATCTCCAGTGTATTAACTACAAGAGAATGCAATCGTAACATTTCAAAGTGCTTTGGTTATTTACTTGTGTTTTTTTTTAACTCCCTCCAAATCCGCCATACAAAATTACTATGGAACAAAATGATGAAATATAATACGCGAGCAACGCATGACATATTCAGTCACCCACGAGAGCTCAGAGAGAGAGCACGTCTCAATGGGGCGCGGTGACACTTCGATGTCAATTGTGTATGAATACAGCAGTATTACGCAGCAAAACGGGGTAAGTATTTTTTTTGATATTATAAGCTTCTAGGGCCCAAGAATAAAACATTAAACAGATACTATTCTTAGTTCAGGAGGTCGATCACGTAACGCATTGTACGCCCGTCAGTTAGATCTAAATGTATTTTTTTATATGGAAAAATGACTTTGTTATCTTCAGTACTTACCATTAAACATGATGGCGAGGGTCTCAATGGTCTCATGACGAAGCCGGAAGATGGCTGGTGGAACTCTATGATGGAAGGGGCTAAGATAGTCGAGCTTGGGCTCGTTTGCTTTGTTATCTTCAGTACTTCCTATTAAACATGAAGGCGAGGGTCTCATGACGAAGGCAGAAGATGGCTGGTGGAACTCTATGATGGAAGGGGCTAAGATAGTCGAGTTTAGGCTCGTTTGCTTTGTTATCTTCAGTATTACGTTTTTTCTCTTGTACAGTGGGGTTACGAAAACTTTCGTTAGTTATTAATTATTAAATTCATTCCTTTATAAAGTCATAGACTCTTAGTACCTTTTGAAAGCAAAGCATTAAGTAGACAAGTGCATATAAAATTATACTTACTTGATATCATAACAAGTATCAAAATAGTTTACACCTCTGATCTGACCTATGTCTAGTTTCGTATCAACATAAAACCTTTTTAATGACCTAGTCAAATAAACAACTTCGTAAGAGTTCTAATGAATATTCTATTCAATTGTCAGTGTTTGTCAGTGTCAATATTTTCTCTTGTAATGTTTGCGATCACTAATAACATTAGCTTTGTTACACATTACACCAACTTAAAATACAAGTAAAAATGGGGAAACGCAAGGAAAAATATTAAACATGTAAAAAAGGCCCTAAGTATTTCAACAAACGGCTACTTGCTTCTATTGCACGAACAAAGAGACAAAATGATGCCTTAGGAATTTCCAATGTAAGCATTTTTTTTTTACTTTTGTCATTATGAATGAAATTTATGATCAGATAATAATAAATAAATTATTTTCAATGTACTAGAAAATATTCCCAAGATATCTTGCATCAATTTTAAAAGAAGGTAAAGACTCAAAGCAAAGTGCTTCGCGTAGCAAAGGAGAGCTACGGCTACGTAGCGGCGTAGCAGTTCGTAGTGGGCTCGTAGCAGATGAATGGGAGTGCTTTATTTTATTGAATTAAATTAAACAGGGAATGGAAGTTTTATTAAGTGGATACTTAGACGAAGTTGTGCTTAGTGTGGTAATTCCAATAAACTAAATACACTTCTACATATGTAGTCAAAAGTACTGATTTTATGATAGGAACTAGCAAAACCAGCCGGTTCATATGCGGTAGAAATTAAATATCTTATAAATTGTACTCAATTAATTAACCTCCATAAAAAATTAAGTAAATAAAAAATAGGTTTGTTTTAAATGAGTACTTGTTAATCATCCAATAATTTAAGTTTATAACAAAAATGTATAATCACGAATAAGCCTTGATAAATGAATATTCTAAAGGTTGCGAAAAAGCTACGAAATTAGGTCGAGTGCGAAAACATCTTATGTATCTACATGGAAATATTGATCATATAATATATGTGAGCAAGATTTTATTATCCATACGGGGTCAAGCACCGCTACGTGTGCAACGCTGTAGCGCGTAACAGCAATTTTCCGCTCTGTAGCGAAAATTGCTCTTAGCGCCATGACTCATATGTGCGTCATTGGCCTTGAATGAGTTAAGGGTTGGTGTAAGATTGCTCAGATATTTTGGAACGTAGGTACCTATATAAGTATATTTATGAACGCGACTGTATAAATAAACAAGTGAAATTAAAAGATTTTTCAAAAAACTTGTTTTTTTTTTCACTATTATGTTATTCCCACGATTATGAGGAATCCAACGACACCTCACATGTCAAAATCAATTCAGACTTATGGCAAACAAGCGTACGGCCCGCCCGATGGTAAGCGGACACCGCAGCCTATAGACGCATGCAACTCCAAAGGAGTAACATGGGCGTTGCCGACCCTTGATATGTCTGAGGATTCGCCGTGTTGACAGCTGAAGGAACAAGTTCACAGGAACAAGACACAACGCATCCTCGGGAACTCTGGCGACCTTGCTCACCTCCAGGGACACAACACTACTACACAGCAAGTAGTAGTGTTATTAAGGCTGTGGTTCTCTGCAAGGCGGAGGTACTTCCCCAGACGTCTTTTGGCTGATATGATGATGATGATGATGATACTCGAAAACCATAAGCCTTCTTCTGGGGCAGTAGGGTAAAAAATAACATACATACATACATACATAGATTCACGCCTTTATTCCCAAAAGGGGTAGGCAGAGCACTTGAAACTTAGATCCGGTGCCACGTTAAGCATACATGTGGGTATAAAAGATCGATAAAATGTGATATCGCAGTGATAGGTTGCTAGCCCATCGCCCACGACACACCCCAACCATGTTCCCTTAGTAAGACTCTTACGACACCCACGGTAAGACAGGGGGAGGTGCTATTCTATCCCGACACCACACGGAGGAGGAGGTAAAAAATAACAAACGAAAGTAGCTCGTAGTCTCAAAAATAAGTCCGTAGAGGTCTAGGTATTGTTTCAGCGTCTTTGTGTCCTGAACCCAGTGGCACGTGCAATTATCAAACAATGGTCGGTAATACTGGTCCAATCGGGGCTTACTGCGGGGTCTCGATGACAAAGGCACAAATTGGGCTATTTATAGGGTTTCATCTGCACAAGAGCAAAGGGTCTATTTATTCGCTTTATTTCAATGAATACGCATCGATTTTACATTGAAACTCAAATGCGCTTCATAATAAACCATATTTCTAGGAACCTACCTAGCGGGCGCCTACGCCGAACGCACTTTCCGCTAATTAGCGAAAAAACACGGGAACGCCTCAGCGTAGCGAGTCATGGCAGTGAATGTGTTAAGTGAGTGTATTGGGGGAAGAGTGGCCCGAAAATCGCAAATAGGTTATGCCAAAACAAAATTATGGATTTTGGATACGTTTTGTAATTTTTCAATTAAATCCTATGACAAAACCCACCCGTTTCAAGATTTGCCACTAAACAAAAAAATGGGTCATTACATAATTTTTTGTTACTTATTAATTAAACAAAATATTGGAATAATTGTTTTGCGGGTTTAAAATAACAACGAAACTCTACATGGATTACATCATAAATAACCCATAACATCACAGTGTTAATCTTATAGGTAATCTTGTAGTCGTAGTCGTAGGATTGTGTAGTTGTAGTAGTGAGTAGGTGTGTCGAATGTGTCCACACTGTGTGACGCTGTGCTTCACCAACTATAATTATGTATACCATCCTGTTTGTTTATTATTTTTATTGTGTATGTCATTCATTTGTTGTTTTTTTTTATTTTTTATACTATTGCTCTTTTTTGGTCTTTGTTAAAAATGTGTGTGAGCCGTGGTCACCTGTAATTGGCTAAGCATCTTACAGTGATTTTTGTACTAGGTTAGTTTTTTAGCATATTGATGTATTAACTGTTGGTGATCCTTAAATAAATAAATAAATAAATCCAAAAGTGACACTGTCACGCCTAGATCATTGTTACAAGAGAGCAAATACAAACCTCATTTGAAAGACTGAACGTTGCTTTGACAACGCCTATAGTACGGCAACACGTTCAAACACCTCTTAGGGATCGTCCTAATGGTATTAGTATTAAGACGACCCTTGAATTAGGACGATCCCTTATGTGTCGGTGAAGACCTGAAAAAAAAAACATTCAAAGGGTTAACAAGTGACCCTAGAAGACGTAGCCATGGCGAGAAAAACAATTGATTCATCCAATTACAATTCTATTTCACTATCGTCAACACAGTGACAAGTTTATTCTGTAGCCATTGCCAACATTGGAAAGAATATAGTTTTCATCTCTTCGACAGGCTCAAATCTAAACTGCGTAATTCTCAACACATTCCTTTACCAGATATTTAATAAAACCCTAAGAAACCACGAGATTCAATCCCCACTTCGCAGTCATTTCTTTACACATCACAAGGAACATGTACTGCCCGACTAAGTTAAAAAGTTGCAACTTTACACTAGTTTCATAGTGACTTACATCTTTTCGATTTGGCAGTGTTGTAGCGATGTGGCTGCAGCGTGCATCCAATTTCACAGAACGTCGACAGATGGATCTGCATGCGAGGAGCTTGTTTGCACAAATAGATTGTACATCTGGCGGGAGATTGGCTGGATTAGTTTAATAATGGAGATATTATTAGTAGCCTAACACAATTCAATCATTCAATGGAATTTTCTTTCAGGGTTTCAGTCGATCCGTCTTTGTGGGGACGCAATTGGGATAATCAACTTATTCTACCACTTGTTTATTTATCGAAATTGTAATAATGCGTACTCCAACTCCATACACCAAAAGGCTTTGGGACCGTCAAAAGTCCAATCGGCATCCGTATGGAACAAACGGCACCGAATGGAACAAACAACAGGGTCGCGTTGTCAGGAGAGGCCGAGTGCCCTCGGCGCTCGTTAAAAATGAGAGCCCTCGGCGCGACTGCGCTCGCTTCATCAACTGTGCATTAACGGTTTATCGATTCACTTGATGGAGGTGCGGGGATCGTTTAATAACTTTATGGCGGACCAAAGAAATACTTTCAAAATATGGGAAAGTTTCGAATACGTTTCAACGTCAATAGTTAAATGGATAGTAATCTTCTGACTGTACGAGTTTTCGAACTACTCTTGGTCTTTATAAACTTTTAGCTAGCACAGTTACTATACGCGACTAAGTTTCAAATAGTAACAACATATGTGCGATATTCGTGATAGTTTGAATATAGTCTCTGACGGTATTAAACTATTAATCACCATTAAATAAACTGTACAACTTAAACGAGTGGAACACTAATAAATAACTTTATCTATGACAGCACTGAGCTCGAAGCAAAAAGCATCTGTGAACTTCGGACACGAAGTTTCCCCGTATGCAATCTAACTTCACATTGCGACCGCGACCGGGGGCTATTTACTTGTAGCTGTGTTGATCTAGTAGATACTAGCTGTAAACATTTAGACGTATAGCGTCTGACATCTTAATAGTGTGTGTATTTTTAATATTACCTCAAATTGTAACCAAAGGTTTGTGATAAGGCTAAGAACCAATATTGCATTTTTTTTTCTAACCACCATCTTTATTTTTTCCATGTAGTTAAGACAACCTTAAAATTTTCTTCCAATATCGGTTCATAGTCCTAACACGTACCTCTGGTTAGAATTTGAGGTAATATTGAAAATACACGCAGTATAAGAGTAGCTATGCTAGATGAACATTTACAAAACAAAGGCTCTGATATGCACCACAAAATAAATCCTTTTTTAAGTTTTTAAACCTTTGATATTTCACTAATAATATCAGTTTTTGTATAACAACATTTAAATTTACATTTAAATCTATTTCATAAAATTATCGAAAAAAGGCAGAAATCAACTTAAGTTCTGCTACTGCTTCTAAACCACAAGACGGTTGACTTGGACGGTTGTTTCGAAAAAAAAATTGGAAATTTACTGTACATTCTCAACGTTTGTAATAATCATTCGTTTTGTTAATGTGAGTCCTTATTCTTAGGAGTGGGTCCGTGCGTGATCGAAAAGCACAGCATATTGAGATTTATTTAAGGTATTGAGCGAGAGAGGCAAAACTTTGGGACCTACAGTCGTCCTAAGGCCATGTTTTCGGTCCAACGGGGCGACCAGCAGCGCGATGTAGCATCGGCAGTAGACTGATTATTAAAATTTCGCAACCATACTAAAAATGGATCAATACACCAGAAACCGACAGAACTCGCTAGGCCTGTAGGTTTATACTACCGCCCGCCTAGCGGGCTGAGCCGGCATCCGAGCAAACATTACGAGTGCCTACCAGGCGGGTTCTTGGTTGCGAACGTGTTAATGCTTCATTAGTCTATTGAGATATTCATATTACTACGAGTACATCTTACTCGGGTCATAGCAAGGTTATTATATTAACGTCTTTCACATTTATTTATTTAAATATGTTACAGTATACAACTATACACACATATAGAGCTACGGTAGCCTAGTGGTTCAGGCATGCGGCTGTCAAGCGGCGGTCGTGGGTTCGAATCCCGGCTCGTACCAATGAGTTTTTCGGAACTTATGTACGGAATATTTACCGTTAGCTTTTCGGTGAAGGAAAACATCGTGAGGAAACCGGTCAAATCCCAATAAGGTCTAGTTTTCCCTCTGGGTTGGAAGGTCAGATGGCAGTCGCTTTCGTAAAACTAGTGCCTATGCCTAATCTTGGGATTAGGTGTCAAAGCGGACCCCGGGCTCCTTTAGGGGCACAACCGGGAATAACGCTAGGAGGATGGTGACAGTATACAACTATATCGGCTACACCGTGAGTATAGCAAGGTTTGACTGTTTGACTGAGACATACCGTTGACACCGACACAAAGGTATTTGCTCACAGTCACAGTGAAACTTTATACCTCTACTACCTATGGGGACCCTCTCTCGGGTTGAACACTTTATCATTGTGATTGAGCTCATCTCAGGTCCCCCGTGCTCAAATTAACGATACTCGATAACCTAATTTATGAACAGTGAAACTAGAGGCTAAATTCAACAGGTTTAATAAATGACAGGACAACTTTTGACATGGCCACCATCAGCGTTGATCTGTACTACATTTTCATCCGAATAATTGAGAAGGAGGGTTATGTATTTCGAGCGTTTGTATTTTTATTTTATAGGTATTCAGGATAACATGTATGTATGTATGTTTATACGTATGTATGTATATGGACAAGAAAATTGTTTTTAACGGGCTACAGTGCATATGGGGCTCGATGGATTTTGACATATGAGGTGTTGTTGGATTCCTCTTAATCGTGATACTGTCACATAGGCTAGATAATTAATTAAAACAAGTCGATGCAAATTTTGAAAAGTCTTTTGATTTTTCTTGTTGATATTCTATTATCTTAGTGTATTAAACCCTCGTATGTGAATCACAAAACTGAATCAAATTACAACCTTGACAATTAAAAACAAATTGTTCAAACGCTTAGCACGGGTACGTGCCTCAACCCGAGTCTTTCAAGATTAGCCCATTCAATCATGATTTTTCACCTCGGATCAAGTCCTTGTTCCTGTTCGGTCGATCCCGATCTAAGTTATTGTATATGTCCACATAGTTATCTTTGCATGTGTGGTTAACTGGATTGTTCATAAAACAGGTAAGGTCTACTTATGATAAGAAGTGTGTTTCTGTGTGTACATTTTGTGTTTTCCTCTTATGTTTGGCTATATCCCAAAGTATCATTATACTTTTTGTGCCAACTTTGTTATGTTTGAAATTTTAATGTAGAAAATATACCACAATTACAGTGGTCATTGATACAAAGATCAAAACACAAAGAAAAATGTAAACGAGCATACTATTGAAGCAGACTCAGAATCGAACTCGGTGTCTTTGCATTCTCGGTCTATTGTGAATGTGCTAAATAAGGCCCTTGTACACTCGTTTATCTCGTTAAAAACACGATATTAGTCATATAATACTATGGGTTCACCCAATTTACTTCTTCAGCGGAATATTTACAAATATTAAACTTGCACTCCCGCACCCCAATAGCCCCTTCACTCATAATTATCTAAACTCAACGAAAGATTTCCAATGGGAATTATTCAAAACATCCAGATCAAAAGCCGGCAAATTAAATTCCGTCCAGGCGTTCGACGAAAGCGAATGAAAATGCCGCCATCGGACGGAGGAAATTAAATCAAATCCCGACATTTTCTCTAACAGGTTTGGTTCGATTGAATAATCTTTTTTCGATACAATTGCTGTTAAATGTGGGGCAATTGAGTCTGTTGGTGTGTAATTAATGATGGAATAAGCTATTTATTTATTATTTAATAAACAGAATATAGAAACTTAATAATTAACAGGGTGCCACAAATCTGACGGAACAGTTTGTCTGTGTGATCACTTTATAGTACAGATTTACCTAATTTGTACATACCTACATAAGTTGTGTTTGTAAATGTTACATACAGCCATGCCTTAGGTGTAATTATACAAAAGTAAGGTACCTATTTCATTGTTACTAAAATTGGTGTTCGTTGATGTCAGACGTTAAAAAATCACTTTTTTTGCATTGAAATAAGAAATAGGTAATACGTTCCTGTCAACGAGGTTACGTCATTTAAGTACTGAATTCTCATGGCCAAATTCTGTCTTCATCATGACCAGCTCGATGGTACCATAATATTAAATTGTCATCCAAACTATTAAACTAAGTCAGTCAGTATTAAAGTAATCAGTTCAGTTGCTTCAAAATTGATATGCATGATTCCACCCTTACAAACATAGTTACATAGTTAAGTACAAACATTGCAAGTTAATAGAACGCTAATTTTGTATTAAGCAGTAACGCTGCTAACGAAATCAAAAAATTGTTTTTTTTTACGGTCTAATGTAAGAAGGAACTGATTGAAAGATTTAGTGGCCGAGACAGATTGTTCCGATAGCTCAGTTGGTTTGAATCGACTGGCCATGGATGCATGTGGTCGCCTTTTCAAATCCGGCTCGGAGCACGAAATTTTTAAATTTTTCCTTTAATTTTAATTTTTAATAGAAAGTTTGTAAAAATGTTTACTGTGGACTTTAACAAAATGTTTAACATTAACTGTAAAAAATGTCCAATTAAGCCTTTAGTATCGAACATGAATCAGTTGCAAAACATCATACAGGTACTCATGAGCATTGAAAATGTATTGTTAGTTTGCAAGACTTATACATTTACGGTGTACCATTTTCTATACTGGAGTGAATTTATTCGGCGCAAAGAATATTTAATTGTCTGAGTCCCAAGGTATTTTAATCCAAGGTGAAATGTATATGCCCAGATATATAGTTCCCTTCATTTATATTTCATAATACCGTTCAAATGAGTTTAGTACCTTGTTTTCATCTAAAAATCTTAGCCTTAAGAAAGCCCAGTGTACTTTTAATACATTATTCCCCCTTTAAACAAAGCTTAAAGCGTAATTATTTGGCGGTAGCTTCATTAGCGTACAGCCGATCGATTTCCAATCCCGCGACATTGGCAAGGCAGTGGGTCGGCGACCTTTCAGGGACGGCGTTGGTACTCTTCGGTAAGCGCTTGTCATACGGGAATTGAATTGTTAACACCGCTCTAGTTTCTCAACACCTTTAGCCTGAGACACGAATAGAAGCTCGACCTTCAAACATCTGTTTAATGGATGAAAATAATATTTTATAGAATTTTATACTTAAATATTTCGCCAATGGGTTGGCTGAATAAATCCAGGCCAGAATATGAACTCGTAGGCGTGGAACACACGGAGCGGTAAGGCGCTACTATTGGGGGTGTTATAAGTTTAACATGTGTATTATGCTTCTCTCGATGGATGAACCGATTCAAGTGCGATATTATTCAATCGAAAATCTTATCTGTCATGATCCCTCTTAGACTTAGTTTCTAAGTTTGTTATGTCGGGGATGTTATTAATTTTTTCAGTTATTTAAGCTACTCACGTTAGGTCAGTAAATATCGATGCTAGACAGGGACAGGTGGAGCAGACTAGACCATTTGCACGGACAGACCATTAGATTTTATGTGTACATCGTTGGCGCTCAGATAATAACGCCCACACTCTATGAGCATACAATATTATTAACATTGACATCTATGTGATGGGTTGAAGTAAAGTCACGAACTTTAATTTGGGGTAGTTGACTGCTCTGTAATATTGTATAGGAATATAAAGATAATATGTTGAACATATTTATGCTAAACAAAATTATTCGTAAATATAATCGGTCGTACCAATAGTTAACTCGGAATGTTAGAATTTATACCTACTTACCAAATAAAGTTTCTACCACATTAACATTCGTCGATAACCGAATATGCCAAGTCTGTTATGCTAAAAGCGTTTCGGACAATTGAATAATATGTCAAATAGTTCCTTCACTATATTAAATATCGCAATGTAAATATACCCCAATAAATTAGAAAATCTGCGAAATGGTGAGTAAACGCTGACTCAGGGCATTACGTGTCCTCTTGACAACCCAAGGTCGAAAAGCAGTCACAAGCTACCACATATTGCCACAGGTCGCTTGGAAAACTAACTCAAAACATACAATACAAATTTTGAAAATAGAACCTTCTGGCATTAATATAAAGTCGCATTTGCCACGGACTATTTTTGTGGATTGCAACTATGTCCCACTAACATTTACCATGACAAAATGCAACGCTATTCGGAATTTAAATTCTTAATTAAAAAGTCGGGTATTGGTGCAACAATAACGTTGCTTGGGTCCTTTTGAAAGGAGATTATGGATATTCCGTTTAATTTCAAGTTGCATTTTTATCGCGTGTTTTATTAAGCGTGGAGCTAGTTTTTCGCGTTTTTTAACGAAATGAGGTCATAATAAACTCGTTTATAGGTCAGTAGGGCAAGAATTTGGTTAAAAAAATTAGAGCGCTCAATTTACGAAGAAACACAGCTCTTCGACCTACTGTAGGTAAACGCCAAGCAAAGTAGTGTATTAGTAGTAAAAATTGTACAAAATAGTCCTGAGCACGGCTTTATGTGTGTTTTGTTTTGTAACGACAACTGCCGTGTCACTGTCACCCAAATCAAATCGGCCCCTTTTCCAAGATGACAGGCGCGATAATTGTCTAAAAAAAATACAATTGTAGTTGGTGAAACAGACATTTTCAAAAATGTGTCGTCGCCCTCGCAATTACGTGTCGACAATTGTAACAAGTTGCGTGTCTTACTTTAGACTCAATTCTGACATATTCTATATAAAATAAATTGAAGAATCACCTGTCGCTTGACTTATTTCAACAATTATAATTCTAGAATTTGTATAAGTCTAATGCGAGGAAATGCCGCCAGGCGTCCTGTACAATGCCTCGAGGGCCTTTTTAGATTTAACTTAGTTTTATATTTGATTTAATTTAGTTATTGTTAGTTATCATCGTATAAGTCTAATAAGAAAATAACGTTGAATTTTTGTCAGTCGCACTCGTAATCTGTACTGTAGATATAATATCCTCGGAAGTTCACAATTCGTTGCCAAGACGCAGCCGTTAGGCGACCTTTGACTGACCTTGGAAGAAATATCACTCCTTTAAGTGCCATATATCATATCATAAGTCTTCCTGTCACACCAGCCTCTTTGCAAGAACATTTGGGACAACATAAGCTTGCAGGGGCCAAACGAAAATCGAGCATCACCGAATCGTTGGTTTTACAATAGGTACTAAAATTACAGCCGAATTGAGTCAATATTTAGTAGGATTTAATTTGGTTGGGTTTCGCAAGCTCTTTCTGACCCATTAGCTAAGCACGTGTGGAAACGAGATCTTCTTGGTCGTATCCACATATTATAGGTACTTTAAAAAAAAGTAATAGTGAAAAATGTGCTCAATGTGTGTGCAATGTGTGTGTGTGTGTGTACTCTTTGGGGAGGCCTATGTCCAGCAGTGGACGTCATTCAGCTGATATGATGATGATGATGAACAATGTGAATGAATGAAGACCGGTTTCATCCTGAGGGTCGTGAGGTTGGCATATCCATTGGCGGCTTTACCTATACCTAATATGCATGAGGCTTTGACGGAGTACTAAATTGAAGTCGATTAAAACTTTATTTTAAAAGTAAATTATTGCCGGAAGTGCAGACCCGGCAACCGGTGGCAAAAACATAACTACCTTCTTGGCAGTCGAATAAAAGCAATGTCAAATTGCGCCCCTGAACATTTAATTCAAAATGTTTATTAACCTGGGTTTATTTGTGTTCGAGTAAACCCTTCATATTCGTACTCACAGTAACCCCCTTCCTTGAAACGTTTCATTTCTGTGCAAAATGAGTCAAACATTGTAAGTAGACATAAAGTAAACATGTCCAGAAAGTGCTTTTGATAATCATAATCCATTCAAATCCGTGTTAATCGTCTTATTAAAATAAGCAGTACGATTATTATAATGAAAATTGTAGTAGAAAATGTTATTATTAACTAACTTCAAAAAAACGAGGAAGTTCTCAATTGGTCTAAGTTTTTTATCATTATTTTTATTTCTAATAATCGTTACTTCAGAACTCGTACTATATGAGAGGATTCGTAGAATTATTTTTTGTTTGTTAGTATATGCATCCAGGTTGATGCATTTAAAAAAAACCACTTGGATGATGGGATTCATGAGGAATTGAGAAAACTCTTCAATTATATTAGGCACGCGTGTGACGCGTGTAGTGATTTTGGTATTTTCTATTAAAAGTCGTGTATTTATACTACCCGCAAATCATACATATGGTGAAGTGGAATTGATGATGAAGACCACAGATGACTTATAGAACTCTTCAATTATGTACTTGAAACTATAAAAATACGTCACGAATTCTGAAATGATTCCGTTGAAATAGCAACGAATGAAGTGCCAAAGGTGATCCTTGAGGAATCTACGAAAGTCTTCAAATATTATCGGCCCACAGAGATTCGTTTCTTTTTCTAAGAATCGTTTTTTTAAGCGGAATACTAAATTGAAGTCGGTTAAAACTTTGCTTTAAAGTACCTAAGTTATTTCATCTGTGTATCATTTTATTTGGCTTATACGGCGCCATCGAGGCTCAATCCACGATTTTATTAACCCAAAACACGTTTTTTTTTCATAGTAAATAGGAAAAAAGCCCGTTTATAAACTTACAATAATTTATTCATATCCAACTATTTCATTAACTTTGCTCAGTTTAGACTGACGAAAATGTATGAACAGGTGTTTTTTTTTGCATAACACAAACTTGGTCCCTTCGTAAAAGATGAAAAGAATCATGGATAGACGCACATTTTGCTATTTTATATCACAGCACTGCAGCAGCAGGAGCACCCTGTAGAAACGTTACTTTTGAGATTAAATTAAATTGGATGCGTTCAAATTTACTGTAGACTTCGATCTACGAAACGTCCATTTCGATGTTTGACTGTGCTACCGTTATATCAAGTGGATTTACTGTGCCGTAGTATGTTGTGGCACAGGTGAATGTAGGTCAATTTGGTCGTTCCGACAACGGAGTTCACCGCAAGGACAAAGGAACGGAGTCTGTCTTTTCATTTTCAACGAAATGCCCGAAATGGTCGCATTATTGCCTTGCTTGGAACAGACAAGCATGATGCTAGTTCAATCTTGTACTTATCCTGATTTTTAACAGACTTCAAAAAAGGAGACGGTTCGCAACTCGTCGGTTTTTTCTTTTTTATGTATGTGCGATTACTCGAAGTCGCATGGCCAGATTGAATCCTAAGTCCTGAACAGAAAATGTTTCCTACTGTTTAACTTTAGTTTAAACATGTGGACATGACAACAGGCAAAATATGTAAACATTGTTTCATAATTCGTTAAGGGGCTCCCATACGCCAATGACCTTCGATCTGAATCCCTTAGTTTTTTTATGTTTTTTTTAGCTTACTATATTAACAACAACGGCTTTAAGCAATATAGTATCCCATATTTACTTCAAAGTTCATCGTTTTCGAGATATTTGGCATCAAATTTGAACCATTTTAGGTCAAAAAACCCGTTTTCTGGCCATAACTTTTGTGTTAATTGGTTTATAATGAAAACCCTAGACCAGTTTTTAGAGACGTCACAGACGAACCCAAATATGTAGATTTCGTATATGTTAGATCTTTCACGTCAATAGAGATACGAAATTAGTGTTTTTTTAGACAATCTTTAAAAAAATCATACAACATAAAGTATTCATTTGTTTCAAAATCCGGTAGACCAAAATGGAGATAAAGGATTGAAGAACCGATAGCCGTTTGATTCATACTTCTATCTGTAGTGAAAAAGAAGGAGATACGATTCAAAACTTGACTAAAGTCGATGGAAACCTCGGGTAGCCCCTTAATTATCTGAACTAGCTTGCCTTGAGAGAGGAGTCCCTCAAGGGTCGGTGATTGGTCCGATCCTGTTCATTTTATACTCTGCTGATATAGGGTCACACATAACACACAGCAAGTACCACATCTATGCGGATGATGTACAAGTGTACATCTCATGCAAACCTTCCGAACTAGAGAGCACCATAGAAAATCTTAATGCAGACCTTTCAAGTATTTCTAACTGGGCCACAGAAAATGGGTTAATTCTTAACCCAAGTAAGACTAAGTATATGGTTTTTGGCAGCAAACAACAGCTAGCTAGCACCAGTCCTTCAAATCACGTTATGGTTATGAATAAGCCTATTGAGCGGACGCATGAAGCACGCAACCTAGGTCTTTTTATGGATGGCAGCCTTCGTTATGAAAAACACATTGCCAATACAGTCAGAAGCTGTTTTTATAAACTCAAAGTACTGTACAAAATAAGACCATTTTTAAATGAGAGCCTACGAATACAGTTGGTGGAATCACTAGTTTTATCTAGACTTAATTATGTGGACACTGTGGTTGGTCCACGACTTCTTTCTAAAACGAAGAAACTCATCCAGCGTGTTCAGAATGCCTGCGCTCGCTTTTGTTTCAACATTCCGTTGAGGGCCCATGTCACCCCATTTCTAAACAAGAATAATATCTTGAAAATGCAACACCGCCGTAAGCTCCATTTGGCTTGTTTGCTTTTTGGGGTATTGAAGCACGAGGCGCCGGCGTATCTCTTCGAGAAACTCTCCTTTAATAACTCGTCTCGGG
Source organism: Epinotia demarniana (assembly GCA_945867215.1). NCBI lineage: Eukaryota > Metazoa > Arthropoda > Insecta > Lepidoptera > Tortricidae > Epinotia > Epinotia demarniana. The sequence continues at coordinate 25,792,367 of OX244268.1, forward strand.
GTGGAAGACGTCAGCGCATAATATGTCTGGTGACTCCCCGACATGCTTCTGCTGCTTTCCGAGGAAGTTTCCGCTATGCAGCCACGAAGTGCTGGAACAATGTCCCGCCGCCGCTTAGAGGCTTGCCGGACGTTAACAGATTTAGAATTAATCTCAAAAAATTCATGCAAGAACATCAGCATAAACAGGAGAATCTGTGTCATGAAACTAGCTGCTTTTAACACTCCCTCACCTGTTGGTTATGCCCCATCTGCAATTCATCCATTGCCATACGGTTGCCAAACGTAATTTAATGTGTACTTCAGTTTGTCAACGTAGTTTAACTTAATAATATTGTTTTTAAGCACAATATCATGCTGCTTTGATTGTTTGACGTTTAGTGTTTAGTTTAGATATAGATAATAATTTCTACTATGGTGTTTAGTCTGTTTTCTGTTTGTTGGCGCTAGTAGTACTGTTCGCGTATGGGCTGCGTTCACTTTTACCATTAAGGCCCATACGCACGTAGCGGTTTGTTGGGATGCAACTTTTTGCAGGCCAACAAACCATTACTACTACAACTATTTATTTTTTAATTTAATTATTTATAAGTTTTAATTTTAGTTGAGACGGTATTTTTCCTTTTATTAATTTTTGTTTGTTACTTTCCGTGTCCTCACCAAATGGACCCTGCGGAAGACCAGCGCTGGCTGCAAAGCTAGTACATGCTGAGCTGGGTCCATTTCGTGGTAAAAATGTGTTTTATTTTTTATTATTATTTCTTTTAATCGATGTTGTGTTTGTCACGAATAAATGTTTTGATTTGATTTGATTTGATTTGATTTGAATTAAAAAAAAAATCTGAGCCTCATAGTCACCCTTAAGGGTCGAACACACAGCACCGTCGTGGGCGCGCGGCGTGCACGCGACGGCCGCGCCGCGCGATATTTCCCTACAAACCAGGCGAAACAGGCTGCGTCCCGTCGGCAACGCGCCCCGCTTCTGTCGCGCCCCGCCAGCAACCCGCCGCGCACAGGCCGCGCGCCCGCGACGGTCGCGCCGCGCGACCGCCACGGTGCTGGCGGCTAGTGCTGGCGGGTTGATGGCGCGAGGCCAGCGCGATGCCGGCTGGTTGATGGCGCGAGGCCAGCGCGCGTGCTCTGTATGACCGGCCGTCCCGCGCTCGTCAAGCGCCGCTATCGCCCCGCTGGCAGTCTGTTCGACCCTTTATTGCTAAAGTTAAACCGTCCCTTTAAGCTACAGACCAAGTCTTGTCGAATAGGGTGACCATAGGGTTGGTGTTTTTGCTATTTAAAATTATCATCAATAATGTTCAATTGTTTGCTTCTAGAGTTAATTAAATGAATTTGCCTTAAACTCATGTTTCACCCTGTATTTTTTCGTTCGAAAGGGTCAGGCTCTGATCCTAGTGTATCGACTCTTCAAATAAGGCGGAGTACTTAATTGCCGAAAATCTGAAACGCATTAAATGTAAAAACCTCCGCAGAGAGTACAAGTTTGTAACATTTGGCGTCGAGACCCTCGGTCCGTGGGGTCCCAGTGCGCAAAACTTATTTGCGGAAACCGTGAAACGTCTGGTTGACGTAACTGGTGACCGAAGAGCTGGCGGCTTTCTCTCTCGGCATCAGCATTGCAATTCAGCGAGGACATGCCGCCAGCATCCTCGGCACAATGCCTCGAAGGCCTTTTTTAGATTTAACTTAGTTTTAAAATGTTAGTTATACATCGTTCTGTGAAAAGATAAATTGAAGTCGGTTAAAACATTGTTTCTACAGTACATTATGTATGTTCGACTAAACGGAAATAATAACGGAATTTAGGTTAAACGTCAAAACTGTATCTACCAATCCTAGAACAAACATTATTCTTCGCGATTCGAATAAGGTGTCAAATTAGACCTCTCACAGACTGACGCGGCCTGGCCGCGGCGGACAATAGTAAACTTGTCCGCAGCTGTCAAATTACCTATTGTCCGCCACCGCAGGCCGCGCCAGTGTGTTGCAGGCCTTAATGAAATAAATCATTTGACACTTTTACCTTATGTAGAAGAGAAAGTGCCGGAGTTGAAGATGACGTATTCGCTGGAAAGCTTTAATTTAATAATGAGTACATTCGTTTTCTGGGCATTCTGAGATCTTCCTAGCTGCAATTATTTCCCATGGGAAACCTTTTTTTCCAAATGGATACTAAATCATGTTAGGCATGACGTAGTTTCTACAGACAGCATGTCATCGTGCTAGTCCCCGGAAGATGTATAGAGATGCTTATGAGCACTTTCTAGAGATTCTACCGGAATGATAAATGATTGCCGCATTTAAGATTAATGCAGTTGTTGAGATTAATGGGTTAGTCTGCTACATACATACACTTTGAGATACACAAGAAGCTTGAAACTGTTTCAGATAAATGAATGGAATAGGGGTGTAGACATTAAATAAAATCATCCATAATGTCATATTTTCTCGAACAAGGATTAATAATGCAGTCAAATGGAGAAAATCAACGCAAGAGGTTAAATAAAAACGAAGTTATACCGCGCGCGATGCTCGCTCTGCGGCAGCCTCGCATATTGCGACGTCACACACCGTCTGCGTTTTCTCTCTCTAACAAGCAATATTAAAACGGTTGTAGCTTCGTTATTCTTTGAGATATCTGAATGGGATTTTCGTCACTAGGCATGTTTTTTTGCCTTCTTTTGAGGTAATAATAATTTTCGAGTCTACACCATTGTGCTTGCTTTACAGTAGCTTCCTGGACTCTTAAATGTATGATGATATCATTGAAACGAAGATCGATCACAATTGGACCAACAGCTTTAAGGTACCCATCCCGGCTGCCAAAGTACCCGCAGCAAAGCATCGCCATCAAGATGTCGTATCTCACCAAGCACTCAACAATAATTTTCGACAAGATCACAAGCTACCAAGGCTAGTTATACAGGGTGTCACAAAAATGAATAAATCATAAGACCTTTGTGCGACGACGTTTTGACTAACGACCCGCGACCCCGTGTCGTGTCGTGACAAGTGAAAGAGATGGAGGCTTTTTGAATTCATTTTTAAGATATAATTGGACCCCTGGAGGAAAAAGGGGTGGAGATATTGATCATTTTGTTTTAGTCGTCGGAACGGTGGTAACTATGTCATGCATTTTATTTTTAACCCTTTTCTTGGCAGATGAAAAAAATCGAGAGCCCAAGCGTCGTTTGTGGCTTGTAGAGCAAAACAAAAGTAAATAGGATCCAAAAATGCAAGATATAATTGCATTGATTGAACGGATTGCTTATTGTGCGTACATATGTACTCGTAAGCTCATATTTATTGCCCTGTCGATATTGTACCTATCGTAGGCACACATTTCTTTTTAACTCAAGTTAAAATTCAGGTTTTTTTTTTAATTTGCCGCGTTTAAGTTATACATATGCCGACTACGAGGTACGTAGCATGGCCACGCAAGGCTCTGAAATGATTCTTACAGCAAAGTGGAAAAGCGTTGCTACGAACTATGGCGTAGCACACGTAGCATAGTAGGCATGTGAAGGTTTGGATGTTTTGATGAAATTTTGCACGAAGATAGTTTATAGCCTGGATTAAAATATAGGACACACAGACGAAGTCGCGGGCGGAAGCTAAATTGAACTAGCCATAGCTCAATAAGATTTGTGTTTTGGGTATTAGTAAACGATATATTTAAATAACTAGATTCTGCCCGTGACTCCGTCCGCGGGGAACTCGTTGATATTCGCAGCTCCATACAAACTTTTACCCCCCCATTTCACCCCCTTAGGGGATGATTTCGGGCATAAAAACTAACCTATGTCACTCTCCATCCCTTCAACTATGTATACTTAAAAAATCACGTCAATTCGTCGCTCCATTTTGCCGTGAAAGACAAACAAACAAACACACACAAACATTCAAACATATCAGGGGTCGGTAACGCCCATGTTACTCCTTTGGAGTTGCATCCGTCTATAGGCTGCGGTGTCCGCTTACCATCAGGCGGGTCGTACGCTTGTTTGCCACCGTCGTTGCATAAAAAAAATGAAAATTGCCCTTTAGTTTGGACGCATGAAAATGGATTTCTGTTAGGGGGTACTTCCCCAGTCGGGCTATTAACATGAGCGATATGACATTCCGCGTTGCCCTACCTCTCTTGAATAACCAAAACTCATTCATCTTAATTTCAATCTTTCAACACAGGAAGGCTTGTAGAATCTGTTGTACCAAATTGCACAGTGAAGTGTATTCTAAACCTTGTTCTTACAAGATAAGGTTCACAAATTACTGGTGTCTTCGGTAAAGGAAATAATTCGTCATTAGACTAAAAAGTCTTATGAACGCATCAACTCTATGGATAGTTGCGGCGAATCTCTCCTGAACAGGGTTACAGAGATGGCTGCGTCCATGGATTATTAAAATATCTAGTGTAACTGGAAAGCGCATAACGCCGGAGATACGCTCGACTCGTCATGATAATAATAACACAACTACCGATCGAGATGGACGTACACAAGTGTCAATAAGTGCGCCAAGGATAGAGACATATTATTTGTTACCCCTTTTTGTTTGCAACAATCGTGAGTACTAGATCACTGTTAAAATATCGCAATGTATAGTTAGTTTCACTGAAGAGGATGAAAAGTACCGAAACAAGCATTACTGACATCGATTGTTTAATGGTTATCTTTAAGTACGATAGTAAAATAATTACGCGTAAAAAATTAATAGATGAAACAGCAGCTACTAGCTACTCGTGCCACACAACGGCTTGTACTTTTTTATTTTTTATTAATGAGAAACAAACAGTTTAAAAAAAGAACACATCAGTAACGTACCTATGGCTTTGTGAGTAATACAGTTATAGACCTATAGTTTCATACATTTTTATAAAGTTACAGGTTAAAAATATGAAAAAAGAATGTAAAATATGTTTAAAAGTGTGACCCAAACTATCAGTGATCAAATATTTCATATATATATATATATATATATATGACACATGAATGTGACAGTTTAGTGAATTAACAACTTATACTACACTTGATGACACTATTAATTCAGGTAAATTAAAAACTAATCTTTTAAATATACCATAAGAATTGCCAAACAAATCTGCATCCATACATTTCTCTTTATACTATATGTATACTATTCTGTGACATCGGTCAGTTATCTTAATTAGCAACCAAAGAAGTTGTTAAATCCCACGTTTAGTGCATTTTCGTAATTTTAAACAAAACAAACTATATCCCAGATACTTGACATATCTTCTGCAAGTTTTAATTGGCGTTTCCTTTTCTTTCTTGTTAGAAAATTAAGGATGGTTTGCACAAACCGATCTGTCGATCACACATTATGTGTCAACTGTATTGTGTTTCAGCTCCCTTTGTCTCTGTGTCTTTTGTGTAGTGAATAAATATCTTCTTTCTTTCATTATAATCGTAAGCGGTGTTCGTTAAAATCTGACTGTATGGAAAGTTTTACAAGTTTCTATAGAATGACATCTGCCGGCGCCATATATAACGTTGTAATTGTAAGTTGATGCAACTCGCCCTAAGACTTGGTATTTCTTAATATATAGGTATAGTATTTATTTCAATCAACTATTTCTTGTTGTTATTCTGTCCCGTTAGCCAGGAGACAAAACTACAGACTTTCTTAGAAAAATTGTGACTATACGGGCTTTAAACGTGCCTAGAAGATGATCCATACCAAAATACGGATATTAGTAGTGGCAGCCCTGACCGAAAACTTTAATTGACTATACATATAGACTAAATATTCCATGGAAATTGGTCTTGTAAATAATGAAGCTCTCATACAAATATCACGTCCTACTACGACGGAACGTGGAAGAAAAAAAATAAAAATCAAAATAAATAAAATAATTAATATCTTTGTAACGAATGTACCTAGAGAGGTCGTAGTTGCGTCTAAATATACGTCTTCAAAGGGTTTATCCCACACTTTGAACAACAGAAACGTTTATTTCATAATTTGCAGTATATAATGTTTTTTCGTAATATCTGGGTCTCAGAAACAAGATTTTCAAAAATGTATTTCTCAAAAACTATACATATTAGAAACGCGGGAGTTTTAGTCTCGCATTTGTAAGGATATACTACTACAGTAATTTGTAATAAAATGGGGATGTTACTTTTTTGGCTCCTATAAAACACTGTGCCACGGTAACTTAGTGACGGAAAATAGCAGATTCTCCCATTTTGACGACCGTTGTAGCCTAGTTGGTATTTTATTAGTGACCCTGCCTACGAAGCAAGAGGTCCTGAGTTCGAATCCCGGTAAGGGCATTTATTTGTGTGATGTGCACTAATATTTGTTCCTGAGTCATGGATGTTTTCTTTGTATTTTAGTAATTATTTATCTATACAAGTATGTTTACCGTCGTCTAGCACCCATAGTACAAGCTTTGCTTAGTTTGGGACTAGGTCGATTTGTGTAAGATTGCCCCCTAATATTTATTTATTATTTTATTTATTTATTTTGTTAAGTACCTACAGCGACTTCCAGTTACGTAGTACTTACTAATTCTGCAAAGATGGCTGCGTCTGGTGCGGTAGTCATGGAAACATCGATTGAAGCGCATCCCACACAACGCGACCCAACCAACGCCTCAGCGCCGAAACAACCAAACTATACAGGCGTTTGTCAAAGAGATACATTCATTTTAGGCCTTACTTTACACGAATTAAGGTGCAAAATCGTAAATATATCTTTGACGGCTATACAGCACGTATAACCTTCTTTGCTAGGCAGCTAGATGTTGAAATATCGTGATTTTGTAGGAGCTCGTATGGGACATAAAGCCTTTTGGGTTGTAAAGGCCATTTACGGTGAAACTGTGGCCACCTGCTTGTTAATAAACTGGCCTGCATTTAATGGCACTTTGAATTTGTGCCTGTTACGAGTCTGTTAATAATTAAAGTGAGCGGTTAGTTAGAAACCCCGCTCTTGGTTTGGGCCGGTTTACTTGAGTTTGAACCTGCCTTGAAAAGTATCTTTGGATTTTTTTTAATGCAGGAAATTTTAGGTAATCATGAATCGATTAAATCAGATACAACATAGTCAAGAATCATATATCTGAAAATCAGACCTTACTGTTTCTTAATCTAGTCAGAGCGGCGTTTCAAAGCACGCGATAATTTCCAATGTTCCGCCTTATGGCACCGGCTTATGGGAGCTACGGTAGCCTAGTGGTTCAGGCATGCGGTTGTCGAGCGGCGGTCGTGGGTTCGAATCCCGGCTCGTACCAATGAATTTTTCGGAACTTATGTACGGAATATATACCGTTAGCTTTTCGGTGAAGGAAAACATCGTGAGGAAACCGGTCTAATCCCATTAAGGTCTAGTTTTCCCTCTGGGTGGCAGTCGCTTTCGTAAAACTAGTGCCTATGCCAAATCTTGGGATTAGGTGTCAGAGCGGACCCCGGGCTCCTTTAGGGGCACTACACGTGAATAATGCTAGGAGGATGATGATGACCGCCTTATGGCTCCGCTACATGATGGCCCATCCTAATGGCCCACTAGGATGGGCCAGCGTGTAGAGAGGGTAGTGGTGTCAGATGGCATATGGCGCGGCGATGTCTTTCTCCGTCTAACGCATAGTTGTGTCCTGTACGATGGGTCGTGATGGCCCACTGTATAGAGCAGGCTTTAAGGTATCTATTGTATTGTTGTCTAATTCCAACTATAGTTTTCCCTCTGGGTTGGAAGGTCAGATGGCAGTCGCTTTTGTAAAACTATAGTTCCTATGCCAAATCTTGGGATTAGGTGTCAAAGCGGACCCCGGGCCTCTTTAGGTCACAACCAGGAATAACGCTAGGAGAATGATGATGATTGACAGCTTATTTCGTACGAATTTGACGCCATATAAACATTTTGAAAATAATGTTTTTATAACGATTGACCGTGGTCTATCTCTATCATTGTAAGGAGTAATAAAGCACTATTTCCACCAAACGGCCCGCTACGGATCGGATCGGAAAGAATCGTAGAGTCTTCAAACTTCAAACTTTTTTATTTGCAAAGAATAATTATATACAAAGAGATGACAAAATAGTATTGGGAACATTATTCTGCTATAAGTATTACAAAACAATAATACTAGCATGCAAATAATTAAAACCTATCTAAAAGGAACAATTTTGTGTCATAATATTGTTTTTCTTGCAATAGTTTTATTATGTTCCTTCGAAACATATTGAAAGGCAATTGTTGTATGCCATGCACATGCAATAACATTGTTTTGCATAAAATGATGTTCGCGGGATGCGTTCGTGTGCCAGTCGGCCTGGATTTCTTGTATTAAGGTGATATACATTTTCTGCTGTTTTAAACAAGTCAGTGTGTTTTTTAACAAATAAAATGTACATACACGGCAATGGTAGTAATTTTAATTTCTTAAATACTCTTTAAACGATACTGATGTACTTTTTTTAAGTCTACATTACCAAGCTGCGCACAACAGCTAAACCGCAAGCGTCTTCCGCGACATGTGATCGTAACCGAAAGTATGCCGCGAGACGCGATCGGCTCCGTTCGCTTGCGATCGGCCCCGTTCACTTGTCGTCGTGTGCGTTCACTTGTCGTAGTGTGCGTTCGGAACCTTTCGGCTGTCGATGCCGAACGAAACTACATATTTGACTCGGATACGTTCGCAAGCAACCGTACGGTGCCGATCGTGTGCGTCGACATCCTGTAGGCCGCGAACGGCTGTTACCGCTTGATCGTATGCGTCAACATGCTGCCGGACACGATCGGTTATCGCCGCATCCGTTCGTATTCATTCCGATGTGGGCCGTTTGGTGGAAATAGTGCTTAGTCTGTACAACAACATTCCTAATTGAACAAGCGAGCAAAGCGAAGGAAGTTCTATGCTTCAGCTTGGGCCAACATTACTTTGTATGTCCGGATGACCCGCTGGCCCGCTGTTCTCCTCTACAGGTCGCATTTCAACCGATTCTAGTGAAATTATGTGAGAATGTCGGTAATTGTATAGTTTTTTAGGGTTCCGTACCCAAAGGGTAAAAACGGCACCCTATTACTAAGACTTCGCTGTCCGTCTGTCTGTCACCAGGCTGTATCTCAAGAACCGCGATAGCTAGACAGTTGAAATTTTCACAGATGATGTATTTTTATTGCCGCCATAACAACAAATACTAAAAATAAAATAAAATAAATATTTAAGGGGAGCTTCCATACAACAAACGTGATTTTTTTTGCCGTTTTTATTAATAATGGTACGGAACCCTCCGTGCGCGAGTCTGACTTGCACTTGGGCCGGTTTCTTTTTCATAGTTTCCCTTGTGATTTATACAGTTATTGTTTCGATAAGTTTTATGCCCCTGCAAAGATTACCGCTTTCAGCAAAAATATGTTTAAAAACCCAGGACAAGTGCCCTCCGAGCATTCTGCCTGCCTGGCGTTTCCTTGGCAATATGCATCTCGCAAAACACACTATTAGGAGTAATAAGCCTGTCTGTGTACAATACGACCACACCTGTAAGCGCGTCGCTAATATAATTAGACCCGTGGATTCGCAATAAATGCACGACAGAGACAGGGATGTTGCACACATTCACATCCGCATCCGAGACCTGCCGGTGCGTGGTCGCCACTCGAAAACCTTTCTACCCCAACGGCCATCGGTTCTATGTGCCTCGCCCCCTGCCACTTAAGTTTAGCGATTCGTAAAACAGTACATCAGTCTAATGCCTACCTACAGGTCGATTCAAGATGGCTGGCATGAATGAATTGACCGAAAGTAATGTCACTTGTCACTGTGAGTAGCAGTGCCGTTCTTATACAGAGGCCTCCTAATACTTTGTAAACATGTACCTAATACGTTTTCGTTATTCAAGAAATAATAAAGTATATTATTATAATCTGCATCAAGTATCATGTTAATCCTTTTTAAACGACTTCAAAAAAAAGGAGGAGGTTCTCAATTCGGCTGTATTTTTTTTTTCTTTTTTTTTTTAATTGTTTGTTACCTCAGAACTCCGTCATTGATGAGCCGATTCGAAAATATTTTTTTTTTGTCGTATGTATATACTTCCTTCCAGGTGGGTCCCATTTTTTTCAAAATTCAGTCAGATGATGGGATCCATGAGGAATTGAGGGGACTCCTCAATTTTATTAGGCACGCGTGTAGTGATTTTGGTATTTTCTGTTATAACTCGTGTATTAACATCCGGAATCATAAATTTGGTGGCGAGGAATTGATTACGAAGACCACAGATGACTTATCGAATTCCTCAATTATGTACTTAAAAGTGCAAAGTTGGGGAATCGATGGAAGTCCTCAAATATTATCGGCCCACATACAGCGATTCGGTTTTTTTCTATAGTAATCAACGCAATTGCTATCGGAAAACAGTTCATGTGGTAAATAGTAAAAAAAAAATAGGAAATGTTCTCGTGGCTTGGCGGAGTACTAAATTTAAGTCGGTTAAAACTTTGTTTTTAAAGTAAATTATGTATGTTGTGCGACCGATATAAGTTTAACTATATTTGGTATAAATATCGAATGAAATGTGTCGTTATCAGGATGACACAACAAAGTCAAACTGAATAGGTAGATGCGCTTTTGGGAAATCATTATACTAAACCTAATTTGTCTGTATTTTTACCAATATGTCTTCTGTACAATAAATTATAATAATAATTATTAAAGTCCTTTGTAAATAAACGTACTTATGTATATTTTTCTGCCTTATTTTTAATGTCAAGAATCGAAAGGGCTTCTTCGAACTGAGAAAAAAATAAAAAAGAGCAGAGAGCAAAGAGAATGCTATTCTCTAAAACACAATTATCATAAATCACTATTTGCATCAACCTGTATTTAATAATTATGTGATACACACAGAAATTATCATTCACTCGTTCAATTCATTCGTGCCAGCTTTCGTGAATCGACCTGTACACGAGGAAATTATGTTTTGCTTGATTCAAATAAAATGAACTCATATCCGCACAGCGCCCTTCGAGAGACATGACAAGTGAAATTTCACCTTATAAATATCTACCACCACACTCCTACCCTGAAACACCCAGTAGAATTCAATTTGTCATAACCGCAACAGCGGTACACAATTGGCGATGCGGGGCTAATTTTACAACTAAAAATCATATTTCAATCTAATCTATACATCAGAGCATCCCGCTCGCACACACGTTGTTACCCCATTACAAAATAAGGAACGAATAAATCAAAACGCTTCACGATCAATTCAATAATGTTAAAACGCGTTCCGAAATTGGTGCCCAAGTTCATAATACAATGAATTTGCCCTGCGGCGCCTGCCGCGCGCGTAATATCTTCATCAGAGATATATTGCTCGGAACTTTCATTCAGGCGCTGCAGGATTTTGAGTATTAAACTGATTGCTTTGAAAACACTAATTATTTTGTTGGAATCATACAACATTTTGACATGGAACATTATTTAGAAGTTCCGTTCGAGTGTATCAATTATATGCATAATTAAAATTACCCAAACTTGAGCGACCTTTTTGTTTTAGGTACCTACAGGAACGAGAACCTACTTTGGTTAATAGGTATGTATTATGATAGTCCCGGTTTTGAACTTAAGATAGTTCGGTTTCTTGACAAAAATAGTTTTCCCGAAGTATCTAACGTTCTATTTTTCAAACTATTTAGCTACCTATTCTAAGGAACAATGTCAATATAAGTAATGAACGAAGGTAGTCGATTTTACAAAATATTCTGGTTACAAAGCTTTTTAGATTTTCAGATTTTCAACAGAAGCCCATTGCAGGCCAGTAACGTGATAAAATACCATGAATTTTCGGACCAAATTGGGTCAGTGCCATTTCGATACCATTCACAATTATAAGATCTTATAGGTGATTTAGTGGTTAATATAGTAATAACGTTACGTAATTCCGCGTGTTCCGTTGTATTTATTTGCTTTTGCACACCGATACATACTTAACCCGTGATCTTATATTTTTAACGGTCTTCAAGAAAAGGAGGAGTTTATCAATTCGGATGTTAATGTAATGCTTCCAGATGAACCCATTATTTTCAAAAATCCAGCTATATGATGGGACCCATGAGGAATTGAGGGAACTCCTCACCCTCAGATATAGTAGGCACGCATGTAATTTATGCATGTCCGGTCCTGCGCCACCCGCATCCAGCGGACTCCCGCGACTTTTACCAGGTTATCAGTCCGCCTACCCAAGCTGCTGTGCCTTCCGGTACGTGTTCGCCACTCGAGAACCTTTCCGCCCCAACGGCCATGTTGGGGCCTAAGTTTTTGCAAAGAGCATCGGCTCCCTATATAATGTTGAGACGTCATCTCTATTCTTTATATACAGTTTTTTCTAGAATGTAATAAACCGAAAGCCCTAACTTTAAGGCAACTATTCTCAATAAAAGTTCTAGTCAGAGGTTTATTCCAGTACGCTTGCAGCGATGCAGTAAGTTGTAAATTGCAGCCAAGGGAACTGGCTTAGCCGACTCTCCACATGTGCATGTGTTCAAACAGAGACGAAACCGCAGAATGGCAATTTGTAGGGAAACAAAGTCGTGTGTACCGGCTTTGAGTTGTAGTCAAGTGGTCTATAAATTTTCGACTCCAAATTTCTTGTAATAAGGTTCAAAATTGGTAAGCCACTTTCTTGACTGACTGCACCATGGAACGTTGTCCTAAGCACCACTTATTGGAAAGACCGGTAGACTGGGACGGGAGGGGGTAGTAGACTTGAACCACATCGATTAGCGACAATTATGGTATTCGCCTATTCAGATCGCCATACGATCAAAATAATAACGACTATTTGTAAGATTTAGGAACTTAAACGTGCGTCGCCATATTGGCCTTGTTTCATGGAGACGGAGTAACCAGTTACATTTATACAGGTAGCGGGCGGCGGGTCCCAGTTAAGCGGTCGGTCTTTAAGTTCTAGTTAGTATACGGGCTAGTCTAGAAGCAAGCCACAAAGATATTTTAATGTCAATTACGTCGATATTCTTTACAGCGTGCATCGTAAGTAAGTAGGTCCAGCGCGTCCATCGCATGATAAATCGGTCGACAACGCACTGCCCCCCCTATTTTGTAACTTGTTAAAGCTCATTTCAACGCTCACCCACAATTATATCTTGACCCCGCGATGCGTAGTAACTAAGCGTATGTAGGGGTCTAGTTTCGTGACGGGCGACCGGCGGGGTGAGCCGCATTAGCGCGTAGCGAATAATGTACAATTCTCACCCACCGGGCCGGGCTGGAGCTGGAGCGCGCCTGCGTGTTTTTTGCAAGTTGCCTTGAAGCTATATAAACGTCATATTTTAAATAGATTTCATATTTGAATGTAATTGCGGCCGGTCGGCTCCTCGCGGACGTGGACGGCTGTGGTCGGCTGTCGTCACATGTGACCGGCTCCGTCCGGCTTTTTTTTTTTTTTTTTTATGTTATAGGAGGCAAACGAGCAGACGGATCACCTGATGGTAAGCGATTACCGACGCCCATGGACACCTGCAACACCAGAGGTGTTGTGAGTGCGTTGCCGGCCTTTAAGGATGGAGCTCTGGGAACCTTAATCACCATCAGGAACACAACACTACAATACTCTACCCTTCCTTTTGCCTACTGCACTCTATTAAAACGCGGTCGGCTGTCGCCGGGTGCTCGCGCACTCGTTGCGACGCGGCGTCAGGCGACCCTCCCGGCACGTTCGGTGCTGGGAATCGTACATGACAGCCCTGCGCTCACACGCAGCGCACTAGGTGTGTGTGCTGTGTACTATAGTCTGTGTGTGTTGATCGACACTTAACATACATACTCGTGTGATTTGCCAACAATACCGTAGCGCTAACCTCGTAGATATCCTGAGGAAAGGCGTTTGTAGCGGAAGGTGCTAAGAAATAGAGGCAGAGGGGTTCCTGGCAATTAAAGTAGGTATTATAATTTATTATTAAAAACAAAGTTTTAACAGACTTCTATTTAGTACTTCCCTAAACATACATTGAATATTTCCACATTTCCTTTCCACTTTACCACATGAACTGCTTTCCAAGAGCACATGTTCATTGTTACAGAAAAAACAAATTCACAAGTCACTATGTACTCAAATCGCTTCAAGTGTTTAAAATTTTAAGAGTTACTTCGATTTCTACAATATCCACCTGCGCATGGGACAACCTGGCACCGATTCCCTCTTTCAAATAAAAACAGAATTTTCTAAATCGCTCCAGGCATTTTCGAGTATCGAGGAAGATACCTACCTACATAAAAAAAACCGACGAGTTGTGAATTGTGAACATCAATCATAATCATCTCGCTTAGCAATCTTTCTGTGCCTACACCGAGTTAAAGCTCTGACTTCATATCATCATCATCATCATCATCATCATATCAGCCGAAAGACGTCCACTGCTGGACATAGGCCTCCCCCAAAGAGTGCCAAAGTGACCGATCCCGCGCCACCCGCATCCAGCGGACTCCCGCAACCTTTACCAGGTCATCAGTCCACCTTGTCGGGGGCCTACCCACGCTGCGCCTTCCGGTACGTGGTCGCCACTCGAGAACCTTTCCGCCCCAACTGACTTCATATACTTAGGTTTAATGTAATGTTTGTAGGTACATCAATTAAAATCAGCGCTGAATCTCCATTATTAGGTAAACTCGCTGGACCGACCCAACACATGTGCTCAAAGTGTTCGAACAGAAAACCGCAGAGCAACGATAGTAATTTGTAGGGAAATAACTGGTCTGGTATCGGCACAATTTACATACAGAACTGGAAAACTATTTCGTACGGAGCTCGTCTCATTAAACTCTCGTTCATGTGTTCCAAATTAAGGCTTTATCAATTCCATGTGTGTTGTAAAGCCACAATTTAATTTATGTTAGCTATGGCTTTTGTTAACATTGGCAAAATTTTATTTGTTTTACTAGTAGGTATATTTCAGGAGAGAGCAAAGCGCTCATAGCCTAGCGGCGCCTGCGAGTCGGAAACGATAACGCAGGTTAAGCAAAGATGGCAGCGGTCAGTCTTTGGATGGGTGACCGCCTGATGTTGGAGTGGTTAAATATAAATATGTTTTAATTAGAAAGAGACGGATAGCCTATCTCGCCACGAGAATGCTCGCGCGCCGTCTTGTACTAGAGCTATTCTCCGAGCGTTTGAACCGCTCGGTTTTAAGGCCGAAACGCACTGACAGCGGTGGCTGGGCGGCGCGGCGCGGTGCGGAGGCGGTACCGGTTGTAATGTTCGAGCTTATATGAAAGGATCCGCACAGAGCGGCGCGGCGCGGCGAGGTATTCATTCACGTCATTGTCGTCTCAAGATTATTTCATCAGAGGTTAAACGTACCGCAAAAACTTTAATCAAAAAAGATTCAGTACTGGTATCAGCTAACATCTTCATCAAAAGTAGACTCTGATACTCGTACCTTTTAATAGTATTTGCTGTCTTATTCGCCCACTAACCGTGCTTCCCCGACACAACAAACATACTTAGCTCAATCTCGCCAGACAATGAATTTAAAAAAAAACGATTTCAAATCGCTTCGTCCATTTAGGAGCTAGGATGTCGCAGACACATAGGCACATTTTAAACTAAACACAAGACAACTTAAATAAAACAAGGAATTTGTATACGTACCATAAAATGCGTACCACACGATTTCTCCACTACAGGAAGATAAAAGGTCCGGTTCCTATTAATTCATCCAACTGACATTTATCTTTGAATAAACATGAAATAACTATAGATAATTAATTTAATTCCAACATTGATTTAAATCAATCAATCAATCAATCAATCAATTGATGAATTGATTGATTGATTGATTTAAACACTTACTAGTATCAATATCTGTCAAACTGACATTTTTTTATTTTGTTATGCTCACGGTAAGCTACAAAGAGGTTCTAATGCCTGCCATTGACAGTCACCATGCGGCAGACGTGGCCAGCCCATTCCCATTTTAGCTTGACGGCCTTCGCTCCAACGTCAGCAGCAATGCAAGTTTTTGAGCGCAACGTAAAGTTCCACCCTGTCGATCCGTTTGACTCCCAGCATACCACGCTCTAGGTATAGCTCTTTGGCAAACCTGCAATCTGGTATTTTGTGCCTTTTGGCAGAATACACAGAAAGCAAAATAAGGCAAAAAGTTCCATTAACTAAAATTTACAAAACCAAAGGTAGGTATGTACCTATGTTAGTAAAGGGTACCGCCAATTTGGATTCGATCAAGTTATTGCGGAAATAGAGACTTTTATTGTTCTCCAATGGAATAAAGCAAAAGAAATGCTAATTATAGTTAAAATTATTTAAACTAAGCTCATGAATGGCCATTGTCCTGAGCTCATGAATAGCCTTTGTTTGCGGTCGACACTTGCAAATACAATGCACATTTTATGTGGCGCTAACCTTTTTCTTGCAAAAAATGGCACGCGTCCGACCACAGTCGTATTGTTAGACTTGAATGCTATTGTTCTGAATATAAGAAGTCAGTGGTCTTCTGCCGCAAACAAAGGCTATTCATGAGCTCAGGACAATGGCCATTCATGAGCTTAGTTTAAATAATTTTAACTATACATAATACATGGTACCTTCGACGGGATAACATTGAACACAAAAAATCCAATTCATCTTTTTACTCCCGACCTTTTCAATCCGTTCACCTACGACGTTCTAAAACCCTGACAAAATTAAAACAAAGGAGGATGTTAAGAAAACTTTAATCCTAAATAATGTGCCTGTGAAATTACACCTTCGGTGAAAATATTAAGGTACCTATACATTTCCAATAAATTTAAACGTGTGATACGAGCTCGCGACCGTTCCTCAGGGTCCCTCAAGTTGTTCCAATTTCAGTTTCGCTCCAGCAATTCCGCTCGCCGGCGGGCAGGGAAAGCCTTTCCCGAGGTCATTGAACCCGCTCTGTGTGCAATTTATTTCAGGATGATTTGTGCGTCACGCGTAATGAAGTTTTGTAGTTATTTATTATTACTTGATTACCATCAGGCCCCGTATCATGGTCTGCCTTATCACGCGATAAGTGACAAGATAGAGCGTCCGTCACTGGCTGACAGCGTTCCATAGAACGAGACGACGCTCTTATATCTTGTCACTTATTGCGTGATAAGAACGACCATTATACGGGGCCAGATGAGATTTGTGGTCAAATGCTACTTGAAAAAACAGGTTTTAAATGATTAATTAGCTACTCATAATTAATTTGAACTTACCTAATACAGTTCTATCCATTTACCTTTTATTCACTCTACTAAGTGCATATTATTACTATATACCTACAAGCATTTATTTATTTAAACATTTATTGCACAATACACGAACGCGCCAACAACAGACTTACTGCCTTGAGGCATTCTCCAGCCAAGCATTATTTGTTATTGGTGTATCTCCGTCTCTGTCGCACTTGGTCATTCGAGCGACAGAGAAGGAGAAACAAGAACTAACTTCGTTTTCCTTTCGCGTTTGCCGCTCTGCAACAGGGTTTTGTAGTCTACCCAACCATCCGTGTCAATGAAGGAAGGCTGAGAGACGCGACGTAATTGTTTAACGTTAGCTTTATCAAGAAATGAAAGGAATTAGTGTATTTTCAGCGGATCTGCAAGTAACACGGTTGGTTAGTGGTAGCTAATAATTGTAATCAAAGAGAATATTTTCATGGACATTAATAAATTATGAACGCAACATCTTACCAAATTTACTGAACGTTTCCGTTCAAAGAGCGTTCCGAACACATTGTCACTTTCATAACCTACTGTGTACCGACTGTGCTACCTTAAATTTACAACAAATATAGAACAACACGATATTACATACTTTTTCCACCAAGTTAAGGCTACTTATATTAAAAAATAAAAGCTTATAGATTTATTTATTTTTCGTTGTTCCATTCAAATTAATAATTTGACACGCAATACACATTCAAAACGATTTTACTCTTGGTGTTGCCAGTGCACAAAGTTTCCCATAAATTGTGGGAAAAGCGGCATTCTACTAATATTACAAATGTAAAAGTTTGGATGTTTGTACGTTTGGATGTTTATTACTCAATCACACTTAAACAGCACAGCCGATTTCGATGAAATTTGGCACGAAGATAGATTATAGCCTGGATTAAATCTAGAAGGTGGTCTTGAGTAAAGCACAATAAGGGCCATCATGGCGAGGGACAGGGACGCAGCTATGCGTTAGAATGTAATGGAAGTTTGTCTTCTCCCCTTAAGTCGTTTATGATGGGCCATGATGAACACAAGGCTTTAAAGAAATTGCAAGAAACAGATGTATTTTAGGGACGAGTATTAACTTCTAATTTATATAATTTAAATAACGGAAACATATACACACAAAGGCAAAAGAAACAACCGAAGTTTATCAACTAGTCAGAATGTTAACTTTTGCACTTTGTGACAACTACAGGTTTTGAAGTGTAAGTTTTTTTATCATTGGTGGCAACATTCCAAACCAGTCAGTCACGTCACTTCGGTAGTGTGGGTGTGTTGCGTTGCGTGCGTGCGTCCATGAATTGTGAGTGCATGCTATTATTCATGTTTGTGTGTATTTCTGACGCCGCTTGTGAGTTGTCATTCCTCTAAATTTGGATTTTATCACTAAAACTCTTCAAACTGTCGTCTCCAGGTACGTAAAGTGATGTTTTCTTCAAATTTGCCGAATCGTTATAAGTCGCGTATCGCGAATTCGGGATCTAATGTCGTGCATATAACCTCAGACAGGCGTTGTCTGTACCGATGATTATCGCGTTCGTAATTCGGGAATGTTGAATTTTCATGTTTTACCAGTGTACGTTATCGATTGCTTTATCTATGAGTTATCTTGCGATTCAAAGATGTGGTGTTTTTATCGCGTTCGTGGAAGAAGCTAAGCCAGATATGTTTTGAGTTGACCGCTTAGTCAGTCAAGTGCTTGATGCCGGTCAGTGTAGAAGTGTCTCTGTGTCGAATACAATAATGGTAGGCCTTAGGTCATTTAGCTAGGGATGTGTTGTGGAGTCCTTAGAACAGGGCCCTAGTGTTGTGGGGTTCATAGTCTAGTGTACTAGTGTTGTGCTAAGTGGTGTTTCTGTTGCAGGCCGGTAGGATGCTAAAGTTCATCCGAGGGAAGGGCCAGCAGCCCTCTGCAGAGAGACAGAAACTTCAAAATGAGTTGTTCGCCTTCCGGAAGGTAAGTGTTTTGAAATGTTTGACATGTTTTTGTGTGAGATCACTACACTGGAACGAACAGTTACTGACTATTTTTATTAGTAGGTATGTTAAATAAATTGAATCTGTTTTATTTTTATGATCAGATTAGCAGTTCTGGTTATGTAATTGAAATTTTGGTTGACACTCATATTTTTCCACTTGAGATTGGTATACTGTAGACCTAAATATTTGTAAAATTTAGGTCCCATCTATCAAAAAATTAATCACTATTGCTTTGACTACTTATACACAGAATTCCTTTACTTGAAAATTGGGAGATCTCATTATTGATACAGACACTTACAGAGCTCTTTGCAAAACTTATTTTCAACAGTATACATTTGCAGACAATGATAATGGCCATCAACATAATTTGGATGAATAATAAAATCATTTATTATCAGATAATACATCCATAGAGTTGTTAGTAACGTTTGCTCCCTTACATGACTACATTAATAAAATTATACTTAATTCTGTTATAAATATATATTACATTGAATATGGGTATGTTTATTGTGTTCCAATGTTTTACAACTGGCCAGTAAAATGTCTCCAGAATGTCACTACCCCTCACCCGCCGCATCAGTGATGCTACTCGCTTCCGTAGTATTGACCTGAAGCCATCTTACTGCTACTACTGTAAGATAGAGCATTCTCAACTGATGGACCATTAACCAAAACTTTGAGATAATATTCCCTCTCATTGCTACAATTATCTCTCAATGACAAAATTATCAATTTGCCCATGACACTAAGTGCCCTTAGCAGGACAGATGCCGCATACCTAGCTAATTTTTTCACCTGAAAACTTATTTAAAAATCAACATCGCTATCCCGCATCAAATTATCTCCTACACCGTAATCTGAACTCTAAATACCGAGCAGAAGGGTTGCTTATCCAACAAAAGAGATGAGCGAGAAACGAGCTTGTGGAAGTTATCATTACTTACTGGTTCTGATTGATGTTGTAATTGCTGTAAGCAAAAAGCCATTGATCGGGTTGTTGACCGTTGCAAGTGTGGTCATACAAGTCTTGGTATAATGTTTAATATGTAGTGAATGTCCTTGATTCACAGTTGTACCAATTGGTCGCGTCTTGAGTCATTTGGGTGGACACCGTAAAAGTTATTATTTTAATCGAGACCATTTGTTCAGCAAATAGTATAATGTTCACTGCAAGCATAATATGGATTTTGTTTGATCTTATGTGCCTGAAGTTGTTATTGTCTGTACTAATCTTCTTTAGGCTTATCATTTTCATGTGCCAGTATTTGACCTGTAACCTAATGATGATTTTTTTATAAATTTTATTTACAAAAATAAGTATGTATATTTATTGTAAAACATTGTTTAGTACAAAGCACACAGTAGATTTAGATTTATTTATTTCACAATATACATTATATTAATTAAATTACAATATAAATTAAACTAGCTTAATCTATATGAATTTATATTATGATCATCAATGAGAATGAGAATTGCAATAAAATGTCAAGTTGCATTTGGTTCAAATTGTAGTCACGATTAATTTATAGGCACAAGTAATTACATAAGTTTGGTTAGTTTGGGACAAGGTTCATATGTGTCAGATGGTTGCTAAATATTAATTTTATTTATTTTGTTTAGTTTACTACCAAAATAATATGATAAACTTAACAAGTTATTAGTTCCAATAATATACAGAATATTTAACGTGGTTTGAATTAATGGGAGACGTATCAAAGGAGCCGTTCCCTCTCATACATGAGAGGAGGCCTGTGCCCAGCAGTGGGACGGTATATAGGCTGATGATGTGTGTGTGTGTGTGTGTATCAAGGGAGCAAAATGATATACTTACGGCAAGGGAGGTATATTGAATCCTGAATGAAGCGAAAGATTCTACAATAGAATCCTGAGCATAGCGAGCGGTTACAAAGTAGAATCTTGAGTATAACGAGAAATTCAGGAGTGTACGACAAAGACGGAAATAATTCGGCTACCGAGTGACACTTACTGCATTTCACACCTATGAGGAAAATTTAAATCCCTCATTTAAGTGTAACAATGACTCTTTTCTGAATAGCATGATCAGGGAAGAAAAGTACAACTTTGATCCCTCGTTTGAGGGCGACAATGGCTCTTATCTGCAGGGTTCGAAAAGATAATTATCAATGATAATTATCGATTGATAATAACCAAAAATACTTCTACTTCATACTTCTAGGTGTAACATACATATTTTTATAATTACGTCTTCGTAATGGCAATTGTTAGTAACTATAACTAAAACCAAATAAGTTTGATATTTTTACTTAAGTACGCAACATTGTTTAATATGTTAAAATCAATTTGGAAACTATAGGTCTATATAGTATTAAGTTATCACGTAGTAATATCTTTGTAAGACTGTTTGTTTCAAAAATAAATAAAATATAATAAAAAATAAAACAAAAATTACGCTCGTGAAAGGGAACTGCATTTGAAGTATTCGAACGTGTATTTCCGCACTTGCGTCTATCCAAACGCACGAAGTGTCAACGTGACGTGCCGCGTCGTGGGGATTCCCCATACAAGAAGAATTCAGTTCGGATTGTGCAAAGTTGAGCGAACTCGAGTGTCATTGGTTCTTATAATGGTAATAATTATCCGATTATTATCAAGGAGCGTTTATCTTGATAATTTCGAACCCTGCTTTTCTGTATTATATAGAAGGTGTAAATTTTATATTTTAAAACCGGTCATCAATTTCTCAACTACAATGGCGCCCTATTTTTAATATTTCAACACTTTATTTGCAAACATTCTCAGATTACTATTGCCAAACCCAAGATATGGAAAATGTATGGTTTCTTTACATTTGATAAAAACCCTGTGCCTACGACCATGGCCCATTTAGTGTCAGTGAGCTGTAAAAATTAACTGACGCTATCTAATCATGGCAAACACCGGCAGGATAAGATAGGGTAAAGTAAACATATTCATATTAAATCTGCACTTTATCACTTTACGGATAACCGCTGTTCAATTTAGTATTTAGTATTAATGGGTTTATTTTTATTAAGAGTCCGCAGTAAGCTCGGCCGAATTTCACCTTGCCATACAAACGGAGTTTCGTTCTCATTTTAAAACTACGCTCTGTATTGTGAGAGAAACTTTGCATATACAATGACATGAAGTATATTAATGTATGTAATTAGTTTCCACGCCAGTTTTAGGCAGTAGGTGTCACGCGGATCCCGGGCTCCTGAAACCAGAAACACGCTAGGAGCATCCGTATTCATGCTTAATATTATTAATGCGAAAGTGTCTGTCGGTTACCTCTTAGATGAACAAAGTTATGGAAATAGTTTGAGTCCCGGGGAAGGACATAAGACAGTTTTTATCGCGGAAATCATCCCGTAAGGGGGGCCTTAAAGTTTGTCGCTCTTTAGTAAGTACCACCCAGGGGAAACGTGCAGGGTTGGGGTAGGTAGCTCCTGCGGACGCGAGTGACAGCTGTCCCCCTTTGTCAAGTGAGTGGGCAACTCGACTGTTAGAAGTTTTTTTTAAGCCGCCCGAAGGCCTCTAACTTTAACGTCTACTGTCATAGACAACAGCTGGGATCAACTGCTTAGCGTGCCTTCCAAAGCACGGAAGCTCTCATTTGTAGTAACCACTCAAGGCGGTCACCCATCCAAAGACTGACTGCTACCATCTTTGCTTAACCTGCGTTATCTTTCCCGACTCGCAGGCGCCGCTAGGCTATGAGCGTTTGGCTCAAGTGATATATAAATTTAGAGGTCGTACACCTGCTGTTAAAGACATATCGACGGCCGTTTGATCCGTATCGATCCAGCGCTATCGTTATCAGCTCGCTGATAATGGTTGCAACGACTTTCAGGATCTACCTGTACTGTACGTACTTGTACTTATTGTTTGAGGTTAATCTTCTTGTTCGTATAACGTCACAAAGCTCTGTTAACTAAAATGTGTTTTGTCCCTCAACAGAAATAGTAAGTTACAGAATTTTGACTACGTCAAAACTGTTTTGATGGATGCTTGTTGTGAATAAGGCAATAAGATATCATTGGTGTGTCTCTATGAGTAATGATTCCAATGATAACAACATACAAGAAAAGGCATTTTTTAACGTTGGGGAAATGCGTTTACGCATCACGCGCGGTCGGGGGAGTAAGACCCTGTTTGACAAATCAGGGTATGAATAAGATCGATGATGAAATATTTTCAGGTTTTGTTATCATTATCAATAAATCATCAAATAATCATTCTGTGAAAGTGTACGCTGTTGTAAACAAATATCTCATCGATAGCCGTTACATGTTGTAGGCATACTCATACTCATTTATTTATAAATCTTAAAAATATTATATGTCAAAATGTTACAATTATTTAATTCTGATTTCCGTTTCACAATCGCCGGATAAAGTTATCTGCCAGTTAAAATTATTGCTATCCTTTTCTCCCGTCGTATAAAAGAAAAGTGATAGCCAACATTTATCTGACGGATATGTTTTAACTGGAGATTGTGAAACAGGCCCTAATAATAATAGCCTAGCAAATCAGCACTCACACTACAAGTTATACCGGTTCGGCAGAGTACATTAGTACTGTCCGATTTAAGAGTATCTACACTATTATGAGCCTAATTCTCTGGATATGTTTTGAAATGTATATGTCGCAGTTAAATCACGCACACACACACACATACAAAATACAGAACATGTCCACAGTCATTATAGTAAATAAATAAGAATATATAATTGAATAAAAATAAATAAATACTATCAAGGATCTGTAAATTAATGTAGCTAGTCAATGCATGTTTTTAAGTCTACTTCTGTACGCTTACCATGAATTTGACAATAACGGCTTACGCTAACGAGTATCGAGTTTTCTATCTGTGCATCCCGCTCGTAGTGTCAAAGTGCAATAGAGATGCACAGATAGTAAACTCGATACTCGTTAGCGTAAGCCGTCATTGTCAAACTCATGGTAAGCGTACGGGGTGATATTGAATACTTGTTGCTACTGAGGAAGAGCGGTATTTCCCGTTATAGGTATTCACTTAGTAGGAAATTCCGGCCCTGTTTTAAAATCATATTTACCTGAATGAAGTTTTTTTTAATAGGTTTATTAGTGATATAGTTATACCTACTATATCACCCGAGCTATAGCTATAAGCCGAAATATAGTAATACTAGCTGCCCGCACGGCTACGGCGCGGCAGGCGCGGGCCCGCGCCTGCCGCGCCGTAGCCGTGAGAGAGATATTAAATGTGTTGGTAATAGGTGAGAGAGATATACCGACCCGCGCCGCGCACGGCCCGCGCCGCGCACCGCACGACCCGCGTTCGGTGTGTGGAGGCCTTAACTATCGATGGTTGATCGTGGTCATAAAGCCGCACCCTGCCTAGCCTATCGATAAGCGTTGTCTGATAATGATAGTGTGGCCCTATCGCGTTGGAGTGCAATATAGACATCTTTGTTGTTATTTAAAACAATATAATGTAGTGTAATACATAGTGACATGCACTGTTTCAGTTGATGTTGATATCCAATAACATTTTGACAAAGCATTTCGATCATTAGAACCATCGATGAAGAATATGAATTTTATTGAGACCTAACTCCCCGCGCGGCCCCGCCGTATATAACACAAAAAGCAAGAAGACAAACGGGGTAGAATATTGCCTATGTCCACATGGGAGGCCCATTTTATTTTTATGCTTGAAATAGAATAGTTTATATCGGATGAGTTAGTTTCGGAGAGGCATGCAAACTTAATCCCCGCAAAGAAGTAAACACTCCCAAACGTTCCCTCTTTATATTACATGTATTATTATAATACTTACATAAACAAGTTGCAAAATTCGTTAAGGAGTTCCAGTGTACACCATATTCCCTTAAAAGATCCGTTGATTCATCACGGGATCAAAGGTACCTCTCGTACGAAAAAGATTCCCTGAAATCAAGAATGTTCACTGAAAATTCATAAACAAGTGCCTCTGTGAAATATAGCACTCGCTAAGTCTATGATTAAAAAAAACGATTTTTTCTATAAAATTCTTAAATGTGAATTAACAAAAAAAAACTATATGATTATCGAACATGCTTACAAACTTTTATGAGAATTGGTTGAGAAATGCGATATGTAGAGGAAAACAGTTGCACAGCCGGACATACGAAAGAATTTTGGTCCTAGCTGAAGTTTTATTAAACTGCAGGGTTACACTTACATTGAAATCATCGTATTTCGCTAGCCCGGAGCCAAGCAGTGTAATGAAAATCGCATACGAGTTGTTCCACCATGTATATAGGCCTTAAGTATTCAAGAACCCCACGTTTTTGCAATCGTTTAAAAACATGATTAGTTAATTACCATAAAAAAATGTATCAAGCACGCCAACCAGTTTTGCTTAATGCCCGACTGTGCTGTAATGTTGATTTATTCAAGTCGAGTCGCGCTATTCTGTAACTTGTATTGAGCTCACCAGAACGCCCACCCATAAATATATCTTTTGTTTTGATGTTAGTGTGTGATTAAAGAATAACAGAGACCTCTACCTACGCTTAGTTACTACGAATCGGGGCGTCAAGGTATATTTGTGGGTGACCAGTGAGGTGAGCTTAAAACAAGTTACAGAATAGGGGGTTGCTCTGGCGCACCTGACCCAATGTACCGTGTCGGCGGTGTCGTGGTTTGCTCAGATTTCACGGCTCACCGACGCCCGCGCAGCTGTTGTGAAATGATTCACAATCAATCAATTAGTTTGATGTCAATTAGAGTTGACTATTGTTTTATGGAACAACATAATTATGGATTAGCATTACGAGTATACTAATATTATTATTATTATTATTTTTTTCCTGACTACGGTAGAGCTGGTATTTACGTGTGTTCCCCGTAGTGTTTCAGATACGGAACTGATTTTGATGAATACGGTATGAATCGATTCGTTTTTTTTTCAGTTTGTTTTCATAGTCTGGTTACAGTATTTTGAACTTTTTATGCGAAAGTGTGTCTGTTTCTTACCTCTGCACACTTAAACGGCTGAACCGATTTAGATGAAATTTGGTGTTTGAATCCCGGGGAAGGACATAAGATAGTTTATCCCGGAAATCATCCCTTAAGGGGGTGAAAAAGAAGGGTGAAGCTAGTACTATAATATTATAAAGAGCCTCTTTATTATAGTACTCCGTCCGCGTCGAACTACTTAGTTTATATCGTATATCCATACAAACGTTCACCCCCGTTTGACCACCAAGAGGAAAAGTCTGTGAGACCGTGACTTTGTATGTTTTGATTAATCTCCGGAACAAATAATCCGATCCCAAAAAATCTTTCACCTTCGTGTAGAATGGATTTTCTGGATGGTTATAGATACGGTATGTTTTATACCGCGGAATTACCTGCGTTCTTTGAAATGCACGGTCAGCTAGTTCTTAATAAAAAATGTGAACAATATGTGTCAACTAGTATTAGTTCAAATATGACGTGTGTGTGAATGTGAAACTCAAGGTATATCGTTCACATAAAATGGATACCTTTCAAGATCTCTTTATGTCCCACGGGTTTGTGTAAAAGGATAATATTGTCCTTTGATCCAGTCAATCAAAGCATTTTATCCTCGTTAGAAACTCAACCTCAATGTTTATTGAATAAGGTTGGTTTTGCTTTGGCAAGCAATAGGCTTATTGGGATGTCAATAGGTTTGACTGGTCGATAGCTCTTTCGGAATAAGGATTTTCACGTGAAAACGAACTAACGAAGACACGAATATTTATACGTTTCTCGTTTTTATCTCATTGGCTTAGGGTTGAAAATTGTATGGGTATTGTTGAACTCGCACGCTGTGGTACTGAAAATACTGAAATGAATGGGAAGGAAATCCACTATTGTTAAGATCTTAGCAAGATAGATGATATCTTATTTATAAGAATGTTTTGTGCCTTGTAATTTGTTATTTACTAGGTACGAACTTCTGCCCGCGACTCCGTCCGTTTATATCGTAGCTCCATAGAAACTTTCTCCCCCATTTCACCTCCATAGGGGATGATTTCCGGCATAAAAACTATCCTATTTCCTTCCCCGGGATTCATCTCCATACCAAATTTCGTATCAATCGATTCAGCGGTTTAAGCGTGAAGAGGTAATAGACAGACACATAGACACACTTTCGCATTTATAATATTAGTATGGATTTCTTCGTTGTAATGTAAATTACTAGTTTCGAGGGGGTAAACTAGAACTAGAGAGGGAATTATTTTAATCGCTGAAATTTATGTTCAAATACTCTTACGATCCGGCAGTCGCCGGCCAACGCCATTTATTTAGGATTTTGGACATGTGTCTACTGATTATCGTGAATTATTGTGAGCAAGTTCAATATTTTCTTTTGCCTATTCAGTTTCTCTTTTTTTTTCGAGGCAATTTAATAAGTGTTACATGGAAGGAATTAGTTGGACGGAAAGAAGAACGAATGAAGAGGTTTTGGATTTAGTCGGAGAGAAGAGATCCTTGTTAAGGACGATTGAAAATAGAAGAGGAAATATGTAGGGGCACCTGTTACGACATGACATTTACATAAAAACTATAATCGAAGGGAAAGTAGAGGGAAGAAGAGGCAGAGGAAGGCCGCGACGTGCTTTTATGGTCCAGGTCAAGGAGAAGGTCAATGTAGTGTCGTACAAGGAGCTCAAACAGTGGCAGAGCGTAGAGCTGAATGGCGGTTACTCCACCGATAAGAGCAGAGCTCTTAAGTTGAAGAAGAAGAAGACTGACAAAACCTGTTAGGGTGACGGCACCAATCATGGACATACACCCAATCATGGACATTTTTTTCTCTAAACCAAAATATTAAGTAACTGTCACTACGTTTTCAAAATTGGAGCACTAAACCATAACCAATAGACCCCTGAGCTGTCATAATGACATACGTCACAAAAATTGGCCATTTTGTTCGATGATGGCAGCAACGTGAAATACTGCTGTCGCCCGTGTTCACAAAAAAACCGTTTTTATTGCTGAAATCATTAAGGAGGTGAGTACAGGTTTGTGCATATAGTTTCCTTGTCTTGTGATATAGTGGAATGTGATATTATTTTTATTCAAATATAATAGAATGCAAGTAAAATTAGCTAAACCGAATTTGTCAATTATGCAGTCTTTTTTTTTTAAGCGGGCTGTTCATGACTGGATTTGCTATCTAGTAAAATCCAGTAATGGGCATGTGTCGAAACTCATAGTTTTATTTTTTATTTTACTTTATTGATTTAAAGTATTTCTTTTGTTGTTCTACATGTATGAGTTGCAATGATTTTGTGATTACTCTTTATTTACCCATAGTGGACAAAGCGTCCAAGGCTGGGTATTTTTATGTGTCCATAATTGGGTTCCTTGTTTTGTCTCAGGTGGCACCAAAGAAAAATTACACCCTCGAACAAATGGGGAGAGCTTTGGATGCTGTTCGAAAGGGAGAGGTGTCTACAGTAGACGTCCACAATGGTTGATTTAAAGTCTAATGGTTACATGGAAAACTGATTATTCTCAAAATAATGACACATTTAAATAAGTTGTGAATAACAATAATTATATGAATAAAAGTTGATTTGTGATATGACTTCCTTTTTTATTTTATTTTACAAGTATCTGGTGTCATTTACAATTCACACTGTCCACCTAGGGTGTCCACATTACCGGTGGTAGCGTGTCGATAACTGGATGTTCATAATTGGTAGTGTCCATGAATGGAGGTCCATTACTGGATTTTTGCTGTACATTACTGGTGTTTTAGCAAGTTTTAACATATGTATTTTTTTTCAAATCTTCGCAGTATATACGGTCTTTGTAGTTATATCTAAATGTGCCTCGTATATTTCGTTATCGAAAAAAAAATACACCATTTTTGTAAAGTCAAAAACGTGGTCACTATAATAAAAAAACTAAATGGGTGTACTTAAAATGTCCATAATTGGTGCCGTCACCCTAGTAAGGCTAGCTCAAGTAGTCCTAGCCGTGATTCACTACGAAACCGAACTCGATAGGAAAAGCGTGCACTGACTCATTGGCACGCATGCCGTGATGCACCGTTGTTCGTAGGCCGTTCTGCATAAACTGTACACATAAAGTGAAGTCGAGCTAGCAGTATAGCGAAGATGTACAGTATGTTAACTGCTGGTTTCAAACGCCCGATGCACGCAGTCTATACTCGCCCTCAGCTCAAAAGACGACTGAGGCCATAAAACTCGAGGCAGGGGTAATAAAGCTCGGCGGTCGTAGTGATGGCAATGTCTCGTTTACGAAGTGTTTTAAATCGGTGTAAATCTGTTTTAGTTTCACTGTAATTGCCCAACTATTTAATGATTTATATTATGCACACGTTTTTAATTATAATGTTACACCGTTATTCTACTTTTATTATAATAACATTGAATTCATGCAAAAGAAATGTACCTATTCACTCACTCAAGTTATCGACATTATCACATGCCTTCACGTGGGTTTAATACCCGCACTAATGGTCTCCGCTCTCTCCGTGCAATACAATGGGAAACTGATAACGCGAGCTCAAGGGTTTTATTGCCCTAGTCGTCTTTTGGGTTGAGGGCGAGTATAGTAACCGTGATTACGAGTATCTCAGACTCAATACTACTGATTGTAAGCGGTGTTCGTTAGAATCTGAATGTATGGAAAGTTTCTATGGAATGACAGAGCCGGCTCCATATCTAACGTTCGCCAAAATATGCTAATCCACCCGAATCTGAAGGCTGTTGTAAAAGCTCGTGGATTGTAATATGGTTGGTTAAATTATGGAGGCAATGTTTTCTATTCTAACCCAGTGAACAAGCTGCTGACCAACTTCACCATGGCTATCAATGCCTTTAACTGGCCACTTCGCATAACTTAACAAAGCGAATATATTTTTGGTATTTCTGCAAATAAAATGAGCCAACCAACTTCGCCATGGCTGTCAATTGCCTTTACCTGGCCGCTTCGCAAAACTTTACAAAGCGAATATATTTTGGTATATCTGCGAATAAATGCAGAACTGTTGGATGTCAGATTGTCAAGGTATTCTAAAATCAGCATCAGCCGACAAAATATATTGCTAATAACAGTAAATGCGGTAAGAACTTTTTGGTACTTTCGATTTCGGCTCAACGCACAAAGGTTCGGGACACCATTGTCACGTGAGCGGGAAAGTTAAAAAAAAAACAATAACTAAATTTCACTTTATTATGTGGCCAGTTATTTGATGATCTGTACTCTGTTTACTTGACGTTGCGCGAAGTTAAAATACTGTTCGCTTATTACCGTAACAAGACCGTAGACAATGGATGGTATGAATGAAATTTTAAGGGGACATGAGATTGAATCGACTCTGACGCACAATACTGTGTGTTGTCTGCAGAAACTCTTCCGGTACTTTTGCAATCAGAGAATTTTTAACTCCATCCAATGAATGAATGAAATGAATTACCTAATTAAAATTTAACAAACTTACAAACGTAACTGATTTAAGCTGACATTAACTAAACGTAACTGATTACAAATGTCTCTTCCTCAAGTGGACTGATGTATGGTAAAGGCCGCGGGAGTGCGATGGGTGCGACTGGCGGAGGACCGGTCGTTGTGGCACTCTTTGGGGGAGAACTAGGATTCACTACATGCCCAGCGGTGGACGTCTTTCGGCTGATATGATGATGTTAGGAACCCAGGGTACCTATGAATTAGAGCTGCCTACTAATTCGGCTCCACACCTCTATTCTAATTTCGTGGTTTCGCATGTGTAACTTCAATCGCATCAGCTCAAACTTCAAATTCAACTTTATTAGCATTGCAATTAGGTCGTATTTAGCAAGCGTTGAATCAGGCATGAGATTTGCAAAGTTATTACTAGACAGCCTGGCCTATTTCGACCGCACCTTCAATAGGAACAGTTTCTAAATACTATAAAGACGTAAGTGTATAGAAACTGTTGTGTAGTTAGGATCTTTTAAGCTGGTTCTACATCGTTACTTGTCGTTGTGTTGCCTAGAACAGAGGGTGTGAACTCAATGTTGGGTTGGTTATAGTCGTTGAAGTAGGCGTGTTGTCTGACATATTTGTCCAGTTTCCCGTTTCTAGCTTAGATTCGGTATTAATACCATGTTGACGCGAATATTTACGCTTTTTTACGACCACAGTCGAGGAAAGATCACGGCTTCTCAATTGATATACTCTTGATATGATAAAGTTTCTGACCGCGACTCCCTCCGCGTGGAACACGTTTATATCGTCGCTCCATACAAACTTTCACCCCCCATTTCACTCCCTTAGGGGATGATTTCCGGGATAAGAACTATCCTTTGTCCTTCTCCGGGATTCAAACGATCTCAATACCAATTTCCATCTAAATCGGTTCAGCGGATCAAGCGTGAAGAGGTGCGCATTTATAATATTAGTATGGATATCTGAATGAGGAGTGTTGAGATCCGACGTCGCGCTAAGATGCCGCCATTACCAAACTCAGTGGACACAGTTTATACAGGACACCTTTGCCAGACATAGTGATGGTACGTGAACGAAAATGGTGCCAAATTAGTGGCCACTTCAAGATGGGGCGGGTGGCGTACTCAAAGAGAGGCCTATGCTCAGAAGTGGGCGGTTACAGGCTGAAATATAATAATTAGTGTGCGGAGTTTCGGTGGCAAATTTCACACAGTGGATAATGGAGTCGTTTTTATGATTAACTTTTTAAGTTTTGAATAATTAAATTATTCATTTACCTGAAGTTCTTATTATGACATTAATTAGGTAGGTACTCATCCCGACTGTTTAGGTAACATGTTTCTCCGTATGTAATAAGTAAAAATAAATAAATGAATTAAACAATGTTTGCCTAAATATTTGTGTTATTTAGTAGTCCTGTGTTGTCGTGGTATAAGTGGGTAATGCTCACAAGATAATTTATAAGGAGTATTATGCAAAATTAATGTTTTAATCGTTATTTGTTTAATCAAAAAAATAGTTAGCGACTCCATTTACCACTGTGAAATTTGCCACCGAAACTCCTAACACTAATAATAATATAGACAAGACGTCTTTCACTTTCGGGTACCTTCCAATAGAACTTCTGCGCAGATAAGATTATAGGTATGAAACAAGACACTCGTTTGACAGTTATTCATATAAAATTTAGTTTCGGCATTTTGACTGTGGCTACACTGCGCCCTTCCTGGAAATATAATTTGACCTTTACCTCTAGACGGACATACAGGTAGTCCTGACTTTTTGAACAGAAACTTGTCTGCAAAATAGGAAAAAAAGGCTTTTCCCCGGGGTTCGGATAGGTACTAAAACAAAAATATTCAGGATCTGGTTATGGGAGGCTGTTGAAATCGAGGGAACTCTTCGAATAGCCACACTAGAAGTGGAGTACTGAATCGAAGCCGGTTAAAATGTTGGTTTTATAGTCCTTTTTTTTTAGGATTAGAAATACGGTAAGCAAAGAAGCAGTCGTCGTCAACCCTTTCTGCTTTTGGCAAATATTAGATGTTACCCAGAAATTCATCGTCGTTGCAAAGTTCACACACCAACTTGTAAATGTTGACCACCATATGTTTCTCATTTGCTGCTATAGTGGATTCTGTTTCTGTCTCTTTGCTTTTGGTGAAGGTAAAACGTTCGGGGGAGAACGAGACGGTCTTCTTTTGCAAGCCAGTTGGGCCTGCCTCTGGTTGGTCCATTGCAGTCCGCACGCCACCACACACAGCGAAAAATAAAATCTTAATATTAATTAACAAATAGATACTACTCGTATAATAATCTCGTAATCTGAATTCAACAATTTGTTGATTACCAAGAAAACAAGAAAAAGAACGGGATACGATTGACAATTTTGACAATGTAGACAGCGAAAGAAACGAACCGATCGTTTCAAACCTCTTCTTCTTTAGGTTTTTTATCATGCAACCTTTCCAGAACTGAATAAAGAAACTCAAAATAACAGAGTCAAGAAATAAATACTTCAAAAATAAATAAAATATATTGTAGTAAGATTTAGATATAAATAATGAAAACACTTCTATCATTTTTGAGTCGACAACAGTAATGTGTCTTTTTTAATGGCTGTTTGAGATACTTTGACAGTTGTGTGGCATAAAGTGTCTTATATAAAATACCTCGTGCTTCGTGCTTTATCCTTCTTTCTAATGCTAAAA
This sequence comes from Epinotia demarniana, assembly GCA_945867215.1. Taxonomy (NCBI): domain Eukaryota; kingdom Metazoa; phylum Arthropoda; class Insecta; order Lepidoptera; family Tortricidae; genus Epinotia; species Epinotia demarniana. The sequence continues at coordinate 25,825,783 of OX244268.1, forward strand.
AAACGCACTATAGTGTCAATTATATTATAAGCATTACGATGTACGCCGGCGACTGTACACTGTTTATGTATGTAGAACCTGTCAATATTAGTTCCTTCAATAAGCGCTATTCTAATCTGTATCAATTATATAGCCACGGACCGCATTCCACACCCGTCGCTCCGTTCTTTTTATAATGCTCTCTATACTCGTATCTCCCACTACATCCCATTTAAAATTAAAACTTATGTTACACGTGCCAAGGTATCCTTTTCAATATTAACTATAATACAATGAGAATATCATCTCATCAGACTATTTGTCGTTACGAAACTCTTCACGCGTCGGGTTCTAAAGTAGAAAGGGATTTATCTTGGTAGGGTTTATGATGTATTTTACGTCCTTTCGTGTTTGACAGGAGTTGATAGCATTTAACCTGGTAACCTACTAATTGTTTCATGGGCGTTATTTTAGTATTTACTATTAGTTTCCTTAACTATTCGCAAAACGTTATGTACGCGCCCGAGTTCGTGCTTTGTTTAATTTGACCCAGACATTCGTAACAAGTATTATTTATCGGAGTTGAGACTTAGGCTGGCCCGCCTGTATCGAAGTTGGCTGGCTGGAGATTTGCAGAATAACAATAACAGCATCAACTCTTTATTGCAGACATATAGAGCGGTTGCAGAAGAATACAGGGAGACAGAATAAATGTTTTATTTTGAAGCTGAGCAGCAATATACCTACCCAAAACAGTTCACAATTTCTGCGATTTCTTTACGAGAAAGATCAGTACAGAAATCGAAGATGTGTGACCCAAATTAGCGCCGAATTACCCAAAGAATCAAGTGCCTAGGTTGAAAATATTCTCAAGAACCTCGAAATTTATGAGCATCGGACCGCTTGTTACAAATTTTAGATCGAATTAAAATGCCGAAAGGTATAATCAACTCTTGGTGTCTGGTCAGCGTCAATACGATTCAGAAATCAACTGACCTTGTTGTTTGAAGCTAGTGAAACTTGATCCCGATTCGGATTGAATTTGCGTAGTCGTAGGTGAGACTTCAGACTGGTTTATTAGAGGCGAGTTAGTAAGCGTAGTGAATATTTATCAGCCCGGGCTGTTGTGTGCGTGCGTATACAAACAGATCCAGTTAACAGTGGCAATCAAAATAGCATTCCATGGTATTATCTTTAAATAACGTGGCTTTTAGATTCCATCGTCTGTAAAGAGTTGCCGAAAATCGTGTGATTGAACACAATATATAGTACAGTACAGTTTATGAGATAAAAACAAAAACAACTAAGGTATAAACTTAAGTAACATAATAATATAACGAAATATAACTTAACTAAACCTATAAAAAGTAAATGCCTCCCAGGTCCCCGTCATTGGCTAAATATGGTTCGCAGATGGCTGGCAGCGTTACCTCTTTACATTGCTAAGTTAATCCCTTGACCAAAATAGCTGCCAGCCCTCTGGTCACCGGATGTTTGAACGAGCCTTCGCGCCCGGTCCCCACGGCCCCAGAGTTTCCACACCACACGGCGCAAACATGTAGCCCTCACCGAGGACACCATAGTTGCGCTGCTTGTGTTGCTCTGCCGTGGTGGCTGCAGCTCCGGCTTTAGAGGAGCTCGCTTGGAGACCCCCGTCCCATGGGCTAGCGTATCGACGCAGGTAGCGTCCCACACACGAGTCCTCCCCAGCTTACATCCGTCGCATCCGAGCGTCATGCCGTCAGGACTTTTGCCATCGTCACGTGCGATAACGTTCGGCTCTAAAATGGGCGGCACGCTAACGGAGGTAAGAGAAGAGCCCTACGGATGACGTCATTCAAAGAGGCGTGGCGGGTGATGCGGCCAGCACTCTTCTGACAGGACAAGCCGGAGAGTCGACGTTGGCGGCACACCGGCAGCGGTGCGGCTTTGCAGCCAAGTCGCAGATAGGTCGCCAAAGTTAAAGTGTGAAGCCAGAGCGTCTGGCTCCGCTACAGCAAGGAGACCAGCACGCTCTGCTGTGCTTTGGGCGGAAGTGATAAGATCTTTAAGAGTAGATTGACAGAGTGGCTCGTCCCACTGCTTTGGGATTTCTGGGAAACCAGAAGCGAATCATCTGGGCAGGCCTGCTCCGACGCGCTACAATACTCACCTTTTTTTTCGCATACAAACCTGCGAACCATCGGGGGATGACTGGGTTATGTGGTATTTCTATCCACTAAAAACCCCACGGCGGCCGGTATGTGCGCTCCCATGCAGGGGACTCCAGGATCTCATGCTGAACGCACTGGAGCCCCTCTCGCCACATTTGGCTCGTCCTAGGGCGAAAAATGTTTGTCGTTGTTCCCCTGGGGTTCTTAGGCGAATGCCCCCGCCCTCAACAGAAGACTGCGACCCCGATGACCCCGTTTAGTCTTATGACTATAATTAACTATGATTTAAGACCTAGACTTCCCTTCGCTAATCAAAAAATATATAATAATATATATTCATCATAAAAAAGCGACGGTAGCCCAGTGGTTCAGGCATGCGGCTGTCAAACGGCGGTCGTGGGTTCGAATCCCGGCTCGTTCCAATGAGTTTTCGGAACTTATGTACGGAATATGATTTCATATTTACCGTTAGCTTTTCGATGAAGGAAAAACGTCGTGAGGAAACCTGCATACATCTGCGAAGAAATTCAAAGGTGTATGTGAAGTCCCTAATCCGCACTAGGGCAGCGTGGGGACTACTGCCCGTTCCCTCTCATACATGAGAGGAGGCCTGTGCCCAGCAGTGGGACGTATATAGGCTGATGATGATAAAGAATAATGGTAGCCTAACTAATACGATATTATTGTTTTAAGGCTTTCACTTGCCGACAGATAGGTATGAACAAATAGTATGTACTGGTTGTTAGTAATGTTGTTGTGTTAATAAATGTAATGAAATTTCGTTGATAACATCAAAGCGTCCAAAACGGCATAGGAACGATTCTCGAGTAAAATACAACAACAATAGCGTACGTATTCGTAGTATAAAAGGCACGGGTTTCCACACACGGCCTTCAAAAGGTGAGTGGCCGATCACAAAGGCGAGAGGTACCGACTACTCCTATTAATCATTGGAGAAAAAACTTAGACGGCATAGACAAGCAAAAAGATACGACTCTTTAAAAACCAGGCATATTGTGTATACTAGGGATAGTTTTTTTAAAGTTAAACTTTGCTTGGATAGGTTGAACAACAAGTATATGTGTAATTAATACTTTTAATTACACGGTTCTACTCACGTATTCAATGTCACTCCGGGCGACATGTTTCGAACTCTTCGGGAGTTCTTCTTCAGTATGAGTGTTTTCGCGGCGGTGTCGCTCGTATCACTGACCGCGTCCGTTCCTCACGCCGAGCGGAAAACACTCATCCTGAAGAAGAACTCCCGAAGAGTTCGAAACATGTCGCCCGGAGTGACATTGAATACGTGAGTTGAACCGTGTAATTAAAAGTATTATTTTAACATGTCTCACGAAAGTTTAAATTCGGATATGTGTCATTGTCAAATGTAGCTCAACTTAGCTCTCCACCCAAATCAACCGGAGCACACAGCAAAGCCTGAGCGCTGGTGTTCTTTGGTACTCCCAAGGAGCGCTTCGCTTAAAATCGTGAGCTATGACCACGAAAATGGAATATACCTATACCTTTCGAACATCGATCTTAGGGACATCGTATGGTACTGTACTTAGGACCTTCGTGAGGTCTCCATGGTTTTACACAGAAATATCAAAATTCCTTGCACGACAGCTTTTGTCATGTACTTAAAGATTTAATTAGGGTTAGGATTCTGGTGGCAGTTTAGCACGAGCAATGCAGTGGAGTCGCCATTGTTTTTTTTTTTTATTTGATTAAATGAATAACTGAATGCTAAATCTATATTACAGTACCGGCCAACAATATATCACCTTTGCGTTTTAATTTAGGTTTGTTTATTCATCGCATAATCGCTAGTTACATGTTTAACATAATTTTTTAACGACAACTGCAGTGCAATACTGTAAATTACAATGAAGATTTTATAATATATCATTTAAATAAATGTTACTTGTTTGCTAAAATAATTATGTATTCAAGAGCATGAACAACTTGCACCTGGAATTCAATTTTCAAAATCTTACATAGTATCTGATAATAAACGGTTGTCAAGATTATGAATAGCATATATAGTTAATTTTATATTTTATATGTTTGTAACGAACTAACACATATGGGTCCAAAAACCTGAAATAAATGAATTGAATTGAATTGAATTGATATACTATGGCAATTTGTTTCATATTAGCTGGCGTTATACGGTTACTTAACTTGTGAAAAATCCGTTTATGAATCAATATACTTGTATGAAACGAATAAATTTAATTATTCATTATTCGTTTATCAATCATTTATTCATTCATTCATTCAATCAAAAATATATAACAACGACTCCATTGCTCTTTGTTCACCCCAATGCCACCAAACGTCCCAAATCTAGATAATAATATACGTATACCTCAACAGAATAAGATGAAATGTTTTTTAGGAAAGTATTGTGGGCCTAATATTCATAGCGTCAAATGGTCTCATCGAGTTAAACAGTGGGCCTTCTGTATACCTATAGTACGTTTTTTTTAGCATTAGAAAGAAGGCTAAAGCACGAAGCACGAGGTCTTTTATATAAGACACTTTATGCCACATAACTGTCAAAGGATCTGAAACAGCCACTAAAAAAGACTTACGTTATTGTTGTCTACCCTAAAATGATAGAAGTGTTTTCATTAGTTATATCTAAATAGTACTTACAACAATATTTTTATTTTTAATGTATTTATTTTTTGACTGTTATTTTGAATTACGTTATTAAGTTCTGGAAAGGTTGCACAATAAAAAACCTAAAGAAGAAGAGGTTTGAAACGATCGGTTCGTTTTTTTTCGCCGTCAACATTGTCATAATTGTCAATCGTATCTTACGTTATTTTTCTTGTTTTCTTGGTAATCTACAAATTGTTGAAGATTACGAGATTATTATACGAGTATCTATTTGTTAATTTAATATTAAGATTTTATTTTTCGCTGTGTGTGGTGGCGTGCGGACTGCGATGGACCAACCAGAGGCAGGTCCAAGTGGCTTGCAAAAAAGATCGACTCGTTCTCCTCTGACCGTTTTGCCTTCATCACAAACAAAGATACAGAAACAGAGTCCATTAACAATAAATGAGAAACATACTACATAGTGGTGAACATTTACAAGTTGGTGTATGTTTGCATGCAAGGATGATTTTCCAGGTAACATCTAATATTTGTACCAAGCAGAAAAGGTTGACGACGACTGCTTCTTTGTTTACCGTAATTCTAATCCAAAAAAAAACGGACTATAGTTCAAAAGTGGTATCGGTCGCAATCGAAGAAGGAAGGTTTACGACCACTGCTTCTTTGTTTACCCGTTTGACAGATAATTCTAATCTTAAAAAAAACGAAGTATATACTTATACCGCGTTTAAGGGGATAAATTCTGTTCGATATCGATATTTTCATCGCCAATGCAATCGTGACTTTCCATAACTTTACTGCATTAGGACGGCTGGGGCTGGTTGGCGCAGCATTAAGGCCTCCACCCACCGGACGCGTGTGCTGCGCGTGTGCTGCACTGCAGCTGCGCGGGTGCTGCGCGTGTGCCGCGTTCGATGTGTGTTTGAAGTGTAGTTTCAATGCTTTACAACTTGCGCGTGTGCTGCGCTGCAGCTGCGCGGGTGCTGCGCGTGTGCCGCGTTCGATGTGTGTTTGAAGTGTAGTTTCAATGCTTTACAACTTGCGCGTGTGCCGCGCAGCACACGCGCCGCGCAGCACACGCGTCCGGTGGTTGGAGGCCTTGAAACATAATTGATGAATGGTTATCGAATGGCATTTTAGCCGTATTCGGATAGTATGTACTACCTATCTATGTCATAGTAATCCCTCATCACTGCTACTATATAAAACTGAGGCAAAATAAAAAATTGTACTACTGTAGCTTGAAACTTATAAAATAGGGATTGCCATATCCCACACCAACCGAGCTATTGTTGGAGTCTCTTTCGTATGTTGTGACAAAGTTCAAGGTGTGTTATGGAACATAATCTAATTTGCTTCACAATGCTCCTGACACTGTTAACATTCAGCATTCATTCATGAAAAAAAAAACAAATTAGAAAGAACAAGCGACAAACGAAACAATTGAAAAAGGGCTCCCTTCTCATTTCAATTATTAAGAAACAGCATTCATCATCATATCAGGCGAAAGACGTCCACTGAGGCCTCCCCCAAAGAGTGCCAAAGTGACCGGTCCTGCGCCACCCGCATCCAGCGGACTCCCGCAACCTTTACCAGGTCATCAGTCCACCTTGAGGGGGGCCTACCCACGGCGCGCCTTCCGGTACGTGGTCGCCACTCGAGAACCGTTCCGCCCCAACGGCCATTGGTTCTACGTGCTATGTGAACCGCCCACTGCGACTTAAGTTTAGCGATTCGGAGGGCTATATCGGTTACCTGGTTCTGTTGCGGATAGCCTCATTTCTGATGCGATCACGCAGAGAAACTCCCAACGTAGCCCCCTCCATAGCCCGTCGGATGACTTTGAGCCTTCTTATGAGGCCCATAGTAAGCGACCACGTTTCACTGCCATAATTATGTCAGCACACTGGCAACACACACTGGACACACAGATGTGCCGTAGCTTCCCGAACCGCCCGAACGCTGCCCAGCCGAGTCGGATTCGACGATTGACCTCTTTCTCTAAGTTGGACCTACCTAACTGGATAGTAGAAAGTAGTAGTAGTGAATAGTAGAAACAGCAAGCGCCTAAGTTAAACCTCTACAAATATTTCGGTTCCATAAGACATACTCCTTACAAATGTACATGGACTTAGTTCCTTTCAGTTTCTGTGGCACAACGGCGTCGGTTAAGGGTGAATGACCCGCTAATCCTTCCCTTATCCTGCTACGGTTGCAAAAACCAATGCAAATATACGAGAGATGATTTCAGTTGGCCGATTTGCATCAAATTAGTGCATTTAAAAAGCAACTCTACCGTGTTGGGTACAAAGACTACAATTCCAATAGCAGTTTTGTAAAAAGTCGGCCACGTTAAATAATCTCGACCATACTGCAAGTGATAGGTATCAAAGTTTGATTGTGATAAAATGTGAAAAAATAACGACTTTGGCTGTTGATTGATTATTCTCTTTTAGGTCATTTGACTCATTTGCGGTTACTATCGTAACTGCGAATCGTTATCAGTTGGCGTTTTCGTTTGCACGAAAACATTACTTCTACAAATCGTTAACTTTCAAATATATTGTAGGAAATGGCTTGCGATCGCTCATGATAAAATGTGATCAAGTATTAAATGGCAAATCCCTCCTCTCTCGGGCTAATTTTTTTTTGTTCGCAAGTCCATACTAAATGCTGTCCCATGCATGCTGTCAGCGGGAGATGATGGGTTTGACGATCTAACCCTACAAAATTGGAGCACGCCTTAAAAAAGACTCAATATTATTATTGTTTACTTTACGTTTCATTTCCAAGACTATTCACTTTCGCTGTAGTAACCAAATACATGTCATACGATATCGACTTTTAATCTTCAGACGTAAGCTTACACATTTTCAGATGTGCCGCGAAAATACCGCATTACCTCTTTACCAAATCCATTTATATCCCAAGTAGGAAACAGCCTGGTACCATAAAAGATTAAACTAAAACCTAGACCGAATGTGAAGTAGGAAACCGTGGGAGGCGCCTATTCTGGCAGTGACGGCATGCCTAATGGAGGTTAAGTTGTGCCCCTCGTAACGAGCATCGCGCCTTGGAGGACGGATGGACAAATTGGATGATAGCTACGAGTATATACATATTATAATATGGTGATATGGAAAAGCAGTGTCATTACCATAAAAAAGTCTTCTTTCTCAAAAGTAAGAAAGTCTAAAGAAGTCTAAACCCTGCTCCACGCGATGGACCATCATGGATCATACAGAACGCAACTATGCGTTACACGGAGAAAGACATTCATCATATCAGCCGAAAGACGTCCACTGCGACATAGGCCTGCCCCAAAGAGTGCCAAAGTGACCGGTCCTGGGCCACCCGCATCCAGCGGACTCCTGCAACCCTTACCAGGTCATCAGTCCACCTTGTGGGGGGGCTACCCACGCCACGCCTTCCGGTACGTGGTCGCCACTTGACAAAAAGACAAAGACAAAGACATTATTCCATCGCATTCCAACGCATAACTGTGTCCCGGGAGTGTCCATTAACGGCCCGGCCGCGACTTCCAGCGGCGTCGGTGGGAGCGAGAGATCAGAGCGCGGCCTCTCGCTTCCTTGTATAGCGTATGACTGCCGCTGCCGCCGCCCCTTGAAGTCGTGGCCGAGCCCTAATTATCGGCCTGGTGTTATGCGTGACCCATGACCTACCATTGGCGGAGCGCCCGTACAAGCCGATTCCCACCGGGTGGACTAAAAAGTACTATTAGGCAAGCTTATAGTTATATAATCTAAAGTTTTTCAATGTAATTCGTCCAGAATTCATGCCCATGCTGTCACTACCTAACCTACCTACCTAACTTTCGACCTGTCTTGTAGCACATTATCAGCATCTAAGTATCGACCCGCTCCCGCTGCCAAGCTTCACAGGGTACTAGAATCGCGTCATAATATGTCTGAACTTGTTTATTTCTGTGTAATAATCTTTCACGGCCAGGAGCCCGACTAGCGGGCGCCTACGCCGTAGTCGCTTTCCGCTACATACGAGAAACTCCACGGGATCGGCTACGAGCGTAGCGCGTAGCGATTCTTGGCAGTGAATGTGTCAAACTCAAGTGAAGTAAAAGGGTTCAGGTCAAACCACAGAAAGAAGAAAGAGCTTTCGAAGGACAAATAACAAAACAAGAAAACAAAACATTCAGTTAGTATGTGGTGTTTACCACTCAATTTAACCAATCAACTAGTCATGTGTGTGAATGATATAATATAAGGCACTGGTCCCACTGCGAGCTAGTAAGCTATGAGCTATCGGCTATAAACACGAACAAAAGATAAGCACTCCCGTGTAAATAAAAGAGACACGTCGATATTTATAGTTCACCGCCGGGCGAGTAACTATAAATATCGCCGTGTCTCGTTTATTTACACGGGAGTGTTTATCTTTTGTTCGTGTTTATAGCCGATAGCTCATAGCTTACTAGCTCACGGTGGGACCAGTGCCTAAGCAAGTCAAACGAATGAAATGACTCAACAAGAATCATTAATTGGTATGATTGACACTTACTTTGTGAAGTGCACCTATATGAAGATTGGGTCATACAGAGTCAAAAAAAAACATTTTTGCTTTGTTTATGCTTGCGGCACATAAAAAAAGTTTAATCACAAGAAATTGTATAAAAGGAGACGCCGTTTATGCAGATTAAAAGCGAGCTAGGATTACACGAATTAATCCTGCCCTCACCATTTCGCCATCTTGGGACTAGGCGCGGTCGTGGGTTCCACTCCTATGTTGTTGATTTACCACTGATTCGCACGAAGCGCTTTGCTTCCATTTATCTCGCGAGGACAGCCGAATAGTGGAACTCGCTTCCGGCGAACCTTTTCCCAGTTACATATAACTTGGATCTTTTCGAGACGAGAGTGAATAGGCACTATTTAGGTATGCATATAACACCCTCCACCTCATCTACCTCCTGATGAGGCGAGATAGCGGTCGAATTAGGCCAGTCATTATAGATTTTGACCCGTGAATAATTAGGTCTTGGATTTTTTTTTCATAGATCCCTCGGGGGGGTCACTGGGAGTGTACATTAAAAAAAATAGACCGAATCGGGCTTCTGCGTATATTCGAAAAAAGGTTTTTCTTGAATAACTCGGCCATTTTTGATTTTACAGTAAAACCGTACGGACAAAAATTGTAGGAAATTTGATTCTCTACAAGTTTGGTCCCCATAATTAAACCTGAAAAACGCGACAAATTCAAAATATTATCATTATCTCCTATGTTCCACGTTTTACGGCATGAATGAAGAAAAACATAGTTATAGAGAATCAAATTCTGAAAAATTTTGGTTTCCACCTTTTTTCCCCCAAAATCGATCCTAGAAGAAAAATTATGGGGACCAAACTTGTAGTGAATCAAATTTCCTACAATTTTTGTCCTTACGGTTTTTCTGTAAAATCAAAAGTGGCCGAGTTATTCAAGAAAAACCTTTTTTCGAATATACGCAGAAGCCCGAATCGGCCTACTTTTTTAATGTACACTCATAGTGACCCCCCCGAGGGACCTACGAAAAAAAATCCAAGAACTAATTATTCACGGGTAGGTTCGGTTATTTGGATAAAATGACTGGCCTAAATGCGTACATTGCGTACCTATAAGCAATAAAAAAAAAGAGGTACGCTAATTTACGATTACAGACTGATCAACGTTAAATGTGGCGACCGCACCTGTCATTCCATAGAAACTCGTCAAACTTTCCATACATTCCGATTTTAACGAACACTGCTTACGTTTACGGAAAGTTTGGTGCAACCCAACCCAAGAGTCTCACCACAAATTGGGTTTTATACCCTGTAACTGTGTCCACACTCCACTGGAAAATCGCGAACTTCTGATGACACATTATTGACCAGATCACCCTGTTATATTTGTTTATTTATCGGAGTGATTAAAAGGCTCGTCGAAATACCACCCAAACTAATAGAGCGAATGGCGTTAGTAATCCTACCCATTTCACGTGTACGTAGTACGGTGGGTATTAAGATTAAAAAGTGCAACGGCGGCAATCGATAGGGCTACGACCGGCGGGGCTTCCCCGGTGTGTTCTGATATCGCACTACTGCGGTTTCTTGTTGCAACAGTCCATTTGCAAATCCGCGCAAGTACCATTCAGACAGTGTTATATGTATTATGCCTTTCGGATAAAGAAAGAGGATGAAGTGCTTAATTTAGATGTCGTTAGTCCTTTTAAATGCTATGTACTTACCCAGCTGCTGATGACGTAATCAAATTTGTTACAAATAGTATTATTAATAGCCGTCGTGAGGAAACCCCAATAAGGTCTAGTTTTTCCTCTGGGTTGGAAGGTCAGATCAGCGACTGTCGCTTTCGTAAAACTAGTGCCTATGCCAAATCTTGGGATTAGGTTTCAAAGCGGACCCGAGCTCCTTTAGGGGTATAACCGGGAACAACGCTAAGAGGATGTCAATTTTTAATAATAGCCGTAAAAAAGCGAAACGCTGCGTTCATGCATAAACAAACACGTTTGAAGTTCCACATTTTTGTTAGCATCTTGCACAGTGCCACACCGCGAAGATGTACATCTCTACCGTACAACCAGATTACCAGACGCAGACATAGATTACAGACAATTATGAATCTTATTGCTAGGTGTTTATATCCTAAAATAACGGAAACCTCCACTGGTACTTGAAACTCTATGGCTTTGGGGCCACAGGTGATGTTTTATGATTGTTTTACGGTTCCCACGATTGCCCTACGTATCAAACGGCTCGTAATTCGTTTAGCTGATGAACGGCACCAACGGATCTATAGCCGAGGAACAGCAATTCAACTAGATTTTTACTGCACCCGAATATAATGTTTATTGGGCACTTATACCTTCCTCCTCCATGCATCGTTACCCTCAATACTGAGGGTCGTGACCCCTTGTTAGTCTTCACTCCATTCGCATCGAACACGGGTACGCACGGGTACGCACGGGTGGTTGACGCGAACTAGCGTGCGACTGCGGAGCGCCTGTGCAGACTCATCATATCAGCCGAAAGACGTCCTCTGCTGGACATAGGCCTCCCCCAGAGTGCCACCTTTACTTTACCTTGTGAGGGCTTACCCCGCTGCGCCTTCCGGTGGTCGCCACCCGAGAACCTTTCCGCCCCAACGGCCATCGGTTCTACGTGCAATGTGCCCATTGCCACTTAAGCCTGTCTTACTGTGCAGACTATTCACCACATAATCCACGACTGTCCGAACTGGAAATTCTCTGGGAATACCCTAGACCTGCACTCACCTGATGTTAACGCTACTCAATGGGTGAACAATTTCGACATCATACAATAATAATTGAGTACCTAAAGCGACTCTAATTAATTAATGCCATACGAATAAATAAATAATCGTCTTCACTTTAATTATGTTTCGCCAAGCCAGACTTGTTTTCGGCGACATGTACGGCGACATGAGCGTATCGAGGGTTGTGCTGATTTGGTCGGTCCATCGCATTGGGCTGCGTCTATTATATAATCTGTGGTATAAGCGCCCAATAACGTCCTTATTGGGCACTTATTATACCTTAGAATTGTGTGGATGGTTTTGAATCAGATTACCTAAAACCCCTCAACCGTTGTAGATTTCTAGTGTCAACGTTGTCTAATAATGTAACAACTAGAACTTAGAAAAGTTGAAAAACCACCGACATTCTCATTTCAAAGTCCAATATCTCAAAAACGGCTGAACAGATTTTCATCAAACATGGCTAAGAACACTAGGGATAAAATTATCTATTAGACAAAAAAAAACAAATCGGTCCATAGCAGAGCTACGCATCTGTTAGACAGATACACAGATATACACGTTAAACTTATAACACCCCTCTTTTTGCGTCGGGGGTTAAAAATAGATTTATAATTTGTCTGCAGGTTTTTTAGAACTAAATTTGAAAGCTACCGATAATATAGCTTAGGATTTTACAATCACAATTCTTGCGCATAATCGAAAGTTGTACAGTATATAGTTTTTATATTTGAGAAGTAAGACTGTAACGTTTGATGGTGTCTGGAGACACCTCGAAGTGCAGGATGGCCGACGTGGTACAATTGTTGCATTTCACGAGGCGCCTTCCTATTATTATGACGTGAAAGTCGAATTTCGTCAAATCCAGCATTCCTGAAATACAAATGTTCATAGAACGGCCAAATGTGGCTAGAACTGTTTCGAAATTAAGAATGACGCGTGTAAATGAAGGTAAGAAACGCTTGAAGGCGTATTTTTCTCTTCTCTCTGATTAGTCCTGACAGGATCGTGACCGCATGCTATATATAGCCCTCCGTGCAGTTCCGATCCTCGTCAAGTAGACTGCACGGTGAAGACTGCATTTTGCAGCCTTCTTAATTGCACCAGCCCAGCGCACTGGAATTATTACTTTAGCGCGTTTTTCTTCCACAGAACCTAGAATTATACGTTTCTCTATGCTTAAACCAGGGGTTTTCAAAGTGGGGGGCGCGCCCCCCTAGGGGCGGAAATCCTTTCGCAAAAACTAGTGCCTCGCCGATCCTTGGGATTAGGTACTCAGCTGACTACTACTACCTCCTACCTAGACTCCTAAGAGCCGTGGCGCTAACGGCAACGCTAGGAAGATGATGATGATTTGGCTAGCTAACCCATTCGCTTCCGTTTCCTTGCATCGAAGCGAAGGGGGGCGTGGGAACTTCATTTTAGGCAGCAGGGGGGCGTGCCTAAAAAAAGTTTGGGAACCCCTGGCTAAGACGAACGCATGATATGTCATAAGAAACAAAGAATCACTTCCTAGCGGATGTCGGAGGGTGTATTTCTATTTGACTGTAATTAAATATAATGTTTTCCACGTCTAGTTATTTATTTGCTCTACATACCATTTTGTGCGATGTTACATCAAATTAGTGACATGTTCATCCCACATACACGAATGGAATGAGGAATGCATCCGGCCCGCGTGCTAATACGGTTATTACACAATCCTATACATTCCTATCATTATATTCCTATCCTATACATTCTCGCTTCAAATATTTACATACTCCCCGTGTTTACAAATATTTTTTTAAAGATATTATACTTTATAGAAACGTTCGTATTTACATTAAGGTAAGGATAGACTGCGTGAGAGTGAGAAACGATATGAATAGACAGGAAGTAAGTGAAGAGGTGTCTGGTGATAGAAGTATCTGGAAGAAAAAAACAAGCTTCGCCGAAACCAAGTAAAGCCCGTAACAAACCGGCACCGCCAACGCAGGCCGCGTCAGTTTGTGACAGGTCTTATTCTATTAACGTAAACAACGACACTTCAAGAGCAACCTAGATTACCCGGGATGACTACTACTTTACTTCAAGAGCGTCCTGTTTCAATAACGTCCTCATGAATCACCTCGAAACCTCCGTTGACGTGTCCCGTGTATCGGATAACGTTATCGTATCGTTATCGCCGCGCCCTGTCGTCGATCGATCGTAAATACCATGGTGTTTCTCTTGGACCATGCAAACAACAAACTATACCGGCCAATCGGGCTCAGTTCCGGCCTAGCTGAGTTTCTTGCTGGATTCTTCTCAGCTGCGCTTACACCCCAGCCCCGCTGTTTTGTAACTGGTTTTAATCTCACCTCACTGGTCACCCACAAATATATCTTGGCGCCGCGATTCGTAGTAACTAAGCGTAGGTAAAGCCAACTCTTGGAAAACCATCCGCGTGTCATGCCGGAGGCCGGAGGTTTCTCCTGGATTTTCTCCAGGCTACTCCTTGCGTGGTGTACGCATTCTGATCCTTTTTTGGGTTCGTCCTAAAGCAACAGTCAGATGCAAAAGAAGTACACCTTAATTTCAAACATAGTATCGTAGGAACTGCTCGATTTGGGAAGCCCAGTAAACCTTGCCGGCACTCCCCTAATAGTTGCCATGTTCAACGTTTTTCCACGACAATTGTTGTGACGATTCTGCATAAACTGAATGCCAAAATGTCATGTTTTGGGCGCTGTTTTCAGGAGGCATAAGATCAAAGGTTTCCACTTGCTAAACTTCCTCAGAACTCAAACGTTAATGCTAACCAATTGGTATCTTCTCTATGTCGTTAAAATGTGTCCAATCTTGTCAAACATTTACGGGAATCTACGATTGGATACGTTTTTACTCCAGTGTTTGTTTTAGAAGTCAATATTTACACGGCTCTGTCTCTACATGGGCATGGGCACAGGTTTATAGCTGCCTCTGTCCAAAGAACGACCTAAACGACCATAAATTCGTACCAAGACTCGTCCGTTTGTGTGTAACACTGCACTGCCTCTGCCAATCGGCTTTGAGCTCTATGATTCGGATTTTAAGATGTAACTTGGAGAGAGGAAGGTTCAGGTCAAACAGCGCTATAAAAGTGGACGTTGCTTTTACATTGTAAACATGAGGTGCTGTTAGCCACATCGAGCTAACACATCTTATATTAATACGAATGTCTGAGGAATATGATTCATGTTCATGTCTTTAATGTGACCGACACATCATCTGGCTTATACTTATAGAAGTTAATTTTCTGCGGAATTTAGTAATCTACGAGTATGTTTGCATTTACGTTCCACCGTAGCATTGAAGATATTGGATCGATGAATGAATGAGGCCGAATGCGGTATCAACTACTTACCTAGCCTATGTCACCTATTGCACTTATTTGTTTATGATCTGGGTCTAAACTAGGCTTTATAAACTTCGCTTGGACCTTAGACCGGCTAGGCACTAAGTAGTAGTGGTACATAAGGTGAAAGCCCGCTCTTGCCTGGTCACACTAAACATTTTTATGATTTACAATGTTTTTTTATTTACAGGTAAGTCAAATAAGACGCTTGGTAGGCTCGGCCGCGGCGCGGGTGTTTTGAATGAAAGCATCCATGATGAATTGTAAGTTTTTTACAATAATAGTGTAATATAATCGTAGGTTGATTGGGGTATGTATTCATATAAGCGTGATGAAAAAGCAACATCGGTCAAGGAAAATCTATTCTTTATGTGTTGCCACATTAAACGATCGAGCGAAGTAGAATTGGTCTAGTTGAAATAAATAAGGTATTGATGGATTGGTTATAGAACTGTAATGTTAAAACTGCAAGAGATCACTTACAGGGATAAGTTCGCCTTTGTACAGGTAGGTAAACTTGTTTTATTTATTTAGTACTTAAAACTATTGCACGAACAAAAAGTACAAAAGGCGGACTTAATGCCTCAAGGCATTCTCTACCAGCCCACAGCAGGGCGAAACATCACATGTGCAGGCCAAAAAAAAATAAGAGATAGGTTTATGATATTTTTTATGTGTATTTTTACCTGTCTGGTATTACAAATAACAAATTTTAATAATGTTAATAGATTTGTTTGGAAACAGACTTAAAAAAACTTTCGTTCCTAACTCCGATCCCAACCACTTTTTCTTCACGCCTCTACAAGGCATCGTCCGTCACGTCAAAACTTCTTTCGTATTCCTGTTCTTTTCTAACAGTGATCGCGTTAAAGGTTCCCCGAACCCCGATGGTGTGAACTTGCATTCCCAACACGTACTTCTAAAGAACTAGGGACAGGGTAATTTGCATTATTATGCCGGGTAACAAAAGATGCAAAATGCAGAGCTTCGACTGCTGATGAGACATGTCAATTGACGCAGGACACAGCGCTCTAAGTCTGCATTCTGACGGGGTGAGAACACATTCCTTAGTGTATGACAGAAAGCGTTTATTTTCCTTTCTCGTAACAAAAAAAGGGGTGATGACCGACGAGGTATCGGGTGGGTCGCTCCGCTCGTCGCTTACTATAGAATTTAGAATGCCACGTGAGGCTGCAGCTGCACTGACCATCAGTGCACTTTATGTTCATTGTAATAAGGTTCTATATAAATACAGGATGTTCAGTTAACTGTGTTGGCGTCTGTACCTAATCATCGGCAGAGGCTCTAGTATAAGTTTTACCGAAACAAAACTTTACGATCGCGTTTGCGTTTTACCCTCAATTTGTATGGGATTTGACAGCTAAACGCGAACGCGGTTGTAACGTTTTGTTACGGTATAACTTATACTAGGGCCTATGGACGTATAACTCGCACGTGTTTTTTTTTAAATCCGAAACGACAAATAGAAATATATGCTTAACGAACCTGCCCAATTTTAAAGAGAATCAGTTGAGAAATGCGACCTATACATAGAGGAGAACAGCGAGACAGACAGCGGGACTGACGGACATCCGGACATACGAACATTTTTCGGCCCGAGCTGAAGCATTCGTTCGCTTAGCTTCCTTGTTCAATTAATTAATGAACCAATCAATGAGCAAACAACTCATACTACTTCGGGTCAGACCCGAAACTAATCGTAAATTGGCTATGTTTGGAATGTATATCTGGCCCAAAATTCAACGTGACCAAGGTATTAATTTTGTATTAATTAAGCAGTAACGCTGCTAACGAAATTATAAATTTTAAAACAAAGGAAAAATACAAAAAAAGTTATGCTCCTAGCCGGATTCGAACCGACCCGTCGTAACCAACTGAGCTATCGGAACAATCCGGTTCGGCCACCAAATCTTTAAATCAGTTCCTTCCTACAACGCCTTAGACCAAGGTGTAGTCAGAGCTGTGTAGTTAAGTTTTCTGTGGCCACAGGTGTATGGTATTCTCCTTTCTCGTGTTCCCTACTGAGCCAGAATATCTGAGCCAGAATTAACTCTCGATTAAGTCGAGCACATTAGGCGCCTAATCTTAACGGTCATTATGATAGGGAGATTTAAGAAAGACGCTGAGGGTTCCTTAACCTTTAAACGCCATTTAGGGCTGTCAATTAGTTCATTAGGATAAGGTGAAAAAATATATCCCAACAAAAACATTTCATGTAAAGTCATTGTCAAGACAAACTGATAACATATTAAGTCTTGAAAATATATCCTTGGCTTAAAATATAGTCTTGAAAATGGCCTTAAAACTCTGAATCTTATTCAACAGGTACCTACTTACAATTTCAAGGTTTTCGTATTATACGACATAATTATAAACCGCTGGGTTATACCTACCTAGTCCATGAGAGTCATATTAGAATAACTAAATCTAAGGTAACCCTATGTATCTGTAAGTGGACACTATCCCGCTTATTTATAAAACTTATAATGCATAATAACACTTGTTACGAACACAAATGTCAAAAGTGACAGATAAAGAGAAACTAATTTTAACGGCATTTTACTCACAATAGGTTTTTCGTTTATGAATACAGCCAAGATAGGTACTAAGGGCCTACGCTAGCTGACGCGGACGCCCGCGGCGTGCGCACGCTCGCGGGTCCCGCTCCGGACACTCGCCGCGGGCCAGCAAGTCCGCGACGGGCGCACGCCTAACTTAGCGCTGAATTCAAGAAACAAGTCTGCGAGCGTGTGCCCGCCGCGTGCGCACGGAGCGGACGCCCGCCACCCGCCGCGCGGATTAAAGTCCGTCGCACGCGCCCGCGCCAGCTAGCGGTGTTCATACAATTTCTTATAAGACGTGCGTCCGGTCCGGGTAATCCGCGTCAGTTAGCGTAGGCCCTAAAGAGCGCATACAACATTTATAATTTTGTTTTATTTTCTTGCTTGTCGCTAGAAACGACCGTTTTGTTAGTGAGGGGTGTTCGTGAACAATAATTAATGCTGCTAGTAGTCAAGCTTATTATAGATGACGTCACGTTTACCGTCTGCCAAACTTCCTGCCCCATTGTCAGTGGGTGTGCGTTGTTTACAAACTTGTGGAAACTGTTCCTTGTATTGTCGATGCGTTTCTCTTATCATTTTAATTTGCCCGTCTTTGTATACTTTAAAAACAATGTTTTAACCGATTTCAAATCAGTGAATCGCCCAAACCGCTCCAAGTATGCCTATAAAATGTGAAGAGTCCCGTCAATCCCATCTTCAGGTTCAGGGGGCCTAGACAAGGTTACAATCGACAAGCGCTAACGCCAATAGAAAACTAATAAAATGTATGGGAATGACAGATATCAACGAAAAGTGTTTCGTCGGCATCTGTCATTCCCATACATTTTATTATTTTCTATTGGCGTTAGCGCTTGTCGATTTTAACCTTGTCTACGGCCCGCGAGCTGCTGACCCTGAAGGATGTTAAAAAAAACACATTTTTCCAGGCGTCTTCGACTAATCGGGTAACATACATAAAAAAAAGAAATTGAGAACGCCCTCCTTCTTTGAAGTCGGTTGAAAATAAAAGTTCAACTGAAAAACTTTGCTGTCCTAGTATTTAAAGGTTCAGTGTTACCAAACATTTTTATAATTAGCATTAGAATAGAATAACATTTATTCATGACAATAACACATACATGCACATAAATCAAAAAAACAAAATAGAAAACAACATTATTGCCACGAAACGGTTCCATCTCAGCGTTGTGCTGGCCACCCAGCGCTGGTCTTCCGATGGAACCATCCGGTGATGAACATTAGAAGGTAGATAACTAGTGCCTACGCCAAATCGTGGGATTGGGTGCCAAGGCGAACCCCAG
This sequence comes from Epinotia demarniana, assembly GCA_945867215.1. Classification (NCBI taxonomy): domain Eukaryota; kingdom Metazoa; phylum Arthropoda; class Insecta; order Lepidoptera; family Tortricidae; genus Epinotia; species Epinotia demarniana. Next base: position 25,845,074 of record OX244268.1, read on the forward strand.
GCTGATTTAGGATACAACCGGGAAAAATGCTAGGAGCATGATGACTAGGTCTTGAAGTTTATATAACTTTATAGTCGCTGTAATTATTACTCCCCAATACTATCATAATGGTACTTCCCGAGATAGATTTTACATCAATTATCCTTGTCCCAAACTAAATACAACCGTCAAATTGTATTGGAACTCAACTCTGCTACTCTTCAATCAAAATGCCGTGTAAACCCGCTGCGCTGGTACTGGCTCCTGTGTAAAAGCCTTAAGATGCGTCAATAAAGGCATTGCCTGGGACGCTTATCTGCACAGCACATTCTGTCGAAACTTGCCGACACAGCATATATCCTTCTCGCACTTGCTATAAAAAGACGTCATCATCATCATATCAGCCGAAAGGCGTCCACTGCTGTACATAGGCCTCCCCCAAAAAATGCCAAAGTGACCGGTCCGGCGCCACCCGCATCCTACGGACTCCCGCGACCTGAATGAGAAATGCTTAACAGTATTTCCTTCCGCACGCGTATGACTTATGTATGGAAGTCTTCCTCTGAGGTCGCAACTTGTCGACACGCAGCATCTGTCCTTCTCGCACTGACTTGACTATAAAGGGACATGCTTGCTTGTCTAGGACTTTGACTCCGTTCCACGCGACGCCGGCGCCGGGAGCGCCGCATAATCTGTGGCGTCGCGCTCTATTTCCCGCGCTTACATAATTCAGTTGCATGTGCATGCACACGGCGTCGATTTTCACTTTCAACTGTTGACAAATTACATGTAAATTATGGTCAAGAGCCCCATTCTGATCGATGCGCTTTTGTTTTAAAAATATTCATTTTTGTAGGTTGTCACCCTGCCTGCGAAACAGACTGCCCTGGCTCTATGATATTTGGGCGATGAGCATGAACATTTGTTTCTGTTTTCTATGAAGTTAGTATTTTTACCTATTAATTATGTCCTCGTCTACGCATACCACAAGTCTTCTTGAGCTTAGGTACTAATGGGACTAAGGAAACATTAAGAAAAAAAATTGGACTATGGGTTTTCTTATGTGTTTGCTTTGAAAAGTGTAACCAAAGCTTCTATCGACTGATCATTAATTCGCTATTCACAATGGGCGTGATAATAACCAATATCTGCTCTACAAAAAAAACCGATGAGTCTCACTTACCTTACACGTGATGCTAATATACTATTAACATCCATCATCCATCAAACACACAACTTTCTAACTTTATTACTCTTATTATACATACTACTAAGAAGCTACGGTAGCCTAGCGGTTCAGGCATGCGGCTGTCAAACGGCGGTGGTGGGTTCGAATCCCGGTTCGTACCAATGAGTTTTTCGGAACTTATGTACGGAATATCATTTGATATTTACCGTTAGCTTTTCGGTGAAGGAACATCGTGAGGAAAGCTTCATACATCCACGAAAAAAATTCAAAGGTGTATGTGAAGTCCCCAACCCGCACTAGGCCAGCGTGAGGACTACTGCCCGTTCCCTCTCATACATGAGAGGAGGCCTGTGCCCAGTAGTGAGACGTATGTAGGCTGATTTATTATTATTATTACATTATTATACATACTTCCACTAACCCGTCCGAAGCGCTAAAGTTCATACATTATGAACAGATCGTATGTAGGGTAACGGTACACGCCCCCTTGCACGATGTATCTGTGGGCCGTATGTACTTTATCTGTACTGTACCCGTATTAGGGCCGTGGCAGAGGACTCTAAAGGACAATATCGGATGCACAGACATACAGAAGTGCTTCACTTATTGTGTATAGAGTGAATATCATGAATCGTAAGACACTGCGAAGCGCGAAAACATATCTGAGAGGCTTTAGCGGCTCTGCAAAAAGGGGTTTTGCCTGATATGTTGGTGCGCCTTGTCCGTTCAGGTTTCGTGTAGGACTTGAAGGATGGTGGGTCCCTTTTCATCCCGGTCCCACCGCGTACTGGGTGGAGTCAGTCCGAATCAAATCAGAGCAATCTATCGCAAAATAAATAAATAGACTTTTCACTTCTCATGTTCAAAAGTGCCTCTTTGGGCGACATAAAGTCGCTTTTTATGCTCTAGTGCCTAAAGTGAAATCTTTGTCGAAGACCCGGTCCAACAGCCACACGAGCAACTTAAACTTCATAGAATAAACTCTTTTTTTATCTTGATTTTTCTTTACATCCTAATGCAGCTTAGGCCGCATTGTTGTGTAAATCAGTGGCATATAATCCTAAATGCACTATTGTATTCACATAAATAAGCCGCAGCGCCACAGAAAAACAACGAACAGTGGACAATGGCAAACGGAAACCGTCAAAGGAAGCATAACTCAGGTTTAACGGCCACATAATCCTAGGCTTGGCAACTCAAATGTGACAAAGTATCAACTGATTTGCTTGTAATCACGACCCGCCGCATTTAGAACTATGTCGTTCAATACTTTGCGCGGTTCCAGGTCAATAGGTCGGAGGTTTAAGTGAAAAGCAAAGAGTGCATGCTCTGATACGTCGTGTGGGCGGAATGTGTTACCAACATTACCTATTGCGTTCAACACTGCTGAACTAGTAACTGTAAAAGGGATACGTGTAACGGTCGTGATGTTAGTGTGGGCCATGATTCAATCTTGTCGTCGCACTAAATCCCGTCATAAATCCCAAGTGTAACATGACACAGGTACTAACAGACTTTATTTGGTGGGTGAATATTCTGCGTTTTTAGGCGGTATATTCCTCATTGTCGTTTCATAGTGTATTTATGTATTATTTTACTTTTGATGGACAACGTAAACCAATACCTGTGCTGAATCTTATTTGATCATAATTCTTGCGTTTCTCCTCCTTTTGCGGAGATAAAAGCGTGACCGTCGGGGACTAACGTACTAACGTTCAAAATCTCCGACCAATAGCCAACCGGTTCAAATGATCGGAGATTCACCCTGCGGGGCGAGTACAACTGACTTCGAGACGCACTCTACGCTGCTCCTCTCCCTAATTTGCACAGCGCTTGTCTGACAGTAGTCGTTGTGAGTCGCGCGCGACGCGAATTTGCAGTGAGATGTGCTAGCCGCCCCCCTGGTCCGACCAAACCTAAGCGATGGAATCACTGTTTTGTAGAAGCTATATCTCTTTCAAACTTGTTTGCAAACTGTTCCAATGCTTATTAGTTTGTTAAAAACAAATGACACGACCGCTACTGACGATGGTAAAGTTAGAGCGTTTTATAAGAAACAATTTCAACTTGAACAGGATACTTTAAGATTACCTTGTTAGCGATACTTCCAATGCAGGCAGCGCTAAAACTTCCCGGCCTGTTCAATATTTACCAAGCTATATCACTACCGGCTACCAGTATAAGTCTGACCTTAGTATATATGTACATCTATTAGCCCATTTCCACCCACTGTTGAGTATAGGCCTCTTTACGCCAATCTCCTCTCCTCAGTTTGCGTACTGTTCGGCAGATATCATCGGTCCATCGGGCTGGTGTAGAACTATTATATAATCTATGCTGGTGGTCTGCCCGCTGACCGTTTCGATGACCTTGACCACCATTCAGTAACCCATTCCCATTGTCCATCTCCCATCATTCCTCCTCGCCAATGGTCCTGCCCACCCCCACTTGAACTGTTCGTTTGCTGACGCCGTCTACTTATTTTCGGCGCCGGATTTCAGTGTTAGGGACTTAGGGACACGATCAAGAAGGGAAAATACTTGTTACAAATGTAAGCCTCGAATTAGTGTCTAGACTCGACTTCACAGAGTACTAAGAGCATTGCGAAGGGCATTTTATCTTTTTTAAAAAGCCAAAGCAACTTAGCCGAAGTAAGTAGTCGCTGAGTTAGCTCGGGGCATCGGAAAAATCAAATAGAGGGCTTGGAGCCAATATTTGCAATGGGAAGCAAATATTTCGCTTCAGAAGGGTTTTTAAGAGCAGTAAACGAGTATAAACTTAAACAGCCTCGCAGTTATGGCAGTTTTTTGTATATGAGTCATGCACTAGATAGTAGCAGAAATGCATATTGACACAAGCGAAAGTGGGTCAGTCAACTTGACACCAGTAGTCTTCATTTTCAGGGTCGCTTTGAATTAGTAATACAAATACAATAGTAGTAATTTAAACAAGGATATTTCCTAGGAACGTGTTATTCCTAGAAAAGATGTAATAATAATAATATATTTTATACGTAGTAGAAACAAGAGAAGCCACAATAATGGAAGCTATTCTAGATAAAATTGGCACGTCTTTAGGAAGCTGATTCTGAATCAGTAAATTCAATGAAAGGAGCATAAAAACTTGCCCGCTTAATACTTCCATGCCCCTACATTGAATTTCAACCTTTCGTACGTTTCAACAAAGATCATTTTCAAGCGAGTTGAACCGAGTACTGACTAGTCACTCAAATTTCGCAATTGCAAGAAGTCACTTACCTGCATTACCGTAATATAATCGTGATTATCTCTCTTGAGTCATGAATACATGTCCCTATTATTTTTCCTTATAGTAAACTTTATTTCATACTAAACAAACATCCTGATAGCGATTCCAGTACGATCAGGCCTATCCAACTAGCATTACGTATGGAAACCTCCCTATGTGGCTCTAAAGTCTACACTCAAATTATTACTGCATCGAATTATAATTATTATAACTTAATTACCACTTTTCGAGATTTAAATTGTTACTAATACTATAACGCAAAAACTAAAATAATATAACTCTCTTACTTCTCACTCTCGTATTGTTAATGGCTAAATTACATCTCACATAATTTTTACTAAAGGAGAGGACCTCTGTACCTTACTTTCAACTATTTTGTGATGCGACTAACTATTTATTCATTCAAGGGTTTTCTTGAACTCACGAAGTCGTGAGCCTGTACTTAAAGAAAGGGCAAATACCCTTACCTGACATTTGACACTTCCCCCTTAATTGTAATCAACCCCTGTTGTACTGTGGTATCCCTTTCCCTTGGCACCATTTTGGAGACACCCTATTACTCCACACTATAATATTATTTACTTGTCGTAACACAGTTGTTTTTTTTACATCAGTCATTTACTGCCTTTTGTATTCAAGACGATAAAATTAAAGAATCCATGCCCGTATAGAATTTATAACCATGAGTGTTCGTTATAGCAGAACCATGTAAAACAACCGTGACACGCAATAATGCACTCTATGCATTTAGAATAACATCTTCACCAAATCCCACAAAACATCGTATATGGTAAGGGATACGACGTTTCGACAATGTGCCAGTTGTCTATCCATTCATGGTCCTTAATGCAACGGCATAAGGTCTACTAATGGTCAGTTTAGTGTTAGCACGAGCAGCGAATGTCAATGACGGTGACTCACGCGCAATCACCTGCGTGCTTCACCCGCTATTTGCGGCGTTATCGGTGAAACAAGAAATAGCGAGAATTCCTGTTGACTTAGGATTTACCCGACTTGGAGTTTAGTATTTTTAACCGACCTGATAAAAGGAGGATGTTCTTGTTGCATGGTGTGCTGTTTTGTTTCTTGCCCTAACAATGCTTTTTTATGAATTTCATTTCCAACGTTATACGATTTTTTTTTATATGAGACCAACTGTCCAATATAATTTTGATTAAATTATGATAAATGTGACACAAATGTATGTTATTTAGATGTGATAAAATACTGTAATTTTTATATGACTTTAGTTGAATAATGGTTTGGTTGAGAATAAAAATAAAATAGAGACAGTTAAAGTCCTTAATCTAATCTACCGTATATATTTTTGTCGTGTATCGAAAGTTAACTACCTATCTATATTAATATTATAAATGCGGAAGTGCTCTTCACGCTTAAACAACTGAACCGATTTAGATGAAATAGTATGGAGATATTTTGTTTCCCGGGGAAGGACACAGGATAGTTTTCATCCCGGAAATCATCCCCCAAAGGTGAAAGTTTGTATGGAGCTGCGATATAAACGAGTTCCACGCGGACGGAATCGCGGGCAGAAGCTAATAAATAATATAAGAGGCCAATAATAATATTATTGAACACTTATCAGTTCCGTTTTGACAAACACTTACAAGCTCCCTTTAATACTGATGTCATTTCCTTGGAAACTGATAACTGATACGGCTCGGATTTGCTATACTCGTGTAAACGTAGCATAAAACAAATACCTACGCTCGATTAAATACGTGATGACGATGCCAATTACGTACGGTTCTCACCGACCGGGCCGGGCCAGAGCGCGCCTGCGCGTTTTTTGCAAGTTTTCAAAGGAATTTGAAGCTTGAATATAGACGTTAAATTTCATATTTGAATGTACTTGCTACGACCGGCCGGTCGGCTCCTCGCGGACGTGGACGGCTGTGGTCGGCTGTCGTCACATGTGACCGGCTCCGTCCGGCTTTTGCCTACTGCACTCTATTAAAACGCGGTGGGCTGCCGCCGGGTGCTCGCGCACCCGTTGCGTGGCGGCGTCAGGCGACCCGGCCCTGCCCGTTCGCTGGGAATCGTACATTAGGTGGTGTCGTATACTTATTCGCTCTGTAGTGCCATATTTGAGTATATAAATAAATAAGTAAATATTAGGGGAAGATTGTACACAAATCGAACTAGCCCCATTAGTTAATACTCAATAAGGCGTATGTTGTGGGTACCAGACGACGATATATTTATATAAATACTTAAATACAATACAAACCATCCAACACTCGGAAATAATATACATACTCGTCACACAAATATTTTTGCCCTTATCGGGATTCGAACCTAGGACCTTCATTTTCATAGGCAGCGTCACTACCCACTAGGCTAAACGGTCGTATGTATATCTGACTGCTTTGTTTTGTTGCTAGAAATATCTCAACTTTCAACAAATACATTTTAAATACATATGTACGTGTAGTTCAAAAGGCCAGGTCAAAAGTATGTACCTACCCTTACCGACACCGACCGAAATATTATGAAAATGAGTGAAGCGAAAGTGGTTTGCCAGGATCGTAGCAAATGGAGATCCGTGAGGTCTGCCTACCCCTCTGGGAAAGAGGCGTGATTATATGTATGTATGTATGTATATGTAGTTCGCTCGAATACATTTTTTTGAACTACACGCCTGAGGACCGCCAGTGACAGTACGAGTATCTTGAAGTGCAGTCGAGTTAAATCATAAGTCATAATTTATGACATGTGTCGTATGTCAGTAACAATAAAGTCTCTGTATATATATTTTTGAAGGGTTGTCTGTGTAGATATTGGAGAACTCGACTGTACCACTACAATGCAAGAATGAGAGTCCAATCCTTTTTTTTTCTTAGAGCGTCAACCTGAAGAGCGACCCTACGGTCCTATCCACTCTTTGACATTACGGGGCCAAGACTTTAAGTCTCCGATCTTTCCCTGGTACTTAACTCATTATTATAATTGATGGTTCTGGCCTGATAAAGATCATTGTGAACATAAGATAATGATGTAGACAGACATCTAGCCAAAACAGACGGTATGTCAATCACTTCTCACTTTCATTCAGGCCATGCTCGTCCTGAACGTTACCGTCTCGATGATTTTCCTCGCAATCTTGGAATCTTCTAGTCCTCACTGAAATACATATTCAAGGTATTCCGCAGCACTGTGACCACAAGACTGGCGCAGGCGAGATAGACTATCTGTCTCTCATTTGTAAGTGTTCAAGTTAGAAAGAAATGGATGGTACAGTCACCAGCAATAACATCTGCCACAACATTGCACGCATAAATATGTGACACGACTCTATGTCTAATGCCATAAGGACGTGTCAGATATTTTTGCAGGCTTTGTTTCCGCAGATATTGATGCCGGTGACTGTACTTAAACACCTGTTCTGGCAGGCCTGATTGCATCTATCGCGCGCATACGGCTTTTTCTTACACCGCTTGATAAAAATGGACGGATGCTTCATCTTATCAATCAATCAATTCATTTTATTTCAGGTTTTTGGACCCATATGTGTTAGTTCGTTACAACCAGATAAAATTAACTTAAATTAAGTGTTAGTAACTAAATAAATAACTAAATACTACTCTTACATTCTATCGCATTATAGTTATTTAGCCCAGATATGAGACACTGGTGCATGCAATGACTGCCAGTGTCTCATAAATGGACAGTCAATACGGTCGGCTTATAAGTTATCCCCGTGACCATAATACGGTTTCTATTCTACATAGGATTCCAACACAGCAGCTCGTAGATGCAATCATCAGAACGCATGTAACAACTTGTTTAACTTCCCATGTTCATCTCCACAACAATCGTGCCGCGCCGGTGATTATCAACAGCGCACGTATGTCTGACACAACAGTTTTTTTCCCACTCGTGCTCTTGCGCAGATACTGAACGTCCTATATCCGACGCTCTGACAATCGCTATTGGATGTTTTGTCGACGCACGGTTAGAGTAGAAAAAAATACAGTTGCGTAGATGGGAACGTAAGATATCGAGATCGATATATGTAGCGATATTATGACAGAAGTTATCTTTCGGTATGAACTGTGGTTCCTCTTTGTTTGTTAGTGAAATGATACTAGAAATACTCGCTGAACAGCTGGCACCCGCATTTTGCCTCTCATTGCATTTGCACCCAACTAGTCAGACGAGCTACTACTAAAACTAGCTATTGTGTCGCTTCTACAGGTGAGACTTTAGAGGAGGTCATAGAATCCAGACCAAATGACTAACGCTTTCGATGGAAAGGGTGAATATTTAGCTTTTTTAGGGCGTTTTCTCGTCATTGTTCCCGACAACTAATACTATTAAAAGAGACGGTTATCAGAGTCCAATTTTGATGAAGATATAAGCTAAATGCCGGCGTTTACTTACTGTTTTTTTTATAAGAGTGTCAAATGCTAGGAGTCCCCCGAGACCTAGCTAGTTCCTGCCCATTCGTTTAGTTTAACTGTCGCAGTATCATTACGTTAGTACAGCATTTTGAAACTTTAACTGAAGACGCGGTAGCGTACCTGAAAACTGTACATCTTTGGAGTAGAGATAAATCAGCAATACGATAAATAAAAAAGTACAGCATAGAACTTTAAATTACTACAAAGGCATTAATAGCACCAGCGTGAGAACGACATGCCAAACGCACTAAAACAGCGTTTGAAAGCCCGACACGTGCGCCGAAGGTGTCATACGCCGTTTCCTGCGTTTCCGGTGCGCGGGCGACGGCCTCTGCCAATTGTGCCTATAAACTGTGCTAAAACAGAAGGACGTATGTCTGTATAAGGCTCCAATACTCGAAATTGGATCTGTGAAAGGCCTTCGAAGAGAAGAATAAAAGTTCATTTTATTTATACATTTAAATTTTAAGCAAAAATTTAATCCTCCGAGTCGGATTTGAACCGGCGACCACAGACAACTGCGCTATCGGAACAATCTGTCTCGACAACTACGTCATTCAATCAGTTCCTTCGTATAACGCCTTAGACATCAACCTAGAAGACTTAGGGCCGATTTTTCAATTCCCAGATAAAACTATCTGTCAGATAAATGTTGGCTCTGTCCTTTTCTTTCATATGATTATATGACTTAAGAAAAAGATGTTGATAACTGACGGATAACTTTATAGATTGAAAAATCGGCCCTGAGGCTACTTAACTGCACCGACGTCTCAAATTATATCGAGATTAAACTAAATTAATTTATATATAACAGTGCTAGCGAATATTATTAATTTCAAATTAAAGGAAAAATGTAATGCTCCGAGCCGGATTCGAACCGGCGACCTCAGGCATACATGGCCGTCGCTACTAACCAACTGAGCTATCGGAACAATCTGTCCGAGTCTGACTGGGAGCATTACATTTTTAACTTTTTCCTTATATATCCAGCAGCGTTTACTCCTTACTGCAAAATTTAAAGTTCTATTATTTTGATCTCTCATAACAAGCTATGAAATTTGTATCTACTATGGAAGGGAATAGAGTAGAGTTTGTGAAAACCTGCCTTATCCTTATACATATGTAAGATTCAAAGCCTGCATCATTTACCTTACAAAAACTCGCTTACAAAGTTGTTCAACATTCACAACATTAGAACACAGATATATTGTCCGCTAATAACATAAACGCCCAATAAATCACAGCAATATACGCAAACCATTCACTACAACAACCTATAATAGGGTAAATGGACTCCACACACAAGGGCTATCTAGACTCAACTACATCGTATTAAGACTCAGATTACAACTAACGAGCTATAATAGTCGACAAGATGGATATGCTAACCTCCTAGGATAAAATGTTGTATGTCGCTCACAGACAGCCCAATCATGGACTTTATCCTTTTCTAATAAAGTCTAGAATCCGTTAGTTGTGAATATCTTGATGGTGTGGTGATGACTTTTTGATTTAGCAGGCTAATATGTGTAACTGGTCACCGGCGCCGGCGCTTGCGTTGCGTTAGCGTGACGCGTCGTGTGAAGTCGTCTTAATTATTCCTTATTAGGGATAGTGTAAGGATGATAATTAGTCTACGAGGTAATTATCAATTTGTAGTTATGTCGTGAGTCATGATTGGAAATGTCAAGTTCTAGTTGGAAATTGTCGCGCGATAAAATTACATGAATATCTTCCGTAGATAAATGTCAGTGACATGTGAAGTTTGTTGCGCAACAGGTGAACTCCTCTTGAAGAACACCGTAGTCCATAGCATAAGGCCTCTCCCCTTGGTTACCATAACTCCCGTACCTGCGCATCTTCCGGCCAATTGCCATTTTGGCCTGCCCCATCGGCGTCGCTCTTGTGGCATGCACGCGACAGGCCTTACCGGCTCAATCCCACCTACCTAAGCCTGGCAGTTTTCTCACCCACGTCAGCTGGCTTGTTTTGGAACGCAGTGAGATGTTTTTCTTGTGTGTTTTTATCCTCTTGACACCTTACTCGTAAATTCCGCGCTCCATAGCGCGTTAGCGAACCTTCAATTTGGATTTCTCTTCACTGTAGGTTAGGACGGGCAGAATACTCATTACTCATTATTTATTGATAAGACAGAATTACATGTCGTCAAGTTTGTTGTAATTTCCTTGTATGCACATCCTCAGCATTGTCATCCATCATATAAGCCGAAAGAACACTGTTTCATTCAAGCATTCTGTATACCGTCATCAACTACTCGTTGAGACGTTTCTAACGGGCCGATACTCAACGAGGTTACGTCTGTGAAGTCCCGAATCCCCATGGCCTCCTTCTGTCTCCATCATCAGAACATCTCGATGGTGCCATACTATTGAATTGTCATCAAAACTATACTTGAACTCATTTCAGCTAAATCGGTTGAAGATATCTCCTTCAAAATTGAGTTTCAAGATTACGACCGATCAAACATAAGTTACATACATTGCAAGTTAAATAAAAGCTTATAAAAATTCTGGTTTCCGAATGGCGAAGTGTCAAGCGTTGTGAATAACTACCGTTCCCGGTACCAAGTTGTAATAATTTAAGGTTTCCGAGTCCCCGGACTTGGAAGCCATATTCGTTTTGCTCCTGTCGCGTAACCCTATTTACCTTGTTGAGGACAGTATAGCTAGCTGTACGGCTTGTAAAACTGGGAACTGGATAACTTTAACTATGAAGTAAAATAATTCATATAAATACACGGTTCAACTCGCGTATTAAATGTCAATGCGGGCGACATGTTCAGTGACATATGTGTTCATGGGCAGTAATTCAAGTCAAGCGACACCGACTCGAAAACACTCACCCTGAAGAAGAACTCCCGATGAGTTCGAAACATGTCGCCCGTAGTAACATTTATACTTGAGTTGAACCGTGTAATTATTAGCATTATTTAGCCTCACGAACGTTTAAATTCGATTATGAGGTAAATAAATACAGGGAAGGGTAAAAATATGTGTGTTTTCATCATCTCATAAATATGCGAATATAAATGAATATGAATATGTAACCAAGTTATACAGTTGGACAAAGATAACCTTACTTTCTAGATGGAAGGGGTCTTCTCGTTTGAAGAAGGAAGATGAGCTATTTGAGTGGTGGAGTGGTCAGGCGGCAGACAACTAGTGCTTGCGACATTAATTTGGCATTAAATAACCATATTTGATATATTGGGTTAAAAGCTAGGACGACTTTAATAACATAAAATTTGTTAGGTCCATTACTATCGACCTTACTACTGTACTCCATAGTAAAGTAAGGATTTTAAGAATAAACCCCTGAGACAGACGGACAGACCTAAGTGTTCCGTTAAATCAATTACGGTACAGAACATTAAAAACGATAATGCAAAGCGCTTTTTACAAAATGACAGTAAGGTACGATGCGCCTACGCACTGCACGCTTTTAAAGACTGCATTCTATGTATAGTTGTTTTTTTCGAAAGACTGCGGTTTTGTTTTCTTTTTGGCATGCGCCACGGGGCATCGTCCGCGGAAGGTGAGGTCTGTATTATAAACGTGTTTATATTTATGAGACACGACTTTTCAATTTTCTACTCCTTCTATAAACGGAAAAGTTTAAGTTCTCATTGTAGGTATTGGTTTATTATTGGCCGGTGTGCTCTGGAAGACTGTTAACAGTACTGTGAATAAACATGTCAACTATTCGGTTCCGTAAGAAAACAGCGATAGCTCTCCTCCGCAAGCAAATCCCACACGAATGTTGGAAACTCGAGTGACCGCTCCCATCACCGATATATAATGACGTCATGCCCTGTCACGGGCCGATGACATCATAGTCTACCTGACCATTAGCCGTGATGACATATTGTCGGTCACTGTCCATAGCCCACATAAATATTTGAGTGGGTGCCGAGCTACTTCCGCTGTTATGTTAACTAGCTAGTTTATGAATGAGTGATCTTGAATTTTTATCTACTGGAAAGTTTACGAGAAACGGCGTGATACAACAGTTATTTAGTATTAGCGTCTCGCCTTTTCTCTCTTTGCGGTGTTGCGCTAACCTGATATGATATTTTATTTTATAATCATCATTATACTTCTTGCATGTCACAAACGCGGATTTGACGAAATTAGGCTTCAACGTCATAATAATAGGAACAAACCCCTCGCCTTCGTGAAATGCAATAACTATATCAGCCTTTTCCCCCGACGCAAAAAGAGGGGCGTTGTAAACGTGTCTGTCTATTTGTGTATCTGTCTGTGGTATCGTAGCTCCCAAACGGATGGACCAATTTGAATGTGTTTTTTTTGTTATAGATAATTTTATCCCGAGTGTTCTAAGCCATGTTTCATGAAAATCTGTTTCGCCGTTTTTGAGATATTGGACTTTGAAATGTAAATGTCGGGGGTTTTTCAACTTTTCCAAGTTGCAGTTATATGTCCCTACAATAGGCTCTAGCTTCCTATTATGGAAGACAGTTGAAGTTGAATTCTAATTTTATAATGTTAGACAAATTACATATTTAGATTTAGATACGAATTCATGTTTGACTACTATCTACTCTAAGACCTTGCAACTTGATAGACAATGCGGTTTCTTGTATTTTGCCACGATTCATTCAATTCCTAACGTCGACAGAAATAACAACTTTGAATGCGGTGGTGGTGAACTTATTCAAATACCTGCAGGTTCTTATGAACTTCAAGATTATTATTATTTATTTATTTATTCATTACTAAAAATTCTACAAAAACACTAACTACTTAAAGTCCTGCAAAACTGTTTTAACAGTTTGACTGCAGGAAGACTTATTATAATAACTTATCTAATTTTCAAAACTAGTTAATAGTCGACTTAAACATAATTCTACAGTAGTAATATGTACATGCTTTGGTAATATATCGTATATCTAATGGTAGTGGTAGATATCGGTGATTATTAAACTAAACTTGTAATAATAACACTCTAAAGACCTCTATTCTTTGCTCCAAAGACATATTTTTAGATCGGCGAAGTCCATTAGAAGTACACTAGGTTTTAGTAAAGATGTAATAAATGCTCGGTCTTGACAAATTTAGTTTCATATATTATAGAAAACTGAGCATATTCTACTTAAATATGAATTCCTCGAGGGTTGCAAGATGGTCTTAGTTCTTAAAATGGTGCCAACAAAGTTTTACCGAATGTGGTACTGAGGATGCTGTGGCTATTGGACACGTGCCAGATCATATGTATTATATTACACTGGCGTGAGACAAAAGCCAGAACTTAGCTAGATAATCCCCTAGAAGTCCTAGGGCTCTACCTTTAGAAGTTGGCCACCCAGTGATGCGGCAGGCACGCTGCACACAGTGTAATACAACAATACCATACAAATAGATAAAAAAAACAAGACAAGGACCTTACGCTATATAATGGTAGGCGATAGGCGGTCTTATCGTTAATGAGCGATCTCTTCTAGACAACCTTTGAAACGAAAATTAATTTAAGTAGGCAAACAAAATCTGAAATAGAGAAAAGAAAAATATGTTAGATTAAGGTCACAATATATTGTGGTCAATGTCACATTATATAGGAATAATACACCCGTGTCCACATAACATGAGCATGACTCATACAACAACATACAACTAATTGCATAACTTTTGAAGCGGACTAACTGTCATTAAACAAAGCTTGAAACGAACTCCGAATGTGAATATATAACAGTGGTGGAGCGTCCATACAAGCCGAATCCCACAGGCTTGGCTATTTTTTTTGTTTATATAGTTATATACTCTTTCATAACTTTATTTTGCTCCGGTTTGCCCATGGAAAATTTTCAGGCGCCGCCACCGATATACATATAGATGTCTATACGTCAGATTCGTCTATATGTCAAATAAGCTACGGTAGCCCAGTGGTTCAGGCATGCGGCTGTCAAAACGGCGGTCGTGGGTTCGAATCCCGGCTCGTACCAATGAGTTTTTCGGAACTTATGTACGGAATATGATTTTGATTTCATATTTACCGTTAGCTTTTCGGTGAAGGAAAAACATCGTGAGGAAACCTGCATACATCTCCGAAGAAATTCAAAGGTGTATGTGAAGTCCCCAATCCGCATTGGGCCAGCGTGGGGACTACTGCCCGTTCCCTCTCATACATGAGAGGAGGCCTGTGCCCAGCAGTGGGACGTATATAGGCTGATGATGATGATGATGACGTCAGATTGTTTAACTTGGTAGAATTGCATCAAAGTAATCCATGCTCCTGCATGCATGCACCCGATAGCCTGGAAAAACTCATCGTTGTGGGGCACGTGGAAAAAGGAGCCGTGGAAGATCATCCCGTTCCGACACAGTAAAGGAAATCTGCAAAGAAAACTTGCGGACGTCTATCCGGATGGCCGAAAATCGATTGGCCTGGAGAGCATTAGTGCGCAAAATAACGACCTCGTGTAGTCACGACCCTTAGTCATGACATGAGGATGAATTTTCTGCATCCTATGGACTAGTATGGATCATTATGAAACCCCGCGCGCACTGCGGAATGAAATCCGTGCGGACGCCGGCCGTCTGCCATCCAGTGACGCAGTTGTTCTCGCGACACGGTGCTGCTTTCGACGTGCGTTCTTTACTTTAATTGGGACTAGAGGCAAAACGTGCGGATATGTCACCGCTATGCGTGTACTGGACAAACACGTTTTTTTTCCTTTGCGATTTTAAAAACGCGCCGCAACTCGCCGGACCGCAGTGCGCGCTTAGCCTTAGAGCCCTGCTGGTTAATGTTGATAAAAGCTTATTAGACAAATAAAGATGCTGCACATAGATGTAACATATCAAAATTACAGTTGAAATTATATAATTGCCCTGCTGTACGAAGTCACCGATAATGTGTGTACTACGCATATTCGATGCGCTTACCTTTAGTGAAGTGTAACATTGAAATTATATAATTGCCCTGCTGTACGAAGTCACCGATAATGTATGTACTAAGCATATTCGACGCGCTTACCTTTAGTGAAGTGTAACATTGAAATTATATAATTGCCCTGCTGTACGAAGTCACCGATAATGTATGTACTACGCATATTCGACGCGCTTACCTTTACTGAAGTGTAACATTGAAATTATATAATTGCCCTGCTGTACGACGAAGTCACCAATAATGTGTGTACTACGCATATTCGACGCGCTTACCTTTACTGAAGTGTAACATACAACTGTGTCCCATGGATTAAAACATTCAACTCAGGCTATAAGTGTACCCACTATACCTACTCCGCATAACGTCGCTCTAATCAAGCTGGAATGTAACGGTGTGTCTGTAATTACGGTTTTCGGATGCCCGCATGTACACGTAATGTATACACGTGTTATTAATGGCCCATTTGGGTCAGCAATGAACAATGGTAAAAGTTTCTATTGACCTGATTGTAGTAAGTTTAAGTAGAGCTCACCGTAAGGTCAGTTTTAGTTTGGAACTTTGGCGTTTTATTTCCCGTTAGGAGTGCATTGATTTTGTATGTACCAAGCTAAACTTTTAAAGCTGATATTTGTCGTCAACTGTCAAATCATAATACAATAAATAAAATTCAATATAATGTTTAGAACAGATGTTATATTTGATACCACTCATAGTGACACAATAAATTAGAACAATAGACCAAGTTCTAAGAACACATACCTGTAGTACCCCACAATAAACTTAAGCGGACTTCGAAAAAGTCGCCGGTGCATGAGCTTCTTTTACCTTTAGTACTGTTTTCAATGAAACGCTGGTCTAAAAATGTCTCAAGAGAGATTGAGATACTGGATACTGCTTTCACTAATATATTATACACGTGACAATTTGTGTAGCTACTTCTGCCGCTAACTGTACCTACAACATGGATGATCTTTGGATTGGAATCCCGTTGAAGCCTTATATCGCTAATATCTAAATCTAAAGCTACCGCTTGTCTGTATGCCATTAGACACGAGGTGCCGGTCAAGGTTGTTAGAGCCGATATATATTCATCGCAATATTAGCATCACAAATTATATACCAGGAGATCGAAGGAAGGCATTTACTAATAGTATTTATCGTGAGATGTAAACCCGCTAACGTGCCCATGGAGTTATAAATTGACAGAAGTAGGGCACAGTGGAATGTCATCTCGCTCATATTCGGAGCAGCTTAACTGGGGAAGTACCTCCTCCCCTCCCCTCCATGCCGAAGACGACAGCCATAATAACGCCACAACTTGCTCTGTAGGTACTCGTATTGTGGTGTTGTTTAGGTACCCGCCTGCACAACACCGCGGGAAGGTCGCCAGAGATCCCGAGGATGTGTTGAGAGTGAGGGACCCCGCGTTCGTCTCTAGATAACGTTCTAGTAATTCTCAATCGTAAATAATTCGTTATAAGTTTTGACCCCGTCGGATCGTTGATTCTGGCCCTATAAATTTATAGTGCCTTAATTATTTGATAGAATATGCATATTTTATTGATATCCCATGGAGTCTACGACATACTGAACTCTATCTTACACAACTCATTACATTTAATTGATTGATTAAAACTTTATTCATTCCCACAACATGCATGGCAATGATAATACAACATTTAAACAATGTAGGTAAAATACATACAAACATACATAAATACATTCATGCCTTTATGCCTAAAAGGGGTAGGCAGAACACATGAAACGTATGTTCCAGCGCCACTTTTAGCATAAAAGATCGACTAAATGTGATATTGCAGCCCTGATACAACCTCAACCCTGATATAATAATAATATACATATCTAAAGCAAGCATGCAAAAAGTACATTCTAAAGAAGCCATCCGCACTGGGCCAGCGTGGGGACTACAGCCCGTGCCCTCTCATACATGAGAGGAGGCCTGTGCCCAGCAGTGGGACGTATATAGGCTGATGATGTGTGATGTGTGTGTGTGTGAAAGAAGCCATGTGTCAGAGAAATGGCGCTGGCTCAGCGTTATGATGTGGCCACATCGCTGGTATTCTGCTAGGACCTATTTGGACATTAAACTGTTTCGAACTACTGGCTCTGTGAACTGTAGACCTCAAATTGAAAAAAAAACTTAATAATATAATTATTAAACCTGCTCAAAAAAATTCACGTGAGAAAGATGAGAAATACCTGTAGAGAAGAACACAGGAGGACATAAGAAATCATTTCCGCCCAAGTTGAAACGGAGAGCTACGATCGTATCGCTCCCTCTTTCAAATATTCAAGCGTCACTAAGAAGAAAAGGTCAGATAAACAACATGTGGTCATAGCCCATTGACATAACTCCAACACCAATTTTGGCATCATGCCCATTGCAAGTTACGATGTACTGTTTCCAACTTTATGTAGGAGTTGATATAGTTATACATCTAAAACCGAAGACACATATACGTTTTTATAACAAAGCCTGTAGAGATGCGAAGGTGCGTTTTCATATATTTTACCTAGCTGTCGAGCAAGCATCATCATCATATTAGCCGAAAGACGTCCACTGCTGTACATAGGCCTCCCCCAAAGAGTGCCACAATGACCGGCCCTGCACCAAGCATGCAAGGTGTCCAACAAATGTATGTATCTAAACACGTATTCGCGCATCTCTAGTACCTATTGAGAATCTGAATCTGGTCGATTCGAAATTTCGAGAAATTCAACGGTAATATTAACCTTGTTAGAACGAGTTGATGAGACAGGCGTCATAACTTGATTATAGTAATCATTCTTCAATCTCTCTATATGTCGGCCCTACAACCAAAGCAGCCCAGCTATAATATTATAGGGTGGTGCGTATTTTGACATAGCTTTGGTCCTTCGCTTAGCAAGTATTTAAGTGCGAGAGAGACGACTGCTTTATATAGAACATAAACGCCACCATGCTAGCTAACATGACCTAACTTAAATAGATCAAAGTAGTATTAGAACATGTTCATTTGAAGTGAGCGTGGTCCACTATCGACAACAGAATCATTGCACATTCCTCGCCGGCACGACCGTGACTGTTGACCTATCTGTCGCCGCAGACGATTTTTAACTTAACATTATAGCAATAAAGCTCAAAGTTCCGTAACCGCCAACTAAGGTGGTTCTCAATGTTAACTTAATCGAGTTGTTACTTCTGTGATTTTAACCACAGCTGTCGGGGCTTGAAGCATCGAAACATTGGCCCAGAATGTCCCTTCAAATAGAGTTTAACTCTATTTAATATTGGATATCCATCACGCATATTTCAGCGGAATTTAAGGTATCATTCATATTCTCACCACATCAAATCTTGTGAGTTTTGTTTTTCTGCGCATTTTCACTAATTTACTCCAAGATTGCGGTGTACGAATTGCTACGCTCGCGTATTTCAAAGAATGCAGGCAGGTCAAATATAACCTGAAAGTCCATTTTATATACTGGTGAAAGAATTTTTGAAATCGGATAGTAGTTCCGAAGGTTACCCTACTCACAAAATTCATAGTTATAAATATAAACTTTACTTACTTACTCCGTTGGCTCAGCGACCCAAAATGAATCTCGACCTCCGACACGAGAGTGCGCCATTATTCTCGGTGCTGCGCAAACTTTACCTCTTTATTATTCGTATACATGAATGGTTATTGGCTACGGTATTAGCCTAGTGGTTCAGGCATGCGGCTGTCAAGCGCCGGTCGTGGGTTCGAATCCCGGCTCGTACCAATGAGTTTCTCGGAACTTATGTACCGAATATTTACCGTTAGCTTTTCGGTGAAGGAAAACATCGTGAGGAAACCGGTCTAATCCCAGTAAGGTCTAGTTTTCCCTCTGGATTGGAAGGTCAGATGGCAGTCGCTTTCGTAAAACTAGTGCCTATGCCAAATCTTGGGATTAGGTGTCAAAGCGGACCCCGGACCCTTAGGGGCATTACCGGGAATAATAACGCTAGGAGGATGATGATATATGAATGGTTGTCTAAAGGATAAGACTAAACAATTCTTCTTTCACAAAATGCAAAAGCATTTTACCCACAAAAGTGAACCTTATTGCAACGGTTTAGGATCTCCTAAGGTCACCCAAGTGCATTCGTCTGGATGCGTGCGCGCACGGATTCAGACTAGACCTCAGCTATTTGCGGCCAGACCGGTTCCGCGTACCGTTACCGCTCCGTTCTCAGGCAGATTTAGTTCCGATTTATTGGTTTAGGCCGAGGATACTCGTAATGGTTTAGGGCATGCTATTATTTTATCTCGAGAGGTAGTCCCCGCCCGCGTTTTACAAACACTGGGCACTTTGGCACACTGGGCAAGGTCCAGCAGTGGACGACCTTCGGATGCAATGATGATGATAATGATGTTTTCTCTAATAACGACACAAATATAGCCCTTCTGGAAGATTCATCGTCTTTTCTATAGAAAAGACGATGAACAAATATTGTGTCACTGACATATATGTCAGTGACACAATATTTGAAATCAGATGCATAATCCCGTAGATTGCTACGCGTAAATTCACTAATTCACAAACATTACGTCTTTATACTATGTATTAGTATAGAAAACAATAACGTCTGATGAAGTACTGTTTTAAATTATGTTAGAAACCTTAAGCCAAACGGCCTTTAAACTGTTCATAATTGTCACAGCGTACCATATTTACGTTACTAAACAAACTGAGTTTACTATCAAATGATGTACGCATACCGTAAATCCGATGAATCATCTGTCATCTGTTGAATTAGACGGATAAATACATACTTGTTCATTCATTTATTTCGTCATAGTTCATACCAATCGCAGAAGTGTAGTGCCCGCTAAGCAGTTAAAAATAGAGAATAAACTCAGCGGAATATAATCGTGCTCATAAATATGTATAAGTTCAACTGGGGAAGCACCTCCATCTAACAGAAGACCGCATCCATAATAACGCTACCTACTGCCTAACGACCTAAGTCCCCATGTTGCTCGATGTTGAGCATTTTACAGTCGAGGTCTTCAATATCTTCACCGAGAACCTTTCAAAAATATCAATAATAGTTATTTGTTATGCAAGGCTGCAAAGTTGTTGTTTGGCGCAAGTGCTTGTATTGAAAGCCGAGCTAGCGAAGGATTGTAAAATTGAACCATGAGCGAAGCGAATGGTTCAAAAGTACAATCCTGAGCATAGCGAGGCTTTCAAGGCACGATACGCTAAACAATTTTGCTGCCGTGCGAAACACACAACTTTTCACTTCACCACCGCGAGGAAAATTGTAGGTAAATGTAGGTAATGGAAGTAATTTGGGCCTTATACTTATTTTCAATAAAGGTTTGTTTACATCTCATCAAGATCTAGCATTTAATAATTATTAAATGTAACATATATATTTTTGCATCTTTAAATAAACCCCACGCTTATTACCTACACAAAAAAGTCAAAGTTCTGTTGGGTACTCACGGGTAAACTAAGGCTCAAATTCGCTTATGCTTTTAGCTATGAGCTAATAGCTGTATATCTTCTGCACTAAAATCTATAAATAACCACCATTATTTTGGTTTTACTGTCTGTGGCTTTAGAACAAAACAAAATTAAATGTAGGTTGAGTTTTTTCTTAAAGTAACTATTCAAACGGTGCGTTCCAAATTTGAAAGAAGCGAAATTTTTTGAAACATAAACCTACATTTTAAAATTATTTATTCGTATTTTATCCTTATAAATCAGTCTAAATATTAATATTTCGTATGTACCTACTTAATTAAAGTATTATTAATTTTATTTTATCAAAATAATAACAATTAATTATTGGCATAACACCATCAGTTTCTGAACGCACCTCTCATTCTGTATAGAAAAAAGTTTGATCTCGAGATTGACCGTCACGTTCGAAATTCAAAAACTCTTTCCACGCTAGCGGATAAAATGGACTTTTGGGCGCAGATTTTGAGCGATAAAGCAAGCCTTTTCGAGCCGGTGAGGTGAAAACAGTCTTTGTTATTACTGAACTAGAAAAAGTTGAAACACTCTCGACATTTTCATTTCAAAGTTCAATATCTCAAAACCGACTGTTGAAACCTAGAGTAAATCGCCAATAACTGGCCATCGTTCAATAACTGGCCTGCTCATACTAAAAAAGAACTATTCACCTATAATAGAATAAATTTTTAAACGTGTTAATTACTGGCCACCCTTCAATAACTGGCCAAGCTATACAAAATAGAATTCTGTTTGTAGCGGAACAGAGTTAGTTTTTAGTATGAGGGGGCCAGTTATTACCGGTTTACCCTAAGATCTACCATCTCGATCAAGTCAGCTTTCGGACAAAAATTCGCATTAGAATCGGTTCATCCTTTTAGGAGCTACGATGCCACAGCCAGACACGTACACGGACACGTCAAACTTATAACACCGCTCTTTTTGCGTCGGTGGTTGAAAAGACTCGTGAGAATTATTTGAAAGGTTGTGTATATAGATATCGTAGAACTCGACTGCACTTACGTGTACCATTACAAATCTTAAGTTTAATGGCCGGTGTACACATTCGGCTGAGGTGGTGGGCCAGCACGTTGGGCCAACGTGTAGAGAGCTGTATGATGTACTCACGGAAAACCGACACCATTCGGCTGCCTGGCCAGTGTTGGCGCCAAGTACCAACATACAGCAAGAAGATCTCTACACGTTGGTCCAACGTGATGGCCTACTACTTTCTCCCATTACCTTACGTACATAAGAGTGGACTAAACATTATACAGAGTATTCTGTTCCTGGTAGAGTCTACCGCAGCATAAAATAAATAGGTACTTTGTAACATTTATGAAACTAGAGATTTATGCTGTATTTATAGTATAAGTAACGTAGTAAAGTAGTAGTAAGTAAGTATTTTATTTTTAGTACGTTACTATAAAAACCGCAGATTAATAGATAATATATATAAGATTCTAAACGGTTATGAATAAAATGTGTTTTGTCATTTCTCACAAAGATAAATGTTACAGACAAAGACAAACGAGTTGTAAGTATCTAAAATAGGCAAGATTACAACTAGATTAGGTAAAGTTTATAAAGGATTTATGAATAAGAGTGTCGCTTCAAATTGTTGTTATTCTTAGCCACCAGTTGTTAATCACCGCGAGTCAAACGATAGACAAACTGATTAAACAATTAATATATCATACTCCATTCATTCTAATTGCGGAACTGGATCCAAGCGACGGCGGTAATGACACTGTTTATATTGTTGCATTGTTTGGATTGTTTTGTACGATTTACTATAGACACCTGACAGCCCGTGAATACATTATACATTATAGTATTTTGAATTTCCGTCCGAACACACAGAATCATGCCAATCGTGTCCACTGTAAGGGACCCACGTGATAAAGATTCGGTGCCCTTTGAGGTTAACTTAAATCCCATACCACGAGACTTAAACCCACATTTAGCCCCATCCCACGTCTGCCCATGCCAAGGATGGAATTGAGGACCACTCTCGTGGACAGGATCACAAAGCTAATTGCGTCCTAAATAATACGTAGCAGCGAGAACATTAACCTTAAGACCTTAAGTAACGGCTATTCTGTCTGAGACCTGAGTCTAGCTTATAGTCTAGTTTCACCGTAACAAGCACCAACCTTATGTCAATGACTTTAAAGTTGCAAATCGCTTGGCAATAACACTGCTGAGTCATACATCAGGTATATCATAAACGTTCATTGTATGCGGGTTGGAGGTGTCAAGTCGGCAACAATAAGATTTTTATCGCTCTGATGGCTGGTCGTTTAGCGATGTTAGCACTTTGCCAAAAATATGCCTACACATTGCTTTGTGTATTTCGAGTTCTGATAATGTTAACACTGATTTTGTAACTTGATGCGACATATGTATTTAAATGTTTACGTTGCTGGAAGAAACATCGGTGCGTCAATGTTGCAGATTTTGATTACCTTTAAGAGTGCGATAAAGGCACTTACGTACTTCCTGTCTTAATGTGATGTGAGCCTATCTAGCTTAACTTAGCGCAGATGTAGATGCAGAAATACCAGCAGAATACGTCGCTGTTTACTTTACAAAAGAAAAGGATTACTGACGGTCGACCTACTGCCGCTTATCGAATTCTGGTATAGTGTTGATGAAGTAAGAAAAAAAAACCGGCCAAGTGCGAGTCGCACTCGCGCACGAAGGTTTCCTTACCATTATCTATAAAAAAACGGCAAAAAAAACGTTTGTTGTATGGGAGCCCCCCTTAAATATTTATTTTATTTTGTTTTTAGTATTTGTTGTTATAGCGGCAACAGAAATACATCATCTGTGATAATGTCAACTGTCTAGCTATCGCGGTTATTGAGTTACAGCCTGGTGACAGACAGACGGACAGCAAAGTCTTAGTAATAGGGTCCCGTTTTTACCCTTTGGGTACGGAACCCTAAAAACAGACTTTGGTCTGAATTACTGAGGGAGACTATACACAGAAGAAGTACCTAATACATTTATTATAGCATACCAGTAATGTGTCCGTTTTCTTTACTTTTGGGTTGTTCTCATGTCCCGCGCCAGATATGATTATTTAAAGGTTGTCTGGTAGATCCTTATGACATTAAGTTCGCCTTTTGTATGTGTAACTTGTTATTGCGCATGAAAGTCTCAAAAATAAATAAAAACACCTGATAAAAAATAAATAAAGTGAAAGTGACAGTGTTATCAATAGAAAATTTCCCTTGTCCACAGACAGTACAACACGGCTTCCCACACAGAGCGTCCGCGCTCGCGTGGGACCCTCTCCTTCGGCTCGCGGCCCTGGGCACCGCCAGCGGCGCCCTCAAAGTGTACGGTCGGCCCGGGGTCGAGCTGTACGGACAGCACACCAACCCGGACGTGACCGTCATCGCCATACAGTTCATACCCGGTGAGTGGTTCTGAGGTGTTCAATTTAACTCTGCACCTGTAGTAACTTGAACAGAGGGCGCACGGGGGAAATGTTGAGCTAGTTACGTCACCAGTAAAGTCGCCGTCAATGGACTAACTAAACAAACCGCCATATTGAAATTCGTCTCTGAATGATGAATTTACTAGTGATGGGGAAGACTTACTGAACTCTTTTATGTCAAAACACATCGAGTATTAAAATATCTAAAGTAAAAATATATATACTTTAACCACTTTAACCACTGAAAACACTCATACAACTACCGCGTAGTGTACACAACCTCGATGGCAGGTACAGAGCGTGAGTTGGGCATACTAGTGGCTTTACAATAGAGTCCGTCAAGGGAGTCGTGTGCACAGCGTTTTTATCAAATTCTTTATATGGCAATTATGGTTTTTATTTTACCCTTAAAATAAACTGTCAGTCATAAGTACCTATTATGCCGCCATACATTCGTGTTACCAGCATGCGTATTTTATAATTTGCCGCCATTTTCCCGGGACACGACTCGCTTGCCAGACTCTATCCCCAACTTTAATCACAACACTACCCATCATAGACAATTGTAAAATTTAAAAGAAACAAAATTCGCGTTTCAAATATTTCATACTAACCTAACTTATGAAACAATTTTAAACTTTTAATGAAATATCCTAGATTCAGTTAAATGTTTTATGCTTTTGTATTTTACGGTAACGACCGGTTCAATAGTGTACAGTTTCAGTGGTGTCTGATGAGGTGATGTGAAAATTCAACGAGAAACAGTGACAAAACAAAGTTACAATACAATACAATACAAATATTCTTTATTGCTCACCAGACATAGTAAAAAATAAAAAAAGAGGTAAGTTAAACATAAACAATGGTAGACAACAGGCGGTCTTATCGCTAAAAAGCGATCTCTTCCAGACAACCTTTGGGTGGTGGAGACGATGCAAGAAAAGATAAGATTTGAGTAGGAGAAAACAGAATATAAGAACAACCTAACTATAAGAAAGACTATACACTTACCTAAATACATATATATATATAAACCTACATACACATACAATAACTATATGTCATAGAAACAGTATCACTTACAGCCGAAAACAAACAGCACACACCAAGTAGGAATGACTAGTTACGGAAGAGATAAATAGTAATCCTTAAGTCGAGTTTTAAAAATGGGAAGAGACTTAAGTTACGTCCTTAATAATTAGCAAATTTATAATTAGCAAAGTCCATTGACGGTGGCTTTAGCTGGGGTACGTCCGCTCTCACCCTCGGCTCTCACGTGACTATAGCCCCACCATCCGAGAACCGAAGAATACGTCATAGCTCAAAGATACAAACGCTACACCGATCGCGCTTAAGATATCCAAGAGGAGCTAGGTGTAATCTCGACGCGAACGCATCCTATCTGCGCGGCTGTCACGCGACGGCGCGCGAGCTCTCTCGATGTTTCTCGCACTATCCGTCTCTCTCGCCTAACACTTAGAACAAAAGGTATAGTGCGAGAAAAATCGAGAGTATGCCGCGGCCGTCCCATGATAGACGCGCTGACACTTGATGATTAAAGTTGGTATAATTAGAGCATTAAGTTCATGACTACATACATTCTCTAAGAAACATGTAGCTTTTCACTTTCAGTCGCTTACTGCTTCACTCACCTGCTAAGCTGAGATGCGTCCCCGAGCCCCCTTGAGAATCGCTTTTTTTTTCGCATTTATTCCATCATTGCAGTTTCCATTTTGGTTGAGCCCTGAAATGCAGCAATGGATATTCAATTTTGGATGTTTAGATGTTCTTTACTACGGTAGCCTAGTGGTTCAGGCATGCGGCTGCTAAGCGGCGGTCGCGGGTTCGAATCCCGGCTCGTACCAATGAGTTTTTCGGAACTTATGTACGGAATATTTACCGTTAGCTTTTCGGTGAAGGAAAACATCGTGAGGAAACCGGTCTAATCCTAAATAAGGTCTAGTTTACCCTCTGGGTTGGAAGGTCAGATGGCAGTCGCTTTCGTAAAAACTAGTGCCTATGCCAAATCTTGGGATTAGGTGTCAAAGCGGACCCCGGGCATAACCGCCGGGAATAACGCTAGGAGGATGAGATGTTCTTTACTCAATCACGCTTAAACGACTCAACCGATTTGGATACAATTTAGCGTGAAGATAGTTTATAGTCTAGATTAAAATATAGGACAGTTTTTATCCTGGGTCCACGCAGATGAAGTGGGGGAAGCTTTTTATTTAATTAAAGCGTAGCGTTTATTTCTTTAAAGGTTCACCAACAGTTATTACATTAATACTTACAGATAGTTAAGTGTCTTAGTGACGTTCATTATCTAAATAAACTAGTTTCTAATTTTAGATATTGATTCCAAAGTTTATGTCGATAGGATCGCTATATTTGTCGAGTAATCTGCTCAATAGTTGTCCATAAAACCATGAGTTTAGGTTTAAATTTATGATGTTTTTTATTCCTCCAGGCACCGGCCGTCTAATATCCCTATGTGACGACAACAGCCTCCACTTATGGGAGATCAATGAAAAATCCCTAGTGGAGCTCAAGTCCCACCTCTTCGAAGGAAAGAACAAGAAGGTATCAGCGCTATGCGTCGAGTCCTCAGGCAAGAATGTGCTGCTTGGCACGGAGGGAGGAAACATATACACGATGGACTTGACCACATTCGGGATAAACGAGGACGTTATATACCAGGAGGTTGTTATGCAAAAGTGAGTCTTGATGTCTATGATTTACATTTAAAATTTCTGTACCAGAGCAATGTGCCGTAAAAGTTCGTGGCCAATTGCTCTATCTATATCTAAATACTTTAAGCGAGGAAGAGGTGGGCGCTCTCCTCTATATATGGGTTCGCATGTTATCGGCTACATTGCAGCGCTGCGAAACCGTTGGCTCTGAATGTGTTAAGGCTTTGAAAATGTAGCCCAAGACAATTTCTTAACGGAAAAAACACGCCATGGTATTTGAGTCATGAGCCATGATTTCTGTTGATTAAAGTGCGCCATAGAAAACTAGTCAAACAATAGCGTAATGCCATTAGAACTGGATTGGTTACACGTAATGAGGTAGGTAAATGTTGATGCATACCTCTGCTTGCATCTTTAACTTGCCAAAGTATTAGAAACGGTCTCGTTAGCCTTAAGAGTATCCTTGCCTGCTGAACAAATACCACGTGTTCCTGACACAATGGTAATCAATCTTAAGTCAGTCGTTGCGATATAAGGTCAGATCTAACGCTCTGTCTTTTTTCAACTTGATAATAAAATCTCCTTAGCTTGCAACTCTCTCAGTTGCCCTTTCCCGCGAGCGTTCTCCTTCTCATTCAGTAAAATAAAATTATTTGGTGTCGCGATTCCTGAAATAAGATGTGACCAGTCGCAGGCAGCTTTGACAACCGCAGCTGTGGTGTGAGTGATGAACTACCCGAACTAGTTAGAAAGAGACGAATAGTCTTATCTTGCTGTCGTCTAGACGAGCTGATCATGTTCCGAGCAAGAGTGTAATCTTAACGGTCACATCTGTTCCAGCTGCCCTGAAGACTTCAAAGTGAACCCAGGCGCGGTGGAAGCCGTCTGCGAGCACCCTAAAACGCCTGCGCGGATACTAATCGGCTACAGTCGTGGACTAGTAGTACTCTGGGACCGGACGACCAATGCGCCCACACATACCTTCGTGTCCAATCAGCAGCTTGAGAGTTTGTGCTGGAATGATGACGGTAAGCACTCCATTTATTCTTCAGTCCTCATTGCCTTCATAGTGCGAGAGCTCTTAGAGTAGTAGATAGTCAAAGATTTCGTCTAAACGCCCTGTCTCATTACATTATTCAAGGAAGAGAAGTGTGACTGCGTGAGCTTTTTTATATATAAAAGACTGACCAGTGTTCTTGACTGATCTTGAGTGATCTTGACTGGTGTCAGCTGATGGTAAAAGTACCGACACGGCCTAAGGTGACGCTCAGTAATAGCCTATTCCCTTTTGCTTTTGTAGGCACCTAGTTAGATCATAATTGTCGGGGAATAAAGATGACGGGAACGAATTCCATTCCTTAGCAGCTTAAGCTTTGACGTTCGGTGAAAGAACGGTAACGCTGGATTTATTCAAGTCATGCAGTTCCTGGGCACACTCTCCGTGCATAAGACGGAACGGCATGAGACAAGCGAGCTGCATATGATTCAATATGGCCAGACCATGGACAGCCATACTCGAAGAACCCTCGGAGCTCAAGCTGTAGAAAATAATGCGAGTGAATTTCAGTTCCACTTATTACTTGCAGGCGACCACTTCACATCGTCCCACAACGACGGATCTTACGTGACGTGGGAGGTAGGAGGTGGGGCTAGCGACCGACCCCTAAAGGAGCCCGTGACGCCGTACGGGCCCTACCCCTGCAAGGCCATCACCAAGGTCCTCAACAGGACCAGCGTCAGTGGGGAAGAGATCACTATCTATGCTGGTGAGTTTGAGCTGAGCGCTAGCAGTTAGACTGATGCAGAAGGGTTTAGATCTCCGTCTGTTGCGGTAACACATTTAAGACGTTGGTACATCATGGCGTCATGCGTGGGTGATACAGAGATTTTGGTTCGCGTTTTCCTGTAGACATTGCCAAAGTTGAGTGATGTAAAGCCTCAGTCTTGGTTGGACTTTTATTCCGTATCAACGGTGACAGTGACTCCTCTTGTTATGCCCACTTGAACCAATAACTTTTGACCAGAAGAAAGACGACATTGCCACTCTATGTAGCTGAATAAATACCTGTCTTTCTCCAGCTTTTGTTAAAATGCGGTTGATGTTCCTTGCGTAGATACGGATTTATGATCAATTTATTTAGCTAATGACAATCATTTCTTCCAGGTGGCATGCCCCGAGCGTCATATTCAGACAAATACACAGTCACAGTGCAGCAAGGAGAGAAACACGTCGCGTTCGACTTCACCAGCCGGGTAAGTGACATTGCCGTATTAATTATTCTACTGAATTCAATTCTTTGACAAGACAGGCTACTCTGGTAGATTTTTATACTCTTTTACGGAACAAGTTACTAATTATATTCCTAACTAGCAGTAAGTTTGACAGAATTGGTCCAATCCGTGTCGTTGTTTCCATTATTTGGTGCGCTCTCTACGACGTTACGAATCCCTGTTTCAAATTGATCTGCTCATGGATGAGCTGTCGCCATTCGAACCGTTATGCTGCTTTCTGGCACTAGTGCTGGATGTTTCTAGTCTAGTGCTGTATTGCATTATGTTATGAGTGAATTATCGTAAACGCTTCCGCAGGTAATAGACTTGTTCACAACGACTGCGGTCCCGCCGGATGGCGCACCGCTACAGGAAGACCGGCCCGACACTCCCGCGCAGCTATTCGCGCAGACCGTCAACCAAGTCGCAGCCGCCCTGGTACGTTTACTTTCCCTATACATACTTCCTTACCCTTCACCCCTTGTCACCAGGAAACTTCGTAAAGCCTATTAGTAATAGTTTTAAGAAGGCAATTTCTAGGTCAATTAGTTTTGGCTCTGCGTTTATAGATCAATCCGTTCACTTTTGCCATCAACCTCTCCTATCAGATATACGCTTTGATTACAAAAAACCTTGTCGAAGTGTTCCCGGTATAACATTCTGATGTTATTGTCCGTTATGAATAATGTTGTAATTCCAGGTGGTGCTAGTAGAAGAGGAGTTAGTTGTGATAGACCTGTGCGACTCGCGCTGGCGGCCATTACGGCTGCCGTACCTCGTGTCCATCCACGCGTCCGCCGTCACCACCGCGCAGCTCGTCGACAACGTGGCCCACAACGTGTACGACAACATCGTGCAGGCCGGTGAGTCATCCAATCACAAGAGGGACTACTCTTAATAGACCTGTGCGACTCCCGCTGCCGGCCATTACGGCAGGCCGGCAGCGGCAGCGGTGCGCCACACGTGGGAACGAGAGATCGGTGCGCGGCCTCGCTCCCGCGTTCCAGTTGCGTGATCTTGTGGATGTGTTTGTTGAAGCTCTTTCACCTTTGTTACCAGGCCAACAGCAAACCGAGAACGTGTACTCGTCGGGCGCGTGGCCTATCTCGGGAGGCGTTGTGCTGGGCGCGGCGGAGGCGGAGCGCGCGCTGCTGCTGACGGGGCACGAGGACGGCTCCGTGCGCTTCTGGGACGTGACCGGCGTCGCCATGACGCCGCTCTACAAGTACACCACCGCCCAGCTGTTCAGGTGAGGACTAGTGTGTCGAGTAGGCGAGGCGGAGGCGGAGCGCGCGCTGCTGCTGACGGGGCACGAGGACGGCTCCGTGCGCTACTGGGACGTGACCGGCGTCGCCATGACGCCGCTCTACAAGTACACCACCGCCCAGCTGTTCAGGTGAGGACTAGTGTGTCGAGTAGGCGAGGCGGAGGCGGAGCGCGCGCTGCTGCTGACGGGGCACGAGGACGGCTCCGTGCGCTTCTGGGACGTGACCGGCGTCGCCATGACGCCGCTCTACAAGTACACCACCGCCCAGCTGTTCAGGTGAGGACTAGTGTGTCGAGTAGGCGAGGCGGAGGCGGAGCGCGCGCTGCTGCTGACGGGGCACGAGGACGGCTCCGTGCGCTTCTGGGACGTGACCGGCGTCGCCATGACGCCGCTCTACAAGTACACCACCGCCCAGCTGTTCAGGTGAGGACTAGTGTGTCGAGTAGGCGCGGCGGAGGCGGAGCGCGCGCTGCTGCTGACGGGGCACGAGGACGGCTCCGTGCGCTTCTGGGACGTGACCGGCGTCGCCATGACGCCGCTCTACAAGTACACCACCGCCCAGCTGTTCAGGTGAGGACTAGTGTGTCGAGTAGGCGCGGCGGAGGCGGAGCGCGCGCTGCTGCTGACGGGGCACGAGGACGGCTCCGTGCGCTTCTGGGACGTGACCGGCGTCGCCATGACGCCGCTCTACAAGTACACCACCGCCCAGCTGTTCAGGTGAGGACTAGTGTGTCGAGTAGGCGCGGCGGAGGCGGAGCGCGCGCTGCTGCTGACGGGGCACGAGGACGGCTCCGTGCGCTTCTGGGACGTGACCGGCGTCGCCATGACGCCGCTCTACAAGTACACCACCGCCCAGCTGTTCAGGTGAGGACTAGTGTGTCGAGTAGGCGAGGCGGAGGCGGAGCGCGCGCTGCTGCTGACGGGGCACGAGGACGGCTCCGTGCGCTTCTGGGACGTGACCGGCGTCGCCATGACGCCGCTCTACAAGTACACCACCGCCCAGCTGTTCAGGTGAGGACTAGTGTGTCGAGTAGGCGCGGCGGAGGCAGAGCGCGCGCTGCTGCTGACGGGGCACGAGGACGGCTCCGTGCGCTTCTGGGACGTGACCGGCGTCGCCATGACGCCGCTCTACAAGTACACCACCGCCCAGCTGTTCAGGTGAGGACTAGTGTGTCGAGTAGGCGCGGCGGAGGCAGAGCGCGCGCTGCTGCTGACGGGGCACGAGGACGGCTCCGTGCGCTTCTGGGACGTGACCGGCGTCGCCATGACGCCGCTCTACAAGTACACCACCGCCCAGCTGTTCAGGTGAGGACTAGTGTGTCGAGTAGGCGAGGCGGAGGCGGAGCGCGCGCTGCTGCTGACGGGGCACGAGGACGGCTCCGTGCGCTTCTGGGACGTGACCGGCGTCGCCATGACGCCGCTCTACAAGTACACCACCGCCCAGCTGTTCAGGTGAGGACTAGTGTGTCGAGTAGGCGCGGCGGAGGCAGAGCGCGCGCTGCTGCTGACGGGGCACTTGGACGGCTCCGTGCGCTTCTGGGACGTGACCGGCGTCGCCATGACGCCGCTCTACAAGTACACCACCGCCCAGCTGTTCAGGTGAGGACTAGTGTGTCGAGTAGGCGAGGCGGAGGCGGAGCGCGCGCTGCTGCTGACGGGGCACGAGGACGGCTCCGTGCGCTTCTGGGACGTGACCGGCGTCGCCATGACGCCGCTCTACAAGTACACCACCGCCCAGCTGTTCAGGTGAGGACTAGTGTGTCGAGTAGGCGAGGCGGAGGCGGAGCGCGCGCTGCTGCTGACGGGGCACGAGGACGGCTCCGTGCGCTTCTGGGACGTGACCGGCGTCGCCATGACGCCGCTCTACAAGTACACCACCGCCCAGCTGTTCAGGTGAGGACTAGTGTGTCGAGTAGGCGCGGCGGAGGCGGAGCGCGCGCTGCTGCTGACGGGGCACGAGGACGGCTCCGTGCGCTTCTGGGACGTGACCGGCGTCGCCATGACGCCGCTCTACAAGTACACCACCGCCCAGCTGTTCAGGTGAGGACTAGTGTGTCGAGTAGGCGCGGCGGAGGCGGAGCGCGCGCTGCTGCTGACGGGGCACGAGGACGGCTCCGTGCGCTTCTGGGACGTGACCGGCGTCGCCATGACGCCGCTCTACAAGTACACCACCGCCCAGCTGTTCAGGTGAGGACTAGTGTGTCGAGTAGGCGAGGCGGAGGCGGAGCGCGCGCTGCTGCTGACGGGGCACGAGGACGGCTCCGTGCGCTTCTGGGACGTGACCGGCGTCGCCATGACGCCGCTCTACAAGTACACCACCGCCCAGCTGTTCAGGTGAGGACTAGTGTGTCGAGTAGGCGCGGCGGAGGCGGAGCGCGCGCTGCTGCTGACGGGGCACGAGGACGGCTCCGTGCGCTTCTGGGACGTGACCGGCGTCGCCATGACGCCGCTCTACAAGTACACCACCGCCCAGCTGTTCAGGTGAGGACTAGTGTGTCGAGTAGGCGCGGCGGAGGCAGAGCGCGCGCTGCTGCTGACGGGGCACGAGGACGGCTCCGTGCGCTTCTGGGACGTGACCGGCGTCGCCATGACGCCGCTCTACAAGTACACCACCGCCCAGCTGTTCAGGTGAGGACTAGTGTGTCGAGTAGGCGAGGCGGAGGCGGAGCGCGCGCTGCTGCTGACGGGGCACGAGGACGGCTCCGTGCGCTTCTGGGACGTGACCGGCGTCGCCATGACGCCGCTCTACAAGTACACCACCGCCCAGCTGTTCAGGTGAGGACTAGTGTGTCGAGTAGGCGCGGCGGAGGCGGAGCGCGCGCTGCTGCTGACGGGGCACGAGGACGGCTCCGTGCGCTTCTGGGACGTGACCGGCGTCGCCATGACGCCGCTCTACAAGTACACCACCGCCCAGCTGTTCAGGTGAGGACTAGTGTGTCGAGTAGGCGAGGCGGAGGCGGAGCGCGCGCTGCTGCTGACGGGGCACGAGGACGGCTCCGTGCGCTTCTGGGACGTGACCGGCGTCGCCATGACGCCGCTCTACAAGTACACCACCGCCCAGCTGTTCAGGTGAGGACTAGTGTGTCGAGTAGGCGCGGCGGAGGCGGAGCGCGCGCTGCTGCTGACGGGGCACGAGGACGGCTCCGTGCGCTTCTGGGACGTGACCGGCGTCGCCATGACGCCGCTCTACAAGTACACCACCGCCCAGCTGTTCAGGTGAGGACTAGTGTGTCGAGTAGGCGAGGCGGAGGCGGAGCGCGCGCTGCTGCTGACGGGGCACGAGGACGGCTCCGTGCGCTTCTGGGACGTGACCGGCGTCGCCATGACGCCGCTCTACAAGTACACCACCGCCCAGCTGTTCAGGTGAGGACTAGTGTGTCGAGTAGGCGAGGCGGAGGCGGAGCGCGCGCTGCTGCTGACGGGGCACGAGGACGGCTCCGTGCGCTTCTGGGACGTGACCGGCGTCGCCATGACGCCGCTCTACAAGTACACCACCGCCCAGCTGTTCAGGTGAGGACTAGTGTGTCGAGTAGGCGCGGCGGAGGCGGAGCGCGCGCTGCTGCTGACGGGGCACGAGGACGGCTCCGTGCGCTTCTGGGACGTGACCGGCGTCGCCATGACGCCGCTCTACAAGTACACCACCGCCCAGCTGTTCAGGTGAGGACTAGTGTGTCGAGTAGGCGAGGCGGAGGCGGAGCGCGCGCTGCTGCTGACGGGGCACGAGGACGGCTCCGTGCGCTTCTGGGACGTGACCGGCGTCGCCATGACGCCGCTCTACAAGTACACCACCGCCCAGCTGTTCAGGTGAGGACTAGTGTGTCGAGTAGGCGCGGCGGAGGCGGAGCGCGCGCTGCTGCTGACGGGGCACGAGGACGGCTCCGTGCGCTTCTGGGACGTGACCGGCGTCGCCATGACGCCGCTCTACAAGTACACCACCGCCCAGCTGTTCAGGTGAGGACTAGTGTGTCGAGTAGGCGAGGCGGAGGCGGAGCGCGCGCTGCTGCTGACGGGGCACGAGGACGGCTCCGTGCGCTTCTGGGACGTGACCGGCGTCACCATGACGCCGCTCTACAAGTACACCACCGCCCAGCTGTTCAGGTGAGGACTAGTGTGTCGAGTAGGCGAGGCGGAGGCGGAGCGCGCGCTGCTGCTGACGGGGCACGAGGACGGCTCCGTGCGCTTCTGGGACGTGACCGGCGTCGCCATGACGCCGCTCTACAAGTACACCACCGCCCAGCTGTTCAGGTGAGGACTAGTGTGTCGAGTAGGCGAGGCGGAGGCGGAGCGCGCGCTGCTGCTGACGGGGCACGAGGACGGCTCCGTGCGCTTCTGGGACGTGACCGGCGTCGCCATGACGCCGCTCTACAAGTACACCACCGCCCAGCTGTTCAGGTGAGGACTAGTGTGTCGAGTAGGCGAGGCGGAGGCGGAGCGCGCGCTGCTGCTGACGGGGCACGAGGACGGCTCCGTGCGCTTCTGGGACGTGACCGGCGTCGCCATGACGCCGCTCTACAAGTACACCACCGCCCAGCTGTTCAGGTGAGGACTAGTGTGTCGAGTAGGCGAGGCGGAGGCGGAGCGCGCGCTGCTGCTGACGGGGCACGAGGACGGCTCCGTGCGCTTCTGGGACGTGACCGGCGTCGCCATGACGCCGCTCTACAAGTACACCACCGCCCAGCTGTTCAGGTGAGGACTAGTGTGTCGAGTAGGCGAGGCGGAGGCGGAGCGCGCGCTGCTGCTGACGGGGCACGAGGACGGCTCCGTGCGCTTCTGGGACGTGACCGGCGTCGCCATGACGCCGCTCTACAAGTACACCACCGCCCAGCTGTTCAGGTGAGGACTAGTGTGTCGAGTAGGCGAGGCGGAGGCGGAGCGCGCGCTGCTGCTGACGGGGCACGAGGACGGCTCCGTGCGCTTCTGGGACGTGACCGGCGTCGCCATGACGCCGCTCTACAAGTACACCACCGCCCAGCTGTTCAGGTGAGGACTAGTGTGTCGAGTAGGCGAGGCGGAGGCGGAGCGCGCGCTGCTGCTGACGGGGCACGAGGACGGCTCCGTGCGCTTCTGGGACGTGACCGGCGTCGCCATGACGCCGCTATACAAGTACACCACCGCCCAGCTGTTCAGGTGAGGACTAGTGTGTCGAGAAGGCGAGGCGGAGGCAGGACATGCCGATGGGCCAAGGGTTTTGAGTTAGACCGCTATGATGATATGAAGTGCCGCCCGTCGCCCCGCTGCCCGCTGCCGTCCAGTCCGCGTCCTTAGAGCTCGGCCGAGCGTCTTCTCAGTACTGTAGTACGTACGTTAGACTTAGGTATAGACACCTGAGATCCCGCGTTCAATGGTCAATGCCGGAGATGGGCATTAATCGATTAATTTTTTAATCAACTAATTAATCGATTAATCAATCAATCGTCACTAAATTAATCGCGATTAATTTAATCTTAATTCGTGTCGCAGAGTTCGATTCACGATTGATCAATCGTCATTTTAATCTACTAAATTTTACGATTAAATCTCGATTAAATTAGAACACAGCGCGTTTCAAAAATGCATCATGTCTTGGCATGTATGTACACTTGGAAATCATTCTAGTCGGTATGATGTGTGATATGAACTTGTTCCAGTAACACAAGATGGTTTTCACAGTTCAGTACTCTAAGGGTCTCCCAGATTAGGGTTTACGGCTTAGATGAAGCCCAGGTAGATAATTAGAAAGAGAAAGATGTATGAAAGAGCGAGAGCGCTTATTCGTTCCTGATATCAATCGAAAGAAAATTAATCTAATTAATCAATCGAAAGATTAAAGATTTAGTCGCTCGTATTTAATCGACGATTAATTCAATCGTGAATAAATTAGTCGAAACTCTTACGACTAAGATTGATCAATCGTCATTTTTAATAGTTAGTCGCGATTAAGTAGTTTTAATTTAATCGTTAGTCCATTACATTTTGCCCATCACTGGTCAATGCATTTAAAGTAAAAAAAAATATTTGATATAGTTGCGCTTGTTTTTAACCGACTTCAAACAAAAGGAGGAGGTTCTCAATTCGGTTGTATTTTTTTATGTTTTTTTTTCTTTGTTTGTTACCTCAGAACTCCGACATTGATGAGCCGATTCGAAAATTTTTTTTTTTGTTTGTATGTGTATGCTTCCAGATGGTTCCTTTTTTTTAAATTATTCAGTTAGATGATGGGATCCATGAGGAATTGAGGGAACTCCTCAATTTTATTAGGCACACGTGTAGTAATTTAAGTATTTTCTATTAAAACTCGTGTATTTACATTCGAAAATCAAACTCAAACTGTACTTAAAAGTGCAAAAGTACGTCACAGGTTCTGATAAGATTCCCTTGAAATAAGAACTAATGAAGTGCCATTGGTGATGACCTTGGGGAATCGACGGAAGTCCTCAAATATTAATATAATTCGGTTTTTTTCTATAGTAATCTACGCATTTGCTATCGGAAATCAGTTCATGTGGTAAATTGTAAAAAAAAACTCGTGGCTTGGCGGAGTACTAAATTGAAGTCGGTTAAATAATAAATAAATATAAGGGGACAATCTTACACAAATCGACCTAGTCCCATAGTAAGCTCAATAAGGCTTGTGTTATGGGTACTAGACGACGATATATATAATAGATATAAATATTTAAATACATAGAAAATATCCATGACTCAGAAACAAATATTCATGCTCATCACATAAATTTATGCTCTTACCGGGATTCGAACCCAGGACCTCTTGCTTCGTAGGCAGGGTCACTACCAACTAGGCTAAAGCGGTCGTTAAAACTTTGTTTTTAAAGTAAATTATGTTTCATTTAAGTTTTACTTTAGAACAAATACAATTCGGTTCTATTGTCCGATGAACTAAGTTCAAAATTGATTGTAAATGTTTTGTACGAGCATGCACCATCTCGGGATGTCAACAGCTCGAGTGTTCAAGGCCCGGCCGATGGCAAAATCACAATACTATATGTCTGCAGAAAGCTTTAACAATACACATAGTTAACATTAATTGCGATTGGCTTTTAATATAAATTAATGTTCAGACTCTATCCCTCTTATTCATAAAAATTAAAAAGCCTATGTTAACTAAAATGTGCTTTGACAAACACAAAAATGTCAGTGATGGATACAAACTAGCTAACAGCATTTTAGTTAAAATAAGTTTGATGAACGTTTATTCATGCATACGTATATATCTTCAGCCCTATTAAAAAGTTCGAATGATTTGCTCAGCTATACATACATACATACATACATTCACGCCTTTATTCCCAATAGGGGTAGGCAGAGCACATGAAACGTATGTTCCAGCGCCACTTTTAGCATAAATGTGGGTATAAAATATCGACAAAATGTGATATTGCAGTGATAGGTTGCTAGCCCATCGCCCACAACACACTTCAACCCTGGTCCCTTAGTCGACTTTTACGACACCCACGGGAAGAAAGGGGGTGGTGAAATTCTAAGCTTTCTAGCTTAGTGAATACTTAATTCAAACCCAATTAATATGGTGTGCTAGCGAAAATACTAACAATGTACTTACACTGACTGTTCGCGCCATTTATATGTAGCTTATAAAGCTTGACTAAAGAGGCCGATTTTCCAAGATTTTTCTAATTTGAATATTTTTTACAAGCGCCTTTTTTCAATGTGTGTTAAATGAGACATAAGACTTAACCAGATAAAACGTAATCGGTGTTACCTTGGTAGAATGAAACAAGATAAGTCATTCCCGTGACGTCAGTGTATCTGTCCTACGTCATCAGCATCCGAAAAATGGCAGACTGTCAGTGTGCTGTTACTGTGTGAAAGTAAATTAGAAAGTAACTTCACTTACGTGCTTTCAATAAATACTGCAACTGAGTTAAACGCAGCGAACGAAAAAAACATAGAAGTCTCAGTAGCGCCGCAAAATGAGGCACAGAATGGCGTCGGTGAGTTTGCCAAATCCGTTATTAGCACGGTTTGAATTAAGAGACATTATGCCATATGTCTAATTACTAGAGCACTATTTTCTTTGACGTAAATTATGTACATAACGGATTGGGCAATCTCATCGACGATGGGTGCCATTGCTATTATGCGGGGTTGGGGGCGGGGTGTCAAAACGATTCAAGAGGCCGTAGCACGGTTGCCATTTTATCACTTATCGTTGTGGTAAAGACGTCCATCACGCTCTGACAAGTATGCGAGTGCAAGAGTGACGGATGCCTTATCCACAACGATAAGTGATAAAATGGCAACCGTGCTACGCCCGCATGTAAGGAGCTGGCATTCTATGTTGGTTTCGTTCACTGGTTAAACGGTCGACCTATAACTATACAGCTTGTAACGAAAATGGGGTGTGAACCGATCAAATCAAGGCCTTGTTCGGTAGCGTATTGCGATTCCAAAAATGTATTGTTTTTTTCTGTTTTTTTTTACATCGCTGTGTATGACAACAAAAATGTAAGAGCCGTCACCTGCGTATCAAAAAAACATACACAAAACATTTGTTTTCATAACAGTGCACTCGCTTTCAATGCTGCGCAGCGGTTGAAAATGAAATAAATCCTCCCACACTGAAGTGTGGGAGGAGCGAGGGTGAACCCTCGCGCGGCAATGTCATACACAAGCAATGTACCGAATATGCCCTTAATAGGTGCACACCCTATTTTTGGTACATCCTGTATTAAGTTCTCGTCTGAATAAAACCTGCTGTCCGTGACTTACTTTGTAACATGCTTAATTCATGAACTAACACAATGTTCTTGGAAAATCAGCCTCTTTTAAAACCCTACTGATGTCGGCTAACGAACCTTTTGTTTGCTACAAAGCGGGCTGAAAAGATCGTCTCCGAGGTAATACTAACATTCTGTAAGCATGTTTTAAGTTTGCTTGCTTACCCGAAATCTCCTGAGGCCCTAGTATAAGTTTTACTGAAACAAAACGTTACGACCGCGTTCGCGTTTAGCTGTCAAATCCCATACAAATTGAGGGTAAAACGCAAACGCGATCGTGAAGTTTTGTTTCGGTAAAACTTATACTAGAGCCTCTGGCTATCCACCAGAACCTGAGTCCACGCGCGTCGCGCGTCGAGTTGTTGCGTATCTTGACCACTCGAATTATCATAATCCGGCGCGCGAGCTGTATCGCGGCGAGATAGACTATCCGTCTCTTTCCAATAAGAACACTTAGAAAGAGAAATAATCGCTCGTCTTTTGATAACCGTGCAGAGACTAGTGAATTATAAAGATTGGCAATGTCTTTACAATGCGTTCCTTTAAAACATTGATCCTGCTGTAGCTAGTTTCGCTATAGAAAGATCTCGGTACCATTTACGACGTATGGCTATTAGACCTCTGCCACAATGAATAAACTCGATGATATAGCACTTTATAGATGGCGCCAATGAGTTTATCTAATTAAGGGTACAGATTTATACAAATTACTTTCTGCATTTAATTCCTCCCCCATCTCCCATTTAATTATCATGGTGGATAGCCAGCGTGAACTTTTTAATTGCAGCATTATATTTTGTGTGATTAGTTTCTCGCACTAGACCCATTTAATTTATAATTCTAAACTTCTTTTGTATTTTCCGTTACGCTAAATAGTGCCTGTCTGATCACAGCTTCTGTTTCCATGTTTTTTACTCTTTTTTTACTATTCGATTGTATTGTGGCTCCAGTATTATGAGAATCCAGTTAAGCGATGGTTTTGGTAGGTCACAGCTCATTAGAGCCACCCGGCGCCCGACCCGCACCTCGCCTCGAGCGGTTAGTGTTCTTCTCACTGCATCAACTCCGTAGTTAGTACATTTACGCGGCGAGGCGGTGCGGGTCGGGCGCCGGGTGGCTCTAATGAGCTGTGACGTTAAAGATGTAGTATATTATATAAATAATAGTGTTATGTACGTTTTTATTGCAGCGGTGAGGAGATAGGCGAGACAAATGACAGCCAAACGGACGAAGAGGAATGGCCGCCGTTCAAGAGAGTGGGGACGTTCGACCCGTACAGTGACGATCCCCGGCTGGCTGTCAAACGGGTAACTAACTCTAGTCTCCTCTTCTCTTTTTTTTAAATTCATTTAGGCAACAAACAGTCACATATGTATCTCTGGAATATAGAAAAACATTAAAAAAATAATAGCCCTGGAGTGCCATAACTTAAATTATGTAAAAAACTTATTTTAGAGCGGTAGTGTAATAGCGAACAACAGTAAAATGAGTGCACTTCTACCAGATGAATGGTTATATGTTTGCAACAGATCACATCCAATCCAGTACAGTCGAGGAAACAAACACCCGTTCCGGCTCTTTCTACTTTTATTGTACATACAAAGATTATAAAAAAAAACATCTGTGTTGCAAACACTTGCGTTATAAAAAAAATATTGTGTCACAAGGGAGCAAAATAGTATATTTAAGATGTTTTTTCACATCGACTATGAAGAAATTTAAATAAGATGATGTTAAAATTACTTAACAAGTTTTCATAATTTTTAAATTTATATTACATTGTTAAAGTAAAAAATTTAAACCTGTTCGTTTCTAATCGCTATGAAATTACAATCGAATATATTATCAAGATCTGTTTTCAATTGACACAATGCGTAAATGATACATGCCAATGAAGAAATTAAAAACGTAGCTTGAACAGAAAAGTAGCATTTTATTGTCTCTTGTCGTGGAGCAAAACTTACTTTTCCGAATGAACGTTGTGGAAAAAATACGGTACACTAGTGCGGAAAAGAGCACTTTCCGTGCATATGTCGAAACTTTAAAGAGCCATATGTACAGTACACCGTTGTACGATACACGTGCGAATAGGTAATTTCCTATTTTCGGCACTTGTATCATATGGAGTACTCTAATTATAGGCCGATAGCTATATTATCCGTCATAAATAAAATCACCGAAAAACTAATAATTAAAAGGGTTCAATCATTTTTGGATACGCATGGCATTTTATCCCCCGCCCAGCACGGTTTTCGCAAGGGTAGAAGTACTTCGACGGCCCTTATGCAGTTTGCGGATGACATAAACGATAAATTAGATAATAGAATGTTTGTTGTGATACTACTTATAGACTTCAAAAAAGCATTCGATACACTGGATCACCTTTCCTTAGCTGGTAGAAGTTTGCGTGGTGATTCAGACTGTCCCGGATTAGTAGCTCAGTTGGTGCGCCTGTATGTTCCCTCGCCCTCTAGATATAATTTTCGACCTCGTTGTCAACATTTACTAGCGGCGCCGGCAGCGCGAACGTTGTCTCGCAGAAAGTCCCCGCTTATTCGAGCTTTGCACTTCATGAACTCGTTGCTTGAATCAGCACCAAATTGTGATATATTTGCTAGCCGATGGATAGATGTGTGTGATGAATGTTTGACGTTCTGCGAGAAGATGGATGCACGACCGTCTTCTGTGTTATTATAATAATAGTTTGTTTCTTTTGTGTATATATATCTACATTTGTTTTGTTTCACAGTGCTTTGGTGTTACTGTAATGCTGTGAAATTGTATGGAATAAATAAATAAAAATAAATCACGAATTGCTACTCAACGCTATGCGAGAGTGTGGGATCCGTGGTCCAGTGAATCAATGGTTCAATAACTATTTAGAAAATAGGACGCTGCGCACAATGATCCATGGCGAAACAGGAGAGGAGGCAAACATTGTTTACGGGGTGCCAACCGGTTCTGTATATGGCCCGGTCGGATACATCATGCACGTGAACAGCATCAGTAACGTGGTGGAGCACTGCTCCACGTACATGTACGCGGATGACACGTGCCTGGTATGCGCCGACAGGGACCTAGCACTCATTCAACAGAAACTGCAATCCGATTTTAATAACATCCTAAAGTGGGCCCACGACAATGGCATTATTCTTAATGTAGCTAAAACAAAGTGTATGCTTGTCAACTCTCCTCAAATGAAAGTGCCAGAAAACGACTTTAGGATCATTGGACACACGTATGATTGCCTACATAATAATAATAATTCAAATCTATGTAAATGTAATCCTCTGGAGTTCGTTGATAGCTATAAGTACTTAGGACTCACGATAGACCGTAATTTCAATTGGAGATCTCATATTGATGTCATATGCAATAAGCTCAGAGGTATAGTATGTAAACTTAAAAATCTTAAGCGTGTACTCAATAAAGGAACATTATACACATTGTACCATGCATTAGCGGAATCAGTGATAAGCTACGGGCTTGTTGCATATGGCCGCACATTCCAAACATACCTTAATAGAATTTACAACTTGCAACTCAGAATGATTAAAACAATAGTAGGTAAGAAAACAAAGCAAGTCTGTAAAGGAAAATACCATATGTTATTTCAAACTAGTAAAATTTTACCCGTCCATGCTAAGTTTAAATTTTTACTCGCTGTAAATCAGTACAAATGCCCTGTGTTTAAAATACCTAAAATCTATAATCGTCGTCTTAGAGTATTAGAGTCACGCAAAATATACGTCGAACCGAGATCAAATAATTATTATGGTCAAAGAACAAGAAAGTACCTCGTTCCACGTATATTTAATAATATAATTGCGGAGGACGAATGCAAAAGTATACATATATTTAAATCTAAATTGAAAAGTTGTTTGATGGATACCTTCCTTATAAATAACAGTTAGGTTAGCTTAGTGAAGTAACTTTGTAAATAACACAGTTACATCATTAAGGTATACATATAATATAAAATAAAAATTACACACCTAGTTATAAGCATGTGCGAATATGGTCGCAACTAACGCTACAAGGTTATCCTAGTGGTGACCCTGGCTAATGAAATTCTGACTCCAATTAATTCAAATTATATTTATGTGTTCAATTTACAAAAGTCTCACAAGAAGTGTCTCGGGACGCTAGGTGGGCTCACAGCCCGCCTCGTCCCGCGCCGGGGGGGAAGGAAAGTGCAGCGTTGTGAGAACGCTGTGCTACTGTGTTCCCACAGTAATCCCACCCTTTTAAAAAAAAAACAATTAATAAAAAAATTTAAACAATACATTAGTCTCTCATTTGGGACCTTTACCTTAAACTAAAATCACTTATTCTAGTTACACACTTGTTATCACTAATACACTGTCGGTGCAGCCTGCATTTGCTGCGGTTGCACATTGTGGACTCGGATGGCAGTGGGCGGTGGCAGCGATTCGACTGTCTTGCGTAACCAGCTATTGACATGGCGCTTGCATTTGGCGCGCAACACGTACAAAAATGTGATCAATATGATCACCCCGACGACTAGTAGTCCTATTCCGACGTAATTAAGTTTAGATTCAACTTGCCCGGAGAGTGACTGAACCTGGGCGATGGCGATATTACTATTTTGGGACCTATCGTCTTTGCTCGGTCCCAACCCCATCGTACACACGATACAAATAATGACAACTTAAAATGATTAAATAATAAAAATATACTCGCGGTGTTTCCGCTGATTTCTGAGAGT
This sequence comes from Epinotia demarniana, assembly GCA_945867215.1. Classification (NCBI taxonomy): domain Eukaryota; kingdom Metazoa; phylum Arthropoda; class Insecta; order Lepidoptera; family Tortricidae; genus Epinotia; species Epinotia demarniana. The sequence goes on from OX244268.1 coordinate 25,889,499, forward strand.
CTGGTTACGCACTGTCGCTACCGCTGTATTATATATTACAAAATTTGCTCATCCGGCAATAATACAAAACTGAAATACACTCAAATCTTATCATTAAAAAGTAGGTTTAGTCCAAAGTACTACAAACTTACTAGGTTGCAACCTAAGCTATAGCGCTATTCGTAATTATTTTTTAAAACACGAGCAGATGGTTACAATTACTGACATTGCATCTCGGTTCGGCCGCACCGTATGATACAACAGCAGTAATGCAACGCAGTGCCATGTTGCTGACATATTTTCAACTCGTTGAATTGAAACACAATAGTAACTTAATACTAACACTGGACTGGTACAGTCACTAATATTATTCAGTAAGGACAACTTAGTACATTTCTCAAAAGATTTCCTAAGTTTTCCTTACGACACAGCAATATAACAAACACAATTACATTATAAACGACCTTGACAGGTATTCATGCTAGGTTGGTAGACCTGTATTAACAACCTTCTGCGCAAAACACTACTGACTTCCCTGCGGAAGTATACTATCACGCATCAGTTGCGCTACTGTTGTGCTATGAGACTGTGTACCATGAATGTTATGTTTATTCATCGATCAAAAACCTAACTGGTCTCTTAACAACCCTTCCGCCGCGCGTGGTCCGAGTTACCGGAGCAGGTGCAGGTGATGGTGTCGCAGATAGCGATTCCCGGTCCCCCACACTCTTGTACGTACGCTTGTTTGCTACCCTATCACGCGTTGGCGTATCGTCGTTGTCGGCGTTCGCATTAACTAAAAACGCTGGTTTTAATCTATCGATCGAGATGTGCGATTGCCTACCTGGGAGTTGGATTAAAAACACCTTAGCACCTCTTTCGATGACCCTGTAAGGTCCGTCGTAAGGTGGTTTTAAAGATCTACGGACAGTATCGTCTCGAACAAAGACATGTGTACAACTTATCAACTCCTCGTGTATAAAAATGGATCTATTCTTATACTCTCTTTTCGGCACGGGTTTCAAGCTAGTAATGTTATCCCTAATTCTCTCTACTACACTGTAAGGGTCGATATGATCTCTTTCACACGGCGTTTCGTAAAACGCTCCTGGCAGTCGAAGCGTGCGACCGAATGTCATTTCCGCTGCGCTTATTCCACTATCGCTTCTACCCGCGGTGCGTAATCCTAGCATTACGCTGGGCAAGAGATCTACCCAAGAAGTACCATCACCGAGTTTTGCCATAAGTGCGGCCTTCAGCCCTCGATGAAACCTCTCCAAAATTCCATTAGATTGTGGATGATAGGGTGTGGTCCTAATTTTGTCTACCCCCAACATCTTCATCAGCTCCACAAACAACCGACTTTCGAACTGACGTCCTTGGTCGCTAGTTAGCCTTATCGGACAACCGTAGCGAACAATCCATCCTTCGTAAATAGTCTTAGCTATGATTTCAGCGGTTATTTCGGTTATGGGAAATGCTTCCGGCCATCGCGTATACCTATCTATGATGGTTAGCAGATACCTATACCCCTTAGCCGTTGTTGGCAAGGGTCCTACAATGTCGGTATGAATGTGCTGGAATGCAGCTGCATCTGAAAACGTACCTAGATCAGACACAGTATGACGGTTGACCTTTGCCCTTTGGCATGGAATACACGACCGTGCCCAGTTGCCGACATCCTTATTCATATCGGGCCAAAAATAATGTTTGCTAACCATTTTCCTAGTTGTTCTGATGCCGGGATGGCTCAACGAATGTATATTATCGAATACCTTACGACGAAATTCTAAAGGTAAATAAGGTCGAGCCTCGCGTGTTGACGTTTCGCATAGAATAGCTATATTGCAATTAGGTACCTTTATTAGCTTTAGTTGCAATTTACTCGTGTTGTTTATATGATCCGAATGCGACATTCGTAATGCATATTCATCTTTATACTGAGCACTAGCTAATTCTGAGAAATCTATGATAGTAGGACATTCTATAACTTCTACTCGTGAGAGCGTATCTGCGACTATATTGTCTTTTCCGCTAATGTGACGTAAGTCGGTGGTAAACTCGCTAATAAACAGGAGTTGCCTTGCGCGTCTAGGGCTTTCCTTGTTGTCATCGCCTACCTTGTTGAATACTGTACATAAGGGCTTATGATCGGTATACAAGGTCAACTGTCGACCCTCGAATGACTTACGGAAATATCTAACCGACAAATATAGTGCAAGTAGCTCACGATCGTAGGTGCTGTATTTCACCTGAGCCGGAGACAACTTTTTTGAGAAAAAGCCTAAGGGTTCCCAAGTGTTATTTACCCTTTGTTGAAGCGCACTACCCACAGCGGTGTCAGATGCGTCACACATTAGGGCTAAAACGGCGTCAGGCTTTGGATGTGCGAGTGTAGCGGCCTGTTGAAGACCTGCCTTACACTGCGCAAATGCTTCTTCCGCCTTTGACGTCCACGCGACCTTGGACTTATCCCTTTTTTGGCGTTAACCAAATACCTACTTATCTAGTTCCGCTTATCTCACAGCTGCATCCGGAATATGCCCTCTATAGAAATTGAGCATTCCTAAAAATCTGCGGAGCCCTTCGATCGTTTCCGGTTTCGGATAGTTGACTATGGCATTTACTTTGTCCTCGAGCGGCTTAATACCTGCCGTCGATACCTGATGACCTAAAAATTCTACCGAAGGCTGTCCAAAACAACACTTGTCTAGATTGATCGTTATGCCGAAATTCGTGAACCTCTCGAACACTAACGCTAGATGTCGTTCATGCTGCTCTAAATCCTCGCTAGCTATGATAACATCGTCCAAATAATTAAATAAAAAATCTAGACCTTGAAGTACCGAGTTACTCATGAAGCGCTGGAAGGTTTGTGCAGCATTACGAAGTCCGAAACTCATCCTTGGGAATTCAAATAACCCAAAAGGAGTTATGATACTCGTTTTCTCGATGTCCTCCGGTGCTACAGAAATACAGTGGTACGCGCGGTTAATGTCTAATTTAGTTTCTAGTCTAACACTTTTTTTCCAGCCAGGATGTAGGTAAAGTCGTGTAGTCTAGGAATGGGATACCTATCGGGCTTAGTAATAGCGTTAAGTCTCCGGTAGTCTCCACAAGGTCGAATATCTCCGTTCTTTTTAACTACTTCGTGCAGTGGAGTTGCCCACGCACCTTTCGACGGTCTACAAATTCCTAGTTCCTGCATTAATTCGAACTCTTTTTTGACCTTGAAATACCTATCCGGGGCAAGTGGCCTTGCACGTGCAAAAACCGGCGGCCCTGTAATCTCTATGTAATGTAACACGCTATGCGGTGTCGACTCTTTGAACGACGCTGGTTTCGTAATTTCAGGGAACTCTGACAACAATTTGCGGAAAGGATGTTTTTCGTCAACAGTAAAGATAGAAGGTTGGTTCATACTCACGATTTCAGCAGCGACCTTGAGGTCGGTCGTCTGGTCTACCAACTTACGTGCACTTAAATTAACGAGCAGCTTATGATGGGCCAGGAAGTCGGCTCCTAAAATAGGCTGCTTCACCTCCGCCACCACGAATTCCCATCTGTATTGTCTACGTAAATTAAGGTCCAACACCAAAGTCTTCGTTCCATAAGTCTTTATTTCACTTCCGTTCGCGGCGTAAAGTTTATATTTCGTACACTCGCGATTACAAAATCTGTTTTTGGGAGGCAAGATCGACACGTCAGCGCCAGTGTCCACCAAAAACCTCAGTCCACTTTGTGCGTCCGTTACGCACAAACGACGACTATTTGATGTGGTGCATACCTCCGCCGTAGATTGCACCACCGCGCCTAGTTTTCCGAAACCGATGATTCCCACGCACATGGTTGATAGCATTTCTTGGCCTTCTCGGCGTACCGGAAGTGTTAAGGGCAAAGCCAATTGGGGTTGTCCTTGGCACGGCTTTTCGAGCGGTTCCGGGACGTATTTCTCGTGCGCGATGTAGACCTCCCGTTACGTTGACCTTGACGTCTCTGATCTGCTTGTCGACCGACTGACCGCTCCACATTCGCCACTCGGACGCTGAGCTTTGCAATCTCTGCCAGTATGACGGCAGTATCCTTGGAAGTGTTTGGGGCGGTACCGTCGGCCTGTGGTGTGCTGTAGGAGTAAGCTGGCTGCCTAACCTCGGACACGTAGTTACGACGCGTTGCTTCGACGACATTGTCCGCGATGCTTGCCAGTCGATCGAGGTCACTGGTTTCTGCGGCGGACAGGACTGCCCGCACGCTGGCTGGTAAGCGACCTTGCCACAGGATCCGTAAAGTCTCGTCAGGGAAGTTATCGCGAGCCAGGTCTTTCATGCGGTTTAATAACTGGCTCGGCTTCATTTCGCCCAGTTCCATATCGCCGATTAATTTCTCCACTTGTCGAATTCGTGTGTCTTCGTACAAGGACAGAAGTTTGGCCTTGAGCGCGGCAAATTTACCTGTAGCCGGCGGTCGGGAAAGGAAATCCGTGAACTGCACAATAACTTCTTTGGGCAGCTTCGCCACCACAAGGTCGAATCGGGCGTCGTCCCCTAACCTCTGCGGTGCTAGAAAGGCCTCGATGCGTATAAACCATACGCGTGGCTGATCTACCCAAAATTCGGGTAACCTTGACGCCAGCGATATCGCCATTATATCTGGTTTCCTGTCTTCTTCTGGATGCTGGGACGTCTCAGGGACCGTAGGAAGTCTTCCTTGCTCCAAAGGTTGTCCCTGAAGTCCGCCTTGTGTCTGACCCTGTGCGCCGCCTTGCGCGCCCTGTGCACCGTGTTGTAATCCGTTGGGCATACTCGCAGCCGTAAACTTGCGAACTTTTTTAAAATCACAATCACGTCGGGGTCACCACTGTGCGAATATGGTCGCAACTACAATACAAGGTTATCCTAGTGGTGACCCTGGCAAATGAAATTCTGACTCCAATTAATTCAAATTATATTTATGTGTTCAATTTACAAAAGTCTCACAAGAAGTGTCTCGGGACGCTAGGTGGGCTCACAGCCCGCCTCGTCCCGCGCCGGGGGGGAAGGAAAGTGCAGCGTTGTGAGAACGCTGTGCTACTGTGTTCCCACAAGCATATTCATAAAGAGTGTATATTCGCCAAAATAAAAAAAATCGTAAATAGCTATTTCCGAATGAACGGTGTGATTTTTTTTTTCTTCAATGAGTGTATAATTCCAGGTGATCCTTTGTCCGCTGTCCGGTATGCTGACGATCGGCGGCGCGGCGGGGCACATCGTCATCGCCAGTCTGAAGAACTCCCCGAACACCGCCGAAGTTAAGGTATGTACTTAAAAGCTCCATAAGTGTATGTTTAGTCCATTTAAGGCCAAAGACTCGTACAGTAGTACCACAAATATAAGTTACGACGATATACCTGCGCAGAAAGCATTTTTTGAAAACATTTTGACCAATCATAAGGCTGCGCGTTTGCGCGGGTAAAATCGTTAACGCCCATTGGCCAAAATTTTGCGCGTGACGCCGGCAGCTCCGGCGCCCGCCATTTTGTCTGGGGCCAGGAGCGGGAAAGCACGAGTTCACATGTCATTGCATATTGTACCTTACGTATAGTGCAACAGGGTCTTTATTGAAATGTTACGTTCGATTTCATTCGGTACTTGTCAGCACTCGTCGGCGTAACTTATAGTTGTGGTACTACTGTACGAGCCATACTTCTACGAGCGATTTCTAATACAAAACGGAAAAATGCTGCTATGCGCTATGACGTTGCACACGTAGCATTATTAGGCTTCCAATGAATTAAGGAGCTGTGTCGGAAAATATAATTAGTTTCATACAAACATTTCCTAGCAAAATAAATTCCTCACATTCAATTGTGCTAGTTTTAAGGTCTTTGAATTATTAATTTAAGTAATCATTGACTGTACTTAGAAATAAATTATTGTCAGCAACTACTTCATGTTTGTTTGAATACCTTTTCAGAGCATATTTTACTGTTAGTTTTGTTGTTCCGTACCCAAAGGGTAAAAGGGGACCCTATTACTAAGACTCCGCTGTCCGTCCGTTTGTCTGTCAATCTGTCACCAGGCTTTATCTCATGAACCGTAATTGTTAGATAGTTGAAATTTTCACATATGATGTATTTGTGTTGCCGCTATAACAGCAAATACAAAAAATAACAATAAAATAAATATACTCGGGGCTCCCATAAAACATACTGGTTTTTTTTTGCAGTTTCTATAGACAATGGTACGGAACCCTTCGTGCGCGAAGCGCGTGCGAGTGCGCGTGCGAGTCCGACTCGCCTTGTTTATTTTTAACCCCCGACGCAAAGAGAGGGGTGTTATAAGTTTAACGTGTCTGTCTTGTGTGTCTGTGGTATCGTGGCTCCCAAACGGACGGATCGATTCGAATGCGGTTTTTTTTATGTCATAGATAATTTTATCCCGAGTGTTCTAAGCAATGTTTAATGAAAATCAGTTCAGCCGTTTTTATTGGACTTTGCAATGAAAGTTCTAAGTCGTAGTTATGTTTCAATACGTGTTTGTTACAGTCAGTGTCGGTGAACATCGTGTCGGACCGCGACGGGTTCGTGTGGAAGGGGCACGACCAGCTCACGCTGCGGCCCGGCGCGCTCACGTTCCCGCAGGGCTACCAGGTCAGACAAGTGTTACCTTATAAATGGGAAAGTATATGTGTTTGTTTGTTTGGCCGTCCTTCACGGCAAAACGGAGCGACAAATTGACGTGATTTTTTAAGTGGAGATAGTTGAAGGGATGGAAAGTGATATAGGATAGTTTTTATCCCCGAAATCATTCCCTAAGAGGGTGAAATGGGGGGGTAAAAGTATGTATGGAGTTGCGATATAAACGAGTTCCACACGGACGGAGTCGCGGGCAGAAGCTAGTATAAACATGAAATCGCTATGTCATTACTTAATATAGTCGTAATGATAAGTATATGGGGTATTGGCGGCAGGAGACAAGTGAAAGAGGCAGCAATCGGTAAAATAATGAACATTTATTTATAATATAACACGCCTTATGTACAGTTTCCATCGAACACAAAAATGGATAGGACGGGTACATGTGAATGGTGAGATTTCGATCTACCCGACGCGAAAATATGTTGCGCGTAAGCTGCACGCAATATCCTGCGTCTCGCTCCAAACCGCTGCGTAAATACCGACGCAGCACCAGCGCGCGCGTCAGTAGCCTCCAGCCGTCGATGCACGCGCATGTCCCATATCACTCCCTCAAGCGAAGCGATCCTTTTCGTCACTCTGCCCGCCCTCGTTATATATGTTTGAGTGTCGGGGTTTGACATAGGCTCGATGTCGCCTGCGATCTTCTCGTAGATGTACGCTGGTTTCAAACGCTCAATCGTGACGACAGTAGTTCTTCGTGGCATTTGTGTCTTGTAATACTTGTCGTACCTTTTGAGAACTTCGTAAGGGCCATCATACGCTGGTGTTAGTGGTGGTCGCACCGTATCATTGCGCACGTGCGTTGAACACGATGACAGGTCCATGGGAATGAAAGGACGTAACTGCGTAGCGTGCGTATGCGATGTAGGCTTGAGTGATGTCATGATCTCAGTCAACCGCTGTACCAACTCGGCGTCGTCGATTTTGGACTTTGTAGACACGAAGAAATCAGCTGGCATGCGCAGAGTAGACCCGTACGTCATCAATGCCGGACTTAGATTGTTGTCACTGCGTAATGCAGTCCAGAGCCCAAACAAAACTGTAGGTATTTCTTCAGACCATTTTGAGCTCTCGTCCCTTGCCATAAGAGCGGCTTTCAATGTGCGGTGTAGTCTTTCAACTTGAGAATTTCCCTGTGGATGGTAGGCAGTCGTACGTATTCTGGCGGTTCCAAGTTTCTTGAGCAGGGCGTTGAAAAGGTTAGATTCGAAAGAGCTCCCTTGGTCCGTCGTGATACGCAGCGGGCATCCAAATCTTGTGATCCAATGTTCGTATAGAACTTTAGCAACTATTTTATTTTTTTATTTATTCACAATAATACAATGCAAGCTTACAGTATGGGCACCAAATCGCTTACACGCTAAAATAACAAAAAAAAAAAGATAAACATTCACAGGTAAAAAAGGTCACAAATCGTAATTATATTAATGTCATTCCATTAATAAAACGCCAGTTCAAAAATGTCCTAGCAATATTGCACAAGTATGACAAACGATCAGCGAACATGTCAGCGTGTTCGTGCTGAGTGAGCATTCAATTCAATTCAATTCAATTGTTTATTAATAAAATATAAAAAACCATATACAACCGCGCAAAGTGCGTGGCTCGCTAGGCGCATGGGTCGCGGACGGCCGCTGCAGCAGGCCCGGCCGGTGCCGGCGGCGCGGCGCCACCGCCCCGTCCGCGTCCGTGGGTATCCGCTTCGGAACGACCAACCCGATCCGAGCCAACACCGACCCACTATCCACGAGGTGATGGACAACTGACAGATAGTGGACTAGTAGCAATAGCTTTCTTCTAAGTGCCAGCGTATCTAGCCCGACCATGCCCGAGACAAAGATGGAGGGATAGAGGTACGGGTAGTAACCGTAGGCTTTCTTGTACAGCCAGCGAGCAAATTTGCGTTGTACTTTCTCGATCATGAGAGAGTATTTGCTCTCATACGGATCCCAAACAACAGCACCATATTCCAACTTGCTCCTTACGAATGCGCTGAAGAGAATTTTAGCCACTCCGATATGAAATTGTTTTGCAATCCTCATCACAAATCCCAAGGTCCTGCAAACCTGCTTGCATATGCCAGTTACGTGCCTATGGAAGTCAAACTTATCATCTAATATTAAACCCAGGTCACGAATTTCACTAACTCTTTCCAGAGTGTCGCCAGCTAAATGATACTCAGTTTGGAGTGGAGAGCGTTTACGTGAAAAAGTGATCACCTTACATTTATTGACATTGAAAGGCAATCGATTTAAATTAGGTACTCCACTCGGCTGCCGCGTGAATGTCAGCCTGTAACGCTGCACTATCGGCCGTACTACCGATACATCGGAACAGCTTCAGGTCATCCGCAAAAAGCAAACTCTCGGTAGTGCGAGTCACATCAGGCAGGTCGTTAATCATCAGGAGAAACAGCGTAGGCCCTAGAGTACTGCCCTGACTAACTCCTGATAGCGTGAAGTAATGGTTTGACTCATAACCACCCACCCTGACGTACTGTTGGCGGTCAGACATGTAACTAGCGAAAAATTTCAGAAGCTTTGGCGTGAAGCCTGCTAATGCTAGTTTTTCCAGCAAGATGTCATTGTCAACCAGGTCAAACGCTTTCCTGAAGTCGAAATATGCAGCATCGACCTGGCGGCCCGCATCCATCTCCTTACAAACGTAGTCAGCGAGGGCAACGAGGTTTGTAGTGGTCGATCGGGATTTTCGGAAGCCGTGCTGACTGGGGTGCAAACGGTCTGCTACCTGCAGGCTGATGCAGCGGTTAACGATCGTCTCAAAGACTTTTCCAAACACGGGGAGAACTGCTATCGGCCTAAAAGAGGTGATATCAGTATCAGGCCCGCCCTTAGGAACCGGCGTCACTCTCGATGCTTTCCAACAATTTGGATAGATAGACTGCTCAATTGAGAGGTTAAAAACGTGTAACAAAGGAGTCGTTAAGACAGAGGCACAATCTTTAGCCAAAAATACAGGGATGCCATCCGGACCCCCAGCCGAACGAGGCTTAAGGTTCTGAATCGCCTTCTTAAAGTCAATCTCACAGACAAAGGGGATGGCCACCGACCTAGAGTCACCCAAGGAGTACGCCGCGCGCGCTGCGGCTTCAGGGTCTAGTCTATATCCGCTGTTATATCACGTACTGGTATCGCTTCAGGCCATTTAGTGCAGCGGTCGATCATCGTGATGCAATATCGATAATCGTTCGATATTTTTAAGGGACCCACGATATAGATGTGTAGATGTTCGAAGCGTTCAGACTGCGGGAACTCGCCAATGGGAGGAATAACGTGCCGATTGACCTTAGCACGTTGACATCCAATGCACGCACGAGTCTAAAGTGCGACATCTTTGTTTATCGCTGGCCAGAAATATTTTGTTGCCATTTGTTTCCTGGTTGCGCGCACACCCGAGTGACATACATCGTGTTGCGCTTTGTAGGCAGCGTACCGATAATTGACAGGCAGGAATGGCCATGGTGTCTTGGTCGATAACTCGCACGTGATTGGTTGACGGATGCCTGGCAGCGTGACTTCTGTGAACTTTAGGTTTTCTTGCAACTTGAGTTTCTTTAGTTCTTCGTCGATACTCTGATCGTGGGCAAGTTTATCGAAGTCGATAACCGACGGACATTCAATTTCTTCTATTCGGGATAAGGCATCAGCAATACTATTTTTGTTCCCAGGAATGTATTGTATGTCCGAACAAAATTGACTTATGAAGTGAAGTTGTCTCTCGCGTCTCGGTGTATCGCTGCTGCTTGCTGAGCGTGTAAGTGCTTGTACGAGGGGGTCTGTGATCCGTGTATATGATGACGTCAATGCCCTCTATCAGCCGACGGAAGTGTTTTACAGCTGTGTACATTGCTAGTAGTTCGCGATCGTACACGATGTAGCGGCGTTGGGTCGGACTCATTGTTTTCGAGAAAAATGCCAGTGGTTTCCAATTGTTTCCAATTCTCTGCTGCACCACCGCGCCCAAACTGTGGTCTGAAGCATCTGTCATGATGGTTAGCGAGGCGCCGTGGACAGGATACGACAGCGTGGTGGCTTCCAAAATGCTTTGACGGCATCTGTTGAAAGCTTCTTTCGCTTCAAAATTCCATTCAATTGGCGTTTTGTCCTTTTTCTTGGAGTTATGTAGATATTTATTTAGCTATGCCTGGCATTCAGCTTGATTGGGTAGGCAGTCACGATAAAAAATCAACATGCTTAAGAATCTGGTCTCCTTCGCTGTTCGATGATAGTAATAGGTGGTCGACGAAACAAAAACAGCCTTCGATGCCCCTCAAGACGTCGTGCATAAATCGTTGAAATGATTGGCTTGAATTTCGGAGTCCAAACGTCATGGCATTAAATTGAAATAGACTGAATGGTGTTATAATGGCTGTCTTCTGCGCGTCTTTTTTATTCATGGGTATCCAGTAGTATGCCATCTTCAAATCCAATTTGGAAAAAAATCTTCTTATTGTGAAGCTGATAAGTGAAGTCTTTTATTAGATGTAGTGGGTAACGGTCGGGTTGTGTTACGGCGTTAAGACGCCTATAATCACCGCATACACGCAGTGATCCGTCTTTCTTCTTGACAACGTGGAGCGGGCTCGCCCATGGACTTTTTGAAGGTTGACAGATGCCCATTTCCATCATGCGCTCGAATTCCGCCTTTGCCGCCTTATATTTGTCGGGCGGCAAACTGCGTGGCTTTGCAAAGAACGTCTGGATATTGCATGAGGATGTCGTAGTAGGCTTGATCACTGCTCACCATGTGGACGGTATCTTCTACTGAAGTAACTTCTACTGCGTTTATTTGCAACTCCGTTGTTTTATCGATGAGCTTCTTGTTGTGCAAGTCGACGAGTAGTTTATAGTGACGAAGAAAGTCTGCTCCGAGGATGGAGGTCTTCACATCAGCTACGATGAAAGTCCAACGTAGGTCGCGTCGCAACCCCAAGTTGAGTTTGATTTTTTTTTTCACCGTATGTCTTGATTGGCGTATTATTTGCGGCGTATAAGCTTGTAGGTGCTTCATATTGTGTTTTTCTTATGCTGCGATGATTGATACTACTGCACGGAGATATCGGCGCCTGTGTCCACGAGATAACGCTCTCGAGTGTTGTGATCGAAGACACATAGGCGGTGGCTTGCTGTGGGAACACCGACGCCCGCCAGAGTCGGTGTTGGCGTTAGTTTTCCGACGTTTTATTTCTTCTGCAACACGGAGATTCGCATCTTCGAGCTCTGTCTCCGAATCTGAAGTGGTAACGACACTGCCATTCAGCATCGCCGGGTTTGCGTGAAGTTCTGCATGCTGACTTTGATCTTGACCGAGAGCGATCGCGAGTGTGAAAAGGACCGCGATAGCGTTGGCGGCCTGCAGATCGTAGTGCCGCAATTTCAAGCGTTAAGTTTTCGAGTTATTTGTATAACTTCTCGAAGTGCGGGCTTCCAAGGCTCTGTGCTGTCTGACTGTCCGTGGTTCGTGATACCGTAGCAACGGTTACAGGTTCGGTGTGTTCCAGCATCTTATCCGCCATAGCTGCTAAGACGTCTAGAGATGACTCCGTGTTGACAGAGAGTACTGCGCGTACTTGTACTGTAAGTTGGTTCATCCACATGACTTTTAAGCCGTCGTCAGGTACCATGTTGCTCCCTAATTATCTCATTCTTCGTAACAACTGCGTTGGTTTCTGTTCTCCCAGCTCTAGACCGCTTATGAGCTTCTGAAATTGCCGGGCTTCGGATTCTTCGTAGACAGAAAGGAGACGAGTCTTCAGCGCAGAGTAATTCCCAGCAGGCGGAGGTCGCAGAATTATGTCGCTGACTTGCAGAATATCTGCCGCTTGCAGCACCCCCAGTACGTAACGGAATTTCTGGTCATCGCCTGTCTTTAATGGATCGACAAGAGCTCGAACTGAGCAAACCATAGGCGAGGTTGCTCTCGCCAGAATGGAAGTAATCTTGATTGGATGGAAATCCCTGCTAGATCGTAGCTCGTTGATGGTGCTTGTTGGTTGTTCGTATCCTGATTCTGTTCTGCCAGTCCGTTTCTTCGTGGTTTAGGCGATGGCGTGGCGCGTGTATCGTCGTCATGATCTGACATGTTCAGAATGAATGATCACGTCGGGGTCACCAAATATGGGGTATTGGCGGCAGGAGACAAGTGAAAGAGGCAGCAATCGGTAAAATAATACAAATTTATTTATAATATAACACGCCTTATATACAGTTTCCATCGAACACAAAAATGGATAGGACGGGTACATGTGAATGGTGAGATTTCGATCCGCTATCTTGCGTCTCGCTCCAAACCGTTGCGTAAATACCGACGCAGCACCAGCGCGCGCGTCAGTAGGCTCCAGCCGTCGATGCACGCGCATGTCCCAACGTACATTACGTAACTAGGGCGGTGAATTCGTGAATGCTCCAGATCGCAGGTGTTTGTGGCCCGAACCGAAGGTGGGGGCCATAAATATGCGCTCTGGGGCTTTACGAATTACCGCCCGTGTTGCGTACAAAATTTTACGTCTTCACCTGGCCACAATTCGAGTTTTCCCGTACGCGCAGCGTGCAGTAAAACTCGCATTATGGCCAGGTGTAACGTAAAATATGTGTCAGTCCTAGTCCTCGTTGTCTATTTATTATATTTTTTTTATTTTATACCACGTCGGTGGCAAAAAAGCTTATGGCCCATCTGATGGTAAGTGGTTACCGTAGCCTATAGACGCTTGCAACTCTAGTATTGTTACATGCGCGTTATAATAAAATATAAATTCTTAAAGGGTCACCCTTTAAGAATTTATACAGCCCATTTTTTAATGAACCCCATACTGTTGTCCCTTGGGAAAACTTCGGCAGGGAGCTTATAGTGTTGAAGCAGGCCTATAGTAGTGCCACAAATATAAGTTAGTAATTCGTCCACGCCGACGAGTGCTGACAAGTACCGAATTAAATCGAACGTATGACCATTTCAATAAAGACCTTGTAGCAATATACGTACGAGTAAGGTATAATATGCAATGACAGGTGAACTCGTGCTTTTCCGCACAGACACAATGGCGGGCGCCGGAGCAACCGGTGTCGCGCGCAAAATTTTGGCCAATGGGCGATGAAGATTTTGCCCGCACACATGCGCTGCTTTATGATTGGTTAGGACCCGGGTATGTCCTAAAACTACGACCAAGACCACCGGGGGATGGGCAGCAGCATCCCTGGAGTGCGGTGGAAATACTGCGATCGCCAACCCGCATGCCAAGCGTGGCGATTATGGCACATACCCCCCAAATGGACTGTTCCGGCGACCCCCGGTACCCAGGTTGTGGTAGCGGCCAGGGTACCAGCGGGGTCAGGGGTGCGAAGAATCTCCGGCGAAGATCCGGCTACCAACACCGACGACCTCTGGCCCTGGCAACGTATAACACGCGCACACTGCGGACCGACGAAAGGATAGCGGAACTGGAGGAAGCATTGAGCGAGTTGCGTTGGGATGTCATAGGGTTATCTGAAGTCCAAAGAGAGGGGGAGGACACGATAATCCTCAAATCCGGCAACTTGCTCTATTTCCGGGAGGGCGACCAACAGTCCCAGGGAGGTGTCGGGTTCCTCGTCCACAAGTCCCTCGTAAATAACGTGGTGAAGATCGAGAGTGTGTCGACTAGGGTGGCGTACCTAATACTCAGAGTATCCACAAGGTACTCATTGAAGGTCATACAGGTCTACGCACCGACCTCGGCACACTCCGACGAAGAGGTGGAGGCTATGTATGAAGATATATCGAAGGCCATGCATAGTTCCAAAACCTACTTCACCGTTGTTATGGGGGACTTCAACGCAAAACTGGGCAAGAAAGATGGTGAAGAGCTGAGAGTGGGGCAATTTGGAGTTGGAAGTCGGAACCACCGGGGCCAACTACTGGCTGGCTTCTTGGAGAAGGAGGGACTCTACATGATGAATTCCTTCTTCAAGAAACGCGAGCATAGAAAGTGGACCTGGATGAGTCCCGACGGTGCAACTAAAATCGAGATTGACTTCATCATGTCGACGAGGAAGCATATATTCAATGATGTCTCTGTGATCAATACGGTCAAAACCGGGAGCGATCACCGTCTGGTAAGAGCCACATTGAAAATATGCGTCAAGCAAGAGCGCTCTCGATTGATGAAGTCTACGCTCCGTCCAGCATCAATCCAAATTCAAAACCCCGAGAGCTTCCAGCTGGAACTCCAAAACCGTTTTGATTGCATAGGCGGCGATGTGGACGAATTGAACGACGGGTTTGTGGAAGCTGTCCGTGTCACTGGGTCTAAGTTCTTCAAGGCCCAGGGCACCAACGGAATTAAACGGCTATCTAGCTCCACTCAGAAGCTCATGAAGGAAAGGAGTGAAATGATTGTACAGTCTTCAGCCGACGCGACCTTATACCGGCAGCTCAATAAACAGATCTCCAAGTCGCTTACCCGCGATCTGCGCCAATTCAATACAAATCGTATTGAAGAGGCCATCCAGCGTAATAACGGCTCTAAAGTATTCTCGAGAGATCTGTCTATAGGGCAGAGCCAGCTCGCGAAGTTAAAAACTGAAGATGGTAGAATCGTTTCCTCTAAACCTGAGATTCTGGGTGAGATAGAGCGCTTTTACGGACAGCTATACACATCAACGCGCAGACCCGAAGTTAGTCAGGCGGAAGACCCTAGAGCTAGACTAACCCGACACTATACCGACGACATCCCGGACATCAGCCTGTACGAGATTGTAATGGCTCTTAAACAGCTCAAGAACAACAAAGCACCCGGTGAAGACGGAATAACAGCCGAACTTCTGAAGGTGGGTGGAAAACCGGTCCTTACGGCCCTTCAGAAGTTGTTCGATTCCATCTTACTGGAAGGGAGAACTCCAAAGGCATGGAACAGAGGTGTGGTGGTGCTGTTCTTCAAAAAGGGTGACAACACTCTGCTGAAGAACTACAGACCCATCTCACTTCTGAGCCATGTCTATAAGCTGTTTTCGAGGGTCATTACAAACCGTCTCGTACGCAGGCTAGATGACTTCCAGCCTCTCGAACAAGCCGGTTTCCGAAGAGGCTTTAGTACAAGATCATGTCAAATGCCCATGTAGTACCAACTCCCATTACAATCGGACACTTCACGCTCGAAGTTGTAGACGATTATGTATACCTAGGACAGACGATCCAGTTAGGTAGGTCCAACTTCGGGAAAGAGGTCAATCGTCGAACCCGACTCGGCTGGGCAGCGTTCGGGAAGCTACGGCAAATCTTTTCGTCCAATATTCCGCAGTGTCTCAAGACGAAATTCTTTGACCAGTGTGTGTTGCCAGTGATGACATATGGCACTGAAACGTGGTCGCTTACTATGGGCCTCATAAGAAGGCTCAAAGTCACCCAAAGGGCAATGGAGAGGGCCATGTTGGGAGTTTCTATGCGTGACCGCATCAGAAATGAGGCTATCCGCAGCAGAACCAAGGTAACCGATATAGCCCTCCGTATCGCTAAACTTAAGTGGCAGTAAGCGGGGCACATAGCACGAAGAACCGATGGCCGTTGGGGCGGAAAGGTTCTCGAGTGGCGACCACGTACCGGAAGGCGCAGCGTGGGTAGGCCCCCGACAAGGTGGACTTATGACCTGGTAAAGGTTGCGGGAGTCTGCTGGATGCGGGTGGCGCGGGATCGGTCACTTTGGCACTCTTTGGGGGAGGCCTATGTCCAGCAGTGGACGTCTTTCGGCTGATATGATGATGATTGGTTAAAATGTTTTCAAAAAATGCTTTCTGCGCAGGTACATTGTTGTAACTTATATTTGTGGTACTACTGTATACTAGTGTTACTGGTTCCGTATAGCGTGGTGATGTACGGTAGCTATGTGTTGGTGGTTCCGTATAGCATGGTTGTGTCCCCTAGGCGACGTCGGTGGTGCAGCTATCCCCGCCGGCCGCGGTGACGGCGCTGGGCGCGCAGTGGGAGTGGGGCGTGGTGTGCGCGGGCACGGCGCATGGCTTGTGCGCGCTCGACGCCGTGCAGGCGCGCGCGCTCGCCGTCAAGTGCACGCTCAACCCGCACGGTTAGTACATATCACATAAGTTTTTGGAACGTAAAAGCTATCTTTGAAATAACTACAACTTGGAAAAGTTGAAAAACCCCCGACATTTCATTTCAAAGTCCAATATGTCAAAAAGGGCTGAACAGATTTTCATGAAACATGGCTAAGAACACTCGGGATAAAATTATCTGACACAGTAAAACCGCATTCAAATCGGTTCATCCGTTTGGGAGCTACAATACCACAGACAGACACGTTAAACTTGTATAACACCCCTCTTTTTTCGTCGGGGGTTAAAAACACTGATGGTTGTTTTCGGGACAGTAGATTTTTGATAATTTGTGTCTAACAGTTGCGTTTACGTGACAGAAAATATAAAACCCATAGGAGGCCGCAGTAAGTTCGGCCGAATTTCACCTTCCCATACAAACGTAGTTACGCTCTCATTTTAAAACTACGTGTTGGATTGTGACGAAACTTTGCATATACAATGACATGAGGTATATCAATGTCTGTAATTAGTTTATATGGTTCGAATTTATAAAACAAAGTAAATACAGCAAAAACTAGTTTTGTATGAAAAACTTAAATTCGCTCTATCTTTTTTATTATGGTATCTGAAGCTACGTAAACTAATTTCAGACATAGATATACCTCATTTCATTGAACATGCAAAGTTTCGTTACAATCCAAAACGTAGTTTTAAAATGAGAGCGTAACTACGTTTGTATGGTGAATCGAGCTTACTGCGGACTCATAAGATTAATAATTAATAATGTATCTTTGTTAATATAATTCATAAAGTTATCATGATTTCAGATTTTGTAAAAGTTAGCCTTAAATGCTTTGAAATATCCAAACCTATACTCCGCTTTGTAACAACCGTTAATACAATAGATTTTGATGTAAATTTGCAACTCTAGTTGGCAGAAGGCAAGTGAGTGAAAAGATAAAAAAAAAACGAAAATATTTTTTTCTGAACGAGGTTTTTTTGGCATGTAAATAAAACCGTTTATTAATCATCATCATCATTTATTTAAGAGCTTGGCTCTTGTTGGTGGAGTAGTCAATTACTCCTTTTTTGAGGAAGCATAGCGACCACACTATGCTTCCTCAAAAAAGGCAAGGGGGAAACCACCAGGTTTCCCCCTTGCCTTCCACACCGCAGTACACGAACCGAGGTTCACCGGCTCCGTGATGTCCAAACAAGAGCCCTTCCAGATTCCTATCTTCGTTCTCCAGTCGGTACTAGTGCTACTGCTGCCTGACACTAGAGGATTGCTTATTTAATGGCGGCAACTACTCGCCATGTCACAGAATCGTCGTCGGATATTGTAGCTTTTTATAGAGTAGCCCCTCCTACAAGCCTACCCACTACATCCTGATAACCCTGCCGCTGCGTGGTCGGGGACTGCTTATTCAGTATATTCGCAGCTAACCATCATATCTGATGGCCATTCCACTATCCGCCGCCTGTGGACCCCAGTAGTAGCCTACAGCGTTTATTAATATCTCCCAGAATTTATTTTGCTGTCTTTATTTGTTTTATGTCTCGGCTTAGTTTTAGTTATTAGATTTTAATTTTATCAACTTATTGCATCTTCCGCTTATAAAAAGCTACCATTTCAATACTTGTTACCTCCTTAGCACCACATATGTTCTTGATGTTTGAAATCTTTCTGTGCGGACTTAATTAAGAGTTATAGGCCAGATTTATTTATTATTTATTAATCCCCGACGCAAAGAGAGGGGTGTTATAAGTTTAACGTGTATGTCTGTGTATCTGTCTTTGGTATTGTAGCTCCCTAACGGATGGACCGATTTAAATGCAGTCTTTTTGCGTCATAGTCCGTCATCCATTATGTCTGTAACATGTTTTCTGTGAGCCTCATAATAAATCGTAAGGGGTAGTTCGTAAATTATGTCTTCGTTTTTTGTTTTTTTTTATCATCATGTTATTCCTTGAAATGGCGTAATAAAATGATTATCTTCATCCAATGGCCAGACCCCCCTATTTTGAAATGACGTAATTTATGAATGGCCCCTAATCCTCAAAATTTGTGTTGTATATATAGATCACTCAGGCGCGGGCGACACGCCTATCTCGCGGCGCAAGTCATTCAAGAAGTCTCTGCGCGAGTCGTTCCGGCGCCTGCGCAAGGGCCGCTCGCAGCGACGCGCCACCACCGCCAGCCCCGCCTCGCCCATCCAGGTAAACTATATTCAACTCTATGTTCATGTCATAAGGTTTACTTTACGTTGAAGGCCGAGCCACGCTGACTGCGTGTGCAGCACGTATGCGTCGACGTAAGCGTAGACGGGCACAGCACCCCTGTCACACCGGATTCACGCGTTTCTACGGCGTACCTGCGGCAGAGAGCTGCACACGCAACGCGTGCGCACGCTGCAGCTCCACGGCGTACCAGCCGCCGTTTGCATTCCATTACTTATAATATTAGCATCATATTCGATAGCAGTTAGTCTGACGAAGAAGAAGCACTGCTCTTACTGTTATTTAAACATACTCCTGCGACATCCAAAAGGGTTTGGGTTTATACAATTGACGGAAGAAGAGGAGAACACAGTGAATAACACAACTTATGTCGTGAACTTGAACCACACGAAGATATTCGATGTTTTGGTAATGCCACATGTCAAGAGATTCTTTTGCAGTTGGTCTCGTATTTTAATCTAGAGTAAAATTATTTGAAAACACGACAAGACTTTAACATACAAGCTTCGACTCCCGATTGATGCACCGATTTGTTCCCATGTAATTTTTTGGTATTGTACTTTTTTGTAGTCTTTGTGTCTACCTAATGTTATAAATACACTCATATTGTCGAACAACATCAATTAGTTTTCCTTTGGTCTCCATATTCATGATGGAAACCATCACGCGCACCAGCGAATTTGTAAATAAATACAAGAGAGCTGCGCGTGTAGCTGTGCGTGTCCGAACCGGTCCGGTGTGTCATCTCATAGGGAACGTCGACCAATACAACGTCATCACTGCACGCAGCGAAGCGACGTTGCCGCTCCGCTCCGTGTACGAATGCACACAGCACGCAGCCGGTTTGTCTGCGTTGCGTGTGCGTGCACGTCGAAGCACACGCATCCGGTGTGTCATGTCGTATGGGGATGCATACATTACAACGCAGTGGTGTACGTGCTGCACACGGACACGTGCTGCTCACGCAGTCGGTGTGACTCGGCCTTTATACCTGTACCTGGTGGTTGACTGAGCTTCATACTTAGAAAGACTTACTTAGGCATGTGCCAGTTACTCACAGGAAAATGTTTGTAGAAAATAGGATCCTTAGTGTAGTCTCCATTTATCTTTATCGTATCTGTTTATATGTCTATAAAAATATTAAACGTTTCCCAAAAGCTAGACAGAACACTACTCGCAACCTGAGAAAAATAAATGATCTAGCTCTATCCAGGCCACAATTTAGTCATTTTAATAATAGTATTAATAATAATGCGATTAAAGTTTATCTAAATAATGACATTAAAGCTTGTAACGACATAAAAATATTTGACAGAAAATTAAAAGAATTTCTCACAACCAGACCATTCTATTCTATTAAGGAATATTTCACAAATTAAGAAAAAACAACTAGATTAAGAAAAAAATGTATCTATAAAAATTATAACATATGTATTATGACTAGTACTTATTGCAAATAAAATAATTTTGTTTTTTTTTTTTAAAGAAATGCCACTTTTATTTAGAGCCGAGTAAGTTAGCTTCATTTCTATCTATAATCTGGCGAAGTAAATGTTGAATACTCTTTGTAAAATTACAAGTCGAGACATAAATCTTAAAGGGCTACCGCGAAACGAAAACAAACTTCAATCGTGTATCTCTCTCTCTATCGCTCCAACTTGCAAGTGCGACAGAGACTGACAAAGTTCGTTTTCGTTTCGCAGTAGGCCCTGCAACCTGGAACCTGCAAGCGTGAAGCTGGAAGTGTGAATTTTACAAGTCTTAAACTCGCAATACTCAACCCTTAACAACTGGCCAACTTGAGTACAAAGGTGATGGTACTAGATTGAAATCGCGATAAAGTTGTGTGATGAGCACGAATACTTGTTCCAGAGTCTTAAATGCTTTCTGTCTCTGTGTTTATTTATCTGTATAATTACGTATTTCGGTAATTCTCGTACCCATACACGATCATTTATAAGTTTACCATGCGACTAGAACTTCACGTGACTTCTGTTCCGCCAGCCCGCCAAGAAGCCCATTCCGTCCCCCGTAGAAGAAGCCGACGTGAAGCCGGTGGAGCGAGCGGTGGAAGCTCGCTCTAACGACGATGGATTCGGATCCATGGTGCGGTGTCTGTACTTCGCGAGGACCTTCCTTATCAACAGTAAGTGCCCATACTACCTCAGCCTACCAAGAAGCCCATTCCGTCCCCAAAATAGTTTAATACAGTAGTACCTCAAATATAAGTTACAACGATGTACCTGCGCAGAAAGCATATTTTGAAAACATTTTAAACCAATCATAAGGCAGCGCGTTAGCGCGGGTAAAATCTACGCCCATTGGCCAAAATGGTGCGCGCGACGCCGGCAGCTCCGGCGCCCGCCATCTTGTCTGGCGCTATGAGCGGGACAGCACGACAGCACCTGTCATTGCATAATGTACCTTACGCATAGTGCAACAAGGTCTTTATTGAAATGGTCATACGTTCTATTTCATTCGGTACTTGTCAGCACTCGTCGGCGCGGACGAAGATTGCCGATGTACTCGTAACTTAATATTTGTGGTAACACAGTACCTGACCTTAAAAGTTTGTATCGATGTTCCGCTTGTATTTAATGGTATGTGTGTTCCGCAGCACAAAGCTCGACACCCACGCTGTGGGCCGGCACCAACAACGGAACTGTATTCGCGTTCACACTCCACATCCCCAACACCAACAAGAGGAAAGAGGAACCGGTAAGCATCTTGCAGCTCTTACTTTCCAACGGTAACTTGTCAACTAATGCCACGGACTAGTAACTAGTTTTATTTGAAAGGAAGGCAAGATTGTATAAGCAATGTTCCGATCCTAGTCCTACTATTCGATTCGTGTGCCTTTTTGTGGAGTTTATAGTTTACTAGTCTCTGCAAAAGCGAATATTTTCGTTGCCAACTAAAGTTGTCTCATTTTTTAACTCACCTAAGGTTACACTGTTTTAGCCAAACTCCATGGCAGTTTGTTGACGAATACACTCTTTATACTTCCTCTATAGCTACTCTACGAAGATCTTAGGAAGTGTTTTACCCAATCATATGATCAATTGGCAGGTAACCTGCACGCTGGCGAAAGAGATCCAACTGAAGCATCGCGCGCCCGTCATAGGCATCACCGTGCTCGACGGCGCCGCGGTGCCGCTGCCGGATCCTTTAGAGGTATGGATTACCAACATTTTGCGACACCTTTGAGACGATTTCTTTCAAGAATTCTGCGCAAGTATTATATATATTCCAAAAATCTTTACAAAATGCACAAGACAAAAAAAATTGTAAAAATGTAAGCAAAATTTAATATCACGCTTGATTTTGAACTCTGATTAAAGCTACGATTTTGATTTTTGTACTATTCTATTAGCTATTTTTGGTCCACACAGTATTGCCTTTTGACGACGATCAACCTTCTAGTCTCCTCCTACTGCTTAATGACTGTCACAGACAATAATCTTGAGCAAGATGCCTTCCAAACCACAGACAGAAGTGCTTAAATTGACAACTGTTCATTAACAAATTGACCTTAACTCTAAGAGCACGTCTTGACTTGGAGCATAACTCACAGCGGTACGCCATACGTGAGTGCCGCACATCCGCGCTGGACTATGTTGAAACTCCAAATGCTTCGCAGGTGGAACGCGGAGTGGCCTCGCTCCCCGAGCCGGGCACGCACCGCGTGTGCATCACGTCGGAGGAGCAGTTCAAAGTGTTCACGCTGCCCTCGCTCAAGCCGCACCACAAGTACAAGCTCACCGCGCACGAAGGAGCCAGGGTGAATATACACTACATCTAATTAATAGTCTAGTAGCTTTATACTTAACTTGCGTCAAATCCGAAATCTCCGATTTTTTGCAGACTTGTTTATGATGTGGGAAATGAATAATACAATTTTGTGACCTCCAGCGCCGAACGCAACTTCGTTCAAAATCCAAAAAAACCTGTAAACCCCTAAAGGACTAGTTTAAGATGGTACTTTTTCAGGACGTTTTTAAAGTGGACAAAATTTGCTAATACTCATATTTTTTTTCAATATCACAATTTTTGCAATATTTGAAAGGGTTCATTTTGCAAACTGTTGGGTCTACAGAGACGATTCTAGTCTCATATTGTAGCAAATTGATTCTAAATCAAATCTCAAATGGAATTTCAAATATATATAATCTACGCATAGATAGTAGATCACACAGCCTGTATAGTTCATTGGTGGGATGCCTAAAAGGTTTTGAGAAAATTACTTTAAGCAAACATCTCTATGCTCTTTCAACTTCCATTCATAACATGAGAGCCTCTGGTCTAGAATTATACCATGGTACTTAAAAGAGGATACCTTATCAATCTTGTACACAATTACAGGTTTCAGTATTGGCTCGATCACAGCTATGTATTTTTAACTTAAGGTTCGTAGAAGGCTATTTATGTACATATGTACTTCGAGAAGCACATGTAGTTTGTCTTTAAGGCATTTAAGCCAGTGGCAAATCAAGTCAAGACCTTTTACATGCCTTTACGTAAACTGCCTCCCAAGTCGGGACTTGGTCTTGGGACAGGAGATCACAAGACAACAGTTAAACCTAATAAAATGTTTCCATTTACAAAACCTAATAAAACAATATTTTCATTTTCAACTACTGTGTCATCAGCGAGAAAACACAATCTCCGTGTGCAGAGAGATTAGTCAGGTCTTTTATACTAGTTTAAACAGTGTGGGCCCAAAACGCCCTGGGGGATACCGAACCCAGGTCGGTGGTTTTTGGCTTACAACTTTGCCAATTTAAACTTTTTGGGTATGTCCATGTAGGTACTTCGTAAGAAGGTCTAGGGGCTTACCTCTAATTCCTACACGTTCAAGCTTTACAAGAATGGGGAGAGATACGGTGTCGAAGGCTTTTCGTAGATCCAAGAAGATTGCTAAGCAAGATTTCTGGTCCCTGGTCTAGAATTATACCAAATTAATTAGTATAGGATACTTTATCAATTTGTACACAATGACAAGATTCAGTGTTGGCATGGTCCCAGCCATGTATTTTTAACTTAAGTTTCTTAGAAGGCTGTTTATGTACATACTTCGAGAAGCACGTGTTGTTTGTCTTAGAGGCATTTAAGGTAAGCAAGTTTCGCTTAAGCCAGTGGTAACTCAAGTCAAGACCTTTTTCTGCCTTTACGTAAACTGCCTCCCAAGTCCTGTCACTGAAGACACCAGTTAAACCTAATAAAAAAAACAACTACTGTGTCATCAGCCCGGATCACAGGAGCAAAATTGCACTTTTCACTGGTGCTTAATTGAATATCGACTATTCTACCGACATCCATACGAACAATTTTTGAATCAGAAATTTATTGATCAAACTTATTACCTTACATGTCAGGTTGTTACACAATATTACATCAGATACCTAGGCAAGCTTATTATATATTATTTCAGTTAACGAATTACATACTATAATTATTATCAATATTACGGGTCACGGCAATGATTGTAATAGTAAAATAATAGTGTCAATAATAAAAAGATACTTTTCTCATAACTTACAAAGCTCTTTCATATCATATTTGCATATTTTTCTGAATTTCGCAACGATGGTCCAGTACATCGTGTTTTTTATCGACATAAAATGTGTCCTCGCAGTATTGAGACGTCAACACATAATTTTTCCCGTCATCCGGGCTTTGGTCATCAGCGTATGAGAACACACAACCTCCGTGTGCAGAGAGATTTGTCAGGTTGTTCATACTAGTTTAAAACAGTGTGGGGCCGAAAACACTCCCCGGGGGACACCAAACTCAGATCTGTTGTTCTTGACTTACAACGTTGGTAATTTTATCTTTTTGGGTACGTCCATGTAGGTAATTCATAAGAAACTCTTACCTTACGCTTACCTCTAATTCCTAAACGTTCAAGCTTTACAAGAATAGGGAGATATACGGTGTCGAAGGCCTTTCGTAAATCCAAGAAGCACTTGTTACCTCTGTCTTCTTGCTTTGTGATTTGTGGTGTGTCCAAGTACCTCTCTTACTGTTCGGCTACTGTAGCTCTTAACTATACTCGCGGTCAAAAATTTCGGGTCATCATATATATTTTTATCATCACCATCATCAGACTATATACGTCCCACTGCTGGGCACACGCCTCCTCTCATGTATGATAAGGAACGGGCAGTAGTCTCCACGCTGGCCATTTTTATAATATTTAACAATAGTTTTATTTAAATATTATACTATTCTTTATAATACCTTCTATGCTGCTTCTATCTTTAGCAATTTCCGGGATACTATCATAAAACTATAAATATCCAAAACTGATGGTTTTTGCGATATCTCGCTCCGTAGTTTTTTTCATGGGTACAAGTCCGATTTAAACCTGACCCCGTATCATAGTCGACCTTTTCACATGATAAGTGACCAGAGAGCATCCGTCACTGGCTGTCACCGTTTGATAGAACGAGACGGACGCTCTATCTTGTCACTTATCCTGGTAACGTAATTTTTTACTTTTTTTTTTCGGTGTTTAGATGTAAAATTAAATAAATATCATGAGAGGATTTAAAAAACTGTACAACCTTGCATTATTTTAAGAACTATGACGGTATTTTACCGACCCGTATTCTTTGTCCGCAAGTATAGTTGGTCCTTTATTTATTGAATGTGTCCCAGGTCCGGCGGACAGCGTTCGCGTGGTTCTCGTGTCCAGTAGCAGGCGCCTCGCCGCACCGCGAGTGGTGCCTGCTGTGCCTCACCAACCTCGGCGACTGCCTCGTGCTGAGCCCCGAGCTGCGCCGCCAGCTCAACGCGGCCGCCGTCCGCAAGGAGGACATCAAGTCAGTACTACTCGCGTGGTTCTCGTGTCCAGTAGCAGGCGCCTCGCCGCACCGCGAGTGGTGCCTGCTGTGCCTCACCAACCTCGGCGACTGCCTCGTGCTGAGCCCCGAGCTGCGCCGCCAGCTCAACGCGGCCGCCGTCCGCAAGGAGGACATCAAGTCAGTACTACTCGCGTGGTTCTCGTGTCCAGTAGCAGGCGCCTCGCCGCACCGCGAGTGGTGCCTGCTGTGCCTCACCAACCTCGGCGACTGCCTCGTGCTGAGCCCCGAGCTGCGCCGCCAGCTCAACGCGGCCGCCGTCCGCAAGGAGGACATCAAGTCAGTACTACTCGCGTGGTTCTCGTGTCCAGTAGCAGGCGCCTCGCCGCACCGCGAGTGGTGCCTGCTGTGCCTCACCAACCTCGGCGACTGCCTCGTGCTGAGCCCCGAGCTGCGCCGCCAGCTCAACGCGGCCGCCGTCCGCAAGGAGGACATCAAGTCAGTACTACTCGCGTGGTTCTCGTGTCCAGTAGCAGGCGCCTCGCCGCACCGCGAGTGGTGCCTGCTGTGCCTCACCAACCTCGGCGACTGCCTCGTGCTGAGCCCCGAGCTGCGCCGCCAGCTCAACGCGGCCGCCGTCCGCAAGGAGGACATCAAGTCAGTACTACTCGCGTGGTTCTCGTGTCCAGTAGCAGGCGCCTCGCCGCACCGCGAGTGGTGCCTGCTGTGCCTCACCAACCTCGGCGACTGCCTCGTGCTGAGCCCCGAGCTGCGCCGCCAGCTCAACGCGGCCGCCGTCCGCAAGGAGGACATCAAGTCAGTACTACTCGCGTGGTTCTCGTGTCCAGTAGCAGGCGCCTCGCCGCACCGCGAGTGGTGCCTGCTGTGCCTCACCAACCTCGGCGACTGCCTCGTGCTGAGCCCCGAGCTGCGCCGCCAGCTCAACGCGGCCGCCGTCCGCAAGGAGGACATCAAGTCAGTACTACTCGCGTGGTTCTCGTGTCCAGTAGCAGGCGCCTCGCCGCACCGCGAGTGGTGCCTGCTGTGCCTCACCAACCTCGGCGACTGCCTCGTGCTGAGCCCCGAGCTGCGCCGCCAGCTCAACGCGGCCGCCGTCCGCAAGGAGGACATCAAGTCAGTACTACTCGCGTGGTTCTCGTGTCCAGTAGCAGGCGCCTCGCCGCACCGCGAGTGGTGCCTGCTGTGCCTCACCAACCTCGGCGACTGCCTCGTGCTGAGCCCCGAGCTGCGCCGCCAGCTCAACGCGGCCGCCGTCCGCAAGGAGGACATCAAGTCAGTACTACTCGCGTGGTTCTCGTGTCCAGTAGCAGGCGCCTCGTCGCACCGCGAGTGGTGCCTGCTGTGCCTCACCAACCTCGGCGACTGCCTCGTGCTGAGCCCCGAGCTGCGCCGCCAGCTCAACGCGGCCGCCGTCCGCAAGGAGGACATCAAGTCAGTACTACTCGCGTGGTTCTCGTGTCCAGTAGCAGGCGCCTCGCCGCACCGCGAGTGGTGCCTGCTGTGCCTCACCAACCTCGGCGACTGCCTCGTGCTGAGCCCCGAGCTGCGCCGCCAGCTCAACGCGGCCGCCGTCCGCAAGGAGGACATCAAGTCAGTACTACTCGCGTGGTTCTCGTGTCCAGTAGCAGGCGCCTCGCCGCACCGCGAGTGGTGCCTGCTGTGCCTCACCAACCTCGGCGACTGCCTCGTGCTGAGCCCCGAGCTGCGCCGCCAGCTCAACGCGGCCGCCGTCCGCAAGGAGGACATCAAGTCAGTACTACTCGCGTGGTTCTCGTGTCCAGTAGCAGGCGCCTCGCCGCACCGCGAGTGGTGCCTGCTGTGCCTCACCAACCTCGGCGACTGCCTCGTGCTGAGCCCCGAGCTGCGCCGCCAGCTCAACGCGGCCGCCGTCCGCAAGGAGGACATCAAGTCAGTACTACTCGCGTGGTTCTCGTGTCCAGTAGCAGGCGCCTCGCCGCACCGCGAGTGGTGCCTGCTGTGCCTCACCAACCTCGGCGACTGCCTCGTGCTGAGCCCCGAGCTGCGCCGCCAGCTCAACGCGGCCGCCGTCCGCAAGGAGGACATCAAGTCAGTACTACTCGCGTGGTTCTCGTGTCCAGTAGCAGGCGCCTCGCCGCACCGCGAGTGGTGCCTGCTGTGCCTCACCAACCTCGGCGACTGCCTCGTGCTGAGCCCCGAGCTGCGCCGCCAGCTCAACGCGGCCGCCGTCCGCAAGGAGGACATCAAGTCAGTACTACTCGCGTGGTTCTCGTGTCCAGTAGCAGGCGCCTCGCCGCACCGCGAGTGGTGCCTGCTGTGCCTCACCAACCTCGGCGACTGCCTCGTGCTGAGCCCCGAGCTGCGCCGCCAGCTCAACGCGGCCGCCGTCCGCAAGGAGGACATCAAGTCAGTACTACTCGCGTGGTTCTCGTGTCCAGTAGCAGGCGCCTCGCCGCACCGCGAGTGGTGCCTGCTGTGCCTCACCAACCTCGGCGACTGCCTCGTGCTGAGCCCCGAGCTGCGCCGCCAGCTCAACGCGGCCGCCGTCCGCAAGGAGGACATCAAGTCAGTACTACTCGCGTGGTTCTCGTGTCCAGTAGCAGGCGCCTCGCCGCACCGCGAGTGGTGCCTGCTGTGCCTCACCAACCTCGGCGACTGCCTCGTGCTGAGCCCCGAGCTGCGCCGCCAGCTCAACGCGGCCGCCGTCCGCAAGGAGGACATCAAGTCAGTACTACTCGCGTGGTTCTCGTGTCCAGTAGCAGGCGCCTCGCCGCACCGCGAGTGGTGCCTGCTGTGCCTCACCAACCTCGGCGACTGCCTCGTGCTGAGCCCCGTGCTGCGCCGCCAGCTCAACGCGGCCGCCGTCCGCAAGGAGGACATCAAGTCAGTACTACTCGCGTGGTTCTCGTGTCCAGTAGCAGGCGCCTCGCCGCACCGCGAGTGGTGCCTGCTGTGCCTCACCAACCTCGGCGACTGCCTCGTGCTGAGCCCCGAGCTGCGCCGCCAGCTCAACGCGGCCGCCGTCCGCAAGGAGGACATCAAGTCAGTACTACTCGCGTGGTTCTCGTGTCCAGTAGCAGGCGCCTCGCCGCACCGCGAGTGGTGCCTGCTGTGCCTCACCAACCTCGGCGACTGCCTCGTGCTGAGCCCCGAGCTGCGCCGCCAGCTCAACGCGGCCGCCGTCCGCAAGGAGGACATCAAGTCAGTACTACTCGCGTGGTTCTCGTGTCCAGTAGCAGGCGCCTCGCCGCACCGCGAGTGGTGCCTGCTGTGCCTCACCAACCTCGGCGACTGCCTCGTGCTGAGCCCCGAGCTGCGCCGCCAGCTCAACGCGGCCGCCGTCCGCAAGGAGGACATCAAGTCAGTACTACTCGCGTGGTTCTCGTGTCCAGTAGCAGGCGCCTCGCCGCACCGCGAGTGGTGCCTGCTGTGCCTCACCAACCTCGGCGACTGCCTCGTGCTGAGCCCCGAGCTGCGCCGCCAGCTCAACGCGGCCGCCGTCCGCAAGGAGGACATCAAGTCAGTACTACTCGCGTGGTTCTCGTGTCCAGTAGCAGGCGCCTCGCCGCACCGCGAGTGGTGCCTGCTGTGCCTCACCAACCTCGGCGACTGCCTCGTGCTGAGCCCCGAGCTGCGCCGCCAGCTCAACGCGGCCGCCGTCCGCAAGGAGGACATCAAGTCAGTACTACTCGCGTGGTTCTCGTGTCCAGTAGCAGGCGCCTCGCCGCACCGCGAGTGGTGCCTGCTGTGCCTCACCAACCTCGGCGACTGCCTCGTGCTGAGCCCCGAGCTGCGCCGCCAGCTCAACGCGGCCGCCGTCCGCAAGGAGGACATCAAGTCAGTACTACTCGCGTGGTTCTCGTGTCCAGTAGCAGGCGCCTCGCCGCACCGCGAGTGGTGCCTGCTGTGCCTCACCAACCTCGGCGACTGCCTCGTGCTGAGCCCCGAGCTGCGCCGCCAGCTCAACGCGGCCGCCGTCCGCAAGGAGGACATCAAGTCAGTACTACTCGCGTGGTTCTCGTGTCCAGTAGCAGGCGCCTCGCCGCACCGCGAGTGGTGCCTGCTGTGCCTCACCAACCTCGGCGACTGCCTCGTGCTGAGCCCCGAGCTGCGCCGCCAGCTCAACGCGGCCGCCGTCCGCAAGGAGGACATCAAGTCAGTACTACTCGCGTGGTTCTCGTGTCCAGTAGCAGGCGCCTCGCCGCACCGCGAGTGGTGCCTGCTGTGCCTCACCAACCTCGGCGACTGCCTCGTGCTGAGCCCCGAGCTGCGCCGCCAGCTCAACGCGGCCGCCGTCCGCAAGGAGGACATCAAGTCAGTACTACTCGCGTGGTTCTCGTGTCCAGTAGCAGGCGCCTCGCCGCACCGCGAGTGGTGCCTGCTGTGCCTCACCAACCTCGGCGACTGCCTCGTGCTGAGCCCCGAGCTGCGCCGCCAGCTCAACGCGGCCGCCGTCCGCAAGGAGGACATCAAGTCAGTACTACTCGCGTGGTTCTCGTGTCCAGTAGCAGGCGCCTCGCCGCACCGCGAGTGGTGCCTGCTGTGCCTCACCAACCTCGGCGACTGCCTCGTGCTGAGCCCCGAGCTGCGCCGCCAGCTCAACGCGGCCGCCGTCCGCAAGGAGGACATCAAGTCAGTACTACTCGCGTGGTTCTCGTGTCCAGTAGCAGGCGCCTCGCCGCACCGCGAGTGGTGCCTGCTGTGCCTCACCAACCTCGGCGACTGCCTCGTGCTGAGCCCCGAGCTGCGCCGCCAGCTCAACGCGGCCGCCGTCCGCAAGGAGGACATCAAGTCAGTACTACTCGCGTGGTTCTCGTGTCCAGTAGCAGGCGCCTCGCCGCACCGCGAGTGGTGCCTGCTGTGCCTCACCAACCTCGGCGACTGCCTCGTGCTGAGCCCCGAGCTGCGCCGCCAGCTCAACGCGGCCGCCGTCCGCAAGGAGGACATCAAGTCAGTACTACTCGCGTGGTTCTCGTGTCCAGTAGCAGGCGCCTCGCCGCACCGCGAGTGGTGCCTGCTGTGCCTCACCAACCTCGGCGACTGCCTCGTGCTGAGCCCCGAGCTGCGCCGCCAGCTCAACGCGGCCGCCGTCCGCAAGGAGGACATCAAGTCAGTACTACTCGCGTGGTTCTCGTGTCCAGTAGCAGGCGCCTCGCCGCACCGCGAGTGGTGCCTGCTGTGCCTCACCAACCTCGGCGACTGCCTCGTGCTGAGCCCCGAGCTGCGCCGCCAGCTCAACGCGGCCGCCGTCCGCAAGGAGGACATCAAGTCAGTACTACTCGCGTGGTTCTCGTGTCCAGTAGCAGGCGCCTCGCCGCACCGCGAGTGGTGCCTGCTGTGCCTCACCAACCTACGAATACCACAACGTGGGAATAGCCTACTTCTATTGCTTTAGAATCTTGTCGTGGAAATCCGCAAAGTATCGCCTTTTTTACGTTGGGGTTGTGCTTTGTGGACCGGAGACGGGGGACCGGATGGTGTGTGGAACTCCCGAACAGAAGGCCCAGGCTGCCCACTAACCCCGAAAGATTGTCCATCCCTGTCGCTGCCAACGAGGGCCAAAGGTTCGCTTCACGCATTCTACTTTGATCCTCGCGACTGGCCTGTTTATGCGGGCACATTTTGGGGTACCGTGGGCTTATTGGACGGTTAGTAAGTAACTAATAGAGTGAGATCCAAAAATGTTAATAAATAAATATATAAGGGGAAAAATCTTACACAAATCGACCTAGTCCCATAACAAGCTCAGTAAGGCTTGTGTTATGGGTACTAGAGGACGATGTATTTAATAGAATACATAGAATACATCCATGACTCGGAAACAAATATTCATGCTCATCACACAAATATTTGCCCTTACCGGGATTCGAACCCAGATCCTTCGGCTTTGTAGTCACCACCCACTAAGCTAACCGGTCGTCAAAAATAAAATTTTACTGGTATTGATACTGTTTTTTTTTGCAGTGGCATTTCGAGTCTGTGCTTCTCGAAGCGAGGCGAAGCTCTCTACTTGCACTCTTCTTCGGAACTGCAACGGATCACACTCTCTGCCACCAAGGTACGTTTTTTATAATAAGATTTTAAAGCAGGGTGGCGTTTCATCGAATGTCCCAGATATTGTTGGAACGGCGTTTTCGAATGAGACCTGAGTGAACTGACGAAATATAAAAACTATTTAAATTAAGATTAATGTTTAGACGGGCATTATGTGGTGGATATGAACGCCTCTCTCTCTCTTCGTTTTTATCGTAGGTCCATACAAACTTTCACCCCCATTTCTCCCCCCTTAGGGACTAATTTCCGGGATGAAAACTATTCTTTGGCCTTCCCCGGGACTCAAATCATCCCTTTACCAAATTTCACCCGTACAAAACTTGCACCCCTATTTAACCCGCTTTTACCAAAACCCTAAAATTGCTTTTCTTGTATTGTAATAAGGAGTCCATACACAAAATTTCAAGTCTCTCACTTAAAATTTTACTCCATCACAATACAAACTTTCAACCCTCTTTTTACCCCCTTGAATTTTCAAAAATCCCTTAGTGGGTACTTACAGCATATTAAACAACCCATTGATTGAGCAGCTTTCAGTTTTCTAGGGTCAACTGTTTGGGCTGGGCGTTGATTTAAGTCTGTGAGTCAGTCAGTCAGGACTTTTATGATTGGAAAGATTTGATTGTTTGTTTTTTTGTATTGAATAGGCTCCGAAACTACTCCGATCTGAAAAACTATTTTACCATTAGAAGCCGACATTATCCCTGATGAACATAGGCTACTTTTTACCGCGGGAAAATGCTTCACTAGTACGGGAGAACGGGTATTCCGTGCGAAGCCGGGACGGGCAGCTTGTATATACATACAGATTTAGACAACTTGTTCTAATAACCTGGTAAGTTTGACCCTGTCCAAAGACCTGTTGATCAAGCTGTCATGTTTGTAAACAATTCCTGAAGTTATTGACTTGCGCGAAAAGATGCGCGGTCAAGTGTTACATAATTTATTTCTACATATCTACTGTTACTCCAGACACGGCTACATTTCATGTAACGTCGTTATATTAACCTATTAATACCTAGATATACAAGTGTACTTTTTAATAAGATTGAAACTTAAAATTTGGAGATGAGTGACACAGACGCGACGGTAGAAAGTACGACGTCGGTCGTCGTAACCACTGAATCTTCGGTTTGTTCTTTATCTTGTAAGCTTTTATGAATGCTATGCTCTTGTATACATTTAATTGCGCTTTTGACTACATTTTCCACGTAGATTCTACTGATTTAAACTTCGATTTTCGCTCATAATTTTTACTTAGAGGGTCTTAATAGCGTATAGTTTAATTTACGTTTCGTTTCGAACGGTCGCAAGCAAACCAAGGGCGTTGTGACACATCCGATACGTCGAGTAACTTCAAATTTAGTCAGTAAATGAATGCATTTACTCGCGGATAAGTGCCGTTATGTAAAACTTAAAAAAATGACAGTGAATGAAAAAACATAGAAGTCTAGCGCCGTCAAATGACCCACAGAAAAGGTGCCATGGTAGGCGGGGCGTCAGAACGATGCCAGGCTGCCATTTAGTTCGGACATGGCATTGTTGTCAAACTGTTGAATAGGTCGACTCATGTAAAAAGAACCCTGGCGGCCATACTTTTTATATGGCCGCCAGGGCTCTTTTTAGGTGTCGCCCTGTACCCAAAGTTAATTTTCAAAAAATATGCCGTCTTGTGCAGTTAAATGTTGTGCGAGTCGTTCAGACAAGCACATCAAAAAAGATGAAATCACTTTTCACAAGTAACTAAAGCTATTATTTTATTTTTAGAATCAACGGTACGTATATATAACGGTAAATATAATTTGATATTTACCGTTAGCTTTTCGGTGAAGGCAAAACATCGTGAGGAAACCTGCATACATCCACGAAGAAATTCAAAGGTGTATGTGAAGTCCCCAACCCGCACTGGGCCAGCGTGGGGACTACTGCCCGTTCCCTCTCATCCATGAGAGGAGGCCTGTGCCCAGCAGTGGGACGTATATAGGCTGATTTATTATTATTATTATTCTCTTTATTTAATCTTCTTCTTGGGCTAGGTTTTTACAATAATTATATAAAAAGTAAAATATAAAACTATAAATATAAAACATAAAACCATTATAAAAACCTAACCTAGGGTACCGCCGGCAGCGAGGCGGGGCCTAAGCTGCCGGGGGTCAGGGCGACAGAGACAGGAACCTCCTGACTATTCGCGCATTGTCCAGGAGTACCGCCTTCTGTATCTGACCCTTGATCCAGCCATCTAGCGAGAGTCTCTTTAGGTGGCGGTCGAGACTCTTCGCTATCAAACCGTTCGCCGAAACGACTATCGGGACGATGTTCGTCGAATCAACATCCCACATGGCGGTTACCTCGTGAGCCAGGTCTAGGTACTTGCTGGCTTTGTCCTTCTCGGCCTTCAAGAGGTTCTCGTCATGGGGGATGGTGATGTCGACGAGCACTGCCTGGCGTTTCGATCGATCTATCAGCACGATATCAGGCCTATTGGCAAGAATAGTCCTGTCCGTGATGACAGATCGATCCCAATAAAGCGTGGCACGACCATTTTCGAGAACTGGCGCAGGTGTGTACTTATAATAAGGCACTTCGGAGACCACAAGACCGTATAGCAGAGCAAGTTGCTGTTATTATTATTATTATTATGTATTTCTGTTGCCGCTATAACAACAAATAATAAAAACAAAATAAAATAAATATTTAACGAGGGCTCCAATACAACAAACTTTTATTTTTACTGTTTTTATAGATTGTACGGAACCCTTCGTGCGCGAGTCCGACTCGCACTTGGCCGGTTTTTTGATAAGTGAAACACAGAATTAACGATTTCATCAACTTGTTTCAGGTGACGATAGCGCAGTGCCAGGTGCTGCTCGCGCCGTGGGCCGTGGAGCTCCGCGGGCCGCCGGAGGAGGCGCCGCTCACGAACGGGGAACACAAGGTTAGTTAAATTTAAACGTTCGCGAGACATGTTCAAATGATGCTAATAAATACACGGTTAAACTCACGTATTTAATGTCACTTCGGGCGACATGTTTCGAACTCTTCGGGAGTTCTTCTTCGGGATGTGTGGCGCGGGCAGTGATTCAAGCGACACCGCCGCGAAAACACTCATCCTGAAGAAGAACTCACGAAGAGTTCGAAACATGTCGCCCGTAGTGACATTTAATACGTGAGTTGAACCGTGTGATTATTAGTATTATTACAAGGTTAGTTCACGATAACTCTTGCTCTTAGACCTCTATGGATTCGTGGCGATTTGCGAAACAGCATATGAAAACGCTCTCGCCTTGACTTACAATTACACTATAAGTACTTAACATATTGAACTCGTTCCTACACACCACGACGCCACCCTTGCCCATATAGGACGTTAGAGGATGTTGCTTGCGTAAGACCTTTCTTCTAATACTTCTGAAAATACTAGGAAGGTGATTTTCGCTGTGATATTTCATGACTTGGCTTAAGGCGGCGTAGGTTCATGGTCTTCTCGCCCTCTCACTGAGCATAAGCGTGAGCGAGATGGAAGTGCGTGTTCGGAAGCGCGGAAATCAACTTTTTTAATTTTAATTTTTTGGCCGTTTAAATAAATAAAAAAGTAGACACTGAGTTCTCTCAAACATGATATTGACGATTTTTAGAAGCCATTTTAATATTTTTAGCTTTTGTGCCTAATTTGTAACAAATATTTTAAGTTTATTTCAGACCTACGTTCGTGATTTTTTTCTATCGAGCGAAAATTGCTTAATCATGTTTCTAAACACTGATCTCCCTGCAGAAAAGCCTCAAGATTATTATTCGTATTTTTTTAAACCATATTATTATAAACAGACGCATTATATTGTTTCAAGAACTCTGTTCGGTTAACTTCGCTGAACCTACGGCGCCTTAAAACTTAACAGCATTATCTAGAGCCTTATGCATTTTCTTAACCCTTTAACGGGCATAAAGGCATCTAGTTTTTCATAGAATTGAACCCTGTCACATAGAAATTAGGTTTATTCATGGTGGGGATAAAGTTCCATCTGCCTTATACAGGGTAAAGGTAGGTGCCGCATGCCGCATTTCCGTAAGGCAGCGCCAAACACGTTACGTAAACAACGTGGAATGCCCGAAATGAGGCTTTTAGAGGCGGGATGCCTACCCTGGGTCTTCCAATGCGCGGTAAAATCTCTACCATTACCGCTCATCCATTAGAACTATAGCAATCCTATATCAAAGAAAATAGTTAAAATTATTACATGACAAGCCACATTTCACAATTTACAATACTAAAAAAATAAAGCGACAATTTGTAAATCCATCCGTTTGAACCGCTCGCTACGCTCTGAATCCGCAGGAGGAAATAGCGGAGGCCCCTCACGACGTGACGGCCGCGTCGGCCGATATCACCGTGGACTCGGTGCGCGACCACACCAGCGCGCCTCCGGAACCAGAGCTTAATATCAACCTGCAGGTAATTAACTCTGATGAAATAGTATTTTATGCAATTGTTATATAATGTATGCTTTTTCAGTCGAGTACCACGTTTAGGGCACGAAGCTTGCTGAGTGGCCTAATTAAAGTACGAGACTTAAAACAATATTTCAGCTTACATGACTTAGCACTCAGAGAAACAAAGTTTTAAATACAATGGTTACTAATGTATTTATTAAGTATCAAACTTTTAGAAACAATGTTTTGGACGCGTCCTCGCTCGTGTGTATCTGTGGCGAAACTGAATTATTTCGCTTTCGCCTTACCGCTAGTGAGGTGCACAGCACCATACACTGGTGTTTACCGCAACAGATTCATGTGTTGCAGAATTACATAGGTTGTTTCTGAAACCGTGTTTATAAGCAAACTTGTCTTTATTGAACACGTTTCTTCACAGTTCTATACAACGTGTTAATAAAATAGCGCAAAACCTGAAAACGGTTTGTTCAGAATCGACAGTTGAATGTGAAAAAAAAAATAGGAAATATTTTTTTGACAAGTTTTTTTACCTTCGTATGGAGCGTTGGCCGAGTGGGGCGACCTGCTCCATACAAATGTAAAAAATAGAAAGCGTCAAAAAATTTTTTTTATGACATTCCATTCTCGATCCCGAGCAAACTGTTTTCAGGTTTTGCGTTATTTTTATTAGTAGTTAGTTAGTTTAAATTATTTAAACTAAGCGCATGAATGGCCATTGTACCGAGCTCATAAACAGCCTTTGTTTGCGTTCAGCACATGCCAATTTTGCAAGAAAAAGGTTAGCGCCACATAAATAACACTATTCAGAGCCTATTTTACATCCCTGTATACATGCGGTCTGTGGGCGAGTTACACTGTGAAAGCGTACAGCGCCCTTCGGGTCCAATTCAATAACGCATTTAGAGCGGTGTTGGGGCTGCCTCGTTACTGCAGTGCGCCTGCGTCGGGCATGTTCGCGGAGGCGCGCGTGGCGTGCTTCCGCGCGAGCATGCGCGCAGTGCAGTGCAGTGCTGCGCTCGTGCGCAGAGTGCGTGCCAGCCAAAACGCTGTTCTGTCTATGATAGCCGACAAAGTAGATTGCCCATACGTCCGGCATTGTTGCGACAGACATGTTCTAGCAAAATAAGTCGGACGAATGGGTAACTATTTTATTTATGTGACATTTTATTTGATTATATTTTATCCTATTTATTTTATTTTGTTTGACATTGTATTGAGTTTTTAATTATTATTTTCTTTTTTAATTCTAGCATTTGTATTTGTATGGATTTTATGAAACAATGCATTATGAGTCTTATGTTACTCGAAATAAATGATTTGATTTGATTTGATTTGATAAAATATTAATTGCAAAATTGGCTCGTGCTGATCGCAAACAAAGCCTATTCATGAGCTCACTACAATGGCCATTCATGAGCACAGTTCAAAAAATTGAAACTATATATAGTCGCAAATTCCCTACAGAACTCGCAAGTGAACACCAGCTCGATGGTGGTGAAGACGACGACGCGGACGGCCGTCAACGAGAACAACACGGACACCGCCACCACCACCGTCACCGAGAACAGTGAGTACTACACTAACACCTAACACTCTACACATACGGTTGGGAATCCTGTGCGCTGAACATGGCGCGTAGGCCGTTTCCAATATGTAGTCTTTCAGAGTGTTATACAAAAATAGTAGCTAATATTAAATGCATAGAGACGGGAATCCTGTCCGCTTAAGACTGTAAGCTCGATTCTCCATCCAAACGTAGTTACGCTCTCATTTTAAAACTGCGCATTGGATTGTAACAAAACTTTTCATGTACAATGACATGAGGTATATCCAGATCTGTTATTAGTTTATGTAGCTTCAGATACCATAGTAAAAAAAATACAGCGAATTTTAGTTTTTCATACAAAACTTGTTTTTGCTGTATTTCATTTGTTTCATAAACTGGAACCATATAAACTAATTACAGACAGATATACCTCATGTCATTGTACATGCAAAGTTTCGTCACAAACGACACAAGAACGAAACTCCGTTTGTGTGGGAAGGTGAAATTCGGCCGAGCTTACTGCGGACTCTTAACATGGCGCGTAGGCCGTTTCAGATTTGTACTACGTTTTGTTTAATTCAAAAACGGTATCTAATAATAAATATATCCTGTGCGCTGAACAAGCCGCTTATTACACATCACACACACACACACATCATCAGCCTATATACGTCCCACTGCTGGGCACAGGCCTCCTCTCATGTATGACACACGACTTTTTGGAATTAGAATGCGTTTGATTAGAAAATTGATTGCACCTCAAAAGTACAGCATACGCACACAGAACATCCTTTAAGGTGGTTCGATCGCCATACAAAACGTCTTTTGCCATTCGCAGGCAAACGGCGTGATATATGAAGAAAATTATGTAACAATCTTTCATAAATTGGCTTTCCATTTGCGCGAAATTTCCCATTTCCTAGAATAAACTTATATAGCCTAGAATAATCGTTTTCCTTGAACTAACTTCTCTAATTAGTTTATACAAGTTTATTCTAGGATAGGGGGAATTTCGCGCAAATTGAAAGCCAATTCATTAATGAGTCTTACATAAGTTTCTTAAAATATCACGCCGTTAGCTTGCGAATGTCAAAACACGTTTTGTATGGTCGTCGAACCGCCTTAATGCAAATGAGCCGCGTATGGCTAATTCTAAACTTATATTTTGATCAGTTTTTGGTTAAAAACTGCCACTACTACTGCAACTGGCTACTTTTAAAAATTGAAAACCGAAAAATTCTAAATATTTGTGCACTCAATCATATAAATATATTTCTATGCTGTATGCCAAGCTTATGCGCAAATCATTTACAATAATTTTACGAGTCGATCGAAGATTCGCATGAGCAATTTTTCCTTGAAATGGCTTCACGACGAAATGTTTTAACCCTATTATAGCGATATTTCCTCTCTTCTATATACTGATTATTTTATTGGTATACCTAATTTACAAATATTGGAATGCATTAATTTTGTTAAAGTAATATCGGTCACCCATTCGGAACACTATAACATTTCGGAAAAGTGTTTTTGGGGGCATCATCACATCCGTATAAAAAATACAATATTTCAGAGTGTAGTCTCAATCAAAGTACTCATTATTTATTCAATCAAATGATTTAATAAGTATTATTTTAATGTGATTGACATTACGCGGAAAATTAATTTCGAAAGGAATATGCTTGCCGAGAAACATTTCTTCGGAATTTTTGGTTTATGGTAGAGATTTAAGTTGACCAAATTGGTTGAAAGTAATCCATTCAAAAAGCTAATCTACCGACCAAGGTGAAAGATTAAAATTCTAATGACGGTATAAAAAAGTTGGTCACATTTTATCTCAACCAAGATTTCACTGAAAAAAATCGATAAAAATATGATGTAACCAATGTAAGACCGTGTGACCAATAAGTACTTGCTTCGTACACCAACCATATATTATTTATGTTTAATGTTTGTTTGTATGTCAACGCTTTGTGTTTTTGTTTGTAGTCCTAGAACACAATCGCGAGGAAGGAGTCATCACCCGTATCGAGGTATCCCACACTTTGCTTTAATATCTACTTTATCATCCAAGTTTTAAAGTTTAAATTACCTTGCATGATATCCAATTTAAATAATTATTTGGCTTAGTATTAATATTATCGTATTAAAAGTCTGCTTTGAGTTATCTCAAGTAAAATAGAACATAGTCTGATTTTTATTTGCAAATATATGAAGTGTTTTAAGTACTTCAAGGTTCCCTATTTTTTTATCGTATCTATGCCCGAGTCATAACATTATTTTCTAATCATCTCCTCCGCAGTTTTTATCAAGTACTTTAAATGTCGTATTTAAAAAAACGACCTCCGACCTCAGCTAACAGTTTTCCTTTAATTTTACAAAGCTTTGGGTTGAAACTAACGTGTCAATAATAAATTACTTGTCTTCTAACATAGATATAGCAACGATATAGCAATGTTGTGGCGTCCGCAATGTGTCAGTTCTGATCAACGATTTCATTCCATCAAAACTATATGTAAGTTGTAATGTACCTTTACAAGAAACTTGTGATTAATGTCAAGATAGAAGTAAATTTACCGTGTTTCCAAAGTATTCGCTAGTTGAAATTAACCTTACTTTTATGTCAGGTGTAAGCATAAGCAATTATACATTTTAACAGACTAGGACTCAATTCCAGAACACGCTGTCTTGTTAAAGTGGAATCCAATTGGTACGTTCTTTCTTACCCTACAATGTGGCCTAAGGTACGCAATCTAAAGTTATATTATAATTGAACTCAACTGTTCACGACGTCAAAAACATGTTTACAGTTTACGCCTTATTACAAAGACATTGACTGTACTAACCAATGGTATCAATGTGTCGTAGTGCTTTCCGAAATTGAGTTCGATATTTAAGAGATATACACAAAAAAATCTTTGCGCATTAAATATATTGTTTTAATATTTCTCATAATAAGCTTCTATCATGACTTATAAACACATTTCACATAAAAAAAAAAACGAACAACAGTTGTACCTAATCCAAGGTTTGAATCGTTCAGAGCCGGGCACATCGCGGCCGCCACGCGGCGCCGAAAAGAACGTCCGCTGGTACTCATAAACACACGCACACAGACGGGCACGGTCACCGTCCCGGCCGGGACTGACCCCAAACTCATCCTCGAGATGTTCGACCGGCAACGCGAGCCTCTCGCCGTCCCTGTCGCACCCGCCGGCGCCGACACCAACTAGAGCGACCGCACGACAACCACACCAGCTACGTCGAAGCTCC
This sequence comes from Epinotia demarniana, assembly GCA_945867215.1. Taxonomy (NCBI): domain Eukaryota; kingdom Metazoa; phylum Arthropoda; class Insecta; order Lepidoptera; family Tortricidae; genus Epinotia; species Epinotia demarniana. Next base: position 25,930,566 of record OX244268.1, read on the forward strand.
ACAGATCCGACTAGGGCGTGGACTTACCGAAGAGCGTCTACAGGAAGGGCGTGTACACACCGATATAATCAGTGATCTGGACGACGGTAAATGTGGCGATAAGTTGCACCGGCCGCGCGTTCCACAAACACTCGGGTTTAATTTTATGTTAAAAATGCACGATGCGAGAGAGATTTTGCTAGTTTAAACTAATTTCCGAGTACATATGTCTACAATATAGCTACGGTGAAGATATATTGTGTAATGGTTCAATAAATAGCTTCAAGAATGCTAGCGCGAATGGATCGAATGACCGCATGTAAGTTATTATACAGATTAATATGACAGGGAACTCACATAATAAAAATTGTCATTCGTTCCTGTCGCGCCAGAATTCAGGAATTTACTTTAGAATTTGCACCCTTCAGGACACCATAAAAGGTATGGCATATACCATAGAAAACTGTTATAATTATGTATTTAGATTAGTTTTATTTCAGTTTTATGTTTTGAAACAAGTATCTTTACCATTTTATTGTTCACTTTTTAACATTTTTTAACGAGTCTAAAGACTCATCGATGTTTTTAATGTTCTTTATTTTCCAAATTTGTGTTTTCTATTAGCATTTTCTATAATTATATTAACTAACGGCTACTCTTACTGCCATTGTATTCCCATTTTCCGAAATAATTTCCTACCGATATTTAAGGCCTTAATATATAATTAATATTTATATGAAATTACGCATTTTATTATTATTCGAGGTTTCATTCAACTAGTTGTAAATTAATTTGTATATTATCGGTAGTATTATATGATGTGACTTCGCAATGTATAGGTATGTGAACTTACTATTAAGTTGGCCTGTGTGTTTTCTTTTTAAGCTTTCGCTGTATTAAACCCGGCATTTACAAATTAATTAATTAATTCCGGAAGTAATCTTTGTACTTAACAGTATATAATTTGAATGGAACCTTCACATGGCCCTTTCTACACCACTAAAATCGAATTTAATTTAATTCCTATTGTACCATGGTGGTAATCAAGCATACACCAGCTCGTAGATGATCAAGGCCATCGAAGCCTATGGACACAGCTCTGAGGAGCACGCGCATTGCTCACCCATTAAACGTCATATAATATGTCATTGCTAGGATTAAGAGGAATCCAACGACACCTCATATGTCGAAATCCGTCAAACGGTTTAGGCTGCAGGGCGTGCCAAAGAATAAAACATACACTCCTTCGCAGTTGGTTAATGCATATTCAACTTCCATTCGTTTTTAGCGGTGTACGGAAGGTCCAGTTGTTACTTATGAATATCCCCCTAAATGTACCGGTTGGACGTCTATTTCAGTACAAACCCGAGCCATAACAACTTACGTTGTACAACAATGCTGCAATGAGATTGTGAATTGTCTAATATTAATAATAAGTGAATTGATGTACCAATCTAGTTTAGTTAAGTTTAACTTTCAGACATTCAGAGTGAATGCGATGTGCCTATTTATTTCTTTTTTTATAATGATGCGAATTCTATTTAGGTGACTAGTTAATTAAGTTTTTTTGACAAATAGGTAATGACTTAGAGTATTTTATTACAGTTAGCGTTAAGTTCCCATGTCAAATCAGAGCGAAACCACGTTTTATTGTAAATTTTTAAACTTAAGCTTACCATGCTTCGGACTCAATTGTATATTCAGTAAATAATAATTTTATTAAATTATAATGAATGGAAAGTTTTATGCAATATTTTTTTAACTTTTTTGTAGAGATTTTTTAATTTTATATTTACTGTTTTGCGATTTTTAACACTTTGTACCTTATTCGACTTGATTCGGTCGTGGCGGTGGGCCGCGGGTACAGTTGGACCACTAATAAAGTTACATCGACCAATACTTAAGTGCAGAAATAAGTTCACAAGCAATAATGAAACTTAAAGACATCGAGTTCCAGTCGCAATTCCAATGAGAAGTTAGACATTTAGTTGTCTAAATAAAGTTCAAACTAAAAAATCATTAAAATTATCGTATTGATCCCTGGTCAAATAAGGAAATCGTACATGTAAAAGTACTTCACAAGATTGTTGTAATTAAGAATAGATTTTCATATATCGATAGTCGGGGACCTGCATTTGTCTTCAGCTGTCACACGAATCCTCAAATCTACAAAGGGTCGGCAGCGAACTTTTGACTCCTAGAGTCACTAGCGTACGTAAAAAGCTACGAAGTCTGCTTACTATTAGACAGGCCGTATGCCAATTTGCCACCGACACAGTATAAAAAAAATGCTACCCTAATAAACTGTAGACCCTATTATTTGACCAGACGCCAAGCGCACGTTGTATATCGTTGTAACTTAAATAACGCGCGCGGATAAAGAATGGATCCGAAAATGGCCGTCCGCTCGCATGCTATCTCGCTCTACATAGGGTAGAGCGAGATAGCATGCGAGCGGACGGCCATTTTCGCACGCGTTAAGGTACCGACGCGGCCGCGCAGCGCCGAGCGAGGCAGCTGCCGCGCGCGAGCGAGACAACATCACAACTTGTGATAAGGGGTTGAGCTTTCTAAAATATGTTTATTTCTAGAGTAAGTTCGTGCCCGTCTCTAAAGACGTATATAATGGTCTTCATGGTGATATATAGGCCGAACGGACCGCTTTTATTGTACAATCTATCTAGTATGGCATTTTTAAATATTTGATACGGAAATTTGTATCTACGCGTTTGTTCTTACGCAAAATAAATGCTAAGATTTAATCTATTATTGTTTTTCTTTACCCTGCTCCATTACGATGTTATCCCAGCGAACGAAAACCATTGAAGTCTAATTAGCGCCGCTAAATGGCTCCACAGAATGGGTGCCATTGCCATTATGCGGGGTTGGGGGCGGGGTGTCGAAACGATGCCAGGCAGCCGTTTAGTTCGAACAAACGGTTTTAGGCACGTGTATTGGTAGAAATTTGTAAGGAACTCGCATTCTGTGTTTTTTTTCGTTCGCTGCGTTATCCCTTTTCCAGGCCGGCAGTTGAAAAATGACGATCGAATGTCAGTATTATTTATTTACATTAAGAAACATGTTTGACAGGTTGTATGTGGTCTCCGCCTGGAAAAGGGTTAAACCTTCGGACCCTCGGAAATTCATGCTCAAACAAATATTTGGCCTTTATCGGGATTTCAACCCGGGACCACCACCTTCATAGGCTGGGTGACTAGGACTACCCACTCAGATAAACGACGGTTCGATGAAGGCTACCGTTTTTGCACTCACCATATGGCGCCACTGGCGACTTAGGTCGAGAAGTGTAGCTGAGTTTTTTACAAGCGGCGTTAAACAAAATTTACTTTTAAACTCTGGAAGTAAATCAATAATTTAACATAATGGTTATTATTATTGCCTCAGGTTTAATTTTGCTTCCTTTCTTAGACACGCTTTTAAAGCAGACATTAATTGACCCGTAACTCGTGTTTGCTATACACTAATTAATTCTGAATCCTACTTCTATATATATAAAACGCAAAGGTGACTGACTGATTGACTGACTGATCTATCAACGCACAGCCCAAACTACTGGACCGATCGGGCTGAAATTTGACATGCTGATAGCCACTATGATGTAGGCATCCGCTAAGAAAGGATTTTTGAAAACTCACCCCCTAAGGGGGTAAAACGGGGGTCCAAAGTTTGTATGGGGGAAGCATTATTTTTTGAACTAGAGACTTAAAACTTTGTAGGAAGATTACTTATTAAAATACAAAAAAGCACTTTCAGCGTTTTACAAAATTCCACCCCTAAGGGGGTTAAATAGGGGTGCAAAGTTTGTATTCAAAACTACTGGGACTATAACTTGAAATTTACACCAGACCTTCCTATTATGACGTAGGCAAGGCATAAGACGTGATTTTTGGAAATTCTGTCCCTAAGGGTGTTAAATAGGGGTGCAAAGTTTGTATGGGTGAAACATTATTTTTTGTACTAGAGACTTGAAACTTTGTGGGGATATTACTTATTAAGATACAAAAAAAGCTCTTTCAGCGTTTTAGAAAATTCCACCCCTAAAGAGGGTCAAATAGGGGTGCAATGTTTGTATGGGGTAAACATTATTTATTGAACTAGAGAATTGAAACTTATAAATATTATAAATGCAAAGTGGACCGATGACCTGGTAAAGGTTGCGGGTGTCCGCTGGATGCGGGTGGCGCAGGACCGGTCACTTTGGCACTCTTTGGGGGAGGCCTATGTCCAGCAGTGGACGTCTTTCGATGATGATGATTATAAATGAGAAAGTTAGGATGTTTGTTACTAATCACACTTGAGCGGCTCAGCCGATTTGAAAGACGTTTTGCACGAAGATAGTTTAGTCTAGGGCTAGCACAACTCACGCCGCGCCGCGACGCGAGTCGAGAAGGATCTACCGTCCTCGTTCTAATTTGCACGGTGCGAGTGTGACAGGGGACGCTAAGTCGCGCGACAAGCGGCTTGTCAGCAAGTTGTGCTAGACGTAGTTTAAAATAGAGGATATAACACGATCATAGTAACGCACCAGAATACCAATGGTTGCACCGCGCGCATCATACACGCTAACAGCGAAGACACACGCATCGACGCACACATGCACAGCCGCGGCGTATATAAGACCATCGCGCGCACCGGACAGTCATTCGTCTTGCTGGTTGGCCCTCTGGCCAATTTACGCACTGTCATCGCCAAGCTAATGGGTCCTGTGCCGGCTTGTAGATTAAAAGTAAAAAAAAAAAAACGTTCAATCATTCTCCCGCTAGACGGCAACGAGTGCGATGGCCACGCAGTCCACCCCACGATCCTCCAATAGGGTTACGCTATTTGTATGTTACCTACCAGTTGTTTACGAAGTTGTAAGTTACCTATACAATAAATAAACATCCGACAATTGCGCTTTTACTCACCTGGCATGGCAACCCTGCAAGGATAGTTTTTACCCCGGTTCCACGCAGACGAAGTCGCGGGTATAAGCTAGTTTAGAACTAAACCCGCACTTGGAACTGTAGCATTTGACATTTCGGATACCTCACGCTGCCCTAGCGCCTCTAGCGGCGACTTCACTCGCGGTAGCTCCCATGGTCAAATAAAACGAAATTTAACAATAGATACTTTATTAAAAGTGCTTAACTTAGGCATATTCTCACAATCGAAATATCGACTTATAACAAAATTATATATTTTTAGATACAAACTCTTAACATCAGATTGAAATATAATACAAAAGGTCAAAGACAGGTATAGCACCTTGTTCCACTTACACATTACATAACTAGCGGTGCAAATTTAATAAAATAAGAATTAGTCACAACAATACAGTCCGCTATAGTAATATCTTCACTGGCAGACGTTTAAATTAAAAATTAAAAAGCAGTTTCAATTTCAACCCTAAATATCTTCAGATAAGGTTCTTTCCAAAATAATTGACGCACATAAATCGCCTAACCCGAATTTAAAGCCTTTACTAAAAACCCACCAGTGACAAAATGTAAATAATTGCACCGATTTATGTTATATCCGCATAAACCGGAGTAGAGATAGGGTGGTCAGTCGCTGGCGAGGTGTTTCTGGTGCGCGGCGAACTAATTCCCAATACCGATGATAAGACAAAGTTATCGCTGCAGCTATGTTCCACCGGCCGGGCGAGTTTGAGCCGTGCCGCGCGGAGATAGGGTGGTCAGTCGCTGGCGAGGTGTTTCTGGTGCGCGGTGAACTAATTCCCAACACCGATGATATTACAAAGTTATCGCTGCAGCTGTGTTGCACCAGCCTGGCGAGTTTGAGCCGTGCCGCGCGGAGATAGGGTGGTCATTCGCTGGCGAGGTGTTTCTGGTGCGCGGCGAACTAATTTCAAATACCTATGATATTACAAAGTTATCGCTGCAGCTGTGTTGCACCAGCCGGGCGAGTTTGAGCCGTGCCGCGCGGAGATAGGGTGGTCAGTCGCTGGCGAGGTGTTTCTGGTGCGCGGCGAACTAATTTCAAATACCGATGATATTACAAAGTTATCGCTGCACCTGTGTCGCACCGGCCGGGCGAGTTTGAGCCGTGCCGCGCGGAGATAGGGTGGTCAGTCGCTGGCGAGGTGTTTCTGGTGCGCGGCGAACTAATTTCAAATACTGATGATATTACAAAGTTATCGCTGCACCTGTGTCGCGCCGGCCGGGCGAGTTTGAGCCGTGCCGCGCGGAGATAGGGTGGTCAGTCGCTGGCGAGGTGTTTCTGGTGCGCGGCGAACTAATTCCCAACACTGATGATATTACAAAGTTATCGCTGCAGCTGTGTTGCACCAGCCGGGCGAGTTTGAGCCGTGCCGCGCGGAGATAGGGTGGTCAGTCGCTGGCGAGGTGTTTCTGGTGCGCGGCGAACTAATTCCCAACACTGATGATATTACAAAGTTATCGCTGCAGCTGTGTTGCACCAGCCGGGCTAGTTTGAGCCGTGCCGCGCGGAGATAGGGTGGTCAGTCGCTGGCGAGGTGTTTCTGGTGCGCGGCGAACTAATTCCCAACACCGGTGATATTACAAAGTTATCGCTGCAGCTGTGTTGCACCAGCCGGGCGAGTTTGAGCCGTGCCGCGCGGAGATAGGGTGGTCAGTCGCTGGCGAGGTGTTTCTGGTGCGCGGCGAACTAATTTCAAATACAGATGATATTACAAAGTTATCGCTGCAGCTGTGTTGCACCAGCCGGGCGAGTTTGAGCCGTGCCGCGTGGAGATAGGGTGGTCAGTCGCTGGCGAGGTGTTTCTGGTGCGCGGCGAACTAATTCCCAACACCGATGATATTACAAAGTTATCGCTGCAGCTGTGTTGCACCAGCCGGGCGAGTTTGAGCCGTGCCGCGCGGAGATAAGTGGTCAGTCGCTGGCGAGGTGTTTCTGGTGCGCGGCGAACTAATTTCAAATACCGATGATATTACAAAGTTATCGCTGCACCTGTGTCGCACCGGCCGGGCGAGTTTGAGCCGTGCCGCGCGGAGATAGGGTGGTCAGTCGCTGGCGAGGTGTTTCTGGTGCGCGGCGAACTAATTTCAAATACAGATGATATTACAAAGTTATCGCTGCACCTGTGTCGCGCCGGCCGGGCGAGTTTGAGCCGTGCCGCGCGGAGATAGGATGGTCAGTCGCTGGCGAGGTGTTTCTGGTGCGCGGCGAACTAATTTCAAATACCGATGATATTACAAAGTTATCGCTGCAGCTGTGTTGCACCAGCCGGGCGAGTTTGAGCCGTGCCGCGCGGAGATAGGGTGGTCAGTCGCTGGCGAGGTGTTTCTGGTGCGCGGCGAACTAATTCCCAACACTGATGATATTACAAAGTTATCGCTGCAGCTGTGTTGCACCAGCCGGGCGAGTTTGAGCCATGCCGCGCGGAGATAGGGTGGTCAGTCGCTGGCGAGGTGTTTCTGGTGCGCGGCGAACTAATTCCCAATACCGATGATATTACAAAGTTATCGCTGCAGCTGTGTTGCACCAGCCGGGCGAGTTTGAGCCGTGCCGCGCGGAGATAGGGTGGTCAGTCGCTGGCGAGGTGTTTCTGGTGCGCGGCGAACTAATTCCCAACACTGATGATATTACAAAGTTATCGCTGCAGCTGTGTTCCACCGGCCGGGCGAGTTTGAGCCGTGCCGCTCGGAGATAGGGTGGTCAGTCGCTGGCGAGGTGTTTCTGGTGCGCGGCGAACTAATTCCCAACACTGATGATATTACAAAGTTATCGCTGCAGCTGTGTTCCACCGGCCGGGCGAGTTTGAGCCGTGCCGCGCGGAGATAGGGTGGTCAGTCGCTGGCGAGGTGTTTCTGGTGCGCGGCGAACTAATTCCCAACACTGATGATATTACAAAGTTATCGCTGCAGCTGTGTTGCACCAGCCGGGCGAGTTTGAGCCGTGCCGCGCGGAGATAGGGTGGTCAGTCGCTGGCGAGGTGTTTCTGGTGCGCGGCGAACTAATTCCCAACACTGATGATATTACAAAGTTATCGCTGCAGCTGTGTTGCACCAGCCGGGCGAGTTTGAGCCGTGCCGCGCGGAGATAGGGTGGTCAGTCGCTGGCGAGGTGTTTCTGGTGCGCGGCGAACTAATTCCCAACACTGATGATATTACAAAGTTATCTCTGCAGCTGTGTTGCACCAGCCGGGCGAGTTTGAGCCGTGCCGCGCGGAGATAGGGTGGTCAGTCGCTGGCGAGGTGTTTCTGGTGCGCGGCGAACTAATTCCCAACACTGATGATATTACAAAGTTATCGCTGCAGCTGTGTTCCACCGGCCGGGCGAGTTTGAGCCGTGCCGCTCGGAGATAGGGTGGTCAGTCGCTGGCGAGGTGTTTCTGGTGCGCGGCGAACTAATTCCCAACACTGATGATATTACAAAGTTATCGCTGCAGCTGTGTTCCACCGGCCGGGCGAGTTTGAGCCGTACCGCGCGGAGATAGGGTGGTCAGTCGCTGGCGAGGTGTTTCTGGTGCGCGGCGAACTAATTCCCAACACTGATGATATTACAAAGTTATCGCTGCAGCTGTGTTGCACCAGCCGGGCGAGTTTGAGCCGTGCCGCGCGGAGATAGGGTGGTCAGTCGCTGGCGAGGTGTTTCTGGTGCGCGGCGAACTAATTCCCAACACTGATGATATTACAAAGTTATCGCTGCAGCTGTGTTCCACCGGCCGGGCGAGTTTGAGCCGTGCCGCGCGGAGATAGGGTGGTCAGTCGCTGGCGAGGTGTTTCTGGTGCGCGGCGAACTAATTCCCAACACTGATGATATTACAAAGTTATCGCTGCAGCTGTGTTGCACCAGCCGGGCGAGTTTGAGCCGTGCCGCGCGGAGATAGGGTGGTCAGTCGCTGGCGAGGTGTTTCTGGTGCGCGGCGAACTAATTCCCAACACTGATGATATTACAAAGTTATCGCTGCAGCTGTGTTGCACCAGCCGGGCGAGTTTGAGCCGTGCCGCGCGGAGATAGGGTGGTCAGTCGCTGGCGAGGTGTTTCTGGTGCGCGGCGAACTAATTCCCAACACTGATGATATTACAAAGTTATCGCTGCAGCTGTGTTGCACCAGCCGGGCGAGTTTGAGCCGTGCCGCGCGGAGATAGGGTGGTCAGTCGCTGGCGAGGTGTTTCTGGTGCGCGGCGAACTAATTCCCAACACTGATGATATTACAAAGTTATCGCTGCAGCTGTGTTGCACCAGCCGGGCGAGTTTGAGCCGTGCCGCGCGGAGATAGGGTGGTCAGTCGCTGGCGAGGTGTTTCTGGTGCGCGGCGAACTAATTCCCAACACTGATGATATTACAAAGTTATCGCTGCAGCTGTGTTGCACCAGCCGGGCGAGTTTGAGCCGTGCCGCGCGGAGATAGGGTGGTCAGTCGCTGGCGAGGTGTTTCTGGTGCGCGGTGAACTCGTGGCGGCGGCGGTGGTCGGAGCGGCCGAAGCGCACGCCGCAGTACTGGCACGCGTGCCGCTTCTCCTTCGTGTGGCTGATCATGTGCACCTTTAGATACCTGGTACAGAGGTCAAACAAACAATCAACGTGGCAAACAAGCATACGGCCTAATGGTAAGCTACTGTAGAAAAATTCGAACATTTTTATAAAAAAAAAGTTCAAAATGGCGGCCATTTTTACAAGCTTTTATTTAGTTCTGACTGTAGTCAAATCTTGCAAGTTAAATTTGACCCACTTCCCGGTGACCGATTGAGCTGAAATTTTGGGTGAAAGTATAGTTTGGATGACAATTCAATATTATGGTACCATCGAGCTGATCTGATGATGGAGACAGAAGGTGGCCATGGGAATTCAGTACTTAACCGACGTAACCCCGTTGAGTTTGGCTCGTTTGAATCGTCTTAATGAGTAATTTATGATGGTATACAGAAAAGTACAGTGCAAACTTAAGTAAAACAAAACTCATGACATTTCAGCAGAGAACGAATTACGTGCCTAATCTTACAATAGCTTATAAAGGACAAAAAATTGAAGACACTGACATAACAAAGTTTTTAGGATTAAATGTAGATGATAAGTTGACATGGAAATATCAAATTGACTCTATATGTAAGAAATTAAATCAATTCTCCTATGCATTATATAATTTAAGAAAAAAGTTAATCTAGCTGCAGTGCTTACTGCATACCATGCTTTTGTGACATCAACTTTAAGATACGGTATAATATTCTGGGGGAACTCGACAGATCGAGAAATTGCATTTCGAGCGCAGAAAAGGTGTCTAAGATCTTTATGTGGTATCAACTCTTTGGAATCTTGTAAGCCCCACTTTCAAAGACTTAAGATCCTAACTCTTCCTAGTTTATATATATATATGAAATGTGTGTTTTCGTGAAATGTAACTCCCATCTGTACCTAAACCTTAAGAGCACTCGTTTAAAACATAAAATAAAATACGCAATGATACCCAAAACAAAGTTATTCCAAAAAAATGTAGTTGCAATGGCTCCAAAGATATTTAATAAATTACCAAAGTGTTTAATTTCAATAGACCAACTACATATATTTAAAAAAGCCTTAAAAAATGTTCTAGCTCATAGAAGTTATTATACCATAAATGAATATATAAATGATAGTGACTTTGACATGCATGCTCAACAATTTGTAAGCCGTAAGGCGCCACATAGTGAAACTGACCACATTCTGTAACATCCTGTAACCTATGTTGGACAAATAAATGATTTTATCTTTATCTTTATCTTTTATAAAAGCTTGTACCAAAAATTATTTTTTTGCCAGAAACTTGTTTACCCTGGTTTCATGAAGCTCATGTTACACAGTTCACAACTAAATTTCTTCTCGTCTCCGTGGATGAGTCTGTGGTCCTTTAGCGTGCTACTGGATGAAAAGAACTTTCCACACTCGCTGCATTCGTAAGGACGCTCCTTGGTGTGCGATCTGCGAAGTAAATTCAGCTTTAAGTCTAAGGCGCTTGGGTTGATTTTGCTATAATAGCTGACGAGAAAAAGACCTTCACGTGACTGCTAAAGCTTAAACTTGTAACCTCGGACTCTGTTTTTTCATCGTGCCAGATAAGGCCTTAATGCTTGGGGAATTGGGTTGAGTTTACAATAACACGATAATGCTTACCGTAAGTGAACTTGTAAATGGTACTTTTTGAAGAACGTCTTTGAGCAGAATTGACACATATGTGTTTTTTCTTTATCATGGACCTGCCGTCTGAAACAAATAACACATTAAGTACGTAGACAAAACGCAGATACCATAATTCACGAGAAAACCGGATGTCGGGATGCCTGATTTCAATGGGATTTTTAAACATTTGCAAAGATCGTCTTTGCGCGAACGTCCCACTTCTAATCATTGTCTGTGTGTGTGTGTGTGCGTGTGTGTGTGTCATAAGGTACCTATTGGAGTGACGGAGCCATTTAAAATCCATAAAATCTTCTTTCTATAGAAAGAGCGAAACCGAAACACTACCAGCTTTTTCATACTACGTTGGTTGCAAACAGGCGTACGGGCTAGTAAACGACTAAGATAGTAATCGGTTACCTAGGCCTATGGACGCTTGTAACTCCAAAGGTTTTAAAAATGTATAGGTATACTCCTTTCTTGACGAACCCCGTACTGTAGTCCCTCGGGAAAACCTTGGCACCGCTCTTATTCTACAACCGGGGCGTTAGAAGAAGGGAATTCTCTAACATGATTTTATTATTGTGTCTATATATGGTGTTTTTTGACCGTCTTAGAACCGAAGCCTAGTTAATGTTTACATTACAAAACTTAAAAAAAGATTCTTTTGAATGCATTAATATTGTTTTTTTTTTGTATTAATATTAATTTGAATCATCCAGGAGTGACCGCAGTGACCGCTACCTGCCATCTTATGTAGATAGGTCAGAACTCTAACCGGGTGAATGAACTTCGCTCCGCGCGCCATACGAGATTGTTCAAACTGAATTACCTTTTATTACTAAAAACAACAATTTTTTTCCACGAATGATTAGTACGTTTTGGATACTTTAAATGGGCTTCGGCTCTCAGACGGTTAAAAAACACGTTGATATATTTTGCGCTGATGGTTTTCCATGTCATCATCATCATCATTTATTTAAGAGCTTGGCTCTTGTCGGTGGAGTAATCCATTACTCCTTTTTTGAGGAAGCATATTGTGGTGGTTTCCCCCTTGCCTTCCACACCGCAGTACACGAACCGAGGTTCACCCGCTCCGTGATGTCCAAACAAGAGCCCTTCCAGATTCCTATCTTCGTTCTCCAGTCGGTACTAGTGCTACTGCTGCCTGACACTAGAGGATCCATTTTCCATGTATTAATAAATAAATAAATAACATGTAATACATAATGTACTCACGTGTGCGTGGTCACGTGGAGTTTCGAGCGGAACGTCTTCCCGCAGTGTCCGCACTCGAACGCGCGGTCCTTGGTGTGCGCGGTGAGGTGCGCGTCGAGCGCGGACCGCGACACGAACCGGCGCGCGCACGACACGCAGCCGAACGGCAGCGCGGCCGGGTTGTGCACGCGCAGCTTGTGCACCGAGAGGCAGACTACCTCTGAAACGAGTATGACAATACATTTTCTTAACGAAACAAGTTATTTATTAAATATATTAAGTCTGTTAGTTAAGGCTGTTAGTCTTTAGTATACAAAGTGGTCGCTATTCGTAGCAGGAATATGGTTGAAAGATACGCGATGTTCAGTCACTGTCCTCATAGCTTAGTAGATAAAGCACTCTACCGGCAATAGAGGGATCGCAGGTTCGAGTCCTGTCGGGGGCTACAGACGAAGATGGTTTATTTTTCCATTATATTCTTTCTCTCTGTATCACAGAGTATGACAATGTGTGCACTACTAGGTTTTGAAGGGGGCTGTCCATATATGCCCGCAAACTGTTCGCCTGTAAATGGAGCAAACTTCGCCCTACTCTTTTACAGTTTTGTGAAAACAATTTTTAATTGTTACTAACTACTCACAATCTTTATGATTTAATTTTACTAATTGTGCAATGTTTAAGTACTTAAGGAATATGATACTTTAAGTTTATGAACGCCATGGAGTAAGCTGTTATGTTTCGTAATAGTACATTACGTAACTAGGGCGGTGCATTCGTGAATGCCCCAGAACGCAGGTGTTTGTGGCCCGAACCGGAGGTGAGGGCCCTAAATATGCGCTCTGGGGCTTTACGAATTACCGCCCGTGTTGCGTACAAAATTTTACGTCTTCATCTGGCCACAATGCGAGTTTTCCCGTACGCGCAGCGTGCAGTAAAACTCGCATTATGGCCAGGTGTGACGTAAACTGTATTTACAAATAAATAAATATATAACGTCAGATAATAATAGGAGGTAGGGGGTCTGACCATTGGATGACGGTAAGTCATTTTATCAGGCGGGGAGGCTCCTTTCAAGGAATTAACAGGATAATGAAAGGGGGCTCAAAAATCTTCAAAAAACGATGACTTTATAATATTATAGAAAGCCCGAAGTCATGGCACTTTCGTGGAGAAACCCTGCGAACCAGGCACCTAGTCACCGCGAATGAATGGGTCATGTGTTATCCGGTATTTTTACAAGCTTATATTTAGTTTCACCTGTCCCGTTGTCTGTCTGTCTGTAATCAAATCTTGCAAGTTAAATTTGACCCACTTCCCGGTGACCGATTGAGCTGAAATTTTGGGTATAAGTTTCAGTTTCAGTTTCTTTATTGGTAACATCTATTTACAGGTCATAATGGAATTCACAATACAGAATGTCTTAATATTTAATAAATGTCTAATACTAAAGTATACACTTGTAAATTTCGACATACATAAGAATAGTTTGGATGACAATTCAATATTATGGTACCATCGAGCTGGTCTGATGATGGAGACAGAAGGTGGCCATGGGAATTCAGTACTTAACCGACGTAACCCCGTTGAGTTTGGGCTCGTTAGAATCCTCTCAATGAGTAGAGTACAGTCGTCAATAAAAGCTTGTACAGTCGAGGACAAAGAGATGTATACACTTTTGGACCTAATCGAATGCGGTCGCCTACAAATTGTAGGCAAATTTTTGTCAGAAACTTTTTATTTTATCCAGTCAAACTCCTTTGCGGCCTTCAGCGCTTTCCTGCGGAGAACTCCAGGCCCCGTACCATGGTCGGACTTATCACGTGATAAGTGACAAGATAGAGCGTCCGTCACTGGCTGACACCGTTCGATAGAGCGAGACTGACGCTCTATCTTGTCACTTATCGCGTGATAAGGCCGACCATGATACGAGGCCAGGGTTGTGACCCTCCAGGGACGAGTAGGTACGAGTAATAACGCACGGGAGATTCCCTCGCGCCTCGCTACGTGTGGTTAGCGCGAAACGATCTTCGTCGCTTTTCTTGGGACTTTTATGCGATTGCAGCGGCCCCGATGGCTCCGTTCAGTCGCGTTTTACGACAGTCAGGAGAGACTGTAGACCTATTCTTGTCCGAGCCTACGTGGTAACAATGGCACACATAGAGATATGCCATTCCCGAAAATATTCAGTCAAATATATCGTTATCTAATAGTTGTAATACCTGCTACTTATAAAGTTATTTATTAATACTAAACCTAAACTGAAACAGTTTGAGTAAATGTGATATAAAGTTTTTCTATTTCAATTTCACCCGTGTGGTGTCGGGTTAGAATTTCACCACCCCCTTTCTTCCCGTGGGTGTCGTAAAAGTCGACTATGGGATCAGGGTTGAAGTGTGTTGTGGGCGATGGGCTAGCAACCTATCACTGCAATATCACATTTGTCGATCTTTATACCCACATTTATGCTAAAAGTGGCGCTGGAACATACGTCACCATCATCATATCAGCCGAAAGACGTCCACTGCTGGCCTCCCCAGGCCTCCCCCAAAGAGTGCCAAAGTGATCGCTCCTGCGCCACCCGCATCCAGCGGACTCCAGCAACCTTTACCAGGTCATCAGCCCACCTTGCCCCCACAAGGTGGACTGATGACCTGGTAACCGTGGCCTACCCACGAAGCGCCTTCCGGTACGTGGTCGCCCGCCCCAACGGCCACCGGTTCTACGTGCTAAGAGAATTTAAAAGCCTGTCTCTTAAGGAATTTAAAAATAAATTGACTCTCTGGCTACAGAACGAATGTTTCTATTCTATTGACGAGTTTTTGAAGTGGAAAGAAATTGGACGCAGCTATTAATTGTAAACTTGAAAACCTAATATTAAAATCAATGATAAATTTGACATCGAGTGATGCGTATATTCTTGTATTTTTTCTTTGTTTTATTGTATTGTATTTTTTTTTTCAAAAATGTTATTAAGTACCCAGAAACACATTTGCATGTCATCTATATGACAAAACATGTGAGACTAAAATAATTTTACTATCTACCTATGTATAACATGTTTTCTAAGCAAATAAATGATTTATGATTTATGCTCCAGCTTCCAAAGTTTACTAAACTATTCATTTTGAGGCAACATGCGTTACATTCGACCCTAGCGCGGGCAGCTTTATTGCGCGGATGTGCTGCCTGTGTGATGGGCATGCTACAGAACGGACCAGTCTTTTTTCGATATTTAAGTATAGTTAGTTAAATTCGTTACTCGTTAGGACGCTACGGTAGCCTAGTGGTACAGGCATGCAGCAGTCAAGCGGCTGTCGTGAGTTCGTATTTTTGAGTTTTTCGGAACTTATGTACGGAATATTTACCGTTACCATTTCGTTGAAGGAAAACATGAGGAGCCCGTACTAATATAACGTTTAGTTTCTCTGTGAGTTGGAAGGTCAAGCCTGCTCCACACTATGGGCCATCAGGGCACATCATACAGGACGCAACTATGCGTTAAAGGGAGTAAGACATATTTACGTCTCGTTCTACCGCATAACCGCGTCCTGTATGATGGGCCATTGAGTGGAGCATTCATCAGATGACAGTCGCTTTCGTACAACTAGTGCTGATGCCAAATCGTGGGATTAGGTGTCAAAGCGAACCCCGGGCTTCTTTTGGGTACAATCGCTAACATAATTCAAGTTAAGTTTTAGTATCACCCGCGGGACTAGAATTCGCGGCGGAGTATGTAAGTATGTAAAAAAAGTCTGTTAAAGTGTGGAATTTGATACTCAAAATAAAATATTATTATTATATTTCTTTCCCGCTCACGGGACAATGATGTCCCGGGCCTTTGGCAGGCGTGCGTGGAGCTAGGTACTTACATAGTACCAACGAGTCAACACGTAGAGGCCCTTTTGACAATTTAATGAAATGCAAGGAGTACACCGAGCGGATGCTGTCTCTGCCCGTGTCATGGGACGCACACAGATACAGCACCCGCTGGGGTGTATAGGGCCTATTGATGGTTGATGGAATCTAAATAAAACGGGTTTATTGGGTTAAAATGATGGACTAGGTAGTGGCTGGGCTATTGGGTGAAACATCGGACGCCTGCCTAATAAAACTGTTTCACTTTTTATCTCTGGCAGACGGTGACTCGCTAACTGCTAGATGGGCCCCTATTAATGGCCTAAGAGCTGGGGGGTAGAGAGGTGGCACTGGACTTTAAAGATTATATATATTTATTATTATAATAATTTAGTCTAAAAATTTACTTACTTTTATGACAAATATCACATTCATACTTGATGCCTAAGTGCTTGATCTTGTAATGTCTGGTCCGCGCGCCGTACGTAGAGAAGAGTTTAGGACAGACTTTGCATTGCAGCATCTTGCGCTCACCCTTAGGCTGATGCTGAAGAGAGTGTTCCTTGAGGTTACGGACAGATTTGCCGCACTCCTCACACACTTGCCGTTCTTGTTTTACATATGCTTTTAATGGCTTTAGTTTCTTTGGACGGCCACGTTTTTTACGAATTGGCGCTAAAAAAGGATGGTTAAGTCAAAATTAGTAAATTGTTATAGATTCTTGTCATCTTAGCGGTTCAATTGGTAAGCAGCAAAACTAACTGAAAAGCAATTTAGTGTCTTAACATGTTCACAACCAAGAACCCGCCTGGTAGGCACTCGTAATGTTTGCTAGGCGGAGAGTATAAATCTACATGCCAAGCAATATCTGTCAGTAACTTGTGTACTGCTCCATTTTTAGTCTGGTTGCGAAAGTGTTAATTGAATGCTTACTCAGTTAAGTTGCCTTTACTGATCGGTGAATTGACTTTTATCTGGGTCACTTTTAAAAATCTGCAATTTTAAGCTTCCTAGCCTTCCTATTCTGTCCCATTAGGGACAGATTAGGGACAGAATAACAACAGAAAATAGTTGATTTATTTTAAATAACTAAAATCAAGTAAAACAAAAAAATATAAATGTCCACTTATTACCATTTTCTTTGGTTTCATCCTTAATATTTTCATATTTGACTTTCTGTATCACACTGAGGAGCTCCTCATCAGACTCTACGTCAACTAACGCGTCTTCCTCCTTCAGATCCAGTTCTTGTTTAATTTGAATATTACCATCAAGAACTATACTTGAGCCAAATTCATCTGAATCAAAGGAATTTTCGTGTTTGATGGCGCTTTCATCCAGAAAAACTGATACTTTATGATCCACTAGCGACACTACGGGGCTAAGAGATTTCAAATATTCATCATTTTTCAAAGACAGTGCCTTGAACTTGTAGAATGATATGATTTTTCTGTAACAGTTATTACACAGTTTCGTTGTGATTTTGGAGTCTTTTACAACCTGAAATTGTAGAAGAACATGTAATCATTGTAATACGACTGTAAAAAACACTTATCTGTAAAATATTTACCTTGATATCTAAGCAAAACACCATAATGTCGAGGTAATTTTTGTTGTGTTCAGTTATGCCCTTCTCTAGCTCTGATATATCCTTAATGGCTGGAGTTGTGAGGCAAGTTCTACACATATTCATTATGATGGGTTTTATGCCTTATACTTATGTACAAAATAAATTAAACCCTAAAAACAATGAACTAATCTCGATTACGAACATGTCAACGTCACACGTCACATAGTTTTGTTTTGACGTAACTGAGGCGTTTTGTAATTTAGTTTTATCGTTAAAGGCCTTCTACACGATCGGGACCAACCGCCAACCACCGTGTCCTTGGTCGATTGGTGATCGTGTAGAAGGCCTTTTATACTTGTACAATACTATCCGTTAGCGCTAAGTTTGCCGTTGGTGATATGACGTCACTCGAAGGGTAGCGTCAGCAAAAGGGTTTTTCTTCTCATTTTCGAAATAAGTCATAATCTTGAACACCATATTTCGTACATCACTTCTTAAAGTTTTGCCCTTACCCATAGTTAAACCTCAGATTTAAACAAAGCGAAAAACGGACCGGCAAACTTAGCGCGAAAGGGTTGTAGTCGTGTTGTAGTACATTCTCACGATCCTGCATGGCAGCTCTCCAAGTTTTATGATAGAGCGAGGCAAATAAGGCAATTCATATTTCTATCTCGCTCTCATAGGTTTTAGTTCTACCATGCAGGATCGTCTGTCCTTTGTGAGGGGCACACCAAATGTGATCAAACTAAACGCATTTTGTCTCGGATCGGACAGTGAGTATTATATTCTTTGGATCTATAATTTTTATTCTCCAAGGGTTTCCTCAAGAAAAGTGCACGCCATAGCCAAACCATGCCAAACTAATCATTGGTGGTAATCTTGTAAAAAATCCTGTCTTCGAGTCGTGATATGATATCTTATGCAGAACCCAGAGCTGGGCACAAGACCATTAATCCGTGTATTAATGAAGTTATTATTTTGGGTAACGGATTAACTTTTAAGTAAACTTAAAAAAAATTCAGGGACTCGTTAACTTCCGTTAACCTTCCATGAATCCGTTAATCGTTAATCAAGTATCTTCTTTTGCCAAAAGAACACCGTGCGGAAGCGTCCTGACAAGCAGATTCCGGTTGATCGGCGGTAGCCGGACTGTGCGTGCCGTAGGTACGCACCGGTGTTATTAGCCGTGGCGGAACGGTCTAGTTGGCGCACAGTTGGCGTCACGTCATTTCATATTTATGTATGAGTCGGTACGGTTACGTTCATGGTATGATACGGTCAAGTGGGCACCTTTAATCTTTCATTCCAAGGGCAAAGATATTTTCACACCTAAAAAACGAATCTCGCTTTCAGGCGAATATTGATGATTATGTTATGACCCTCCATCTGCTCCCTGGCAATGCACTTTATAATAATTGTGTCTCTGTTTTAATTTGTAGTTATTATCATCACAAAGTCTACTTTTTCATATCCTACCCAAATATCCCATACCATTTTTTTAAGAAAGAAAGAAAGAAAGAAAATATGTTTATTTAGCATAAGTATAAGAAATAAATGACAAGAAATAACAGGCATAATCAAAACATGCTAAAAAGGTCGCCACTCAGCTTTGTGCCACAAAATAAGCCGTTAGGTTATATTTCGCAGCACTGATTTTCAGTGGCGCCTGTGTGTGTGTGTGTGTGTGTGTGTGTGTGTGTGTGTGTGTGTGTGTGTGTGTGTGTGTGTGTGTGTGTGTGTGTGTGTGTGTGTGTGTGTGTGTGTGTGTGTGTGTGTGTGTGTGTGTGTGTGTGTGTGTGTGTGTGTGTGTGTGTGTGTGTGTGTGTGTGTGTGTGTGTGTGTGTGTGTGTGTGTGTGTGTGTGTGTGTGTGTGTGTGTGTGTGTGTGTGTGTGTGTGTGTGTGTGTGTGTGTGTGTGTGTGTGTGTGTGTGTGTGTGTGTGTGTGTGTGTGTGTGTGTGTGTGTGTGTGTGTGTGTGTGTGTGTGTGTGTGTGTGTGTGTGTGTGTGTGTGTGTGTGTGTGTGTGTGTGTGTGTGTGTGTGTGTGTGTGTGTGTGTGTGTGTGTGTGTGTGTGTGTGTGTGTGTGTGTGTGTGTGTGTGTGTGTGTGCGTGCGTGCGTGCGTGCGTGCGTGCGTGCGTGCGTGCTTGCGTGCGTGCGTGCGTGCGTGCGTGCGTGCGTGCGTGTGTGTGTGTTTGTGCGAGCGTTTGAACCGTGGTGCGTAAATTTAAATTAAAGATTATTAAAGATTATTATTATTATGTTCTTTCCATATCTCGGGACCATGGGGTCCCGGACTTTTGGAAGGCATGCGTGGGGCCGAAGTCAACAGCGCAGAGGCCCTTTAAAACAAAAATAATCTAAAGCGGATAGGGATACACAGGCATTATTATTATTATTATTATTATTTTTTATTATTGACATTTTTGGCCCCTGATATACGTCATGGCTGCCTATTCTTTTGTTT
This sequence comes from Epinotia demarniana, assembly GCA_945867215.1. Taxonomy (NCBI): domain Eukaryota; kingdom Metazoa; phylum Arthropoda; class Insecta; order Lepidoptera; family Tortricidae; genus Epinotia; species Epinotia demarniana. The sequence goes on from OX244268.1 coordinate 25,950,751, forward strand.
TTTAATTAAATGTTGCTTTAGGGAATGTTTAAACGATGCTACGCTACTAGAATTTCTTATTGGAGGTGAGAGATCGTTCCAACACTTTGTTGCAGCGAAACGAAACCTGCCACGAAAGGCAGACGTACGGTGTAAAAAGGGGCATATAAGTCGTGGTGCTTGTCTAACTTGGCGTTGAGAAAATGCTAGTTTTTTATATAAGTAGGAGGGTTTTTTAGTTTTTATTATTCCGAAAAGTAATGAAGCAAAGTGCAAACATCGCCGTGCGTCCATGTTCATCATATGATGCTGATTTAGGTAAGGCGTAATGCGGGCTCGACGTGGAACAGGAAAACAGAATCGTATACAAGCATTTTGTATTCTTTGTATTATTTTCCTAGTCCTCATCAGCAAACACTCGCCAAAAACTGTATCTGTGTAATTTAGTTTTGAGAGGATGAGGGCTTCACACAAGTTTATGCGCATGTTTACAGTAAGGCAGTCGCGAATCCGGTATAATACTTTGAGCCTATAAAAACAGTTTCGCATCAGCTCAAGTACATGGCCCTCGAAGCGCAACGTTCCATCCATGACAAGCCCTAGGTTACGTGCTTCATATACCCTTTCTAGGTGGTCTTCTTCTATGGATACTTCCATGCTGTATGCTTCAATTTTATGAATTTGTTTTTGGGTACCATGAATGGTATCATGAATTTAGATTTGTCGGGGTTAATCATGAGGTTATTTTTACTACACCAGTTCGATATATTATTTAAATCAGTATTTAGATAATTTACAGCGGTATCGGTGGAACTGGGGTTGAAAGATATATACAGCTGTATATCATCAGCATATATGTGATAATCGCAGTGATGTATATTTTTTATAATGTCTGCGGTATACAAGATAAAGAGAATTGGTCCCAAAATGGAGCCCTGTGGGACTCCTCTCACAACAGATAACTGAGAAGAAAGCATTTCCAAGCCGTCTTGGTTACATATTGCGAACGACCTGTAAGATAACTGCTAAACCACTTTAATGTTAAACTATCGAAACCATAGTAAGATAATTTAGAAAGGAGTAGGGAAGAGTCAATGGTGTCAAAGGCACGGGAAAAGTCAAGTAGAACTAGCAACGTTCCTTTTCCACAATCTTGGGCAGCTAAAATGTCATCCACTACGTCCATCAGAGCCGTGGAAGTGCTGTGACCTTTCCTGAAACCGGATTGCTTCGAAGGAAGTACATTATTTGTTTCCAGGTACTCTGTCATCTGGTCTGCAACTATACGCTCAAGGATTTTTGACAAAAAAGGCAAGATACTTATTGGACGGAGATTCTTAAAACCACTGGGGTGTTGAATTTTCGGAATAGGTTTGATCACAGCCTTTTTCCACTGCTCTGGAAAAACCCCAGTCTCAATAGATTTATTGACTATTTTAGTAATTACATTTAAGGTTCTAGGTAATGTGAGTAGAATCATATTTAAGCTTAGACCGTCATTACCTTGCGCATTGGTTGAAATTGACTTTATAATTTTAGACACAGTTATTTCATTTACAGGCTGCAGTTTGAAAATACTATTACAATATCTAATATGCTCGTATTTCGTTAGAGGGGATATATCAATTTGGTTGTTAATGGGTAAATTTAAAAAATGTTCATTAATTTTGTCATTTTTAAGTCAGTTTTAAGCAGGTTGACGTAAGGTACAACTCTTATCACGAGTTAACGGTTAACATTAATTTCCGTTAAGCCTTCCGAAATGCAATGCATTAACGTTTAACGAAGTTAACTTTTTTATTAACGAAGATTACTATTTGCTTAACGGTGCTCAGCTCTGGCAGAACCCAGGCGGGTCCGTGGGGTCGTGGGGTTAAAAATATAAGGGGCGAAATGTTAAAAAATGTTGCAATATAATGTGTCATGTGTTCTAGAGCATATTTGTATGATGTAATGATATTTAACATAATCCAGAAGTGGTGTACGTAAAGTTACTATTTGAAAAACCGGCCAAGTGCGAGTCAGACTCGCGCACGAAGGGTTCCGTACCATTATCTATAAAAACGGCAAAAAATAACGTTTGTTGTATGGGAGCCCCTTTAAATATTTATTTTGTTTTGCTTTTAGTATTTGTTGTTATAGCGGCAACAGAAATACATCATCTGTGCAATTTCAACTGTCTAGCTATTTCTTGAGATACAGCCTGGTGATAGACAGACGGATGGACAGACAGCGAAGTCTTAGTAATAGGGTCCCGTTTTTACCCTTTGGGTACGGAACCCTGAAAAATGATTGAATCAATATCCTGTTGGCGGTTACCTCATGAGCCAGGCCAACAAACTTGCTCGCTTTGTCCTCTGCCTTCGCGAGGTCTCGTCATGGGGGATGGTGTACTCAATGAGCACAGCCTGGCGCTTCGATCAATTTGTCAGCACGATATCAGGCTTATTGGCTACAATAGTGCCCGTGACACTCAATCCCAATAGAATGTGGCATCATCAGAAGCGTCTTTACCTATGGTGTAGGGTGTGCGTTGCACACGGGCGCAGCGGTCCAAGGGGGCGCCGAGCGCCGCCCGCTACCATTCCATTTTGACCGCGCGCTTACTAGAGGGCGCTTGAGTAATGTTTGCTCACGGGCGCTACACAGGCTAGAAGCGCTTCTGTGTGAAATTGGTATAGAGAAGCCCAAAAGGTTATGGCCCAAAAGGTATAGAGAGGTAGGAGGGCTAAAAAGAAGTTTTAGGCCCGCCGATGAGAATCGGCTTGTATGGGCGCTCCGCCAGTGATGTGTAGTGGCCTTAATGTAAAAGAAAACGCAGTAAAAGAAACACTCGTAACAATTGTATTATTAGTGGGTTAGGTTAGGGTTCACTTGTGCCCCTTAGAGCGGAAATAGGCACCCCGCGAAGCGGGGTGACTTCGACACGCTGGCAGTTGGGTTAGGTTTGAACGGGAAAAAATATTCCGCTTGATCATTATACCCTATGATGGTTATGAGAAATAAGCGTTATACCGAATGATAGTTATTCTAAATAAAAACATATATTTTGACATTTTACCAAACGTTTATTACATACAATGAATGATTCTACCCTTTGAATTATATCAAAAATGGTTATATCCAATGAAATTATATTATTTGTTTTTATACCGATCATTACACCCGCCTGAGGTTCGCTTTGACACCTAATCCCAAGATTTGGCATAGGCACTACTTTTTTACGAAAGCGACTGCCAACTGACCTGCCAACCCAGAGGGAAAACTAGACCTTATTTGGATTAGACCGGTTTCCTCACAAAGTTTCCCTTCACCGAAAAGCTAACGGTAAATATTCCGTGCAAAGTTCCGAAAAAACTCATTGGTACGAGCCGAGATTCGAACCCACGACCGCCGCTTGACAGCCGCATGCTGTAGCAGTTCACCCCCCCGTGCTAGTAACACTTCCGAAGACCTACGCTAACGAAGCAGCTCGAGAACGCTAAATATTTTGCAATGAATTCTAACGTAATGTAAAACCCTATTCCTTCGTACTAGTCTACTGTAGCTTACTCTCTATTTACCTACTTATTAAACCTACTTTTGTTGCGTGCTTTTATTTGAGAATACCTGAAGATTTGGCCAAGATGTGATCGCTAGTGGTTGAACCCCGAAGTGTTGTGTACCGTAATAACCCTAGATCCTTTTATGAAAGCTTGACAGGTTTTTGGACTCTCCATTCATAATAAAATTAAAGCTAGCTTATCAATACATAAATTAACCTACTTAAATGCTACTTTTAACTGCTATTTTCCTATTTATGAGCATAACAAAGTCCTAAATCTTGCAGAAATAATAAATTAATTATAAATCACTTTATGATTATAATTGCACTGTAAGTTACCTTAAGATTATAATTAAAATTTGTTTTTGGTAGAAAAACACCTATCCCCTATTACATGTCCGGTTGAACAAGGAGTAGCCTTCATAAAATCAATATTATTTATTTAAACCTATTATTATCTAGAAGACTGCCCTAAATACTCGTATTTTGGACCAAAGTTCTATCGACGGGTCGTGTGGCAATCTTTTGCTCACACTGGCTACTCTCTTGTTGGAATGGAGTCTGGACATCCTATTCAAGTTACTTACCTAGCTATCCTACGAGTTTAGGACTCCGAGAATGAATCTACCAGTGTCTCAAACCTAGCGGTCAGTTTCGAGAAGATACACCGAGACAAACTCGACTGACATCTTTTAGTATTATTAATCGTTTATATGTATAACTAAGATGGCCTGGACCATTTTATACCGATGACCGTAGAGTAATGCCGAGGTAAACCGCTCATTACACGTGAGACATTCTACCCAAACCATGCCTTAAATGAAGAGTTTCCACGCACGAAAATAAGATACTTTAAATGTAGAGTTCCCTCTCATGAAAATAAGATATTTTAAATGGATTTGATGAACTGCTCAGCCTGCCATCAAACCCAGAATTATTTCATCTTTCTGAAACAATCCTGATATCACAATTTCATGAATAATACTGTGACCTCTTTAATGATATTTAACAATTGTCTCATGTAATATTTCACGTGTAACCCACGGCAACCCAACACCCCTCCTTGCCTCACTATTCAAACTTCACACCGATTGCTCATATTAATAATTTTAGTCGTCATTAGATTTTATAAGAATAATAACTTCAATTTTATTAATCCTACCAACACTTGTAATATCTTTAGTTACAGTAGATATAGTTTCAAGCCCTAATACCCCATAACGCGTAAATTTACTCCTAAGCCTACCCCACAGTCCCTATTCTGCTTACTCCTGGAACCATACCTTAGTTCAGAAGCAAGAGTGTATCCCTATTGAAGCTGTAATTAGTTCAGTCGGCGAAACTGAGATGACAACCCTCTAACAGCCTGTGTAATTCATCTCCCCCCGCTGTGCCCGAAGGCTAAAGGGAAATCAGCGAGTAAGATGCACTAACTGGACATACGGTATGTTGATATATAAGTATATTTAACACTGAACGACCCCTCAAGCAACCGATCGGTTTCCACGAGCGGAGATATCCTCCTATGCCTTTCGTCACATAAATGCTCAAGCCACGCTTCCACCGTCAATTGTTTTGAGAGACGTGAGGGCCCCGGTTAAGGGGTTTCGTCTCCTATGTTGGTAAAGAGGCAGACGCCAGACCACACCTCAAGTCTGGTAACTACGCGGACACGGATTCACCCCCGTTGGCACCGTTAGGTGGGGCTGACTCCGCAGATAACTGATTCTTGACAGTGTTCCGGCTGATTGGACAGTAAGAATTAACCCCAACTAAATTTCGAAAGCAATCGTCAAACATACTCAATCCCAGGGAGTACCCTGGCATAATTAAATATATTTGATTAACTATATAAACCTCCGGATAACTCCGTTACGGTAAATACCTACAGCTTTGACTGAGCTCCGAAAACACCTGTCAAACATTGTCATGGGTTCGATTCGTGGTGGATTGAAACAGTTGTTAATAGGAAAAAACAATATAATGAGTAAACAAACCGCATTAATTTACACGCTACGATCATGTAAGATGTAGAAAACACCGGGAAATACAATTAGAAACACACATATAAAAAACGCAATTCATGCAGATAAAAAAAAACAAAATGATCGCGAAAATAATTTGTACAAAACAACAAAACAAAAGTAAACCAAAGTTGAAGTAAACACAACAAAAAAAAACACAAAAAGAAATCTCTTCACACAGCCGTGACTAGAACTCGGGACTCGAGCTTAGCAGCCGGCCGTATCTGCCACCCGACCAGGGCGCTTGTTAAGAACTGTGGCGAAATACGCAGTCTAGTATGCCAACTATTTCAAAGGCATTTATCGGGACGCTTGATTCTCGCAATGATGCCCGTACAGGAAGGGCGTTCCCATAAACTGTGAACAAATGTCACAGTGTAAATACCGAAGAAAAGTGCTTCCAGCCTCAAAGTAATTTAGGCTAAATTCTCGTCTACTAAATATAGTTCGCTGAAACACTTACCCCGTGACAAGTTAATCCCCACACACGCACTAATAACACATATTGCCGCAACAGTCACACACAATGTCCATAAAACTAACTCATTAGTTTTTAAGTGTGCTTTTAACACCGGAGAAGTCTTTGATCGCTCTTTATTTCACGCGTCTGTTTCTTTTTGTTCCGGTAGATCCCGTTTCTTTACACACCCTCATTTTTGTGATAAAAGTTACTTACTCGAAAACAGACCCGTCAGAAGTTATTTTTTAACTCGTCACAGGTAGATGTCGTTACTATGTCTATATTTAATGTGATTAATACATTTTAACAATTAGTTGTAGTATTTAATTAAATGGCTGCGATGCATAGGCATCACATATCCCCCCTCCTCTGAAGAATCCAACCGGATTCAAACTACACGCTTCAAATCGCTTGAGTGCCAGGTTCCTAAATCTTTCCCCCTGAGACTTTTAAGCTTGTATACATCATCGGAGGTCTTTTCCGTAATCACAGCCTTCTCAAACTTTGGAGCTAATTTGGACATATACCTCTTGTTAGCATCGGATAAATGCTTGGTGCGCTTCCACACAAGATCGCCCTCTCTAAATGCACACGTGCGACGACGCAAATTGTATCGTTTACTGCTTATATCATGGGATTGTCTCATTCTTTCACGAACCTCTTCATATATCTTATGACGTAGATACACGTTTTTCTCAAATTTCTCCTGATTAAATGTAAGCGGTTCATCTGGAGAAAAGTTGTAGGGTTTTGCACCGTGAATGGGCGTTTCTCGACCGAAGAATAAGTAGGACGGGGTTTTTCCCGTTACCTCGTGCACAGATGTCCTTATTGCATGGCCAATGTGTGGGATGTACCTATCCCACTCCCAGTGGTTGTCTTTAACATATGAGGCAACAGCTGCTCCAACCACCTTGTTTACCCGCTCCGTAGGATTTGCCTGTGCGTGGTAATAGGGAGTATATCAGATCTTTGCACCATAACTTGAAGCTAGATCTTTGAAGAGACTAGAGACGAACTGTTTACCGTTGTCGCAAACAATGACGTTTGGAACGCCATACATTAGAAAGATCTGCTCTTCTAGTATCTTGCATATTGCTGAAGACTTTCCATTTCGTAACGGGAACAGAAAACTAAACTTGCTAAACCAGCAAGAAATTACCAACAACATTGAGTTGCCATTCATGGATTTTGGAAAGGGTCCCATTAGGTCCATAGAGATGATCTGGAAGGGCTCAGATACCTCTCGCTGTTTTCCCATCAACCCGGATGGCTTAAGCTGGGAGTGTTTGTACTTAGTACATACCTCACATTTCCTTACATAGTCCTTGACATCCTTAATTAATGTGGGCCAAAAGTAGTGTTGTCTGACCCGGTTTACAGACTTTTTAACACCCAGGTGACCTGAGGTTGGGTTATCGTGACATTCCATTAAAACTTGTTCTCGGAGACCCTCTGGTATGAACAATTTCCAATCGTAATTTTCATCTGGAAATTGTTTCAGTTTAAGGTATTTCCATAACTGGCCTTGGTTGAACTCCCAGTCCTGTCCACTTGTGCCTGCTAGAACCTTGGTTTCCTCCGATTTATACCAATCATCTTTGTGCTCTGGTTTTACCTCCAATAAACTAATATCCTCCGTAATTGCTCTTGAAAGGGCATCCGGTACAGTATTATATTTCCCTTTTCGGTGAATAATTTCATAATCAAATTGCTGTAGTCGCATGGCCCATCTCGCCAGACGACCATGAGGGTCTTTATTGCGATGCAACCACTGGAGAGCACTATGGTCCGATATAACCTTAAAGTGACTCCCTTCAATGTAGGGTCGGAATTGCTCGACTGCATGCAGGACACTAAGTAGCTCCCGCTCGGATGCCGAATACTTGCACTCCCTTTCCGACAGCTTCTTACTAGTGTATGCTATGGGTGTTTCCATGCCATCTATTTCTTGTGTCAGTACCCCTCCTGTACCCCTATTCGAAGCATCACACTGGACTGAGAAGGGTTTCCTAAAGTCTGGCACACTTAGCACCGGCGTAGATGTGAGGGCCGTTTTTAAATCGAGGAATGCCCGCTGTGCCTCATTATTCCACAACACCCTTTTTCCCTTTTTACCTCCCTTTGTTAAGTCATGCAACGGAGCTGCCACAATGGCAAAATTTGGGACAAATCTCCGGTACCAGCTAGCTAATCCGATAAAACGCTTCAACTCAGAGTAAGTGGTCGGCTGAGGATAATCCAGAATGGCCTTAACCTTGTCTGGGTCCGTCCTTAGCCCCTCTTTATCTACGATGTACCCAAGGTATTTTAAGGATGGTCTTGCAAATACACATTTTTCAAGGTTTACCGTCAGCCCCGCCTCTTTCAGTTTATCTTTCACAAAATTGAATGACGATAGGTGGCCTTCGAAATCACTATTACATATAACTATGTCATCCAAGTAAGTGAACACTTTCCCCTCAAATTCAGGGTGAAACAAACGATCCATCAGGCGCTGTTGTGTCTGTGACGCATTACTTAGACCAAACGGCATTACTTTGAACTGGTAAAGCCCCAGACCGGCTAGTCCAAACGCAGTTTTTTCCTTACTTGATTCTTCTAAGGGTATCTGCCAGAATGCAGAACGTAAGTCGATAGTTGACAAGAATCCTGCATTTCTCAAACTGTCCAGTATCGTGGTTACTCTTGGTAGTGGGTACGAATCTTTCACTGTTACTTTATTTAGCTGTCGACTATCCAGGCATAGAAGGTTCTTACTGGAAGCTTTCTTTACCAGTAAAATCGGTGAGCGCCAAGAGCTAAATGAGGGCTCAATGACATCGTTATCGAGCATCTCTTGGATTTCTCTCTCCAGTTCTCTCATTATAGGTGGAGCAAAAGGATACTGTCTTTGGTTAGTAGGCAAGCTATTTCCCGTATCAATCCTGTGTTCTATCATTGAGGTTCTCCCCAATCCTTCACCTATTTCTCTGCCCATCAATTCCAAGAGACCATTTAGACGGGCTTCTTGTTCGTGGGTTAGTTCATCACGTGATATCACTGGATGTGCGCAGCTGACCTCTGAAATTTCCGCAGTTGTAGTCGGATGTTCCCCCTCAATTATCAAACTAAAACCTTCAAAAAAACTCATGCCTAATATAAGCTCATGCTTCAATCTGTCCATAATGTAAAAGGGAATTACCTTGTAGTCACCCTTGAACTGTATCGGCAGATGGACTACTGTGTCGATTGAGTGGGACGTACCGTCTGCCGTAGATAACTTTTGCTGCTCCACCTTCTGTCCCGTCAGTCCTAAGTTTAACAATTTCTTACTGAAATCAACGGACATTACCGAAATTGTAGCGCCTGAGTCAAGTAATCCCACAAAGGGTACGTTTAATATCTTTATATCCGCATAAAATCGTTTGTCCCCATTGTTCCGCTGAATGTGACAGATTTCCCCCGTTTTAAAATATGTGGATACGGTGCGTAACCATTGCTGCCAATCATCCGACCTTAAATGACCTGATTTCTCGGGGTCCGATCGGCAGGCATCGACTCCAAGTTTCCGTTTCCCTCTTTCCCATTGCTGCAAGGGCACTTCTGTACTGTATTTCCAAAGCGCCCACATTTATAACAAAAGAGTCTCTGTCTTGGCAAGTTGCAGTCCCTAAATCTATGCCCCGGGCTCCTGCAATTCCAGCACTTTGACTGTGTAACAGGAACATTGCTCTCCATGGCGGCCACGTCTTTGGGCTCGTATTGAATGGCACCCACATTGCCTTGGTATGCCAAATCTTGCTCCAAGGATTGATAACTCTGTGTCGGCTCTCTGAAACTTTCACATGTTATTTTAGTCTGTTCTATCACCCTTAACACAGATGTTAATTCTGCTACCGAGCTGAAGGTGTCGCGACATATTTCTTTCTGAAAGTATGGTTGCAGGTTTCTCCTTAAAATTATTAATTTTTGGAGTTCTGAGAGCGGAATGGGCAACCGATTAAACATATTTAGCATCACGGAAAGGTATATCACAACTCTCTCCTGCTTGCTTTGAGTTCTGCGCCTGATTTCTTCCAAGAGTTCTTCTTGATAATTCGGTTTTTGGAATGTATCAATTAAAAGCTCCACTAACTCCGACCAATTAGAAGCTGCACTTCTATTAGCTCTAAACCATATAAGGGCCTCTTCTTCGAATAAATCTATGGCGTACCGAAATAAATCCTCCTCGTCGGCATTACGGGCTTCTTTAAGTTCCGTGATTCTTTCCAAAAAGGCGTTTATACTCACGGCGCCCCTGCCACTAAATTTAACACCCCAATCTCTGATTGGCACCAACTTCCTCCTGAGAAAGTCATGATCTAGTGTGGATGATCTATGTAATTCTTGGGAACAGCCTGAAGCTCTTGGGACAAGAACTCGAATGTTAGGTCGTATTTCCTTATTATCCATCGAAGAAGTTGCAGCTTTGCCTACCCCGGGAGGAGGATCACCATTTATTTCTTTTGGGGCATGTCCGCTAGAACCCTGCCTGATGCTGAGATGGCCCAATATCTTGACCGCCTCCTCTCCTAATGACCGATGTAGAACATCCCTATCGTGTTCCGAAATCACGCCCTCCTCCTCACTGCCATCCAATTCCAATCCCTCCAAGGACGATATCGCTTCTGCTACCTCCTTGAGCAACGCCAAATGCATACCAATATCTGCCTGATCCGTAGGTTTTATTAGCTTAGCGCGATTGGCTAGATGCGCCACCCGTGACTGTATCCGTCTGAACAATGCCCTATCTGGGCTGTGTGAAGTTTCTGCAATAAGTGTTACCAGCGTGGCCAATTTATTCTTACAAATAAGTATCTCATTACTTGGATCGTCAATACACCCAATGGGAACTTTTAAAGCTATAGTAGACTCCCCAGTTTCCTCCAGTCTCAACATTTCTCGCAAAAACTTGCGCATTGTCGCCACAGTTAGTTTTACAATCCGAGACGCCTCGGCATGCCAACTCAAACTCAAGCTCATCTTTATGCAACGCGTTAACGTCCATGGCCTACAAAAATCACAGGCCATTTACTTAAGATACAATAAACCTGTTCTTAGACAATAAGAGTCTTTAATCAATAGTTACAAAAAGTTTGATCCAATCCACCATACCCTTCGGGCGCCAATGTCATGGGTTCGATTCGTGGTGGATTGAAACAGTTGGTAATAGGAAAAAACAATATAATGAGTAAACAAACCGCATTAATTTACACGCTACGATCATGTAAGATGTAGAAAACACCGGGAAATACAATTAGAAACACACATATAAAAAAACACAATTCATGCAGATAAAAAAAACAAAATGATCGCGAAAATAATTTGTACAAAACAACAAAATAAAAGTAAACCAAAGTTGAAGTAAACACAACAAAAAAAAACACAAAAAGAAATCTCTTCACACAGCCGTGACTAGAACTCGGGACTCGAGCTTAGCAGCCGGCCGTATCTGCCACCCGACCAGGGCGCTTGTTAAGAACTGTGGCGAAATACGCAGTCTAGTATGCCAACTATTTCAAAGGCATTTATCGGGACGCTTGATTCTCGCAATGATGCCCGTACAGGAAGGGCGTTCCCATAAACTGTGAACAAATGTCACAGTGTAAATACCGAAGAAAAGTGCTTCCAGCCTCAAAGTAATTTAGGCTAAATTCTCGTCTACTAAATATAGTTCGCTGAAACACTTACCCCGTGACAAGTTAATCCCCACACACGCACTAATAACACATATTGCCGCAACAGTCACACACAATGTCCATAAAACTAACTCATTAGTTTTTAAGTGTGCTTTTAACACCGGAGAAGTCTTTGATCGCTCTTTATTTCACGCGTCTGTTTCTTTTTGTTCCGGTAGATCCCGTTTCTTTACACACCCTCATTTTTGTGATAAAAGTTACTTACTCGAAAACAGACCCGTCAGAAGTTATTTTTTAACTCGTCACAGGTAGATGTCGTTACTATGTCTATATTTAATGTGATTAATACATTTTAACAATTAGTTGTAGTATTTAATTAAATGGCTGCGATGCATAGGCATCACAACATGTCCAATTCTAGGGAGTGGCCGCTAGCAAATTAAACATATTTGATTTAACCATATAAACCTCCCGGAGTACCTCCGATAAAGTAAATATAGCTTAGGCCCTAATACCCCTTTAAATATACAATTAACTTGTAAAATTAAGAAAGTAAAAGACTCATAATTATGAAGAGAGATTCCTCACAATAACAAGCCATTCACCAAAACACAATAGAAGAAACACACACCAATAATTTCACAGCCCACAACCAGAGACACTGCCAGTCCGAACGATGAGAAATGAATAATCCCCCATACTACTCCGGCATTCCCTTTTATACTCTTGGCCGGCGACACGAGTGATAGCGTCGCGAGCGACGCGAGGGACGCGAGGGACACGAGTTACATGAAGCTAAGCGACGCAAGGGATGCGAGCGACATGGTGCTAGGGACGCGAGCGACATGGTGCTAGGGACGCGAGGGATACGAGTGACATAGTGCTAGGGGATACGAGGGACGCGAGTGACATGAAGCTAAGGGACACGAAGGACGCGAGCGACACGGTGCTAGGGACGCGAGTGACATGACGCTAAAATGGACGCGAGGGATACGAGGGACGCGAGTGACATGAAGCTAAGGAACGCGAGGGACGCGAGCGACATGGTGCCAGGGACGCGAGGGATACGAGCGACATGGTGCTAGGGGATACGAGGGACGCGAGTGACACGGTGCTAGGGACGCGAAGGATACGAGCGACATGAAGCTAAGGGACACGAGGGACGCGAGCGACACGCTGCTAGGGACGCGAGGGACGCGAGTGACATGGTGCTGGGGGATACGAGGGACGCGAGTGACATGACGTTAAAATGGACGCGAGGGATACGAGCGACATGGTGCTAGGGACGCGAGGGACGCGAGTGACATGGTGCTGAAGGATACGAGGGACGCGAGTGACATGACGCTAAAATGGACACGAGGGATACGAGGGACACGAGTGACATGAAGCTAAGGAACGCGAAGGACGCGAGCGACATGGTGCTAGGGACGCGAGGGATACGAGCGACATGGTGCTAGGGGATACGAGGGACGCGAGTGACACGGTGCGAGGGACGTGAGGGATACGAGCGACATGAAGCTAAGGGACACGAGGGACGCGAGCGACACGGTGCTAGGGACGCGAGGGACGCGAGTGACATGGTGCTGAGGGATACGAGGGACGCGAGTGACATGACGCTAAAATGGACACGAGAGATACAAGGGACACGAGCGACATGAAGCTAAGGAATGCGAAGGACGCGAGCGACATGGTGCTAGGGACGCGAGGGACGCGAGTGACATGGTGCTGAGGGATACGAGGGACGCGAGTGACATGACGCTAAAATGGACACGAGGGATACGAGGGACACGAGTGACATGAAGCTAAGGAACGCGAAGGACGCGAGCGACATGGTGCTAGGGACGCGAGGGATACGAGCGACATGGTGCTAGGGGATACGAGGGACGCGAGTGACACGGTGCTAGGGACGCGAGGGACTCGAGTGACATGACGCTAAAATGGACACGAGGGATACGAGGGACACGAGTGACATGAAGCTAAGGAACGCGAAGGACGCGAGCGACATGGTGCTAGGGACGCGAGGGATACGAGCGACATGGTGCTAGGGGATACGAGGGACGCGAGTGACACGGTGCTAGGGACGTGAGGGACTCGAGTGACATGACGCTAAAATGGACGCGAGGGACACGAGTGACATGAAGCTAAGGAACGCGAAGGACGCGAGCGACATGGTGCTAGGGACGCGAGGGATACGAGCGACATGGTGCTAGGGGATACGAGGGACGCGAGTGACATGAACCTAACAGACGCGGGGACACGAGCGACATGATGCTAGAGGATACGAGGGACGCGAGTGACACGGTGCTAGGGACGTGAGGGATACGAGCGACATGAAGCTAAGGGACACGAGGGACGCGAGCGACACGGTGCTAGGGACGCGAGGGACGCGAGTGACATGGTGCTGGGGGATACGAGGGACGCGAGTGACATGACGCTAAAATGGACGCGAGGGATACGAGCGACACGAGTGACATGAAGCTAAGGAACGCGAGGGACGCGAGCGACATGGTGCTAGGGACGCGAGGGATACGAGCGACATGGTGCTAGGGGCTACGAGGGACGCGAGTGACACGGTGCTAGGGACGTGAGGGATACGAGCGACATGAAGCTAAGGGACACGAGGGACGCGAGCGACACGGTGCCAGGGACGCGAGGGACGCGAGTGACATGGTGCTGGGGGATACGAGGGACGCGAGTGACATGACGCTAAAATGGACGCGAGGGATACGAGCGACACGAGTGACATGAAGCTAAGGAACACGAAGGACGCGAGCGACATGGTGCTAGGGACGCGAGCGACATGGTGCTAGGGACGCGAGGGATACGAGTGACATAGTGCTAGGGGATACGAGGGACGCGAGTGACATGAAGCTAAGGGACACGAGGGACGCGAGTGACACGGTGCTAGGGACGTGAGGGATACGAGCGACATGAAGCTAAGGGACACGAGGGACGCGAGCGACACGGTGCCAGGGACGCGAGGGACGCGAGTGACATGGTGCTGGGGGATACGAGGGACGCGAGTGACATGACGCTAAAATGGATGCGAGGGATACGAGCGACACGAGTGACATGAAGCTAAGGAACGCGAAGGACGCGAGCGACATGGTGCTAGGGACGCGAGGGATACGAGCGACATGGTGCTAGGGGATACGAGTGACGCGAGTGACACGGTGCTAGGGACGTGAGGGATACGAGCGACATGAAGCTAAGGGGCACGAGGGATGCGAGCGATACGGTGCTAGGGACGCGAGGGACGCGAGTGACATGGTGCTGGGGGATACGAGGGACGCGAGTGACATGACGCTAAAATGGACGCGAGGGATACGAGCGACATGGTGCTAGGGACGCGAGGGACGCGAGTGACATGGTGCTGAGGGATACGAGGGACGCGAGTGACATGACGCTAAAATGGATACGAGGGACACGAGTGACATGAAGCTAAGGAACGCGAAGGACGCGAGCGACATGGTGCTAGGGACGCGAGGGATACGAGCGACATGGTGCTAGGGGATACGAGGGACGCGAGTGACATGAACCTAACAGACGCGGGGACACGAGCGACATGATGCTAGAGGATACGAGGGACGCGAGTGACACGGTGCTAGGGACGTGAGGGATACGAGCGACATGAAGCTAAGGGACACGAGGGACGCGAGCGACACGGTGCTAGGGACGCGAGGGACGCGAGTGACATGGTGCTGGGGGATACGAGGGACGCGAGTGACATGACGCTAAAATGGACGCGAGGGATACGAGCGACACGAGTGACATGAAGCTAAGGAACGCGAAGGACGCGAGCGACATGGTGCTAGGGACGCGAGGGATACGAGCGACATGGTGCTAGGGGATACGAGGGACGCGAGTGACACAGTGCTAGGGACGCGAGGGACTCGAGTGACATGACGCTAAAATGGACACGAGGGACACGAGTGACATGAAGCTAAGGAACGCAAAGGACGCGAGCGACATGGTGCTAGGGACGCGAGGGATACGAGCGACATGGTGCTAGGGGATACGAGGGACGCGAGTGACATGACATGAGCGACACGAGTGACACGACCTGGGGACACGGGCGACACGAGTGACATGACCTGGGGACATGGGGGACATGAGTGACATGACATGGGGACACGGGCGACATGAGTGACATGACGTGGGGACACGGGCGACATGAGTGACATGACATAGGGACACGGGCGACACAAGGGACATGACTTGGGGACACGGGTGACATGAGTGACATGACCTGGGGACACGGGCGACACGAGTGACATGACTTGGGGACACGGGCGACACGAGTGACATGACGTGGGGACACGGGCGACATGAGCGACATGACATAGGGACACGGGCGACACAAGGGACATGACTTGGGGACACGGGTGACATGACCTGGGGACACGGGTGACACGAGCGAC
Source organism: Epinotia demarniana (assembly GCA_945867215.1). Lineage (NCBI taxonomy): Eukaryota > Metazoa > Arthropoda > Insecta > Lepidoptera > Tortricidae > Epinotia > Epinotia demarniana. The sequence continues at coordinate 25,966,839 of OX244268.1, forward strand.
ATGAGATAGGGACACGGGCGACACGAGTGACATGATCTGGGGACACGGGTGACACGAGTGACATGACCTGGGGACATGGGGACACGAGTGACATGACATGAAGACACGGGCGACACGAGTGACATGACTTGGGGACACGGGCGACACGAGTGACATGACTTGGGGACACGGGCGACACGAGTGACACGACTTGGGGACACGGGTGACACGAGTGACATGACTTGGGGACACGGGTGACACGAGCGACATGAGATAGGGACACGGGCGACATGAGCGACATGACATAGGGACACGGGCGACACGAGTGACATGACTTGGGGACACGGATGACATGACCTGGGGACACGGGTGACACGAGCGACATGAGATAGAGACACGGGCGACACGAGTGACATGATCTGGGGACACGGGTGACACGAGTGACATGACCTGGGGACATGGGGGACACGAGTGACATGACATGGAGACACGGGCGACACGAGTGACATGACTTGGGGACACGGGCGACACGAGTGACATGACTTGGGGACGCGGGCTACACGAGTGACACGACTTGGGGACACGGGTGACACGAGTGACATGACTTGGGGACACGGGCGACACGAGTGACACGACTTGGGGACACGGGCGACACGAGTGACATGACGTGCGGACACGGGTGACATGACCTGGGGACACGGGCGACACGAGTGACATGACCTGGGGACATGGGGACACGAGTGACATGACATGGGGACACAAGGGTCAGCAGGGTTACGAGGCTAGACGTTGGTGGTATCATCAATCACTTCTACCCATTAGCAACCTTAACTCTTTAGCAATAAGGTTTAAATTTGATTGTAGTATTAAAGCGCTAACGCATTGCCTGATGACGAAAGGTCATATTGTTTCTTTTCATTTAGTTTCTAAGGTACTAGTTATTAAGGTTGACATTCGTATGTCGCCCTACGCTTCCAGCCATGCCGGATTGCAAAAGCAGGAATTTTATTTAGGTATCGATATATGAAATGATTCATACAATATCTGTAGATGAAATAAGTCACCGTTACAGACTGTTTATACGATTGCATGTTAACTTTATTGTCTTCCTTCTCCCCTTCATTTATCTAATCAATTTTCTAACTTTGGGTATGAAATAAAAGTATGTCACTCTCTCTCTCTCTTTATAACAATACACACAGAAATCCGCCAGCGAGCATGCCCACTCTATTACAACACGCCCCGGTGAATATTTCGCAATGCATGACCTAGGTCATGCATGTAGAATCTTCACCCCTAGGTCCTAGATTTGTCAGTGACAACCTTCCCTTTTCTAAACTCGTGATGTGTTTTTGACCAGTACTAAATGATCATCAATGACTTCTTCAGTTAACACGATTCCCTTGAACCATAACAATGATTAATGACTAGCTTTTCCTCAAGGATTTCTGTCTCACTCCGAGGTACCAGGTTGTGAATCTGATAAATTCTAGTAATTCGATTAAGGAGGATTTACCCCGGATCGGTGATTACATTGCTCAATCGGTGATCCTAGGAAACATTGCCCTTCCTTTGAATAAATCCAACAAAACCTCCCCACGTAAAACAGAAACTATTTGGTAGAAGTACCGAGACGTTCATTCTCCAATGCATAAGCTCGAATCGTGCTCCCAAACTACATCATTAATAATTAGTTTTCTTGGCGCCTGTATCATGTCTTATAAAATAAGCCAATTTCCATTATGATTTGTCAAAACAGTGTAAGAAATGTAGAAAAAGGAAAAATAACCAAAAAAAAGCGGCTATTTGTTAATCCAGTTGTAACCTTGTTCGCCTTATCAGGTAGAACAGTCAACTAAAACGTCATAATTTATTAAAGTTTTTAATAAACTCCAGCTCAGTTTCACTGATTCAATTATGATTAACCCTCAATTTGACTTATTTTAACCGACATGAGGTGTGTATACCCTTGCGTAGAAATGCGTGTGTAGTATAAGTCCCCAAATACTACTCTATGCTAAGAGTCGAATCGTTTTCACGATTTTAACCTATTGATAAATATTTAGGGACCTATTGTTTTTTTTTTTCCCAACAAAACCAACAAATCTAGGTTATTTGATTACACTCTAGCTATTGTCAAACTGTAGCAACCCATGTTTACATAAACTTTCTTCAATCTTCACACACATTTCACTCTTCATCTACCATTCATCTCTTTGCAGTAAATAATTCAGTATATATGCACCCTTCCTCATTCGCTAGTTCGCTCGATTGTTACAGATAGCCAAAGCATATGAGGTGTAATCATTTTAATACAGATTTAACACTTATTGGACATTGATTTATACAATATAAAATTTTCCCCACAAATAAAATTCATCATACTCGCCAGAGATTTAACTGCACTAGTAAATACAAAATGAAGTATATTGTTTCACCTTTAAATTCATATCCATGAGTAAGCTACAATTAATATAGATGATCTTTCCAAAAATCAAAGCTATATCCCAATTTTTACCCAAAATTAGAAATTAACTTTCGTAAATTAGTTGAAATTCATACCGATAATAATTATTTTTCCAAATGAATCTAAAATTAACACAACATTTTAAATAAGTATTAGCAAATTAATGGAATTAGATACCAATATATTTTTTTTTTTCTAAAAACCCAGATCCGCCATCATTGATTGAAAAATAAACCTAGAATTTAGTCAAAATCGACATCATTGATCTACTACTACTCAACCATCAGTTTTTACAATCCGGCTTTTCTGTAACTTGTTACCTGCGCACCTCAACGTCCACCCACAAATACAACCGCGACACCCAGCAACCACACGTAGGTCCAATTTCGCGACGGGCGAACGACAGTCCAATTGACAAAACAAACCTACCCAATAAAAATCTATTTCGCAAATTATAAAAACCACCTCAATTTGCCCCACTCCAAAAAAACCAGCATTACCAGATCCCTAAGTCGTTGCCATTAATACACAATCATAGATCAAACTTGTTCTGATACCTCTGATGCAGTGATTTCAAATATACCTTAGTAGGCCTTAATGTAATTAAGCCCCACAGCTAAGTATATTGTTAATGAGGTTTTCCAAGTATAAAGACGTCTCATATTAATCATCTAGATCCACCCAAATCTGCTGCCGAATCGCCGATTCCTCATATTTATCTTCAAACGGCTTTAAGCCACGCTGCCTGACAGTCAATCAATAACGCAAGTTTTATAATTTGTATAGAGCATTTTGCAACAAAGTAATATACTATCTTGTAGGTAAACCTATTTCATTGTCTTTCACCCATGATAAAACACAAAAGAAAAATACAAAAATATAAATGTGTCGGGAATCGAACCCGGCTCAGTGACTTAGAAAGCCGACGTTTTCCCACAGCGCTACCAAGCTATTAAGAGAATGAGTCGAAATTTAGAACCCGTTTCAAACTGTCTGATGTGAGCCCTCTGTGATATATTTAGTTTTAAGATTTATCGTACCCCTTAAGTCAAATTACCCACAAGCATACAAAAAAAAACCCGAGATCCTTGTTATCTCAAATGATTGAAATTGAATTGAATTGTATTTTCGCTATTTTAATGATAATATGGGCAGCGCCCCGCAAAACTTTAACAACACAAAGCCAAAATGGGTTTCAGAAATTGAAAAGCTTAAACGTTTATTACGTTTACCCTTTCCACGAAACACCTTTTTAACTTGAAAGCCACCATATTCACTATTATTTGATGTTGTTACAAAGAACCACTATGGAAAACTATTCTGATACAACAACACCTTGATCCAATTAATAACTTCTTGTTGTGATCGCACTCACACTGGTCTTTATAGGTCATCACATGATTTATCGTTCCTGAATAATACTTTATCTGAAAAAGGTTTTACAATGTTTGAATATTCACTTAGTCCCGAAAACAGAAAATTATTTGTATAAACACTGTGTGTGAAATTCAAGTCAACTGACGATTTTTCTCTTTCATATGACATGACACTTGATCCTGACGTCCATTTCGTTCGGAAATTCTTAATACCTTTTTAACTGTAGCAAATATATTAAACTGTATACACTCGATTGTTGATTAACAAATACGAGCATTAATTATCTATTTTAAAATTACTTCTCAACTTTGCGTTGTTATAAACACGTTGCCCCATATCTGTCGTAAGAATTTTATTATAAAACTGCATCTCTCTGCCATCTGTCGTCAAATAGAGTAACTTTCCCATTGACACATGGATCCAAAGTCATGGCCCGTCAGTGATCGTTTGCGCCATCTATTGTTGAGTAGGGTATTCCTGGCATAGATTGTCGATATTTTGAGTTTTCTCATATATAGTGTCGCCATCTACAGCCGAATAGATGTTTTTAATTATGATGTCACTAGACCACTGTCATTATTTGTTGTTATTTCGTGCAACTAATGAAAATACAATTTTTAATTCCTGAATAACGTACAAGCGTAATTTTACAAGAAAATTATTTACTCGATATATGCGAATACTGTCTGTGATCTATGTCTTCAGTCAATTTTCTTCTATGCCTTGACACATCATAGCGTGGCGTCACTGTCAAGTGTCAACTGTCAAAATTGCACGTCGTGGGTCGTGGTCCGATTTCGATTTCTGATGCATGGATTCAACATATTTAAAACTTTTAAATTAAAACAAACGTGATATGCAACACTACCGCCATTTGGGCTGGATTAGTTACATGGACGCTTTCCTCAAGGTATGTATTATCCCAGAATATTCTTTCTTTCCGCCTTAACGTTAATTTTTCCTTTTTCTGTCCTTGTTCAAAGCGACTTCCTACGTATTTCAACGTTAAAAGGTGCCATGCAGCCCGTAATACTCGGCAATGTATCGACAAACAATAACACTTCAGTGGTAATTAGCATACATTTGCGAATGATCGTAAAACTTCTCGCTATCTTAGCTAACCTAGTTCTCTACTAATATATTATATTCAAGTTTAGAGTAATTCACATACTACTTGTCTCTCTCTTCTGATATTCATCCTGATTCAATTTTTCATTCAAAATAACTAAATGTCCATTTGTCCGTCGGTCCGATAATGTCCGTTGGTGTCATAATTTCTTGTCATGGTGTTTCCAGGAACAGCAGAATGCACTCGCCCTTTTAATTGATGACTCGATAATGCGACTGGGAATATTAAGCCAAAATGCCAAGGAAGGGGCCCGTCTCAACATTAGTGGTCCCAGCGGAAACTGACATCTTCCCGTCTAATTTACCATACAATGGCCCCCAATAGTAAGTAGATACATAGTAGATCCACGAATGTATATATATCGCTTAAACCATTGTATAATTTCGTCTCAATTTCAGTGTGAAGAGCTTGTCATCTTATTAGAATATATTTCCATTACTTCCCTTTCTCAAAAATTATATCTTGTTCAACTGTCATAATCATACATTAATTATTGATGTTCCCGCTTAACATAACCTTCTGTTTGTTATTTTTACAGCAGTATGAATCCGTGAGGGGAATGCTGCCACCCAACACAAGTCTGACCGCTTAAGCCACTCACTAGACATTGTTATTCTCCTTGTGTGGTGTAATATAAAAAGGTAATTAAATCTATTGTTTCTCTCCAATAATTCTGTGCTTCATAATTTATGCAAGGAACAGCATCTGTTCGGGATACATTACATAGTATTAATAAAATTCTGTACATGCAGACTAGGTAATTTGTATATCCGTGGCTCCTCGTATATTTACCAAACTAAGATATCATTGTTCTATAAGTGAATCAAATATAGGAAAAAATATGTTTTTATTATTAAATGTCAATAATTACTTCAAACTCTGTAATTTAAACCCGAATCAGTTTAGACACTTTCCACGCCCCCGCACCAAGTTATTCTGCTTAATGCATGCTTATTATTTAGGGAATATAATTAAATTCAGGATGACCTATGTAGTATTATAATTAAACTCTCTTCCATATAATATCAATGCTTGGAGTAACACTCGGAAGAATCTAGGTTTCATATGCTCGTCCCACCCTTGTGAATAATTTTTGTAGGAGCTCATTCTATTATGCGAAGAGTAATATTCATATTTATGTTTCCAGGGTCGCCAGCACGTCAACAAGATGAGACACACCCCTACTACCGTGAATAAACAGCATACGAAATTTCGTCCCACACCAGTCCATGAGATTGCTATCCATTTCCATGAAGTCCTTCAAGCGGAACCCTGCTTGGGGCATGATTTTCCCTAATGCGAAAGCAATGATAGATCTGTAGTTTCTATGTGACTTGTATTCAAATCAAATCAAATCAAATCAAAACATTTATTCGTGACAAACACAACATCGATTAAAAGAAATAATAATAAAAAATAAAACACATTTTTGCCACGAAATGGACCCAGCTCAGCATGTACTAGCTTTGCAGCCAGCGCTGGTCTTCCGCAGGGTCCATTTGGTGAGGACACGGAAAGTAACAAACAAAAATTAATAAAAGGAAAAATACCGTCTCAACTAAAATTAAAACTTAAAACTTATAAATAATTAAATTAAAAAATAAATAGTTGTAGTAGTAATGGTTTGTTGGCCTGCAAAAAGTTGCATCCCAACAAACCGCTACGTGCGTATGGGCCTTAATGGTAAAAGTGAACGCAGCCCATACGCGAACAGTACTACTAGCGCCAACAAACAGAAAACAGACTAAACACCATAGTAGAAATTATTATCTATATCTAAACTAAACACTAAACGTCAAACAATCAAAGCAGCATGATATTGTGCTTAAAAACAATATTATTAAGTTAAACTACGTTGACAAACTGAAGTACACATTAAATTACGTTACTTATTTTACATTAAATTATATTCCTTACTTCGTTAACACTTTCTCATCCGGACCAAAAATGGAATAATGCACCAGAATTGGACAGAACTCGTTAAGCGTATAACTTTATACTACCGCCCTCCTAACGGCTGAGCTGGCATCTGAACAAACATTACGAGTGCTCTCCAACGAGTTCTTGGTTGCGAACGTGTTGCATACCTTTTATCAGAATATCCAATCTTTTGGAACATTTTGAACTGAAATTCCTTTTCTGCTTGTTTTGATCTTCGTATTTTCATATCATATTGTACCGCGTCTGCGTGTGTTAATGTTATCTTGCTATTAAATAATGAGACGGTCGTCTGTACTGCTAACAAGCTAAATCTGGTATTCATATGCAGCTAACTTCATAATAAATAATCCAAACAAGCTGTCATAGTTGTATAAGATAATGTACGTAATGTGGATTCTTGAATTTTATCCATGTAATGTATGGTTATGCTTAGTTCTCCTTTTTTTTCAATAAAATTCTCACGCCTGTAATTGAATGTATATACTATGCACGTCGCGTGACTTCTGTATGATAATATAATATACTGGGCCCTGGATTTTTCCATACTTTCTTGTCTTTGTTGGCCTTGTTTTTTCTGGTTCGAACCAGAACATATAATGCTCGCAAAGACACGTCTATTTATTATTTTATCCTCACAACCTTCCCTGACTTGAACAATAGCCTCCGTGGCTAACATGTCACTTTTCTCAAACCAATCTATCTGCTGCTCTATCAAATTTGTTCTATCCGTTGTATTGATACATAATGAAATGGGTAGCTATGGTGATATGAATCCTATTAATTGAGGCTTAGCTACCTTCTTGACCCATAAATGTATGTTGCAGTTTTGTAAGTACAATAACATCTACAAAAGAAACAATCTGTGAGTGTTACCATAGATGCCCTTATTATTTAAGTCCTGAGCTATAACCACGGACTTCAAAAGTCGAAGCTCGAGTATTCCCATCTCTATTTCACGATACTCGAGTGAAAGGGATGCATGTACACGGACATCCGATTCTTGTGATAGTGCCGTTGTTACTAAACCCGTAATGCAAGTGATCCGTCCGCCCTATCAACTTGCTATGCTAGAAGGAGAAGTATATTTTGATGTCTCATGTTTCACTACAACACACGACTGCAACAAGTTGTCAGGCGTGTACGACTGCTCTATATCTGCGGTTCCTTGTTCTTAAAGGCCTTCTACACTGGCTTTTCCGTATGGCAATAAATTGCCCATATCTATGGAATCTCGCGCTAAGTTAATGGGGTGTATACATGTCTTGATCTGTCAGTTCCAACTCATCAGAATCCGACCGATTGCTATCGTCTGGACGGACGTTGTGCTGTTGATCCTTTCGTCAAGAGAAACTGCATGCACATGCGGTTGCACAATTACGACCCCGACACGCTGTACCGACAAACTGGGCAAAATCACATAATCTGTATACCCCATAAAGCGTTTCGTCTTTGTATTTTAGTATACATTGTGTCACACTGAAGTGACTCCAAAATCTCGCCTTTATATTTAAAACCCATTGCGTTGCATAAATCAAATAATGATTATAAGATACTATTTCCGCAGATCCTTTCTATGGAGAAAAATAACTATAGGAGTTTTAAAACGCAATGACATCTCGTGCGTGTTAGCGGTTATATTCTCTTTGCTTTGCCAGGCCTCGTGTCCGTCTTTCTGAAATTTCAGTTTGGCTATTAATCTCCATCGATTCTTCTCCCAAACTCTTCAAGTTGAAAACACAGTGAACGGACGTTGCGAGTTATCTTTCGTGGCCCTTTGACGTACATGCATTCATAAGCATTTGTAATATTTGTATGCGCCTGCGCCATTCCCTACACGGAATTATCTACACTTGCCGGCTTGAAGTAATAATTCAGGTAAGTAAAACTTTTGTTCTTTTCTTATCACGTATAAAAATACTCCCTAGCTGCCCTAGTATTTCCTACTTACATTGACTAAGTAATCATGCACCCGACCGATTGCCTTTGTCTTTGTATCTTTAAACGTAATTAAATTGTCGTACTTGAACATGGAACTCAAAAGTTCTTGCAAGGAACTGGGGTTATACAAATTTCAAGGGTTTCCTAATTACCACATACAATATAATGTAAGTACATACACTCCTAACACTATATAACCTTATTCTTATGGTCTACAAGTACAAAATTATTCACATTAATGATTTTCGTTTTAGGTACAAGGAGCACTAAGAAATAACCGTATGTGACTACCATTCCAAAAACCCAAGGATTGTTTTGAGGTTGTTCTGACATTGGAAAATATCAGTTCAGTGCTTATACGCCGCTAAAGAGATGAAATCACCAGTTTCAACGATATCTCAAGGTATACTACAAAATATATTAGCCACATTAAAGGATTAAGGTGCTCAGAATTTATGAATAGCTAGGTTTTGTTTCTACTGGCGATGAAGGCTCGCCCCCAAATAATAGAAATACATAAATATTGCCGGCGTTCCTACTACAATGCCTACTTCTTGCAAAAATGCAATTCCTCTCTCCGTTGTGCTAAACCATTGCTCATTTCTCCTTGACATATTATGAAATAACCCCTGCACAAGACCTAGGTTTTATATTTATAAGACTTAATTTCTAGTTTTACGAACTACCTTACAACTGTTATTTTTGTTTGTAGACACACTGAATACGCCCCGACATATCTTAAATTATTTATTCATTGACGCCCCCCAGAGTCAATGAGTTTATATATTTTTTTCTTATACTAAGGTCCGCCTTAATCTATAATTTTAATAATTTATATTTACTAAAAGTACTGATATCATGTGATATATATATAAATAATCATCATAATCATTATCACATCAGTCGAAAGACACCCATCGCCGGACACAGCCCTCCCCCAAGGAGTGCCACAACGCCCCGCGTCTTATACATCCTGCACACACACCGCGCCCCCCCGGCAAGTGTGTGTCCGCCCCGAGAACCTCTCCGCCCCGACGGCTGTCGGTTCCAAAATGCACAAATAATTTAGTACTAATATTTTATTGTTTTTCAGATGGAGTCCTAAACTACCTAGCGGAGTCCCTAGTGCTGGTTAAAAGAAAATAATGAAGAGTCCAACCCCTGTCAAGCTCACCTCCAACTTCAGGCAACAAACTGTAGCCCGTGAGGGCTACTGAAGATATCCCAGGGAACGGCACCAAACTGTAACAGTTTACCCCTCCCCGCTAGAAAACGCTTCCGAAGACCTACGCTAACGAAGCAGCTCGAGAACGCTAAATATTTTGCAATGAATTCTAACGTAATGTAAAACCCTATTCCTTCGTACTAGTCTACTGTAGCTTACTCTCTATTTACCTACTTATTAAACCTACTTTTGTTGCGTGCTTTTATTTGAGAATACCTGAAGATTTGGCCAAGATGTGATCGCTAGTGGTTGAACCCCGAAGTGTTGTGTACCGTAATAACCCTAGATCCTTTTATGAAAGCTTGACAGGTTTTTGGACTCTCCATTCATAATAAAATTAAAGCTAGCTTATCAATACATAAATTAACCTACTTAAATGCTACTTTTAACTGCTATTTTCCTATTTATGAGCATAACAAAGTCCTAAATCTTGCAGAAATAATAAATTAATCACTTAATCACTAACCACTAATAACTAATAATAATCACTTAATGACTATAATCACTTTATGATTATAATTGCACTGTAAGTTACCTTAAGATTATAATTAAAATTTGTTTTTGGTAGAAAAACACCTATCCCCTATTACATGTCCGGTTGAACAAGGAGTAGCCTTCATAAAATCAATATTATTTATTTAAACCTATTATTATCTAGAAGACTGCCCTAAATACTCGTATTTTGGACCAAAGTTCTATCGACGGGTCGTGTGGCAATCTTTTGCTCACACTGGCTACTCTCTTGTTGGAATGGAGTCTGGACATCCTATTCAAGTTACTTACCTAGCTATCCTACGAGTTTAGGACTCCGAGAATGAATCTACCAGTGTCTCAAACCTAGCGGTCAGTTTCGAGAAGATACACCGAGACAAACTCGACTGACATCTTTTAGTATTATTAATCGTTTATATGTATAACTAAGATGGCCTGGACCATTTTATACCGATGACCGTAGAGTAATGCCGAGGTAAACCGCTCATTACACGTGAGACATTCTACCCAAACCATGCCTTAAATGAAGAGTTTCCACGCACGAAAATAAGATACTTTAAATGTAGAGTTCCCTCTCATGAAAATAAGATATTTTAAATGGATTTGATGAACTGCTCAGCCTGCCATCAAACCCAGAATTATTTCATCTTTCTGAAACAATCCTGATATCACAATTTCATGAATAATACTGTGACCTCTTTAATGATATTTAACAATTGTCTCATGTAATATTTCACGTGTAACCCACGGCAACCCAACACCCCTCCTTGCCTCACTATTCAAACTTCACACCGATTGCTCATATTAATAATTTTAGTCGTCATTAGATTTTATAAGAATAATAACTTCAATTTTATTAATCCTACCAACACTTGTAATATCTTTAGTTACAGTAGATATAGTTTCAAGCCCTAATACCCCATAACGCGTAAATTTACTCCTAAGCCTACCCCACAGTCCCTATTCTGCTTACTCCTGGAACCATACCTTAGTTCAGAAGCAAGAGTGTATCCCTATTGAAGCTGTAATTAGTTCAGTCGGCGAAACTGAGATGACAACCCTCTAACAGCCTGTGTAATTCATCTCCCCCCGCTGTGCCCGAAGGCTAAAGGGAAATCAGCGAGTAAGATGCACTAACTGGACATACGGTATGTTGATATATAAGTATATTTAACACTGAACGACCCCTCAAGCAACCGATCGGTTTCCACGAGCGGAGATATCCTCCTATGCCTTTCGTCACATAAATGCTCAAGCCACGCTTCCACCGTCAATTGTTTTGAGAGACGTGAGGGCCCCGGTTAAGGGGTTTCGTCTCCTATGTTGGTAAAGAGGCAGACGCCAGACCACACCTCAAGTCTGGTAACTACGCGGACACGGATTCACCCCCGTTGGCACCGTTAGGTGGGGCTGACTCCGCAGATAACTGATTCTTGACAGTGTTCCGGCTGATTGGACAGTAAGAATTAACCCCAACTAAATTTCGAAAGCAATCGTCAAACATACTCAATCCCAGGGAGTACCCTGGCATAATTAAATATATTTGATTAACTATATAAACCTCCGGATAACTCCGTTACGGTAAATACAGCTTTGACTGAGCTCCGAAAACACCTGTCAAACATGTCCAATTCTAGGGAGTGGCCGCTAGCAAATTAAACATATTTGATTTAACCATATAAACCTCCCGGAGTACCTCCGATAAAGTAAATATAGCTTAGGCCCTAATACCCCTTTAAATATACAATTAACTTGTAAAATTAAGAAAGTAAAAGACTCATAATTATGAAGAGAGATTCCTCACAATAACAAGCCATTCACCAAAACACAATAGAAGAAACACACACCAATAATTTCACAGCCCACAACCAGAGACACTGCCAGTCCGAACGATGAGAAATGAATAATCCCCCATACTACTCCGGCATTCCCTTTTATACTCTTGGCCGGCGACACGAGTGATAGCGTCGCGAGCGACGCGAGGGACGCGAGGGACACGAGTTACATGAAGCTAAGCGACGCAAGGGATGCGAGCGACATGGTGCTAGGGACGCGAGCGACATGGTGCTAGGGACGCGAGGGATACGAGTGACATAGTGCTAGGGGATACGAGGGACGCGAGTGACATGAAGCTAAGGGACACGAAGGACGCGAGCGACACGGTGCTAGGGACGCGAGTGACATGACGCTAAAATGGACGCGAGGGATACGAGGGACGCGAGTGACATGAAGCTAAGGAACGCGAGGGACGCGAGCGACATGGTGCCAGGGACGCGAGGGATACGAGCGACATGGTGCTAGGGGATACGAGGGACGCGAGTGACACGGTGCTAGGGACGCGAAGGATACGAGCGACATGAAGCTAAGGGACACGAGGGACGCGAGCGACACGGTGCTAGGGACGCGAGGGACGCGAGTGACATGGTGCTGGGGGATACGAGGGACGTGAGTGACATGACGTTAAAATGGACGCGAGGGATACGAGCGACATGGTGCTAGGGATGCGAGGGACGCGAGTGACATGGTGCTGAAGGATACGAGGGACGCGAGTGACATGACGCTAAAATGGACACGAGGGATACGAGGGACACGAGTGACTTGAAGCGAAGGACGCGAGCGACATGGTGCTAGGGACGCGAGGGATACGAGCGACATGGTGCTAGGGGATACGAGGGACGCGAGTGACATGAACCTAACAGACGCGGGGACACGAGCGACATGATGCTAGAGGATACGAGGGACGCGAGTGACACGGTGCTAGGGACGTGAGGGATACGAGCGACATGAAGCTAAGGGACACGAGGGACGCGAGCGACACGGTGCTAGGGACGCGAGTGACATGGTGCTGGGGGATACGAGGGACGCGAGTGACATGACGCTAAAATGGACGCGAGGGATACGAGCGACACGAGTGACATGAAGCTAAGGAACGCGAGGGACGCGAGCGACATGGTGCTAGGGACGCGAGGGATACGAGTGACATGGTGCTAGGGGCTACGAGGGACGCGAGTGACACGGTGCTAGGGACGTGAGGGATAAGAGCGACATGAAGCTAAGGGACACGAGGGACGCGAGCGACACGGTGCCAGGGACGCGAGGGACGCGAGTGACATGGTGCTGGGGGATACGAGGGACGCGAGTGACATGACGCTAAAATGGACGCGAGGGATACGAGCGACACGAGTGACATGAAGCTAAGGAACACGAAGGACGCGAGCGACATGGTGCTAGGGACGCGAGCGACATGGTGCTAGGGACGCGAGGGATACGAGTGACATAGTGCTAGGGGATACGAGGGACGCGAGTGACATGAAGCTAAGGGACACGAGGGACGCGAGTGACACGGTGCTAGGGACGTGAGGGATACGAGCGACATGAAGCTGAGGGACGCGAGCGACACGGTGCCAGGGACGCGAGGGACGCGAGTGACATGGTGCTGGGGGATACGAGGGACGCGAGTGACATGACGCTAAAATGGACGCGAGGGATACGAGCGACACGAGTGACATGAAGCTAAGGAACGCGAAGGACGCGAGCGACATGGTGCTAGGGACGCGAGGGATACGAGCGACATGGTGCTAGGGGATACGAGTGACGCGAGTGACACGGTGCTAGGGACGTGAGGGATACGAGCGACATGAAGCTAAGGGACACGAGGGACGCGAGCGACACGGTGCTAGGGACGCGAGTGACATGGTGCTGGGGGATACGAGGGACGCGAGTGACATGACGCTAAAATGGACGCGAGGGATACGAGCGACATGGTGCTAGGGACGCGAGGGACGCGAGTGACATGGTGCTGAGGGATACGAGGGACGCGAGTGACATGACGCTAAAATGGATACGAGGGACACGAGTGACATGAAGCTAAGGAACGCGAAGGACGCGAGCGACATGGTGCTAGGGACGCGAGGGATACGAGCGACATGGTGCTAGGGGATACGAGGGACGCGAGTGACATGAACCTAACAGACGCGGGGACACGAGCGACATGATGCTAGAGGATACGAGGGACGCGAGTGACACGGTGCTAGGGACGTGAGGGATACGAGCGACATGAAGCTAAGGGACACGAGGGACGCGAGCGACACGGTGCTAGGGACGCGAGGGACGCGAGTGACATGGTGCTGGGGGATACGAGGGACGCGAGCGACATGACGCTAAAATGGACGCGAGGGATACGAGCGACACGAGTGACATGAAGCTAAGGAACGCGAAGGACGCGAGCGACATGGTGCTAGGGACGCGAGGGATACGAGCGACATGGTGCTAGGGGATACGAGGGACGCGAGTGACACAGTGCTAGGGACGCGAGGGACTCGAGTGACATGACGCTAAAATGGACACGAGGGATACGAGGGACACGAGTGACATGAAGCTAAGGAACGCAAAGGACGCGAGCGACATGGTGCTAGGGACGCGAGGGATACGAGCGACATGGTGCTAGGGGATACGAGGGACGGGAGTGACATGACATGAGTGACACGACCTGGGGACACGGGCGACACGAGTGACATGACCTGGGGACATGGGGGACATGAGTGACATGACATGGGGACACGGGCGACATGAGTGACATGACGTGGGGACACGGGCGACATGAGTGACATGACATAGGGACACGGGCGACACGAGGGACATGACCTGGGGACACGGGTGACATGAGTGACATGACCTGGGGACACGGGCGACACGAGTGACATGACTTGGGGACACGGGCGACACGAGTGACATGACGTGGGGACACGGGCGACATGAGCGACATGACATAGGGACACGGGCGACACAAGGGACATGACTTGGGGACACGGGTGACATGACCTGGGGACACGGGTGACACGAGCGACATGAGATAGGGACACGGGCGACACGAGTGACATGATCTGGGGACACGGGTGACACGAGTGACATGACCTGGGGACATGGGGACACGAGTGACATGACATGAAGACACGGGCGACACGAGTGACATGACTTGGGGACACGGGCGACACGAGTGACATGACTTGGGGACACGGGCGACACGAGTGACACGACTTGGGGACACGGGTGACACGAGTGACATGACTTGGGGACACGGGTGACACGAGCGACATGAGATAGGGACACGGGCGACATGAGCGACATGACATAGGGACACGGGCGACACGAGTGACATGACTTGGGGACACGGGCGACACGAGTGACATGACTTGGGGACGCGGGCTACACGAGTGACACGACTTGGGGACACGGGTGACACGAGTGACATGACTTGGGGACACGGGCGACACGAGTGACACGACTTGGGGACACGGGCGACACGAGTGACATGACGTGCGGACACGGGTGACATGACCTGGGGACACGGGCGACACGAGTGACATGACCTGGGGACATGGGGACACGAGTGACATGACATGGGAACACAAGGGTCAGCAGGGTTACGAGGCTAGACGTTGGTGGTATCATCAATCACTTCTACCCATTAGCAACCTTAACTCTTTAGCAATAAGGTTTAAATTTGATTGTAGTATTAAAGCGCTAACGCATTGCCTGATGACGAAAGGTCGTATTGTTTCTTTTCATTTAGTTTCTAAGGTACTAGTTATTAAGGTTGACATTCGTATGTCGCCCTACGCTTCCAGCCATGCCGGATTGCAAAAGCAGGAATTTTATTTAGATATCGATATATGAAATGATTCATACAATATCTGTAGATGAAATAAGTCACCGTTACAGACTGTTTATACGATTGCATGTTAACTTTATTGTCTTCCTTCTCCCCTTCATTTATCTAATCAATTTTCTAACTTTGGGTATGAAATAAAAGTATGTCACTCTCTCTCTCTCTTTATATAACAATACACACAGAAATCCGCCAGCGAGCATGCCCACTCTATTACAATGCCTGACCCACTAAGCTACCGTAGCTCCGCTAGGCCCTACCAATGTATTCACCAAAAACAAGTTGCTAGCTGATGCTTCAATTAAAATATATATTTCCGATGATATGAATTTGTTTTATTTTCAACACCCAAAACATAATCCAAAATCATGGTAATGTGTGGCATTTGTTGCCGTCTCCCTCTCTCCTACCGTAATATCATGAGACTACTAAAGTACGGTGACGTATAGAAGTTTGGGTGATCCCTTGTTTTACAGGCAAAAATTTCATAGAATTTTGTTTCGCAGAAAATGTTTCATATAATATTTAGTTCTTGTATTTGTAGTTCGAATATTATTCTTTCAACTTCCATTTACTTGAACGAAACATATTTCTCATAAGTACCATTCAATGTTTTTTTTTTGCTTTCTTTTAAATAACACACTTATCAAACAGTAGCATTATCTTAGGTATATTTTTGTTTCGCAGACTGAAATTTCTTATAAATTCGTTTCACAGGAAGTACTTTAATATAATATTTGGTTCTTGTATTTTTATTTCGGATATTGTTGTTTCACCGCCTGTTTACTTGAATGAAACGTATTTCTCAGAGACACGATTCAACTAATTTTAATAACTAACTTGTTCAGTTATAAACTTTATCAATTAAGAAGTAGAATTATGTTCTAATTAACATTGTCATTGATACAATCATTTCCAGTTTTCAATCAGTTTAGGCCTTAATTTTTTCATTACTTGAAAACGATTTCTGCCTATTGAACTCCAAGGCAGGTCCGTGTAGGTACGACGACGAGCGAAGCGAGGAGGAGTGTTAGGTTGAACCGCGACCTTACAGCGCGCGAGCGTGCCGCGGCAGCGGCCGGCGAAGCGCCAGAACAGACAGTTTTCAATAATTATTTAATTACTTACTCCAATTTACGCAATGTAACATGATTCTACACAAAACGTTGCTTAAAAAAAGCGATGGTGAGTTAAACAGAATTCATAGTAGGAAGCTTTAAAAACATACCACTCAATAAAATGTATGCCCGTGTGGTGTCGGGTTAGAAACCCGTGTGGTGTCGGGTTAGAATTTCACCACCCGCTTTCTTCCCGTGAGTGTCGTAAAAGTCGACTAAGGGACCAGCGTTGAAGTGTGTTGTGGGCGATGGGCTAGCAACCTATCACTGCAATATCACATTTAGTCGATCTTTTATACCCACATTTATGCTAGAAGTGGCGCTGGAACATACGTTTCATGTGCTCTGCCTACCCCTTTTGGGAATAAAGGCGTGAATGTGTGTATGTATGTATGTAAAATGTTTTTCATATTAATTGCGTTAATATGAATACGAAACGGATAAATATTTTAATATGATTTGAAATTCTATAATAAGAATATCGCAATATAAAAATTTTACAAGAAAGAACTGTAATTAAAATTTCTACATAGTTACTATTCTGCGAATTGATGATTCGATGAAACGATAATCTAGGAACTCAGTTGATGCGAAAAAAAAATCTATAAAACTATATTCTTGGCAATAAGTTTTGCCGAAACTGAATAATATAAGTATTAAAAATATGTGATTTAAAATTCTGTGAACAGAAATATCGAAGTAATGAAATTTCTTTGCAAAAAAATCTGTGGTTAAAAATTCTACAGAACAAGTAGTCAGCAAAATGACTGTTCTATGAAATAATAATATGAAAATCAATTTATGAGAAACGAAATTCTATAAAAATGTAGGTTATGAAATAACGTACAACCAGAAGTTTGGAGGTGATTGTAAGAGAAGTCTTATGGAGATTAAGATTCTAGTTTTCATGAATAAATAATGTTTCATATTGCAATATTAATAAAGTTTTAATTTCAATACGTAGTAAATAAATTGTATACATTACAAGGTAAAATTCAATAGAAACTCATAAGCGGCCTTTAGGCGTGGCTTTAGATATTATCGCATAGCCGCTATATCTATGCAGTGGAAAGTTTTAAAAAACACGTGCAATAACATTTTTGTTTATACATTTATTTTATGGGTCATCATTACACAAATATCAATTAACCCATTCACTACCACAGAATAACATGCGATGGTATTGTTTTTCAACTTCGTATGACCTCAGTGGCAGGTGACAACGGTGACATTTTCTTAAAAAATATTCTTCCTCCTCTCCTTGGTTCTTGGGACCAAGTGATTTAAGTTTATAAATCTAAGTTATGGTTGCCGGGCGACTTTGAGCCGTATTCCGTAGATACAGATTTCATTTTTTGTCGAAGTGTTTCTGGTGCGCGGCGAACTAATTCCCAATTCCGATGATAAGACAAAGTTATCGCTGCAGCTGTGTTGCACCAGCCTGGCGAGTTTGAGCCGTGCCGCGCGGAGATAGGGTGGTCAGTCGCTGGCGAGGTGTTTCTGGTGAGCGGCGAACTAATTCCCAATACCGATGATAAGACAAAGTTATCGTTGCACCTGTGTTGCACCGGCCGGGCGAGTTTGAGCCGTGCCGCGCGGAGATAGGGTGGTCAGTCGCTGGCGAGGTGTTGCTGGTGCGCGGCCAACTAATTCCCAATACCGATGATAAGACAAAGTTATCGCTGCAGCTGTGTTGCACCGGCCGGGCGAGTTTGAGCCGTGCCGCGCGGAGATAGGGTGGTCAGTCGCTGGCGAGGTGTTTCTGGTGCGCGGCGAACTAATTCCCAATACCGATGATATTACAAAGTTATCGCTGCAGCTGTGTTGCACCAGCCGGGCGAGTTTGAGCCATGCCGCGCGGAGATAGGGTGGTCAGTCGCTGGCGAGGTGTTTCTGGTGCGCGGCGAACTAATTCCCAATTCCGATGATAAGACAAAGTTATCGCTGCAGCTGTGTTGCACCAGCCTGGCGAGTTTGAGCCGTGCCGCGCGGAGATAGGGTGGTCAGTCGCTGGCGAGGTGTTTCTGGTGAGCGGCGAACTAATTCCCAATACCGATGATAAGACAAAGTTATCGTTGCACCTGTGTTGCACCGGCCGGGCGAGTTTGAGCCGTGCCGCGCGGAGATAGGGTGGTCAGTCGCTGGCGAGGTGTTGCTGGTGCGCGGCCAACTAATTCCCAATACCGATGATAAGACAAAGTTATCGCTGCAGCTGTGTTGCACCGGCCGGGCGAGTTTGAGCCGTGCCGCGCGGAGATAGGGTGGTCAGTCGCTGGCGAGGTGTTTCTGGTGCGCGGCGAACTAATTCCCAATACCGATGATATTACAAAGTTATCGCTGCAGCTGTGTTGCACCAGCCGGGCGAGTTTGAGCCATGCCGCGCGGAGATAGGGTGGTCAGTCGCTGGCGAGGTGTTTCTGGTGCGCGGCGAACTAATTCCCAATACCGATGATATTACAAAGTTATCGCTGCAGCTGTGTTGCACCAGCCGGGCGAGTTTGAGCCGTGCCGCGCGGAGATAGGGTGGTCAGTCGCTGGCGAGGTGTTTCTGGTGAGCGGCGAACTAATTCCCAATACCGATGATAAGACAAAGTTATCGTTGCACCTGTGTTGCACCGGCCGGGCGAGTTTGAGCCGTGCCGCGCGGAGATAGGGTGGTCAGTCGCTGGCGAGGTGTTGCTGGTGCGCGGCCAACTAATTCCCAATACCGATGATAAGACAAAGTTACCGCTGCAGCTGTGTTGCACCAGCCGGGCGAGTTTGAGCCGTGCCGCGCGGAGATAGGGTGGTCAGTCGCTGGCGAGGTGTTTCTGGTGCGCGGCGAACTAATTCCCAATACCGATGATATTACAAAGTTATCGCTGCAGCTGTGTTGCACCAGCCGGGCGAGTTTGAGCCGTGCCGCGCGGAGATAGGGTGGGCAGTCGCTGGCGAGGTGTTTCTGGTGCGCGGCGAACTATTTCCCAATACCGATGATATTACAAAGTTATCGCTGCAGCTGTGTTGCACCAGCCGGGCGAGTTTGAGCCGTGCCGCGCGGAGATAGGGTGGTCAGTCGCTGGCGAGGTGTTTCTGGTGCGCGGCGAACTAATTCCCAATACCGATGATATTACAAAGTTATCGCTGCAGCTGTGTTGCACCAGCCGGGCGAGTTTGAGCCGTGCCGCGCGGAGATAGGGTGGTCAGTCGCTGGCGAGGTGTTTCTGGTGCGCGGCGAACTAATTCCCAATACCGATGATATTACAAAGTTATCGCTGCAGCTGTGTTGCACCAGCCGGGCGAGTTTGAGCCGTGCCGCGCGGAGATAGGGTGGTCAGTCGCTGGCGAGGTGTTTCTGGTGCGCGGCGAACTAATTCCCAATACCGATGATATTACAAAGTTATCGCTGCAGCTGTGTTGCACCAGCCGGGCGAGTTTGAGCCGTGCCGCGCGGAGATAGGGTGGTCAGTCGCTGGCGAGGTGTTTCTGGTGCGCGGCGAACTAATTCCCAATACCGATGATATTACAAAGTTATCGCTGCAGCTGTGTTGCACCAGCCGGGCGAGTTTGAGCCGTGCCGCGCGGAGATAGGGTGGTCAGTCGCTGGCGAGGTGTTTCTGGTGAGCGGCGAACTAATTCCCAATACCGATGATAAGACAAAGTTATCGTTGCACCTGTGTTGCACCGGCCGGGCGAGTTTGAGCCGTGCCGCGCGGAGATAGGGTGGTCAGTCGCTGGCGAGGTGTTGCTGGTGCGCGGCCAACTAATTCCCAATACCGATGATAAGACAAAGTTACCGCTGCAGCTGTGTTGCACCGGCCGGGCGAGTTTGAGCCGTGCCGCGCGGAGATAGGGTGGTCAGTCGCTGGCGAGGTGTTTCTGGTGCGCGGCGAACTAATTCCCAATACCGATGATATTACAAAGTTATCGCTGCAGCTGTGTTGCACCAGCCGGGCGAGTTTGAGCCGTGCCGCGCGGAGATAGGGTGGGCAGTCGCTGGCGAGGTGTTTCTGGTGCGCGGCGAACTATTTCCCAATACCGATGATATTACAAAGTTATCGCTGCAGCTGTGTTGCACCAGCCGGGCGAGTTTGAGCCGTGCCGCGCGGAGATAGGGTGGTCAGTCGCTGGCGAGGTGTTTCTGGTGCGCGGCGAACTAATTCCCAATACCGATGATATTACAAAGTTATCGCTGCAGCTGTGTTGCACCAGCCGGGCGAGTTTGAGCCGTGCCGCGCGGAGATAGGGTGGTCAGTCGCTGGCGAGGTGTTTCTGGTGCGCGGCGAACTAATTCCCAATACCGATGATATTACAAAGTTATCGCTGCAGCTGTGTTGCACCAGCCGGGCGAGTTTGAGCCGTGCCGCGCGGAGATAGGGTGGTCAGTCGCTGGCGAGGTGTTTCTGGTGCGCGGCGAACTAATTCCCAATACCGATGATATTACAAAGTTATCGCTGCAGCTGTGTTGCACCAGCCGGGCGAGTTTGAGCCGTGCCGCGCGGAGATAGGGTGGTCAGTCGCTGGCGAGGTGTTTCTGGTGCGCGGTGAACTCGTGGCGGCGGCGGTGGTCGGAGCGGCCGAAGCGCACGCCGCAGTACTGGCACGCGTGCCGCTTCTCCTTCGTGTGGCTGATCATATGGTTCTTCAGGTACCTTCAACAAAAGATGTGCACTTTCTATATTTGCATTGCGTAACCCGTTCGCCGCCACTGACATGAACTCTGCGACTGCGTCACTGTTGCCACCCACCTGCCACCGACTTAATACGAAGTACAAAAACGATGGACTTCAAACTTGCGTGGCGTGACACCTCGCATTTTTTTCTGATGCGGCGGATGGGTTAAATAAAGATTACAATATAAATTCCTATAATTGATTAAGTGTTATAATTTTAAATGAATTTGTATACATCGCGGAATAAAGGCCCCCCAGATAGTCTAATCTGTACGTGTGAAATATGTTTTACAATCGAACGAGTACTTTCGGAGGGAATACCCTCAGGGGTACATACAAACTTACAAAGCTACAATAGCTAGTACTCTCATAGTAATTATTACTCGATTTTACTCGCGCGAAATTAGTCTCTACTCGCCGAACGAAAGCACTGTACAAACCCAACACAGTCAACTGACCATCCTGTATTTATATTGAACCTTATCACAATGCACATAAAGAGCACGGATGGTCAGTTAGCTGTGCTGTCGATAGTACAATTTAAAATTCTTAACATGTGAAAACGGAAAAAAAAGAATATTGAAACATCCATTGTCTTGCTCTCCCAGTACCTTAGACAAAATATGACACACATCCTCAACATATAATATTTTAATGTCTGAGACTCACGGAAGTTCTATATAAAATGGCTAAATGCAATCGGCCGAGTACCGGAGTTCTTACCCGGGTGTCAAGAAGGTCATATCAAACAAAGTGCACCTGTAGTTCTTACCCGGGTGTGAGGAAGGTCATATCAAGAAAGTGCAGCTGTAGTTCTTACCCGGGTGTCAGGAAGGTCATATCGCACAAAGTGCAGCTGTAGTTCTTCCCCGGGTGTCAGGAAGGTCATATCGCACAAAGTACAGCTGTAGTTCTTACCCGGGTGTTAGGAAGGTCATATCACACAAAGTGCAGCTGTAGTTCTTGCCCGGGTGTCAGGAAGGTCATATCGCATAAAGTGCAGCTGTAGTTCTTACCCGGGTGTCAGGAAGGTCATATCAGACAAAGTGCAGCTGTAGTTCTTACCCGGGTATTAGGAAGGTCATATCGCACAAACTGCAGCTGTAGTTCTTCTCGCTGCTGTGGGTGAGCCGGTGGTTCCTCAGCGTCTTCTGTTCTATGAACGCTTTGCCACACTCCTCGCATTTGAATGGACGCTCATTCGTGTGCGACCTGCGAATTTCATTTAACATAAGAGTTGTTTAACACAAGGTGGACTGATGACCAACACGTATATCATGGGACGGCCGCGACATACTCTCGATTTTTATCGCACTATACCTCTTGTTCTAAGTGTTCTAATAAGAGAGAGACGGATAGTGCGAAAAAAATCGAGAGAGCCCGCTCGCCGTCGCGTGATAGCCGTGCTGGTAAAGGTTGCTGGAGTCCGCTGGATGCGGGTGGCGCAGGACTTTGGCACTCTTTGGGGGAGGCCTATGTCCAGCAGTGAACGTCTTTCGGCTGATATGATGATGATGATGATAAGCGTTGAGCAGACCCAGACAGGTAGTTCCTAATAGACTTACCGGGCGGTCGGCTGGCAAAACACTCGACATTTTTTTGCTTGGAATCAAAATAGAATACACTATCTGGCACATGTTAGCTTTTTTCCGAACGGAACAAATTCCGTACGTACGTTTCGAATACAAGCCGGTGCTTTCGGAGAAACCATCTGGAAAAAACCTAATGGCGTGATGCGGAACGCAGCGCTTGCATACATTTTGTTTGTGCCGGCGCTCATGTTCGGAAATTTCTATTCAGTATCGCGCCCGCGCCGATGTCGCACACGTATGTTTTGAAACCATATGGGTGCGATATCTGCAAAGCGTTGCAAACATTTTGCGCAGTCGGGCGCGCTGCAGACGTTGCGCAGTCGGGCGCGCTGCAGACGTCAAATACGAACCAGCTGACCACTCGTCCATCCCACAACCAGTTTGTATAGAAGGCTCACCGTCTTTGCTTGCACTTCTGCAGATGTCGCACACGTATGTTTTGAAACCATATGGGTGCGACATCCGCATAGCCTCTAAAACATTCCAAATCCAAATTACGCATTAGGAAATCGAATACGGAAAACGTGTGTATGCGGCCAGCCTAATAATTTGACGACCACTTTAGCTTAGTTTGTACTGACCCTGCTGACAAAGTTGTAAGCGTTCGAATCCCGGTAAGGGCATTTATTTGTGTGATGAGCACGAATATTTGTTCCTGACCCATGGATGTTATTTATGCATAGTATGTAAATTTATTAATATTTTACAAGCATGAATAACGTCGCCTAGTACCCTAGTTTCGTCCTAAAAAGACTTTAACCCATTCGCCGCCACTGACTTGAACTCAAGTTGGTCACCGTTGCTAATACTTCCCCAACTACTTCATACCGTCCACAAAACAATAGACTTGAAACTTGCGTGGCAGCGAAAGGGTAAAGTAACTGGGAAAATGTTTGCCAGAAGTGAGTTCCACTCTTTAGCTGTACTCCCGAGATACCTATCAATCTTTATTTATTGGCCAAATCATTTGCTGACGACAAGATGCTTACCTTATATGTGTTTGAAGTCTCATTTTTTGGAAGAAAGCTTTCGGACAAATATGGCATTGGTACTTCCTCTCTTTGTTGTGGACACTCCGTCTGAAAAAAAAAATTACTGAAATTCCTAAACATAGCATAAACAATTTATAATCTACAACACAATACAGTTAGATTGTGTCTCAAGGGAGCACAATGACATATTTACGGCGAGGGCGGTATATTGATTCCTGAGTGAAGCGAAAGATTCTACAACGGAACCCTGAGTGTAGCGAGGGATTCCAAAGGCCTCATAAACATAAATAACATCTAGGCCCCGTGATTTGTAGTTGTCGATACTATTTATCACTTTGCTATTTGTTTTTCTCTGTTATTCGTCCTGCTATGACTCCTAGGACTTCTATCATGTTAAGGAGGTCTCACTATGGGATGGGTTTACAAATATAGCAAAACAAGTGTTAAGTGGATTTAAACCCCATAAAGTCATAGTTTTAAAGAGTGACCCCGGAGACTTATAAACATGGCAACAACCAACTAAAACTGTTGATTGGCCCAAAAATTGGGATAATCGGCAAACATGTTTTTCTTTTTCTTTTTTAATACCATCGGTGGCAAACAAGCTTACGGCCCACCTGATGGTAAGTGGTTACCGTAGCCTATGGACGCTTGCAACTCCAGTGGTGTTACATGCGCGTTGCCCCCGACCCTTTAAGAATTTATACACTCCTTTTTTGAAGAACCCCATACTGTAGTCCCTCGGGAAAACCTCGGCTCATTCCACAACCGGAACGTCAGAGGGGGAAAAATTCTCTGAAACCGTACGGTACGCGACCATGTAGGTTCCAGGGTTTAGGTGTATAGAACTCACATGTGTCTCGAAACTAGACTCTTGCACCGGAACTTCATGTGGCACGCGTCGCACTCGAACGCCCGCAACTTGGTGTGCCTGGTCATGTGGAAGTCCAGCGCCGACTGCGACACGTACCGCCGGTCGCACAGCACGCAGCTGAATTGCATCGCGTCCCGATTGTGAACCATCTTCTTGTGCACCGACAGACAGGCCACCTCTGGAACATCACCATCGTAAAGCCACGGTCTCCGCCGTCTCCGGGCCGATTCAGACCGGAATGGCGCGAGCACTTACAGTGTCAAATAATTTGAAACTTTATCTACATACTAAAAAGTCCAGCACCGCTTGAAAAGCTCGAAAAGGTCGGAGGTTCTACGCGCAGCTCACCCCCGCCGGAGACTTGCAGGGGAGGGGGGGGGGTGGTTTGGAGGCGACGCGCGGCTGCAAGCGGCCTTAAGTACCATTCTCACCGAACGGGTCGTGCCGGCGCGCATTCTATTACATGCAAAGGAATTTGAACCGTCTATACAGTAGTTACATTTCATATTTGAATTAACCATGCATCCACTGCGAGGCGGCGGCTACCGACGCGGTCGGTGGGGATTGCAATCAAATATGAACTGTATCTGCTGTATGGGCGATTCAAATTCCTATGCATGTAATAGATTGCGCGCCGGCCCGACCCGTTCGGTGGGAAACGTGCATGCACATGCAGTCTGCAAGCTCGGCACTGCGCGGGCTAATGATGGGGGTACGCAGGGAAGCGGGAGGCGAGGACATACAGCGCACTCATTGAGTTTGCGCGAGTCCGAGCTTGGATTTAAAAAAGAGGCCCCTCGGACCCTTAGATATTGATTTTTAATGATATCGGAATATGTTTTTTTTTATTTATAGCCGCCATTTCTCAACTTAATTTTATTTAAAGATCTGTATGCGTGAGAGTGTTTATTAAATAACAACATAGGCACTTATGAAATGCTTAAAAATGACACAAATATTACACATATTTTGATAATCCTGACTTCTTCTTTACGCAACCGCAGCAATAGGGTATATTCATGTATTTTTTTTATATTTTTAAACGATTCTATAAGTAATTATAAAACCGGAAAAAAATATAACACTTTCACACTATCATTAAATGAGCTAAAAAAAATTAATTAAAACTACTATCATTTTCGGACGATTGAAACGCCGCCATTTTGGCGCGCTCATTTTGTGACGTCACCGTGCACTTAGAATAAATTAACAACGAAGTGTTTGATTCATGTTTTAATAAAAGTCAGTGATTAAAGCTTGTAAGATCAATTTATTGTAACGGAAGAGCACACAAAAGCTTATTATAATAAATATTGTATTGCCCCATGTGTGAAAATAACATTAAAACTGCACCTGACGTGATATATTTTCATATGCCCAAAGATGCAAATATAAGAAAAAAGCGGTGTAAGGCGATGAGGAGAGTAAATGTATCGTGCTTGAATAGTTTAGATTGTTGTGAAGATCATTTCGAAGTTTGTATTAAATATGTTTGGACCTAAAATCTTTTTTATTACGACTCGCGAACAATATAAACAATAACCTAACCTAAAAATTTAATTATATAGGTACTTATTCATAAAACTATTCTGAGTCCCAATTTTTTAGTTATTAATGTTACAAATAGTATGATTGTTGTTGATCAACAGTTGACTACGTGTGTTGAGTTTGATCACGAAACGTTTTAGCTAAGTTTCTTTGTTTTTGCTGAGTGTGCCTACACAAATTTGTTTTATTTATAACTCTTGACGAAAACAACCTAAGTTTGTTATGTTCATAAAGATGTTCTCAACATGCAACATACCTGATACCTACATATCTTTTATTATATAATATAGATATGTACTAGTTTGTTATTACACTTATTTAAGAAAGACACCTCTACGAGGTACCTACGTACTTAGTCATCATTAACACATTAATTTTAGGCAGATTATCCGACTGTGCCTTGACAAAACCGCTTCCAGTCATTGTGGCGAGTCTTTTTTCACAAGGAGTCACTGCTTTCAGTTAATAATTCACAAAAAATTCTGATTATTTATCATAAACAACGGCTAAACATTGCGAATAACTTTCAATAATGAATCATACAAACGACCTGTTGACAGTAGACACCGAGTGTACGGTGACGTCACGATTCGCTCCGCCAATAGCGTTGCGTTTTGGAAATTGGCGAGAGAATTTGAAAATTACTACTTTTAAATAATAAAATTTGTTAATAGAAACATGATTATTTGCAAAAATAATCATGTGTGTATATTTTTTTTTTTTTTTATATGGCATCGCGCTCTTGGCGCATTCAGCCAAAAAACGAGGAAACGGGATTTCAGGAAAATACGGATAGATCGGAAATTTGGATAACAAGGAAAAGATCAGGAAAGGGTACAATAATATATGTTAAAGTTTAATATTATTTAAAGATAAAAATGAATATAAGGCCTTAAATATATACAAGGATGAGTCATTAATATACAGGAGTGAAGGAATGGATACAGGAAAAGGAACTTTAAGCAATGACAGCTGGTTTAGTAGTATTGAGCGATCGTATTGTTGACATTCAAAAAAAAGGTGGTTTAGGTCACCGGGATCAGCTCCACAAATACATGCAGAACTGGCCACAATGCCTAATCTTGAAAGATGCTCCGGTGTACACAAGTGACCCAGTCTCATGCGGATTACCATGCTGGTTGCTGGTTTTGAAAGTGATATTTTAGAAAACCATGGTTTGGCAGGAATTAACGGTTGTATGTCCCGGTAGCGTAAACCCGTCCTTGCATCAGGTGATGTCCAAAGTTTCATCCATTCATCTCGTAAGTATACTTTGGGCAAAGCTAAAAGGTCTTCAGGTATATTTTCATAAGGAAACATATCACCACAATCAATGGCATCACGGGCCAGCACGTCCACCCTTTCATTTCCTTTTATTCCTCTATGCCCAGGGATCCAAGCAAAGGAAACAGAATAATCATTAAAAGAACATTTTAACAAGAGGCTACGTATTTTATAAATAATTGGGTTATTCAATTTGGATCTGAAAGGAAATTTAACAATTGATTGTAGAGAACTTAATGAGTCTGTAAATATTATCGACTTTTTAAGACGCATAATAATGATCATCTCTACTGCCTTCAGGATTCCAAAGCACTCACCACTATACACGGATGACTCTGGAGGCAACTTTACTTTTTGATATATATTCGATTGAACATGTAGAACTCCAATTCCAACACAACCATTGACTGATATTTTAGAAGCATCTGTGTAAATATGATGAGCACCCAGGCCCTCAGTTCCAATGAAACTCAGGAACTGTTTATTTTGTTCCACATCATTCTTTGAGATGCCAATATTTAAGAGCACTGAAGGAACAAGTGTGAGAGAATCATAGTCATGCTGGAAGATGGGCAATGTAGAAGCACTAACAGTGGGGGCAAGTATAGATTTAACTTTTTCATAACTTTTAATTAAGCAAGGGGGACTCTTATGTCTCCAATATTTAGAAGAGATTATTTGAAAAGAGAGGTTTAATAAGATAGGCCAAATTTGGTGATTTGAAAATTGAGAGCATCGGAAGAGATACCTATCAGACAGAAATTGTCGCCGTAAATGAAGAGGTGGTTCGCAACACTCAACCTGCATTGCATTAATGGGACTAGATTTCATAGCACCACAGATAATTCTGAGAGCTTTAGACTGTATACTAGATAGTTTCTTGAAACCTACTACACTTCCTGGTTCTAGCAGAAATGTCCCATAGTCTAAAACACTCCTTATTAGGGCATTATACATCAGTTTTAGGCAAAAAGGATGTGCACCCCACCAAACTCCAGATACACACCTAAGTATATTAATATTCTTTTCACATTTAGAAACTACATAGTCACAATGAGGAAGACCTGATAATTTTCTGTCTAAAATGACACCTAAAAATTTTGTTTGACTTTTTACAGAGATGGGATTATTACCATATTGTATGGTGACCGGAGGAGGAAATAGTTTTCTTGTAAATAAAACTACTACACTTTTAGGAATGGAAAGTTCCAAACCATTAGAGTCTAACCATAATTTCAATAAACTCAATGAGTAAGAAACGGTTCTACTGGCCTGTTCCACAGAAACATTTGGTGTGTATAATAGTAAATCATCAGCATACTGTAAAACTCTAACACTGCCATTTAAAGATGATTCTAAGTCAAATGTATAAATATTATACAACAGAGGGCTTAAAACTGACCCTTGTGGAAGTCCTCTCCACACTAATCGAGTAATGCTATTATTATCATCTATGAGAAGACTAATGGACCTTTGAGACAATAGATTAATAATAAAATTGCTTAACATTATTGGTACTCCTAATATGAAAAGTTTTTCTTTTAACACTGAAACTAAGACATTATCGTATGCAGCGCTAATGTCCAGGAAAGCAGCTACGACCGATTCATCCCTGGAAAATGCCAATCGAATATCTGATGTTAATATAGCTAAACTATCATAAGTAGATCTACCTTTACGGAATCCAAACTGACCATGAGCCAGTAACTTATTGCTTTCAATAAAAAATTCTAATCTATTTTTAATCAAGTGTTCTATAATTTTAGCAAATACTGAAGATAAAGCAATAGGCCTGTAAGAAGAAACATCTGAAGCTGGTTTATTGGGTTTTAAAATAGGAATGACTATTTGAGATCTCCATGAATCTGGGACTACACCGGACTGTGTAACAGAATTAATAATGTGTAAATAATAAATAAGAATGCAATCACCAGCATTGGCCAGAAAAGAATAAGGGACTCCATCATGGCCAGGTGCAGTATCTTTTACGTTACTTAATACACCTTTCAACTCCTCAATTTTAAAAGGAGCATTAAAATTACAACTGTATTCGGGATCATATGAGAAGGAAGAAGGCTGAAAGACATATTCTTCTGGAACTGAAGCAGGTGCTAATCTGTCCATAAATTGCTGAGCTAAACT
The DNA here is from genome assembly GCA_945867215.1 of Epinotia demarniana. NCBI lineage: Eukaryota > Metazoa > Arthropoda > Insecta > Lepidoptera > Tortricidae > Epinotia > Epinotia demarniana. The sequence continues at coordinate 25,997,257 of OX244268.1, forward strand.
AGAAGGAAGAATCTGTGTAGAAGGCTCATTAAAAGCGTGACGGAACCTTTTAATATTATTCCACACTATGGCAGGTTTAACATTAGGATTAAGAGAAGCGCAGAATTGTCTCCATCCTTCAAATTTTTTCTTCCGTAATAACTTCTTAGTCTCACGAGCTACCTGCAAGTACAGCTCAAAGTTTTCATTTGTCATCAAGTGACGGAAAACACTGTCTTTCAGCATCCTTTCGCCTTCGAATTGCCTGAGTGCACTCCATGTCCCACCAGGGAGGAGATGGAACTTTACCTGATGCACTATTTTTTACAGGGAAAGTTTCATCAGCCGCTTCAATGATGACTTGGGCTAATGCAACTGAACAACTCACTATGTCACTGTCAGCCACACTAGGCAACTGCAACAATTTATCTTCAATACGCCTTTTAAAAACTTTCCAATCCGCATTGCATAAATTGTACTTTAGCCTTGGACTAGGCTTAGGGGATGAGGAAACTGGATTGGAAGATGTAACTATAATTGGGAAATGATCACTACCAAATGTTGATTCTAGAGTATGCCATGTTAAAGAAGATGAAATTTGAGCTGAACAAATAGACAAGTCAATAGCACTTGTTAATTCAGAAGGTGCTGTTCGTCGGGTAGGGAGGCCAGTATTTAACACACAAAGATTATGGTTATCGAGAATTTCTATTATACGCTCCCCATGGTAACTAGAAATTGAACTACCCCATAGCTGATGTTGCGAATTAAAATCCCCTAAAATCAACATGGGCCTTGGAAGAGAACTTATTAACTGTTCAAACTCATGCAAAATAGATGACGATGGATGAGGAATATATACAGATATGATACACATGTTATTTACAACGGCAGCAACGATTGACAAATCGTCAGTGTGAGATGGGAGATGAACTGGTGAAAATGAAATGGAATCCCTGATGAGTAAGGCTACTCCACCATACCCATCAGGGCGGTCCTCTCTGAGACATGAATAACCAGTAACTCTAAGAAGAGCTCTAGGTTTGAGCCATGTTTCAGAGAGAGCGAAAACAAAAGGTTCATATTTGTTTAACAAATGAGTTATATCATGTTTTTTATTAATTACACTTCTGCAATTCCATTGAATTATTTTGTCCATAATTTTGGATGGCTACTAAAAGTATCTGAGCAAGAGGGGCAACGTTGGACGGTAAGCTAATATTCGGATTCGATAACAGATTAATTAGGGCTTGGATATCTTCAGATCCCGAATGAGATTCTTCTTTGTCCGGGTTCCTTTGCAGTGCACATCCATTTTGGGGAGGTGGCATAGAATAACCACTGATCAAGGCGTTATGAGCAGCAACATCATAACCCTTAGTGGATTTTCTTTGAACAATACGGGGTTTCAGGAAAATCGTTTTTCTGTAACTGGTGCTACTAGGCTGAGTGGTTGAATTTGAGGCTAGAGCAGGGACACTATGTGATGAAAATGAGTTGACTTGTGGCTGGGGTTGAGTCTGAAGGACATCCGCAAATGACTTGGAAACTGATGGATGAAGCTTAACTGCTTCTCCATAAGAGATACAGTTATTAGCCATAGTAACTTTAATGTCTTTTTGTCGCTTGTGCTCCGGGCAAGACCTGTTAGTAGCAAAATGAAAACCGTTGCATAAACAGCAACTGGCACAGTCTTCCTCCACTGTACAAGTGTGTCCAGCATGCATCTGCCCACACTTGAAACATTTAGGCTTTGATCTACAATTAGTTTTTGTGTGACCAAATTTACAGCAGTTAAAGCACTGAATGGTTGGGAATATATACAGTTCAACCGGAAGGGAATTGTAGCAAGAAAATACTCTTTTTGGTAGGATTTGGCCATCAAACGTTACAACTATGGTTTCTGAGGGTTGACATGAAACAGACCCGTTAACCGGAACTCTGTGGTTTAAGCGCCTCACCTTGAGCACCTTTCCACACCCAGCAGGTACTGAAACATTTTCCATTATTTCCTCTTCCGACCACTGTGCCGGAATGCCGCGAATTAGGCCCATGCGGGTAACTGAGAATGATGGGATGAATGCCGACAAATTCTCAGCTTCAAGCCGAGAATCATTTAAAAAAGCATTGGCGTCGTCAAATTTTGTGAATGCCATAGATATACGGGTCCTTCCGATACGTTTGACACTGCCATTTATTATATTACTAAATTTATTTCTCATTAAGAACTTTCCAAATGACACCGGATGCAAGGAAGAGGTTCGCTCGGTTTGTTTGAGTTGGACATGCACTGTAAAAGGAGCTGCATCAGTGGGTGAGCATAACTCTCTGCCAACTTTTGTGTATTTTTCTTTGGTATTCAAGTCTAAAGCTACAGAAGACTTAGTCACTTGGTCATTATCATTAGTATGATTTGAAGAGGATTCTTGGAGCATATCAGAAGACTCACAAGCGCAAATAATAACGTTTATGCCATCCTTACTCTTACGAACCTTTTTATTGCAATTTTTGCACCTCTTACTTAATTTACGCTTTAAAACACTCCTGCCACTAGCAGAAGCAACAGATGCATCTGTGTCCATACCGGATTCATTATCAACTATAACATTGTAAGCAACCTGAAGACCTCCCCCCCCAGGGTCAGGAGGTTCCTTCTCCGTTTCCATATTACAGTACTTAAAGAAAACTTACCTAATCCAATGTGAATATGTACACAAACTAGAAAAAAATAATATATACAAACAATACAAATAAACTATATACAAATAAACACTTTTCTGATCTATTATTTACAGCAAATTTATAAATAAAAGTAAGAGAAACGAAAACCTAAACCGCCGCGTTCCACGTTTCCCGCGCTTTTTCGTGTGTATATTTACTAAGCAATAAAGATTACTCATGATTTTTTTTGTCCATTTCTGAATCACATGCATATTCCCTATTCTAAAAATGAATGAAGCTTGTCTACAGCACGGCTAACACGCGACGCACTATCCGTCTCTCTCTTATTAAAACACTTAGAACAAGAGGCATAGTGCGAGAAAAATCAAGAGTATGTCGCGGCCGCCCCAAGATAGACGTACTTGTAGTAGTTCTTTATGCTGTGGTAAAGCCCTATACGCAGTTCTCGGGCAACTATCATGCAGATCAAGTTCTTTGTTTCGATAGTCCATGAAGATAATAAGCCGCGTACAGACGTCCAAGCCCGGTGGACTGCCGAGGAAGGTCAAAGGGCATCTAGTATGGAGTGACCTTGGTTTTGCCGCCGTGCATCCTGCACTTATCCAGATATCCCTATCTCGCTCGCTTACAACTTTGTAGCACTCATACTCATATCTGCTTGGGACCAATCCATCTTATAAACGTATATATAGCTGTTTGTTTCAATAAAATTACGGTGTTACTAAAAAGCCGGGTCTACACGGACGCATGCATCGCCCGAGCGTGTGCGGTCAGTGTAGATGTGCCTCGGCGAGCCACACCCGCGCCAGGCGTACGGCCTAGCAGGCGTCCGTGTAGACACGGCTAATTTAAATTATTCAAGCCTATGCAATGGCAACTTACGCTTATTGCATATATCACATGTAGGCCTCTTGCCTAAATGTGAGATCCTGTAATGTTTGTTCCGACCCCCTATGGAGAAGAACTCCTTGGGGCAGGCCTTGCACTGCAGCATCTGCCGTTGCTCCTTTGGTTGGTGCCGGACTAAGTGCTCCTTGAGGTTAACAAAAGACTCGCCACACTCCTCACAGATTTGTCGCTCTTGTTTAGTATTTTCTAACTTTGCTTTCTTGGGACCTCTTTTTTTCTTTCTTCGGCCATTCTCTTTCATACTAGGCCAACATTTTTTCTTTTTTGGGGCTTTTTCTTCCTTTCTCGGGCCACATTCTTTTCTTGGCCTACGTTTTTTTTGTATAGGTGCTAAAAAAAAAAAAAAATTATTGCAGTTTTTTTGTAATTTTTGGTGTGTACTATTGACAACACAGCTAACTGACAATCCATACACTTTATGCACATTGTAATAAGATTCTATTTAAATATAGGATGGTTAGATAAATGTGTTGGCATTTGTACTCCTGTTCTTATGTACAAAAGATTAATTAATCACTAACAAATTGATAGCCAAAAGAGTTGCATTATATTGGGCTGTTACAAAGTTATTATTAATTATTACTAACATAGAGGTTAATGAATAATCAGTACAAGAATAGTAGAAGCAATGGAAGAAACCCTATTAATTAAAAGTACACTTTGCACATGGTTCTGAGAATATGTCCACTGTATTTATTTATTTATTAAGGAGATAACACAGAAACATACTATAACATTTACTGTGTGATTTCGTGATGAGCAAAGCTTAACAATGTGGCTAAATAAATGTAAGTTTATATAAAAAAAAGAATACAAATACAAAATATTTTATTTGTTAAACATAGGTATAGTACATCATTGGTTCAGTTTATGGATTGTATCACTATGTCTTGCCTGTCAAGGCATACAAATAGCCACAAAATAGCATGCAGCATGCATAACTTCTTAAACACTAAATATAAAATCGTTAAGTATGCTATCATTCGCTTATGTTATGTTGGCGTCATTTAAATATTCTTGTGCGGAATAGTATGCTTTGGCAGCTAGAAATTTAAACAATGTTTTTATAAATAAATGAGGGTCATGGAGTTTCAAGATGGCTGTTGGCAATTTGTAAAAAATTCTAGGCGCCATTCCAAATATGCTTTTTGAAAGTAGGGCAGTTTGTGTTGTTAAGAATGTAAATGGATATGGATATATCTTTTATCTTCTTACCATTTTCTTTTATCTCCTCCTCAATATATTCATATTTAACTTTTTGTACCTCACTCAGTGGCTCTTCATCTGACTCTACATTTCCTAAAGCATCTTCGTTTTGATAGTCCATTTCAAGTTTAATTTCTGTTTGTAAATCTTCAACTAAACCTGGGACACATTCATCGAAATCCAAGCTATTCTCATGTTTGAGTCCATCTTCATCCATGTTTGTAAACAGTTTTACGTCTACCAACTGCACCAATGGGTCTAGGGACTTCAAATACGCATCACTTTTCAAAGACAGAGTCTTAAATTTATAGAATGATATAATTTTTCTGTAACAGTTGTTACATAGGTTTGTTGTGATTTTGGAGTCCTGTGCGACCTGCAATTTATTAAAAATATGTAATAGCTCCAAAACATTACAATAAGATCGTACACACATTAATATTTACCGTGATATCTAAACAAAACAGCATAATATCCATGCAAGTCTTGTTGTCTTCATCTGTGCCCTTTTCTAGATCCGAAATATCTTTTTCGGCTGGGGTTTTCAGGCAGGTTCTGCAAGTATTCATTGTGATGAGAACCAGTGTCACTTATAGTTAAAATTCTTTAGAGATGCTGCAATTTTCGACTCCGTAGTATCTGAACAGAATGTCGATTCACATGCCAATCAACACAATGCAACACAACAAACATTTGACAGTTTGATGACTTAGACAGCACAGCAGCGATTGCGTTTCGTTACGTTGGAATGTAATCCTTACATGTTGGTTGTCATCTCATTTAACACCATGGTATAATGCATACATACAATCACGTCTTTATCCCTAAAAAGGGGTAGGCAGAGCACATGAAACTTGTGTTCCAGTACCACTTTCAGCTCTCAGCATGTGGGTATAAAAGATCGAAAAAATGTGATATCGCAGTGACAGGTTGCTAGCCCATCGCCCGCAACACACTTCAACCCTGTTCCCTTAGTCGGCTGTTACGATACCCACAGGAAGAAAAGGGGAGATGCTATTCTAACCCGACACCACACGGGAACCTGGTATAATGAAGGTACCTTTTTAGAAGGCGCACTGCAGAAATGATCCACATCAATATCTTCATAAATGGACAAACGCGTTACCCGATACCGAAAATATTTATTATGCCGGTTTGCGACCACTCAATAAGTTAGTGAACTGAAAGGATATTTTCTCGTTTTTCTTAAGAAACCTTTACCTTCAGGTGGTTGGTACACGGCACTAAATTAGCTGATTGCTAACCGACCCAATGATCCTGCGTAAATAGTATATGAAAATAACATTGACCAAAGCCAGAACCAAAAACGTTATTGGTCGAAACGAAACGCGAAACTTGGAAAAGTGTCAAATAGTGTCAATATGTCACAAATTCATGACATTCATGTTGGTTGTGTACTTGTTGTCGACGTTGTCGACTAAAGGTATATTGTAATTTTTAGAATTTTAGCCTTGTTTTACTTGAATACATATCACGGAATACCATAACAATGAATATGTGCAGAACCTGCCTCAAAACTTCAGCTGATACTAATATTTCGGAGCTAGAAAAGGGTGTAAATGCGGACAACAAAAACTATCTTGACATCATGCTGTTTTGTTTAGATATTCAGGTAAATATATAATTTTATTGTTATTGTCTCGGTTCTAATAAACGTGTATTGCACTTATTTCAAGATACGTTCGAATTGCAGGTTACACAAGTCTCCAACGTTACAACAAGCCTATGTAAAAGTTGTTATAGAAAAATTATATCGTTCTATAAATTTAAAGTTAGATCTTTGAAAAATGATGCATATTTGAAATCCCTGGACCCAGTGGCAGGGTTGGTAGATCAAAACATACCGGTGTATGTGGATGAAGACGGAATTAAGCGCGAAGATATCTCGGATTCCGATGAATTTGGTCTTGCTGAAGATTGCAATACAGATATAAAAGTAGAGGTAGATGTTAAAGACGAAGATACAATACAAGACGTAGAGTCAGATGAAGAGCCATTAAGTGTTGTACATAAAATTAAATATGAATTTGTTGAGAATGACACTAAAGAAAATGGTAAGACAAGAGATTTTTTTTGTTTCATACCATAGTTTCTTAGCTATATTACTGAAAACCATGATCTGCTGAGAAACCCTAACCTACTGTTGCTGCTATGTGTTTTATAGAATCATCTATCTAGAAATTTTCATCTATGGCATAACAAATTTAAAATGTTTTGTCAGAATGATAATTCAAAGTTTATTTTAAATTTGTAGCACCAAAACATAAAAAGCGAGGCCGTCCCAAGAAGATCAAGCTATTAAAAGCAGTTGTTAAAGAAGAAAAGCAAGTATGTGAAGAGTGTGGCAAGTCTGTCCGTGACATCAAGGCACACTCCCTGCAGCACAGGCCGAGGGAGGAGCGCCGGATGCTGCAGTGCAAGGCATGTCCAAAGGTCTTCTTCTCCATAGGGGGTCGGAGGAGGCACTACTTAGCCACACATTTAGGCTTGAAGTCCAAGTGTGATATTTGCAATAAAGGTATGTTGTATCTTGAATCAAAATAGAAACATACTATAGTGCACAGCACTGGTGGTATGGTGGTAGTCCCACCCTAGCCCCAGGGGTGCTTATTTTTTGAATACCATAAGAACTGGAGATATGATAATACTCTCTCGCACTATGGTTAAAAAAAACTTATCCATAATGTCTGTCCAAATATTCTTTTCCACATTGTTGAGGATTGTGACTCTGTTTTGACAACGCTAGTACTGACCCTTTTTCAGGTGGTTTGTGTGCCTGTTGGATAGCTTTTGTCTTGTCTAATGACCATCTAATGTCTTGAAAGTTAATACGGTAAAAAATGTGCTTTAAACTGCATGCCGAGATCTCAAATAAAGACAGGAATAGTATTACTTTTAAATGTAAAAGTTAGCAAATACTTTAACAATGTCATCAAGGTACCTAGTTTCAGGAACTACTATGGTCAAAGATGTAGAAAATACCTAGTCCCCAAGATTTACAACAATCTATCATCAGATATAAAACGAACATGTAAAACTAAACAATCATTTAAATATAAAACAAGCACTGAATTACTATCCAAATTCAAAGATACATTAAATTTGTAATACCTATAGTTAAACACATTCTATAAACTTTGTTTGTGCTATAAATTACTTACACCTAATACTTACTAACTTACATACCTACATATTGTCGCGACTGTAAACATAATATTTGTGCATAAACTGGAGCATCGTCTGCCAACAAACCGCATTGTGGTTTTGCAGAAGAAAATGTTAATAGGAATAAGTTTACTGCGTGAATAAATAAATTATTAAAACTATTTAAAATTATTAAATTAAAAAGAGACATGACTATATCCCTGATATTTACCATGTTTCCTAATAATCATCAATTAACACATTTGCAACCAAGAACCCGCCTGGCACCCTTAATGTTTGCTGAGCCCGCTAACTAACACACCTAGGGAATTCTGTCGGTTTCTGGTGAATTGTTCCATTTTTACTCTGGTCGGGAAAATGTTAAAGAACTGGGCTCTTGTTTGTGCACATCCACTCTTTTAATCCCCTAAAATAATGACTAAATACATTCTCAGAGGTCCTAAGCCTGCCCGTGCACAAGCTCCAAGTCCACAACCCGGAGGCCATGCCGCACGGCTGCGTGTCCTGCGAGCGCCGGTTCCTGTCGCGCGCCGCCCTGGAGTTCCACATGATGCTGCACACCAAGGACTTGCCGTTCGAGTGTGACGCGTGCAACAAGCGGTTCCGCTCTAAGCGGAGCGTCTCTAACCACATGTGAGTAAGAAAATATATAGGTAAATGTAGTTTCAGTGAGTTAAGGCACACCGAAATGCCATCCCGCTCGAAAGTGGAGCAGCCCAACTGGGGAAGTACCTCCGCATTGCAGAAGACCACAGCCATAATAACACTACTACTTGTTGTGTTCCTGGAGGTGAGCAAGGTCGCCAGATAGCTCCCGAGGGTGCGTTGTGTTGAAAGCGAGGGAACTTGTTCCTTCAGCTGTCAACACGGCGAATTCTCAAACATATCAAGGGTCGTCAACGCCCATGTTACTCCTTTGGAGTTGCATGCGTCTATAGGCTGCGGTGTCCGCTTACCATCAGGCGGGCCGTACGCTTGTTTGCCACCGACGTTGTATAAAAAAGCAGTCTACGCTGCGCCACGTGACCGACAACAATCGTGCAGAGTCAGGTCATTGTTCCCCGCCTGTGAGTATTTAGAATAGGATTCGGGTCTATATTTCTCTCTCACTTGCTCTTACACGTTCTTATGCCAAAGAGCAGATCCCCCAAAAGGTCCAACCCGAATACTATTCATTCTAAGAGCTCTCGGACTGTACGATTGTCGGACGTCCTGGGCGGCCGAGAATGAATGAATGATGGTACGGATAGTATATTCATTCATTCATGCCTCATGGCTGTGTGCGCGGCACGCTGTGTGCGTAAAGCGCGTGGCGCCTCAGTGTGCGTGCCTCGCGTAACTTGGACGTGTATCCGAGCGTGTACGGATAGAACGATGTAATTTGATATGAAGAGAATGTGCACCACACGAATTACGATTTTTGTACAACTGTTTCATCCACCACCGAGGCGATTTTCTCTTCTTGTTGGTAATTCGGTGAATTGCGATAAACGCAGCCGCGGCTGTCATCGTATCCGACGCCATATTGATTCGCCGCGACCACGCTGCCTCCCCCGTGTATGTTTGTGTGGGAAATAGGCTCGCAAGCAGCTCGCCGCGCAGGGTGAGCATGCCTCAGGCTGAGCCGCTCAAATATGTGAATACGGAATCACTTAATGACTTCCATAATTTATAACCACCAGGAATACCTAAGAGAGAATGATGATATTATTACGTTCAAAATCAATATGTGAGGCAGCTCGCACGTACAATTCGCTTTTGCGCAAGTACATTTGCTCAAGTTGTTGGCCGATGATGACACATTTTGAAAAACTGTTCTATAATGTTTAGAAACATTTATTATACACAACGAATAAGATTTTTCAAGAGAATATAACAGTTAAGTAGGAAAAAAATGCATTTTAGTTTTTAAATTTCAAATTGGCGCTAAAACGCTTGTCTGTGTCATGGCGTCCCGAGTGACGTCACGTTTGTATAAACCGAACGCAAACCTTTTTGCTACCTAGATGCTCCATGTCTTGCGCGGCCGTGCGAGCGAGAAAGCGGAGACAATGACATATGAAGACCTGTCAGATAACATGGTTCTATCCCTGTCTTACTATTCGTTCAGTACGTAAGTTTTCTCTGTAATCTGTGGTAATGGCCGTTATGGGTATTTGTTTATACAAGTGTGACGTCATACACTCTGATTGGTGTAACATATCATGGCGGGCGTCCGTATTTTTCGGTTTAATTTTGTCAAAATAAACAATAATCTCTGTAGTGAAAAAATAAAATAAAAGATCACTAGCAAGATCACGATCGTAATTTTAATAGTTCTAATCGAAACATTTATACATTTTAAACATAAAGTTATAAGATCCCGACGACGTGCTCGCGGCAACCAAGTCGATCCCAAATAGGTTATTACAATTAGGTACAAGTAGCACAAACGTCTTCGCGAACCGTACAGATCCCTGGCACAGGGCACGATACGTCAGAGAAACGCATCTGATGGTAAAAACCTTCAAATACGAAGGTGGGTAATGCAACACCGGATTGCAGATGATATGATATGAGATGGAAAAAATATGATAATAAATAAGTGCCAGCATGGATTCCAGAAAGGTAAAAGCACTGATACGCTCTTAGCAGGTTTCTCAGATGAAGTCAATACCTACTTAGCTAATAAAAAAGTAGTTGTGGCAGTGTTTTTCGATTTCAGTAAAGCATTTGACACATTGGACACCTGCACGCTATTAAAGGCCATGAGTGAGTGCGGGGTGGGGGAGCCGCTGAACCGATGGTTCCGCGACTACCTCACTGGGCGCTCGTACCGTGTGCGGGTGGGCTCGGCACTCAGCGACGAGCGGCAGGTGTCGTGTGGCGTGCCGCAGGGCTCTTGTACTGGACCCGTGAGTTATCTGATGCACGTAAACAGCCTGTGCGGCGTGCTGCGACACAGTTCGGCGCACATGTTCGCCGACGACTTGTGCATATTGTGCGCCGGCAGTGCGAGTGAGCTACCCGACACCTGCCGCTTGGTGCAGCATGATGTAGATGCTGTAGTCCGCTGGTCGCACGATAACGGTATTGTGCTTAATGCTGATAAGACTAAGCTGTTAATAATTCGATCACCCTACTTAAAAGTGTCTAGCCTGTCTACTCCCATTGTTACACATGATTTTTCTTGTATGCATAATGATATGCTAGACTGCCACTGCACCCCCATCTCACGCGTTAACTGTGTAACGTATTTAGGCGTCAAAGTAGATGAACACTTTTCCTGGACGCATCATGTAGATTTTATTTATAACAAACTCAGAGTATTATTAGGCAAATTCTATTACTTAAGATTTAAAGTACCTTTACATATCCTAAAGTATTTATATGTATCCTTAGTCGAGTCTATAATTGGTTATGCACTTGACTGCAGAGGCCGAGGGTCGCTAATTACTACGGCGATAGGTGTCTCCGGAAACGTATACCCTATATACTCAACAGCCTGCCCTCTGACATCAGGCAAGAGGCCAATAAAGTTAAACTTTGTAAAAAGCTGAATAGTTACCTTTTTAAACATATTTAGTAAATAATTATTGTACTTACCTGTAGATGTAGTTAATTTAAATAATAGAAATAGAAGAGAGTAGAGACTGCTCGATCCCACAGTCAAACTGTGCAAACGGTTTTGCGGGACATTGTACTTGTTCATATTTTATTATTATTTTCTTAATAAATAAATAAATAAATAAATAATAATAATGGGTGTATAGGTGATCGTGATAAGGATGGCCGAAAGAAGAAGAAACGAAAAGAATGAATCGCGTTGGCGTGCTGATGCCTTTGAGAATTTTGAGAGTTGCCACCGGATGGTTGATATCCCGAACTAAGGATAGCGCCCTGCGCTCAGTTCGTGCAAGGATCAGCAAGCGTGGGTGTACACAATAGCGTCACTAAATCTAAATCGCGGTTACATAGGTGACTAATTAGAACTAACAGAAGGTAGAGGTTTATTAGGTTTCCGGAGACTTCCCTGAGACTTCCTGAGCTCCTTAGCTAGTTGAGCCGCTGCGACGAACCGTTGATCCACTTCAGGTAGGCTCCTTTGAATGAACTCCGCATTCCGGGAGTATAAAAACCCGCAGTGATAGCACGCAGGAATCGTGGGCACAAGCTTCTTTAACAGGGTAACGACCTGACGGAGTGGGTCCTCGTACCCCGATAGGGCAAGCGCTGGGTTGAGTACCCGCACCAGAAAGCTACGACAAAAATAAAGGTAAGATCTACGATATTACTTGATGCGACTATGAACAGACTAGAGACTTATACAACCAATGCTTACCCAGCACGTTCTCGACGGCTGGCCTTTGAATACAATCAAACTCGATGTAAGACGACGCTTGTGAATTCGGAACCTCCTTTTCCTTCACACAATAGCACTTGGTGCTGGCGGCCATAATCTTCGTTGCTTGAGATTCACTCCAACGCCACTGAGTTTTTAAAAGGAAGAATACTATCCCTCAGCTCTTCTATAAGCTGGGATAAAAACAACAGTCTCGAATCACTGACAATAGTTGTTTACTTGACCAATGTCAACTGCTTGTCTGACCTTCGAAAAGAACCTAGCACCAATCATATTTGAAAAATCGAATTGCCTTTTTAAAATTCAAATTGTCCTTTTTAAATCCCACCAGTACAAATACGCTAAGAGTACTGCATGTACCGAGGCCGTACCAGAAATCTTAAGTTGTGGACGCCACCTACCGGGAAGACGTAAAAGTCCTAGAGACACCTGACAACGATAACAGAAAACACAAGTGACCATGAACCCTGAAGGAAAAAGGTTCAAGTAATATGCGTTAGATGGCGCAGAAACTAAAATCAGTAATTTAAAAATTCAGCGGTTTAACCGACAGTGTTGTTCTGCAGATGAGTTAACGCTGCATCTCTTACTTAATAAAAAAATATGAGCATTTTTCGAATTCTATAATTAAAATTTCACTAAGAAAATAGCATATTTTAGTGATTTTCAATTAGTGTCATCATGCCTATTGTATTAAAAAAATATATAAAATTCTGTTTTGAAAAAGAGTTTTCTACGCCGTTTTTTCTCGAGGCAGAGGTTTTCTTTCCGAACCGGTGGTAGTTTACCGAGATTCATAGGTGCATGCATATGCCTGAATTGAAGAATAAATAAGTTGCACCGAGCAGCTACTGGAGAGGAGAATGAGTTACAATAGTAAAGGCTGTTTTCTTTTCCAGACGGCAGGTGCATGAAAAAGAAAAATCGCACCAGTGCCATGTTTGTTCGAAGGGTTTCTTCAAAAAAGATGCACTCCTGAGACATATGAGGTAGGTAGGTGAGGATTTGTTTGCTAGGAAGTAAGAAATATGAATGTTATTTATTTTACTTTTTGTCTTGTTCTATATGTATTAAAAATGTCATTTCACTTGTACACGAAAGAACAAATTAAGCCGCGTACACACAGGGCAAGCGTAGACCAACAAATAAGGACGCTGGACGATCTGTTAGAATGAGATAGTTTAAGTATAATTGGGTTACTTTATTGTATTTATTTTTCAAATAACACATCTGTTTTGCATTCAACTAAGATTAATATACAAAGGTAATAAATAAAAAACTAAATTAAAATAAAATAGATTAAAACTAAACTAAATCTAAAAATGGCCCCTGCGGCATTGTGCCGAAGATGCTGGCAGCATTACCTCGCTGAATAGCTAAGCTAATTCTTTGTGCGAGATAACTGCCAGCCCTTCGGTCACCGGTGGCATCTGTAAGCCTCTTCGATATCTCTTTGAAGAGGCTTAGAGCTCCAGGGCCCCACGGACCAAGGGTCTCGACGCCAAAAGGCACGAAATTATATTCGGCGCCGAGACCACTATATTTTCCCACCTTCGCAGCTTCGGCCGCCTCTGCTGCAGCTGCTGCCCTCGTAGAGGTACGGTGGAGATGCGACGGGGCTAGTGTGTCAACACAGGTTGCATCCCACACCAGGACCCGTCCCATACTCCACGGGACTAATGACATTCCGTCCGGTCTCTTGCCATCGTTTCTTAGAATGCCAGACGGCTCTAAAACAGCTGGCACATTAGCCGATGCAAGAGACCGACGAATAATGTCATTAAGGGCAGCATGCCTAGAGAAGCGACCCGCGCTTTTCTGGCAGGAGAGCCCGTGGTGCCCAAGCCAATCTACTTCGCTTCCGCAGGGGCATCGATGTGGGGCGCAGACCGGGACCCCAAGACGCAGGCAAACTGAAAAACGGAGAGTATTTGGATCTAAGAATGTCCCAGTGCTTGCAGAAGGGTGTGCGTGGAGCCAGTAACCAGCCTCTCTTGTGTTTACCGCCAATAGTCTGGCTCGTTCTGCAGTGGCGCACTGGGTAGATAGTGAGTTAGCGGTCAATTGGCATATTGGGTCGTCCCAACACCTTTGTGAGTTTGGATGGTCAGGGAAATTTTGTCCGGGGCAAGCAGTTAACCAGGCACTTTTCGCGTCCTCCAAGCCCGATGTCTCATAGTGTGTAGGCAGGATCTTACCTATGAGACTAGACGAGCTGTGGCATGACGACAAAAAAGCCGGTAACGCGACACTAGTAATTTTGCGAATCCCTAAACCACCGTACCGGATGGGTAGGGTTCCTTGGGTCCAGGACTGCTCGCTTAGCTGAATGTTGAGGATGGATTCTAAATTAATTTTGATTAATATGTCGATTTGTGATAAAAGATTTCGATGTTTCCAAAGAGGGCAGCAGCGAAGCACATAAGTTAATTTAGGGACAAAAAGGCAAAATTTCATAACAGTAAGAGCATAATGAGGACTAATTTCCAAGAGGCGACGAGAGTGATTTTGGAATTTAGATATGGAATTTTGAATGTAATCAGCGTAAGAATCCTCATAAATGGGGGACCCTAAGAGGCAAAGTGTATTCTTATTGAGTATTTTGATGTTCGGTGCAAGTTGGTTGAACTTGTGTATTATGTTATTTGAGTCATTCAAAGAATTTGGAATGTATAGTTCGCATTTGTTGAAATTAAGTTCTAGGCCAATGGTTTTAAATTTATCAATGAGTGTAGAAAGATCGGAAAGTACAGAGTCAGCGTCACCTCCTAAGGTCCCATCATCCAGGTACCACGCATTAAATTTGGATGCCAAATTTTGTATTATCGGATTTATAGCCAAACTGAAAATTGCTGGCCCCAGAGGATCGCCTTGCTGACAGCCAACTTCGGATGACAACTCGTTTGACCGGTACATCAACTTTGTTGGGTCCGCGTAGCAATGAAGAAGGTAATTATATAATTCAGGGATGTTCGACTGGATTTCCGTCAGCAAGGCATCTCTATTCACAGAATTGAAAGCGTTCTTTACGTCAATTTTAAGCAACACCTCGCAATCTCCGTTGCTGAGGTAAGTGCGGAGCGCGTGTACGGCGGCTTCGCAACCCCCTCTAACGCCAAAGCCTAACTGAACCGGTTCAAATTGTTTTTGCAATTTATCAATTATATAACGTACTGCTATTTTGGAAGCCAGGCGGCGAAGTGTTGCCCCAACAGCAATTGGCCTTACCCCTCCATCTTTCTTTGTCAGGGCGATTAGGTTCGCACCGTACAAGATTGGTACAATATCCGGGTGAATACTGCCAGAGTACATAAAATTTATAAGTTTTGTAATGCTATTGATGAGTTTTTCACCTGCATCACCTACGGACTGGGACGTCAGATCTTTCAAGTGTTGCGGTGAAAGGCCGTCAAGCCCTGCAGCAGAACCGGTTTTAAATGTTAGAATCGCATTGAATACGTCTAAATTTTTTATCTGCATGCATGACTCGATTGCTGTTGGAGGGTCGTAAAAATAAGGTGACGCAGGTGCGGGAGGGTGTTTCGTCAGTAGGGCCGAAAGAGTATCCGGGTTGTCTGGAGATAGCTCGTCACTCGAGAAAAGTAGGCGAGCGGCGCCTTTGAGGTCACCGTCACTGATTTTATTCTCGATGGTTTTGATAGGGTTGTGAAATGAGACAGGCTTTATGTGCGTGGGTAATGGGATGCAGTGGTCTGTGCAGTTATTCTTAATTTTTTGTGTAAGAGACTTATTAGTATCATCCTCTTTTGCATGTAATATCAAATATGGAAAAAGGAGAAGGTTGTGCCAGTCTTGGGGAGAGTTACATTCATAGCATTTTTGTATGATGTGTGAGAGGTGGGTAGCTACAGTGATTCTGGCACCGCGAGGTATACGTTTGACGATCTGGATGCTGTTTTTAAGATGACTGAGGCGAAAATGGAATGGCTGATTTAGAGTTGGTGTATTGATTAAATTTAGAGGAGACGCATCTTGACTGAGGCAGTTACGGTGGGATTTGGATTTGTGGATATTAAGGCCTCTAGTAGATTTAAAAGATTTGGTACACAAATTACAAACAAAGTTGACCGAGCTACCTCCAGACTGGGTCGCGGTCTGCATTAGATTAAACTAAATAAAATTATATAAACAATTAAACACTTAGTAGGTATAAACACACAAAAGAAGAAAGCGTTCTACGATCGACACTGCACTTTAGCGGTATTGTATATGTACGGCGAGAGTAACTGAACACTTGATTTTCTTATTTACAATATTTACAAAACAAGCACTGCGAAACCATATGTCAATTTTGACACTGTCACTCTGGGGCGCAGCCCTTGGCCGCAAGCGAATAAAAACTTCTTTTTTGTATTTTTCTCTGGGCCGGGCGGGCGGGAGGCGTCGCGCCGTCCGGCGCTGCCAACGGTCTTATGTTAAGCGGTGTCCGCACGCTCAGACAAAATTGTTTATCAGAACGGCCTATGGATTGATAAAAAGCTTGGGTTGACAGCTTCAATCGACTGTAAATTTTTCTTTGCTGTAATTATCTACCGTATTTTATTGTTTTTCATGTCTATTAAGTACATGATCATGTTTTAGCTAATACAGATAATTTGTATATAGTTTAAATAGTAAAAATATCAAATAATAAATAATTTAGGAATTCAGTTTTAAAATTCCTTGTTGACAGCTAGATTAGATCGCCGATTTAAGTCTTAGGCAGGGTTACTTGTATTAGAAACAAAATAAATTCAACCCCTCAAGGCTTTAGAGTCAATTTGGCCTGTTATACAAAATTACCCGTACAATTAAAATTTAAACAAACTGCTCATGACTTAAGGCTCATTTTCGCAGATCGCACACAAACGAGCGCCCGTACTCGTGCGAGGACTGCGGCAAGACGTTCTCCGACAAGAAGACCCTGAAGAACCACCAACTCATCCACGCCGGCGTCAAGAGCTTCCGCTGTCAGCTCTGCGACATGACCTTCATTAGATCCGGGTACAGCAACAATGCAAATACTCTTTAAAACAAGTGTGTCAAAAATTTCATTTTTGGTACAAGCTTTTATTGCCGACTGTACTTTAATGTGTACCATCATTAGCTACTCATTGAAACGATTCTAACGAGCCCAAACGGGGGGTTATGACCGTTAAGTAATGAGATGATCCCATGGCCACCTTCTGTCTCCATCATCAGATCAGCTCGATGGTACCATAATATTGAATTGTCATCCAAACTACACTTATACCGAAAATTTCAGCTCAATCGGTCACCGGGAAGTGGGTCAAATTTAACTCGCAAGATTTGATTACAGACGGTCAGACAACGGGACAGGTGATTTTGATTTTTGTATTAGTAAATCAATATATTTGAACCATAACAATAATTTATCAAAAATATACCAAACAGTATTTTTATAACTGAGCAGTATGTAAGGACTCAGGTCTCACGTACCTACTGAAAAAAAACAAAGATTTTCATTTCTTTTCCTCGCAATCGAAGTAAAAAGTAGAGTGTGCAATTCGTCCATAAAACCCATTTGACACTCGATTTTATATCCATACTAGCTTCTGCCCGCGACTTCGTCCGCCCCTCATTTCAACCCCTCAGAGGATGATTTGCGGGATAAAAACTATCCTATGTCCTGCCCCAGGACTCAAAATATCTCTATACCAAATTTCATCCAAATCGGTTCAGCGGTTTAAGCGTGAAAAGGTAACAGACAAACAGACACTTTCGCATTTATAATATTAGTATGGAAGTATGGATATAAACGTCTCGCGTGAAATGGTGCGTTATATGCACTTGTTGTATAATCTACTATTGCTATTTCCACAGGTATCTAAAGGTGCACATGATCAGCCACACGAAGGAAAAGCGTTACGCGTGCCAGTACTGCGGCGTGCGCTTCGGCCGCTCCGACCACCGCCGCCGCCACGAGTTCACCGCGCACCAGAAACACCTCACCAGCGACTGACCACCCTATCTCCGCGCGGCACGGCTCAAACTCGCCCGGCCAGTGGAACACAGCTGCAGCGATAACTTTGTAATATCATCTGTATTAGGAATTAGTTCGCCACGCACCAGAAACACCTCACCAGCGACTGACCACCCTATCTCCGCGCGGCACGGCTCAAACTCGCCCGGCCAGTGGAACACAGCTGCAGCGATAACTTTGTAATATCATCTGTATTAGGAATTAGTTCGCCACGCACCAGAAACACCTCGCCAGCGACTGACCACCCTATCTCCGCGCGGCACGGCTCAAACTCGCCTGGCCAGTGGAACACAGCTGCAGTGATAACTTTGTAATGTCATCTGTATTGGGAATTAGTTCGCCACGCACCAGAAACACCTCGCCAGCGACTGACCACCCTATTTCCGCGCGGCACGGCTCAAACTCGCCCGGCTGGTGCAACACAGCTGCAGCGATAACTTTGTCTTACTATCGGTATTGCGAATTAGTTCGCCGCGCACCAGAAACACCTCGCAAGCGACTGACCACCCTATCTCCGCGCGGCACGGCTCAAACTCGCCCGGCCAGTGGAACACAGCTGCAGCGATAACTTTGTAATATCATCTGTATTGGGAATTAGTTCGCCACGCACCAGAAACACCTCGCCAGCGACTGACTACCCTATCTCCGCGCGGCACGGCTCAAACTCGCCCGGCCAGTGGAACACAGCTGCAGCGATAACTTTGTCTTACCATCGTTATTGGGAATTAGTTCGCCGCGCACCAGAAACACCTCGCCAGCGACTGACCACCCTATCTCCGCGCGGCACGGCTCAAACTCGCCCGGCTGGTGCGACACAGCTGCAGCGATAACATTGTCTTATCATCGGTATTGGGAATTAGTTCGCCGCGCACCAGAAACATCTCGTCAGCGACTGACCACCATATCTCCATGCGGCACGGCTCAAACTCGCCCGGTCGGCGGAACACAGGTGCAGCGATAACTTTGTAGTATCATCGGTTTTAGGAACAAGTCGCCTGCTAATTTAATGACGACTTTAAGTACTACAGAATACGGCAGGAAGCTGTTGAGTACCAGGTGCAGAGATAACATTGTATTCTCGGTTTTATACACGCAGCTGATTTTAATCGCCTGGTCGCGGATTGGTTACCTTATTTACATTGCAATACGAGTTGGAGTCGCTTGGCTGTTGTAACAGAGATGCAGCGATAACGTTTCATACAATTTGTACACTTGATTGAAAACGCTCATATTCATAAATATAAAAATCTCATCTGGGAATTCATACAAGCTACGGTAGGTACCTACTTAGGTAGTGGTTCAGGCATGTGGTTGTGCCAGTGGGCGGCACATAGCACGTAGAACCGATGGGCGTTGGGGCGGAAAGGTTCTCGAGTGGTGACCACGTATCGGAAGGCGCGGCGTGGGTGGACTGATGACCTGGTAAAGGTCGCGGGAGTCCGTTGGATGCGGTCGGCGCAAGATCAACCACTTTGGCACTCTTGGGGGGACGCCTACGTCCAGCAGTGTACGTCTTTTGGCTAATATGATGATGATGATGATGATACCAAATCTTGGGATTAGGTGTTAAAGACTACCCCAGGGTCATTTAGCGCCACAACGAAGACTAACACTAGGAGGATTATCATTTGGGAATTAATCTTGCGAACTTTTCAGCTCAAGAATGCATATTTTCCGTTTAAAACTCAGCAAAGTTAAACAGCGTACATTTTCTACATTTAAGTCCCTACTTGCCCGTGGTCCACCTAATCTGTTCACCTGGGTGGACCACGGGAAGTTTTTTCTACCCGTGGTCCACCTAGGTGGACTAAGGTGAACCACGGGCTTTTTTTTTACCCGTGGTACACCTATGTAAACTTTGCTAAAAGACCTTCTTTAATATGAGGAAGTGAAATATCACATTTTCGGTTCTGGCGCTTCGCCGGCCGCTGCCGCGGCACGCTCGCTTCGCTCGCTCGGCTCGCGCTATAAGGTCGCAGTACTTCTAACACTCCTCCTCGCTTCGCTCGTCGTCGTACCTACACCGACCTGACTTAGGTAGTAATTTTGGTATTACGCGTAAAAACATTTTGGTAAATCACGTATTTAGTAATTTGCGTGTAATTTTGGGGCATTCATCTATACAGTCTACTGGAGAAGTTTACCGAGGTGAACCACCACCAATAAGTTTTTACCTTAGTCCACCTAGGTGGACCACGGGTAGAAAAAACTTCCCGTGGTCCACCCAGGTGAACAGATTAGGTGGACCACGGGCAAGGAGCTATTTAAGTTTGTACTTATTCCTTCTGACGAGCAATATCCGAATCTTATTTTTTTTATTATGAATATATTTTTGCAAGATGTAAATTTGTTTCATTTTTAACTAATATTTCCGTTTCCTCATTTTTATATGGGATACACACAGAAATATATCATGCCATGCCTACTGATAGGACCCCTGCGGCGCTCCCGCGAAACGAAAACGAAGTTTGTTTCTATGTCCTCTCTGTCGCTCGAAAAAGCAAGTGCGACAGAGAGGGAGACACTCGAACGAAAGTTGCGCTTCTGTTGTTTCATGCTTTTTTCGAAATAAAAGAAATACAATCTTATTTCGAACACTAGTTGATTCAAGTTTAATTGCCATGGTTTTAGACATTAGGAAATGAATTTAACTTAATGTCATGAAGTGGAAATATAATTTTGTAAGTTTGAAGGTAGGCGATATATGTGGAGCTACCGCTACCTTTGATTAAAAAAAAAACATTAATCAATAGGTAATGTAGAATGGACGTTTGGGATAGACTAGACTATTTTAATTCGTCTGCTTGCGTTCTTTGTATTACTAGGACGCGGGTATCTCCTTCAAAAACAAGTTGATAAATCAATTGATATCGAAGAATACAGGAAAAATGAAAAACAAAATCTTATCATAATTAAACAATATTATTAAAAGCCATCAAAAAGTACAATACTAGTCACACACACACAATGTATCTATAAGACAGCGGAGACACAGAAAACAGTCCTAAACACTAATGTCCGGGCCTCAATAACGAGAAATGCCATTAATTATCGCGATAATGGATGTTAATGTTAACCGTACGGGCACACTACACTTATCGCGATAATTAATGGCATTTCTCGTTAGTGAACAGAATGACCTAAGTTCCATAATGTCCCCATCTAGCTCTATAGTGATGGATTCTATATGGCACGACAGCTGCCGGTGCCATATTTAAATGTCTGTCAAATGAGATTATTGTAACCCACCCTTAAAATTATAATTGGAAGGCATAGCGGTTTCTCGGCAGCTCTTGCCAGGCTAAATTGAGCCGTATCTCCCGACAAACAAGATTAGTTTAAGGTTTCCCAGCGACATCGCTCATGCCAGGCTATAATCAGCTGTATCCCCAAGTGAATAAAGTCTATTAAGGGCAGAGCGGTTTCTCGGCGACGTCGCCGGCCTCCAGCTCCGCGACCACGCAGACGTCCTCGCAGAGCGCCGGCCGCTCGCCCGGCTCCAGGATGTTCAGCGTGTTGGACACGCTCTCCAGCCGCTCTTCCAAGTACGGGTACTCGCGGCGGAGGACTGCCACGATGTGCCTGGAAATGGTAGTCAAATGTTTGACATTGGACATCATCAATTACCTATTTAAAGGCTCCTAGATCAACCCGGCTGGTCCCCACGGGATATCCGACCAAAACCCTCCAAACCCTCCAATGACAAACGTAGTGCTGGCCAGATGGACTGATGACTTGAGAAGGCCTCTATTTCACCAACTTGACAATTGTCACCTGACAACGACAGTTCTCACAAGTAACCTAGCGACCACCTTAAAGCTCGCAGTTGTTTTATACGTTAAATGCTGCGATTCCAAAGATACCTATGCGGTAATCGCAGGTATCCATGGAATCGCAGCGTTTATCGCATAAAACAACCCCGTGCTCTTTACTTCTAGAACAAGCCATGTATGGCGTATTGTAAGTGTCAGGTGCCAATTGTCAAGTTGGTGAATGCCTGCCTGGTAGTGTTGACTGGATGACGAAAACGGGAGAGTGGGTCTCTCGTGGCGTGCCAGACTTCCAGCAGTGGACTGCAATAGACTGATGTGTGTATGATGTATGGGCGGGGACGTTGCACGTAGAACCGATGGCCGTTGGGGCGGAAAGGTTCTTCAGTGGCAACCACGTACCGGAAGGCGCACCGTGGGTACCGCCACAAGGTGGGCTGATGAGCTGGTAAAGGTCGCGGGAGTCTGCTGGATGCGGGTGTCGCAAGACCGCTCACTTTGGCACTCTTTGGTGGAGGGCTTTGTCCAGCAGTGAACGTCTTTCGGCTGATATGATGATGATGATGATGCCAAATCTTGGGATTAGGTGTCAAAGACTACGACATAGTGGACTGATGAGCTGATAAAGGTCGCGGGAGTCCGCTGGATGCGGGTGGCGCAAGACTTATCACTTTGGGACTCTTTGGGGGAGGTCTATGTCCAGCAATGGACGTCTTTCGGCTGATATGATGATGATGATGATGACAGCACTGACCTGATGCGCTCGTTGAGCGCGCTGGCCTGCTTGTACTCGGTCATCACGACGGCTTTCGGCTTCTTCACGCGCAGCGACTGCCGCTTGATGGCCGTGCCCAGCTCGGTGCCGAGCCGCTGGTTGCGTACCACGCGCTCCAGGAGCTGTGACGTCAGATAACGTGACACTTATGAACAATACTTCCAGAGAGGTACACTCGGGTGTCAAATATAAGAAGACTGGCTGCGATGGCACAAACCGCGTATGCTCGGTAGCCGTTATAACTTACTGTTACTTAATGTTGAGAGACATTTGTAGCCGAGTGGTAAGGCAACTTTCAATTTGGAGATCGTGGGCTCGGACATTAGCTCGTACCATTAGGATTCTAACCCTTTGACAGCCAGCGTGAAAAACAAAATGCTGCCTACCTGACGCCAGTATTAAATTAGAAGCTATGAGCGAGTATGAAAATTATCGTCGTCCGTGGCCGTCGTGGCGCCAATGGCACGACTTTTAGCTGTCGGCCACAGCCGACTAAGGCTGTCAAAAGGTTTAAAAAAATCCATGTTATATGAATATGCTTTTTGGTGCCGGAAATCAACATGAGGAAACCTGCCTAACCCCGATACGATCTAGTTTTTTTCTGGGTTGGAAGTTGAGATGACAGTCGCTTTCGTAGAAAACTATTGCCGAACGCCTGGGAATAGGTGCCAAAGCGGACTCTAGCGTCCTTTCGGGTACAACCGGGAAAAACTAGGCAGATGAATGTTGGAGAAAAAAATTGCCAGGCATCGGATCGCTTGATCGTCTCTTATCAAGTGACTGCGACTAAATTGCCACTCACCCACTGCTTGTCTCTCTCGGCGGCTCGGGTGTCGCGCAGCAACTCCGCGACTGATTCTTCAAGCTGCGAGTTGAGTGCGCTGGTCTCTGCCGTCTCTTTCTCTAACCGAGCCTGCTCCTGTTGTAGACTCTCCATCTTCGCTTTAGCTTCTGCTAAATCCTGGAATGTTGAAGAAAGTTATTACTGGGCACTAAAACTAGTAAGTTGAAAAGGCAGCGGGTCGGCCATTTTAACTGAATAACCGATAATCGGTGAGGTGCCATATTTTTGAGTGGAAGCTGCGATTGGGAATTGGTGTAGTGCGTATTCAAACTAGGTGGAGTGACGATGTATGCAGGTTGGCTGGCAAGAGCTGGATGAGATTAGCTGCGGATCGTGCTCAGGGGCGTGTAATTGGAGAAGCCTATGCCCAGCTGTGGACTAAGATAGGCTGATGATGATGACATTCGACACCCGACTGCATATCAGCTCTGGCCAGCCGTGAGTTGTGGTTTCTGTGGCTCTGTGGGAACAAGACTCGGTCTCTAGATCTGCTTATACGCGGCGCCAGCCCTGGCCGTCAGGTAGATCAGAGTGGGAGCTTGTGGTCCTGAGGGCTCTAGAGTCTCCCAGTCTGTTCCTTTTAGTCTGCAATACCTGGTGAATCGTTGCACGTCAGCCCTGGCCAGCCGCAGCTTGTGGTGGTATACTGGCTCTGGGACGTGGTCCCGTGGATACAATACGCGGTCTCTAGATCTGCTTATACGTAGCGCCAGTCCTGGCCGTCAGGTAGACCAGAGTGGGAGCTTGTGGTCCTGAGGGCTCTAAAGTCTCCCCGTCTGTTCCCTTTAGTCTCCAATACCTTGGTGACTCGTTGCACGTCAGCCCTGGCCAGCCGCAGCTTGTGGTGGTACTGGGTCTGGGACGTGGTCCCGTGGGCGCCGTGGGCCGCCTCCAGCGCGGCCTGCGAGCGGCTCTTGTCCATGGCGGTCTCTCGGCGCGTCACCAGCATCGCCAGGTCTTCGGAGAGCTTCTCACCAGTGCGCCGGAGTTGCTCGCGACGAACCTGCATAATTCAAAATTCAAGTACTTATTCTGCAAGTATCAAGGGCTCTTTTATATGGCAGAGTTTTACAGATAGAATTAGGTGCAATGGCAACATAACTTATATAGGCTGATTTATTATTATTATTGAGGAGGAACACTGCAATGACTGCAAATAAGACGGAAGGTAATATATACTCCTGATTGATAACTTCTGTCTCAGTAAGGGTTAGTCTTGTACTTACGTAATTAGATAATGAAAGGCACATTATTAAAGGAAAACATATTAAGTTCTTTGTCGTTAAGTACTTAACCGCAACGCTTAAGGCGTAGCTACGGCGCCGGGATGAATAGCGTGCTTCGATCTGAGGAGTGTACTGGTACTGCTATTGTTAAGCCGCGTATCCGTTTGCAAACAAACTCAAGCAAACAGCCTCAAGTCGAGGCTGCTCGGACTGAGGCATAGGCCCGAGGCACAATGCGGATCAAGCTGAGGCAACACGGCTCATCGTGATCCGCGACTTCCGAGCCAGTTTAAAACAACACGCGAGACAACACTCCCGTCTCCATCAAATGCACGGCTCAGACTGAGGCCCCTTTGAGCACGGCAAAAAGACCGACAAAATATGGCGCGGCTCGCGGCGCCGAATTTCCCTCGTCGCGCCTCAGGATGAGGCAACGTCTCCACTTGCGCAGCCTCGGAGCGAGACAGCCGCTCGGCACGAGGCTGCCTCACGTGGATACGCGGCTTTAGAAAGGTAGGGTTATTGGTAAATGGGTGCAAAGGAACTGCTTAACCTCCATCCTGTGGATCTCAGTCCTCATCTGCCCGATCTCGCCGGCTGCCGATTTGGCGCTCTGCATGTTCTTCTTCAATTCCACAGCCATGATGCCCTGAGCATAAAACCATAGTTAAAGCCCCTGAACACTCCTTTGGATTAAGACTGGTTCTAGAGCGACCATTGGGCTGCGGTCCGTTGCACGGACTGTGACCATTCTAAAAACTAGCGCTGGTCATTTCTGGCCTGCACATGCTGAGATTAGGACCCATTGCCTCATTTAATATGATTGTATGTGTTTAGTTAAGGTTATGTATTGTATGGCAATAAAGTTTCTTTATTACTTTCTTTCAGTAATGACTGGCCATTAGTTGCCTGTTTAGACTTGAACAATGATTGTGACCTGTTTCTCGATACGGTGTGTAGGTAATTATTACGAGTAGGCACGTATAAGTTTAACTTGTGTTGAAATTGTGTCAGGTCTCTTCACTAGTCAGGCCATTAACAGCGAATTTTTAACAGCTTGATCGAAGATCTAGTGTAAAACAAGAACTCACCTTCCGTTGCCATATGAGCGCTTCCCTCTGGATCCGGTCGAGGCTTTGCGTGAGGTTTATCTTCTCTTTGTCCATAGTTTCGATCGACTCTTCCAAATCGAACACTTCTGCTTCTGCATCCTGTAAGCCGTACATATTTTAGTTTATTCACCACAAAACTAACATAGAGAAATACAATCACCATGTGATAAGTACGTGTAGCTAGGTGAACATCTAACACATCTAACTTTTGAGGTTCTTCCTCAATGCAAATGTACCTGTTCATTGACTTCTGGGGAGCCAAACCTATTGGCCTGGGGAGTCAAATTTCATAATAGTGTCTCCTTTTAGAGAGAGAGAGAAACGTAGACGAGGACTATTAGGGATCCACATTTAGCTTGCCGCGCAGCGCAACATGGCTAGTCCATGTTACTGGCCATGAGAGAGCCAGAGTGACTGACCTTGAGTTTGGCCTGGTACTCGTACGCCAGCGCGGCGTGGTCCCGCTTGAGCGCGTCCCCGCGCTCGCCGGCCTCCTTGCGCGCGCGCTCCAGCACGTCCAGCTTGCCGCGCAGCGCAACATGGCTAGTCCATGTTACTGGCCATGAGAGAGCCAGAGTGACTGACCTTGAGTTTGGCCTGGTACTCGTACGCCAGCGCGGCGTGGTCCCGCTTGAGCGCGTCCCCGCGCTCGCCGGCCTCCTTGCGCGCGCGCTCCAGCACGTCCAGCTTGCCGCGCAGCGCAACATGGCTAGTCCATGTTACTGGCCATGAGAGAGCCAGAGTGACTGACCTTGAGTTTGGCCTGGTACTCGTACGCCAGCGCGGCGTGGTCCCGCTTGAGCGCGTCCCCGCGCTCGCCGGCCTCCTTGCGCGCGCGCTCCAGCACGTCCAGCTTGCCGCGCAGCGCAACATGGCTAGTCCATGTTACTGGCCATGAGAGAGCCAGAGTGACTGACCTTGAGTTTGGCCTGGTACTCGTACGCCAGCGCGGCGTGGTCCCGCTTGAGCGCGTCCCCACGCTCGCCGGCCTCCTTGCGCGCGCGCTCCAGCACGTCCAGCTTGCCGCGCAGCGCAACATGGCTAGTCCATGTTACTGGCCATGAGAGAGCCAGAGTGACTGACCTTGAGTTTGGCCTGGTACTCGTACGCCAGCGCGGCGTGGTCCCGCTTGAGCGCGTCCCCACGCTCGCCGGCCTCCTTGCGCGCGCGCTCCAGCACGTCCAGCTTGCCGCGCAGCGCAACATGGCTAGTCCATGTTACTGGCCATGAGAGAGCCAGAGTGACTGACCTTGAGTTTGGCCTGGTACTCGTACGCCAGCGCGGCGTGGTCCCGCTTGAGCGCGTCCCCACGCTCGCCGGCCTCCTTGCAAGCGCGCTCCAGCACGTCCAGCTTGCCGCGCAGCGCAACATGGCTAGTCCATGTTACTGGCCATGAGAGAGCCAGAGTGACTGACCTTGAGTTTGGCCTGGTACTCGTACGCCAGCGCGGCGTGGTCCCGCTTGAGCGCGTCCCCGCGCTCGCCGGCCTCCTTGCGCGCGCGCTCCAGCACGTCCAGCTTGCCGCGCAGCGCAACATGGCTAGTCCATGTTACTGGCCATGAGAGAGCCAGAGTGACTGACCTTGAGTTTGGCCTGGTACTCGTACGTCAGCGCGGCGTGGTCCCGCTTGAGCGCGTCCCCGCGCTCGCCGGCCTCCTTGCGCGCGCGCTCCAGCACGTCCAGCTTGCCGCGCAGCGCAACATGGCTAGTCCATGTTACTGGCCATGAGAGAGCCAAAGTGACTGACCTTGAGTTTGGCCTGGTACTCGTACGCCAGCGCGGCGTGGTCCCGCTTGAGCGCGTCCCCGCGCTCGCCGGCCTCCTTGCGCGCGCGCTCCAGCACGTCCAGCTTGCCGCGCAGCGCAACATGGCTAGTCCATGTTACTGGCCATGAGAGAGCCAGAGTGACTGACCTTGAGTTTGGCCTGGTACTCGTGCGCCAGCGCGGCGTGGTCCCGCTTGAGCGCGTCCCCGCGCTCGCCGGCCTCCTTGCGCGCGCGCTCCAGCACGTCCAGCTTGCCGCGCAGCGCAACATGGCTAGTCCATGTTACTGGCCATGAGAGAGCCAGAGTGACTGACCTTGAGTTTGGCCTGGTACTCGTACGCCAGCGCGGCGTGGTCCCGCTTGAGCGCGTCCCCGCGCTCGCCGGCCTCCTTGCGCGCGCGCTCCAGCACGTCCAGCTTGCCGCGCAGCGCAACATGGCTAGTCCATGTTACTGGCCATGAGAGAGCCAGAGTGACTGACCTTGAGTTTGGCCTGGTACTCGTACGCCAGCGCGGCGTGGTCCCGCTTGAGCGCGTCCCAGCGCTCGCCGGCCTCCTTGCGCGCGCGCTCCAGCACGTCCAGCTTGCCGCGCAGCGCAACATGGCTAGTCCATGTTACTGGCCATGAGAGAGCCAGAGTGATTGACCTTGAGTTTGGCCTGGTACTCGTACGCCAGCGCGGCGTGGTCCCGCTTGAGCGCGTCCCCGCGCTCGCCGGCCTCCTTGCGCGCGCGCTCCAGCACGTCCAGCTTGCCGCGCAGCGCAACATGGCTAGTCCATGTTACTGGCCATGAGAGAGCCAGAGTGACTGACCTTGAGTTTGGCCTGGTACTCGTACGCCAGCGCGGCGTGGTCCCGCTTGAGCGCGTCCCCGCGCTCGCCGGCCTCCTTGCGCGCGCGCTCCAGCACGTCCAGCTTGCCGCGCAGCGCAACATGGCTAGTCCATGTTACTGGCCATGAGAGAGCCAGAGTGACTGACCTTGAGTTTGGCCTGGTACTCGTACGCCAGCGCGGCGTGGTCCCGCTTGAGCGCGTCCCCGCGCTCGCCGGCCTCCTTGCGCGCGCGCTCCAGCACGTCCAGCTTGCCGCGCAGCGCAACATGGCTAGTCCATGTTACTGGCCATGAGAGAGCCAGAGTGACTGACCTTGAGTTTGGCCTGGTACTCGTACGCCAGCGCGGCGTGGTCCCGCTTGAGCGCGTCCCCGCGCTCGCCGGCCTCCTTGCGCGCGCGCTCCAGCACGTCCAGCTTGCCGCGCAGCGCAACATGGCTAGTCCATGTTACTGGCCATGAGAGAGCCAGAGTGACTGACCTTGAGTTTGGCCTGGTACTCGTACGCCAGCGCGGCGTGGTCCCGCTTGAGCGCGTCCCCGCGCTCGCCGGCCTCCTTGCGCGCGCGCTCCAGCACGTCCAGCTTGCCGCGCAGCGCAACATGGCTAGTCCATGTTACTGGCCATGAGAGAGCCAGAGTGACTGACCTTGAGTTTGGCCTGGTACTCGTACGCCAGCGCGGCGTGGTCCCGCTTGAGCGCGTCCCCGCGCTCGCCGGCCTCCTTGCGCGCGCGCTCCAGCACGTCCAGCTTGCCGCGCAGCGCAACATGGCTAGTCCATGTTACTGGCCATGAGAGAGCCAGAGTGACTGACCTTGAGTTTGGCCTGGTACTCGTACGCCAGCGCGGCGTGGTCCCGCTTGAGCGCGTCCCCGCGCTCGCCGGCCTCCTTGCGCGCGCGCTCCAGCACGTCCAGCTTGCCGCGCAGCGCAACATGGCTAGTCCATGTTACTGGCCATGAGAGAGCCAGAGTGACTGACCTTGAGTTTGGCCTGGTACTCGTACGCCAGCGCGGCGTGGTCCCGCTTGAGCGCGTCCCCGCGCTCGCCGGCCTCCTTGCGCGCGCGCTCCAGCACGTCCAGCTTGCCGCGCAGCGCAACATGGCTAGTCCATGTTACTGGCCATGAGAGAGCCAGAGTGACTGACCTTGAGTTTGGCCTGGTACTCGTACGCCAGCGCGGCGTGGTCCCGCTTGAGCGCGTCCCCGCGCTCGCCGGCCTCCTTGCGCGCGCGCTCCAGCACGTCCAGCTTGCCGCGCAGCGCAACATGGCTAGTCCATGTTACTGGCCATGAGAGAGCCAGAGTGACTGACCTTGAGTTTGGCCTGGTACTCGTACGCCAGCGCGGCGTGGTCCCGCTTGAGCGCGTCCCCGCGCTCGCCGGCCTCCTTGCGCGCGCGCTCCAGCACGTCCAGCTTGCCGCGCAGCGCAACATGGCTAGTCCATGTTACTGGCCATGAGAGAGCCAGAGTGACTGACCTTGAGTTTGGCCTGGTACTCGTACGCCAGCGCGGCGTGGTCCCGCTTGAGCGCGTCCCCGCGCTCGCCGGCCTCCTTGCGCGCGCGCTCCAGCACGTCCAGCTTGCCGCGCAGCGCAACATGGCTACCATGTTACTGGCCATGAGAGAGCCAGAGTGACTGACCTTGAGTTTGGCCTGGTACTCGTACGCCAGCGCGGCGTGGTCCCGCTTGAGCGCGTCCCCGCGCTCGCCGGCCTCCTTGCGCGCGCGCTCCAGCACGTCCAGCTTGCCGCGCAGCGCAACATCGGCTGCGTCCATGTTACTGGCCATGAGAGAGCCAGAGTGACTGACCTTGAGTTTGGCCTGGTACTCGTACGCCAGCGCGGCGTGGTCCCGCTTGAGCGCGTCCCCGCGCTCGCCGGCCTCCTTGCGCGCGCGCTCCAGCACGTCCAGCTTGCCGCGCAGCGCAACATGGCTAGTCCATGTTACTGGCCATGAGAGAGCCAGAGTGACTGACCTTGAGTTTGGCCTGGTACTCGTACGCCAGCGCGGCGTGGTCCCGCTTGAGCGCGTCCCCGCGCTCGCCGGCCTCCTTGCGCGCGCGCTCCAGCACGTCCAGCTTGCCGCGCAGCGCAACATGGCTAGTCCATGTTACTGGCCATGAGAGAGCCAGAGTGACTGACCTTGAGTTTGGCCTGGTACTCGTACGCCAGCGCGGCGTGGTCCCGCTTGAGCGCGTCCCCGCGCTCGCCGGCCTCCTTGCGCGCGCGCTCCAGCACGTCCAGCTTGCCGCGCAGCGCAACATGGCTAGTCCATGTTACTGGCCATGAGAGAGCCAGAGTGACTGACCTTGAGTTTGGCCTGGTACTCGTACGCCAGCGCGGCGTGGTCCCGCTTGAGCGCGTCCCCGCGCTCGCCGGCCTCCTTGCGCGCGCGCTCCAGCACGTCCAGCTTGCCGCGCAGCGCAACATGGCTAGTCCATGTTACTGGCCATGAGAGAGCCAGAGTGACTGACCTTGAGTTTGGCCTGGTACTCGTACGCCAGCGCGGCGTGGTCCCGCTTGAGCGCGTCCCCGCGCTCGCCGGCCTCCTTGCGCGCGCGCTCCAGCACGTCCAGCTTGCCGCGCAGCGCAACATGGCTAGTCCATGTTACTGGCCATGAGAGAGCCAGAGTGACTGACCTTGAGTTTGGCCTGGTACTCGTACGCCAGCGCGGCGTGGTCCCGCTTGAGCGCGTCCCCGCGCTCGCCGGCCTCCTTGCGCGCGCGCTCCAGCACGTCCAGCTTGCCGCGCAGCGCAACATGGCTAGTCCATGTTACTGGCCATGAGAGAGCCAGAGTGACTGACCTTGAGTTTGGCCTGGTACTCGTACGCCAGCGCGGCGTGGTCCCGCTTGAGCGCGTCCCCGCGCTCGCCGGCCTCCTTGCGCGCGCGCTCCAGCACGTCCAGCTTGCCGCGCAGCGCAACATGGCTAGTCCATGTTACTGGCCATGAGAGAGCCAGAGTGACTGACCTTGAGTTTGGCCTGGTACTCGTACGCCAGCGCGGCGTGGTCCCGCTTGAGCGCGTCCCCGCGCTCGCCGGCCTCCTTGCGCGCGCGCTCCAGCACGTCCAGCTTGCCGCGCAGCGCAACATGGCTAGTCCATGTTACTGGCCATGAGAGAGCCAGAGTGACTGACCTTGAGTTTGGCCTGGTACTCGTACGCCAGCGCGGCGTGGTCCCGCTTGAGCGCGTCCCCGCGCTCGCCGGCCTCCTTGCGCGCGCGCTCCAGCACGTCCAGCTTGCCGCGCAGCGCAACATGGCTAGTCCATGTTACTGGCCATGAGAGAGCCAGAGTGACTGACCTTGAGTTTGGCCTGGTACTCGTACGCCAGCGCGGCGTGGTCCCGCTTGAGCGCGTCCCCGCGCTCGCCGGCCTCCTTGCGCGCGCGCTCCAGCACGTCCAGCTTGCCGCGCAGCGCAACATGGCTAGTCCATGTTACTGGCCATGAGAGAGCCAGAGTGACTGACCTTGAGTTTGGCCTGGTACTCGTACGCCAGCGCGGCGTGGTCCCGCTTGAGCGCGTCCCCGCGCTCGCCGGCCTCCTTGCGCGCGCGCTCCAGCACGTCCAGCTTGCCGCGCAGCGCAACATGGCTAGTCCATGTTACTGGCCATGAGAGAGCCAGAGTGACTGACCTTGAGTTTGGCCTGGTACTCGTACGCCAGCGCGGCGTGGTCCCGCTTGAGCGCGTCCCCGCGCTCGCCGGCCTCCTTGCGCGCGCGCTCCAGCACGTCCAGCTTGCCGCGCAGCGCAACATGGCTAGTCCATGTTACTGGCCATGAGAGAGCCAGAGTGACTGACCTTGAGTTTGGCCTGGTACTCGTACGCCAGCGCGGCGTGGTCCCCGCTTGAGCGCGTCCCCGCGCTCGCCGGCCTCCTTGCGCGCGCGCTCCAGCACGTCCAGCTTGCCGCGCAGCGCAACATGGCTAGTCCATGTTACTGGCCATGAGAGAGCCAGAGTGACTGACCTTGAGTTTGGCCTGGTACTCGTACGCCAGCGCGGCGTGGTCCCGCTTGAGCGCGTCCCCGCGCTCGCCGGCCTCCTTGCGCGCGCGCTCCAGCACGTCCAGCTTGCCGCGCAGCGCAACATGGCTAGTCCATGTTACTGGCCATGAGAGAGCCAGAGTGACTGACCTTGAGTTTGGCCTGGTACTCGTACGCCAGCGCGGCGTGGTCCCGCTTGAGCGCGTCCCCGCGCTCGCCGGCCTCCTTGCGCGCGCGCTCCAGCACGTCCAGCTTGCCGCGCAGCGCAACATGGCTAGTCCATGTTACTGGCCATGAGAGAGCCAGAGTGACTGACCTTGAGTTTGGCCTGGTACTCGTACGCCAGCGCGGCGTGGTCCCGCTTGAGCGCGTCCCCGCGCTCGCCGGCCTCCTTGCGCGCGCGCTCCAGCACGTCCAGCTTGCCGCGCAGCGCAACATGGCTAGTCCATGTTACTGGCCATGAGAGAGCCAGAGTGACTGACCTTGAGTTTGGCCTGGTACTCGTACGCCAGCGCGGCGTGGTCCCGCTTGAGCGCGTCCCCGCGCTCGCCGGCCTCCTTGCGCGCGCGCTCCAGCACGTCCAGCTTGCCGCGCAGCGCAACATGGCTAGTCCATGTTACTGGCCATGAGAGAGCCAGAGTGACTGACCTTGAGTTTGGCCTGGTACTCGTACGCCAGCGCGGCGTGGTCCCGCTTGAGCGCGTCCCCGCGCTCGCCGGCCTCCTTGCGCGCGCGCTCCAGCACGTCCAGCTTGCCGCGCAGCGCAACATGGCTAGTCCATGTTACTGGCCATGAGAGAGCCAGAGTGACTGACCTTGAGTTTGGCCTGGTACTCGTACGCCAGCGCGGCGTGGTCCCGCTTGAGCGCGTCCCCGCGCTCGCCGGCCTCCTTGCGCGCGCGCTCCAGCACGTCCAGCTTGCCGCGCAGCGCAACATGGCTAGTCCATGTTACTGGCCATGAGAGAGCCAGAGTGACTGACCTTGAGTTTGGCCTGGTACTCGTACGCCAGCGCGGCGTGGTCCCGCTTGAGCGCGTCCCCGCGCTCGCCGGCCTCCTTGCGCGCGCGCTCCAGCACGTCCAGCTTGCCGCGCAGCGCAACATGGCTAGTCCATGTTACTGGCCATGAGAGAGCCAGAGTGACTGACCTTGAGTTTGGCCTGGTACTCGTACGCCAGCGCGGCGTGGTCCCGCTTGAGCGCGTCCCCGCGCTCGCCGGCCTCCTTGCGCGCGCGCTCCAGCACGTCCAGCTTGCCGCGCAGCGCAACATGGCTAGTCCATGTTACTGGCCATGAGAGAGCCAGAGTGACTGACCTTGAGTTTGGCCTGGTACTCGTACGCCAGCGCGGCGTGGTCCCGCTTGAGCGCGTCCCCGCGCTCGCCGGCCTCCTTGCGCGCGCGCTCCAGCACGTCCAGCTTGCCGCGCAGCGCAACATGGCTAGTCCATGTTACTGGCCATGAGAGAGCCAGAGTGACTGACCTTGAGTTTGGCCTGGTACTCGTACGCCAGCGCGGCGTGGTCCCGCTTGAGCGCGTCCCCGCGCTCGCCGGCCTCCTTGCGCGCGCGCTCCAGCACGTCCAGCTTGCCGCGCAGCGCAACATGGCTAGTCCATGTTACTGGCCATGAGAGAGCCAGAGTGACTGACCTTGAGTTTGGCCTGGTACTCGTACGCCAGCGCGGCGTGGTCCCGCTTGAGCGCGTCCCCGCGCTCGCCGGCCTCCTTGCGCGCGCGCTCCAGCACGTCCAGCTTGCCGCGCAGCGCAACATGGCTAGTCCATGTTACTGGCCATGAGAGAGCCAGAGTGACTGACCTTGAGTTTGGCCTGGTACTCGTACGCCAGCGCGGCGTGGTCCCGCTTGAGCGCGTCCCCGCGCTCGCCGGCCTCCTTGCGCGCGCGCTCCAGCACGTCCAGCTTGCCGCGCAGCGCAACATGGCTAGTCCATGTTACTGGCCATGAGAGAGCCAGAGTGACTGACCTTGAGTTTGGCCTGGTACTCGTACGCCAGCGCGGCGTGGTCCCGCTTGAGCGCGTCCCCGCGCTCGCCGGCCTCCTTGCGCGCGCGCTCCAGCACGTCCAGCTTGCCGCGCAGCGCAACATGGCTAGTCCATGTTACTGGCCATGAGAGAGCCAGAGTGACTGACCTTGAGTTTGGCCTGGTACTCGTACGCCAGCGCGGCGTGGTCCCGCTTGAGCGCGTCCCCGCGCTCGCCGGCCTCCTTGCGCGCGCGCTCCAGCACGTCCAGCTTGCCGCGCAGCGCAACATGGCTAGTCCATGTTACTGGCCATGAGAGAGCCAGAGTGACTGACCTTGAGTTTGGCCTGGTACTCGTACGCCAGCGCGGCGTGGTCCCGCTTGAGCGCGTCCCCGCGCTCGCCGGCCTCCTTGCGCGCGCGCTCCAGCACGTCCAGCTTGCCGCGCAGCGCAACATGGCTAGTCCATGTTACTGGCCATGAGAGAGCCAGAGTGACTGACCTTGAGTTTGGCCTGGTACTCGTACGCCAGCGCGGCGTGGTCCCGCTTGAGCGCGTCCCCGCGCTCGCCGGCCTCCTTGCGCGCGCGCTCCAGCACGTCCAGCTTGCCGCGCAGCGCAACATGGCTAGTCCATGTTACTGGCCATGAGAGAGCCAGAGTGACTGACCTTGAGTTTGGCCTGGTACTCGTACGCCAGCGCGGCGTGGTCCCGCTTGAGCGCGTCCCCGCGCTCGCCGGCCTCCTTGCGCGCGCGCTCCAGCACGTCCAGCTTGCCGCGCAGCGCAACATGGCTAGTCCATGTTACTGGCCATGAGAGAGCCAGTGTGACTGACCTTGAGTTTGGCCTGGTACTCGTACGCCAGCGCGGCGTGGTCCCGCTTGAGCGCGTCCCCGCGCTCGCCGGCCTCCTTGCGCGCGCGCTCCAGCACGTCCAGCTTGCCGCGCAGCGCAACATGGCTAGTCCATGTTACTGGCCATGAGAGAGCCAGTGTGACTGACCTTGAGTTTGGCCTGGTACTCGTACGCCAGCGCGGCGTGGTCCCGCTTGAGCGCGTCCCCGCGCTCGCCGGCCTCCTTGCGCGCGCGCTCCAGCACGTCCAGCTTGCCGCGCAGCGCAACATGGCTAGTCCATGTTACTGGCCATGAGAGAGCCAGTGTGACTGACCTTGAGTTTGGCCTGGTACTCGTACGCCAGCGCGGCGTGGTCCCGCTTGAGCGCGTCCCCAGCGCTCGCCGGCCTCCTTGCGCGCGCGCTCCAGCACGTCCAGCTTGCCGCGCAGCGCAACATGGCTAGTCCATGTTACTGGCCATGAGAGAGCCAGTGTGACTGACCTTGAGTTTGGCCTGGTACTCGTACGCCAGCGCGGCGTGGTCCCGCTTGAGCGCGTCCCCGCGCTCGCCGGCCTCCTTGCGCGCGCGCTCCAGCACGTCCAGCTTGCCGCGCAGCGCAACATGGCTAGTCCATGTTACTGGCCATGAGAGAGCCAGTGTGACTGACCTTGAGTTTGGCCTGGTACTCGTACGCCAGCGCGGCGTGGTCCCGCTTGAGCGCGTCCCCGCGCTCGCCGGCCTCCTTGCGCGCGCGCTCCAGCACGTCCAGCTTGCCGCGCAGCGCAACATGGCTAGTCCATGTTACTGGCCATGAGAGAGCCAGTGTGACTGACCTTGAGTTTGGCCTGGTACTCGTACGCCAGCGCGGCGTGGTCCCGCTTGAGCGCGTCCCCGCGCTCGCCGGCCTCCTTGCGCGCGCGCTCCAGCACGTCCAGCTTGCCGCGCAGCGCAACATGGCTAGTCCATGTTACTGGCCATGAGAGAGCCAGTGTGACTGACCTTGAGTTTGGCCTGGTACTCGTACGCCAGCGCGGCGTGGTCCCGCTTGAGCGCGTCCCCGCGCTCGCCGGCCTCCTTGCGCGCGCGCTCCAGCACGTCCAGCTTGCCGCGCAGCGCAACATGGCTAGTCCATGTTACTGGCCATGAGAGAGCCAGTGTGACTGACCTTGAGTTTGGCCTGGTACTCGTACGCCAGCGCGGCGTGGTCCCGCTTGAGCGCGTCCCCGCGCTCGCCGGCCTCCTTGCGCGCGCGCTCCAGCACGTCCAGCTTGCCGCGCAGCGCAACATGGCTAGTCCATGTTACTGGCCATGAGAGAGCCAGTGTGACTGACCTTGAGTTTGGCCTGGTACTCGTACGCCAGCGCGGCGTGGTCCCGCTTGAGCGCGTCCCCGCGCTCGCCGGCCTCCTTGCGCGCGCGCTCCAGCACGTCCAGCTTGCCGCGCAGCGCAACATGGCTAGTCCATGTTACTGGCCATGAGAGAGCCAGTGTGACTGACCTTGAGTTTGGCCTGGTACTCGTACGCCAGCGCGGCGTGGTCCCGCTTGAGCGCGTCCCCGCGCTCGCCGGCCTCCTTGCGCGCGCGCTCCAGCACGTCCAGCTTGCCGCGCAGCGCAACATGGCTAGTCCATGTTACTGGCCATGAGAGAGCCAGTGTGACTGACCTTGAGTTTGGCCTGGTACTCGTACGCCAGCGCGGCGTGGTCCCGCTTGAGCGCGTCCCCGCGCTCGCCGGCCTCCTTGCGCGCGCGCTCCAGCACGTCCAGCTTGCCGCGCAGCGCAACATGGCTAGTCCATGTTACTGGCCATGAGAGAGCCAGTGTGACTGACCTTGAGTTTGGCCTGGTACTCGTACGCCAGCGCGGCGTGGTCCCGCTTGAGCGCGTCCCCGCGCTCGCCGGCCTCCTTGCGCGCGCGCTCCAGCACGTCCAGCTTGCCGCGCAGCGCAACATGGCTAGTCCATGTTACTGGCCATGAGAGAGCCAGTGTGACTGACCTTGAGTTTGGCCTGGTACTCGTACGCCAGCGCGGCGTGGTCCCGCTTGAGCGCGTCCCCGCGCTCGCCGGCCTCCTTGCGCGCGCGCTCCAGCACGTCCAGCTTGCCGCGCAGCGCAACATGGCTAGTCCATGTTACTGGCCATGAGAGAGCCAGTGTGACTGACCTTGAGTTTGGCCTGGTACTCGTACGCCAGCGCGGCGTGGTCCCGCTTGAGCGCGTCCCCGCGCTCGCCGGCCTCCTTGCGCGCGCGCTCCAGCACGTCCAGCTTGCCGCGCAGCGCAACATGGCTAGTCCATGTTACTGGCCATGAGAGAGCCAGAGTGACTGACCTTGAGTTTGGCCTGGTACTCGTACGCCAGCGCGGCGTGGTCCCGCTTGAGCGCGTCCCCGCGCTCGCCGGCCTCCTTGCGCGCGCGCTCCAGCACGTCCAGCTTGCCGCGCAGCGCAACATGGCTAGTCCATGTTACTGGCCATGAGAGAGCCAGTGTGACTGACCTTGAGTTTGGCCTGGTACTCGTACGCCAGCGCGGCGTGGTCCCGCTTGAGCGCGTCCCCGCGCTCGCCGGCCTCCTTGCGCGCGCGCTCCAGCACGTCCAGCTTGCCGCGCAGCGCAACATGGCTAGTCCATGTTACTGGCCATGAGAGAGCCAGTGTGACTGACCTTGAGTTTGGCCTGGTACTCGTACGCCAGCGCGGCGTGGTCCCGCTTGAGCGCGTCCCCGCGCTCGCCGGCCTCCTTGCGCGCGCGCTCCAGCACGTCCAGCTTGCCGCGCAGCGCAACATGGCTAGTCCATGTTACTGGCCATGAGAGAGCCAGTGTGACTGACCTTGAGTTTGGCCTGGTACTCGTACGCCAGCGCGGCGTGGTCCCGCTTGAGCGCGTCCCCGCGCTCGCCGGCCTCCTTGCGCGCGCGCTCCAGCACGTCCAGCTTGCCGCGCAGCGCAACATGGCTAGTCCATGTTACTGGCCATGAGAGAGCCAGTGTGACTGACCTTGAGTTTGGCCTGGTACTCGTACGCCAGCGCGGCGTGGTCCCGCTTGAGCGCGTCCCCGCGCTCGCCGGCCTCCTTGCGCGCGCGCTCCAGCACGTCCAGCTTGCCGCGCAGCGCAACATGGCTAGTCCATGTTACTGGCCATGAGAGAGCCAGTGTGACTGACCTTGAGTTTGGCCTGGTACTCGTACGCCAGCGCGGCGTGGTCCCGCTTGAGCGCGTCCCCGCGCTCGCCGGCCTCCTTGCGCGCGCGCTCCAGCACGTCCAGCTTGCCGCGCAGCGCAACATGGCTAGTCCATGTTACTGGCCATGAGAGAGCCAGTGTGACTGACCTTGAGTTTGGCCTGGTACTCGTACGCCAGCGCGGCGTGGTCCCGCTTGAGCGCGTCCCCGCGCTCGCCGGCCTCCTTGCGCGCGCGCTCCAGCACGTCCAGCTTGCCGCGCAGCGCAACATGGCTAGTCCATGTTACTGGCCATGAGAGAGCCAGTGTGACTGACCTTGAGTTTGGCCTGGTACTCGTACGCCAGCGCGGCGTGGTCCCGCTTGAGCGCGTCCCCGCGCTCGCCGGCCTCCTTGCGCGCGCGCTCCAGCACGTCCAGCTTGCCGCGCAGCGCAACATGGCTAGTCCATGTTACTGGCCATGAGAGAGCCAGTGTGACTGACCTTGAGTTTGGCCTGGTACTCGTACGCCAGCGCGGCGTGGTCCCGCTTGAGCGCGTCCCCGCGCTCGCCGGCCTCCTTGCGCGCGCGCTCCAGCACGTCCAGCTTGCCGCGCAGCTCGCGCAGAGAGCGGTCAACGCCCGCGCGCTCGGCGGTGACCGTTTCAATTTCCGCTTGCACGCGCATGCACTTTTGCTCGCAGATTTGGATTTCTGAAAGGACGTTGGCATTCTTTATGTGATACAGAAATGTCTAACCGCATCGCCACGTTCCAGTGTGGCGGACGAAATACCACAAAATTTAGCAACTGAGGGCCTACCGCGAAACGAAAACGGACTTCGTTCGTGTATCTCCGTCTCTGTCGCACTTGCTAGTTCGAGCGACAGAGAGAGAAATACACGGACGAACTTTGATTTCGTTTCGCGGTAGCCCTCCTGTAGTGCTAGTTCGATTAGTAATCACTCGTACTGGCTTAAGAACCGTCGAACCGAATCAACCTCATCATCACTGTCACATCAGCCGAAAGACGTCCACTACTGGCCATACACCAGCACAATTACCGGTCCTGCACCACCCGCATTCCGACTCCCAGGTCATCGCACCTAGAAAACCTACGTCCAGTGATGACGTCACTCACGCTTGTTGATCAGGTTGACGTCGGCGACCACCTTGTGGTGCTGCGCGGCCAGCTTCACCACGTTGCTCTGCAGCCGCAGCCACTCGTGCTGCATGGTCTCCGTGCGCTCGCGCAGCGCCTTGATCTGCGTCTCCAGCTCGTCGATGCGGCGCTCTTGAGGGGATTTACTCTACAGAGTACAAATTACTGTTTTATGAAGGGTCAAGTCACCTCGGAACCCAGGCTCAGTCGTGTAAAACTGAGCTACCGAACTACTTCGAAAGTCGAAGTTCGGGTATTTCCATCTCTATAAAACTCACGTTACTCGAGTAACAGGGAAAGGGATGCATGTATACGAACTTCGAGTTTCGATTTTCGTGGCAGCGCCGCTGGTTGACAGACAATCAGATTTGCTGTGATTCCAAGGATAATAGTTGTCTACTACAGTTTTATGAAGAAAAAAATTCAAGATGGATGACATTCAGTATACCTACGCTAATAATAAGGACGATGCAATATTTTCACTTTGGCGTTCATTTGAAAGAATCGACCACGAAAGTATTAAAGGCTGTATGTTTTTTCAACATTTTGGTCAAAAAATAACGGTACCCAAGTATTATAAGCTGCATCTTCGCTAACTATGGAATTTCACATCTAAGGCGTTGAAATTGGTTCGATAAGCTAAATTTTTATAGCAGAAGTGAAACTCACATCAAATATTTCTTTCAATACAAAGAATTTCTTGGTGACGATGTCGAGCTCCCTTTGCTTCCTCGTGAGGTCCAAAGTCTGTAAGAAAAGATTATTTACCGTTATTCAGACCCAACAATACTCGTAGTAAACTTAGGCGTGGAAAGGCCATCAGTCCGATGTAAGGATGTTATGAGAAGGATGGATAAGTTAGTTAATGCTATTGATAAAAGGTATATGCCCATCAGTGGGCAGGTATTGATACTGCCTGTTGTTGGTCATGATTTAAGAAGTCACGTTTAGATAATTCTTGTTACATGTCGAAAACAATCCCCACCTAATTTACGACGTTGGAGTGCATAGGTCAATGTATAGAACCCAACCTAAGGCATCACCAATCGGAGCAATTCCTTCAGATAAACGTATTTTTAACCCGGGTGTTTAAGAAATGAAAACATCGGGGGTTCTTCAACATTTCTAATTATTCATGACTGTTCACCTTTTGGTCATACTTCTCCTGCAACTGATCGATCTCCTTCTCCCGTCCGCGCACCTTCTCCTGCACGCCTTCCAGCACCTGCTTGTTGCGCAGCGTCAGGCTGCGGTACACCTCTATGTCCAGCATCACTTTAGCGTGGGAATTCTCCATTGTCACAAGACCTATCTCCTGGAAAACGTATTTACAATGTTAGGTAATATTTCAATAGATTAGGTGGGCTGCAGAGCAACGTGGTGAAGCTGGCCGCGCAGCACCACAAGGTGGTCGCGGACGCCAACCTGATCAACAAGCGTGAGGCACCACCCGTACACCACGTAGGTTTTCTAGATGCGATGACCTGGGAGTCTGCTGGATGCGGATGGTGCAGGACCGGTTAGTGTGCTGGTGCATGGCCAGCAGTGGTCTTTCGGCGGATGTGACAGTGATGATGATGAGGTTGATGCGGTTCGACGGTTCTTATGCCGTAGCCTAGCAGCTAGCTTCTTCTGATCCAAAATCAAACAGCCAAATGAGCGGATGACAATGTAA
Source organism: Epinotia demarniana (assembly GCA_945867215.1). Lineage (NCBI taxonomy): Eukaryota > Metazoa > Arthropoda > Insecta > Lepidoptera > Tortricidae > Epinotia > Epinotia demarniana. The sequence continues at coordinate 26,038,659 of OX244268.1, forward strand.
AATACTTTTCTTTTAGAAACTTTTGTCTATGGGATGCAAACATTATATGTATGCAATGGAGACAAAGCATCCAATTCTTTAATTAATCGATCTATTTGATCATTTAAGTAATGTCAATCAACCCAGCTCTTGAACGGCAACGTGGTAGCGGTATAGAACAACGGTTTAAAACAGGAGTTTATCAAAAGGATTTATATTTAATTTATTATTTTGACATTGAATACCATCAGCACTAGAAGGGGGAAAATGATTGGTCATTTAATACGGCACGACCACTTCTTTAAAACCATAATCGACGGAAAGATAGAAAAAAGGAGAGGCAGGGGACGACCACGACGCAGTTATATACACAAAATAAAGGAAAAAGCTGGTGTCGCTTCGTATCAGCAAATCAAAGGGCTGGCGTACGACAGAGAGAAATGAAAAATACACCACTGACAAGAGGATAACTCTTAAATTAATGATGATGATATATTAACCCCAGAAAATGTACCCATCAGAAAAGTAGCTCAAGGATACGCAACTTGCGAAATACACGGACCGGAATGGTTTAATGCTACTGCTTAGAGAGACCTGTTTCCTGGACAGTTCCCTCATCTTCTTTATCCCGTTGGCCATGGATTCCACCGCTTTGTCGTTCAGTAGGCAGTCCTGGAGGTTCTGCAGAATTTCCGTCTCCAGCTTCAGTCGCATTTCTGTCTTGCGATCGAAGTCCTTCTCTGTGGTCGTGAGGATGTTTTGCATCGTTTTGTTTTCCTGGAATCAAGCTTTTGTGTTAGTTAGAGAACTTCGATAAAGGGGCAGTACTAACAGGACCATAGTCTATGGTGTTCGCTTATCATGCTGGATGTATGCTTACACGAATACCTACTTATGTGAAATGTTAGTTAGTGCCTTCTGTGACCGTCAAGAAGTAATTATTGAATTTAAACATTCGTGAGAAATGTCTTAAATACCCACGACTAATAAATCCACGGTTAACTCACGTCTTATATTAGAGTGCTAAACTGTTAGCAACTTCCTAAGATTTAAAAAAAGTTAAATATAATTAAATCCAAGCCCAACCTAGGGTTCAAATGGTTCAATCGTTATTTAGGGGTATTTAACTGGGAGTTAATTGAGAACTATGAGTGTGTTAATTAAGTAAGTTCACGTCCGGGAAGACACTGGCGAGCGCGCTATGCGTTGGGCTTTCCGAGGGGCTGCGGGAATGCTGACAACGCATAGCCTGTTCCTATGTTACGTTACGTTGACATTATCAGAGAACAGTTTGAGTATAGTCTCTAAATAATTGTGATTACCATTTTGATCAGCTCCTGGTCTCGTTCTGTCATCTCGATGGACTCCGTGAGTTCCTGGATCTCCGTCTCCAGCCCCACCCGCTTCGACTCCTCCGCCTCAACTGAACAATGAAATGCTATTGAACAGTCGATAAACATATGCATACACTTTGGCCCTTATTACAACGTAATAAGGCGACTACTGTATACGTATTTTTGACGTCGACAGACGCTGTAAGGGAAAAAACACGAGACAAACATCCATTTCGTTATTTTTAATTATTGTCTCGTACTGGGTAAGCTGCTGGTGTAGCTCAACTGATGCGTGCGACGAGACGGCTCTCGGGAGACGAGAAAACCTATCCTCATCTTTCTTATTTGCACAGTTTGAGTCGAACAAGTGTCTCCTGAGAGTCCTGAGTCATGCACTACGCGCATTGGCACCAAGTAGTGCTAACTAGCCCATCTGGATCGCAGGTTGTGCACCAAAAAAAAAGACCGGGTTGCACTCCGGGAGTGCCACAGCAGAGGTGAAAACTCAGACACACCTTAAAAGCTCAATATCACTAGTTTATAGGAGTCTTACATGCAATGCAATCCATTCAGTATGTATTTTTCACTTCTCATGCTCAAAAAGTGAGTCATATTAGACTTAGCAAGCGGGGCTAAAGTAGTACATTTAGCCCCTAGGGAAAATATGTATACATATTTATGATTTATAAAATATTTTAATTTGACCAATCACTACAGTTCAATATTACATCCACCAATCACAACTCTTTAAAAAACATTGGTATTTGCTATCTACTAACCAGAATACAGTTATACATTAAAATCGACCAATCAGGAAACAGGATTCAATTCAAACATTAGGTGTTTTTTTATTCCCTAAATCACAATAATTTAAAAAATAAACGCCTCTGACCGACTATAGCTCCGTCCAAACATTCAAGCGTGGTTGACTGCATACATGACATAAGCTATGAAGATTGAGCGGGATAGACTGCTGTCTATACGCCTTATCGTAAGGCGTATAGACGCCGCTATTAGACGGTCAGAGGCTTTTATTCGTGGTGTGAATATTTTGAATCTGTGTCAAAGCAGTTTATTAAAAAGAATGGCGCCAAATTGAACAATCTTTTCGCCTTGGTATATTTGTTGATTGTGGATGGATAATCGTTGTTTTTACTATTTTCTCGCAGTCGAAGTGAAAAGTAGAGTGTGTAACTCTGGTCTAAAAGCCATATTACCCCTCGAATTATTTCCCCTCACTTCGTTCGGGAAAATATCCATCTCGTGGTAATATGGCTTACTTTAGACCCTTGTCATACAATCTACTATTAACGACAAAATCAATGTTAATGTTTGCACACGAAATAGTTCAAAGGATGTTTTGACCTAGCGCACTACAAATTAAGGTTCAGTTTCTTAACTCTGTTGATGTCCGTCGCAGCTCGCGCACAGTAAATGTCCGTGAGAAAAACGTCGTAAGCGCCATGCAGATTAATGCACTTACGCATCTCGAGCAACGAGCCTGTCTACGCATCATGCGTAAGCTGAGATCTCACCTTACGGTCACGTGACCTGTCGCGAGTTTAACAATTTTTCCCCTTCCCGAGAAGTGCACAGCGCCGCTAAAGAAGTTTTCACTTCAGAAACAAAAGGAGTTTGCAGTTCCACTGTATGGGTACCAACCAAGCTTGTTGATGGCGTGGATGTCGTACAAGAGCTTATCCTTGTTCATGGCTAACTCCGCACTCTTGTTCATCTCCTCCGCTGCGGACTTCTTTGTGATCTCCAGGTTGTTCAAGAGCGTGCGGTAGCTCTCCTTTAGAGTGCTGGAAACCAATAATTTACTCTAAAAACAAGTTTTAACATACTTCAATTTAGTACTCCGCCGGGCCACGAGAACATTTCCACATTTCTTTTCCAATTTATCACATGAACTGATTTCCGAGAGCAAATGCGTTGATTATATGAGGAAACCCAATCGCTGTAATGTGGCCCGATAATGTTTGAGGACTTCCATCGATTCCACAAGGCACCTTTGGCACATCATTATTTGCTATTTTTTCGGAATCTTATCAGAGTCTGTGACGTACTTTTGTATTTTTAAGTACATAATTGAGGAATTCCATAAGCCATTGCATCTGTGGTCTTAATCATCAACTCCAATCCACCAAATTTATGATACAGATGTAGTGCATAATGGTTTACCATCGTTTTTTCATGAAAACGTAAAATAAATTATTGAAGTCGCTTGACTACCGCCAGGGCTTGAATACCACAGACAATACCGCTAAGCGTCACGGTCTAGCTTCTCTAGACAAACGTCGAGTATTCATTGATCAAATCTTTCTTTACAAGCTATTAAACAACTACATTGACTCACCCATTCTTCTTAGAAGTATTACTTTTAAATTGCCTCGCTGCATTCCTTGTCGCCACCCCTTAACATTCCTCGTCAGACTTTGCCGTACCAAGTTTGCCAAAAACACATTCTTCAGACGAGCATGTCAAAATTATAACGCCAACTTTATTAGTTTAGATATTTTTTCTCTCTCATTTGTTCAATATCGCAGCGCTCTGCGTAGCCTGATCTACACCGAATAATTGAATAATGATAACTCCGGATTGTATGCATGATTTAGAAACGCTTAATTTAGTTAGTTAATTAGTAACTGTTTTCTTTTTCATTTGTAAACCAAGGTAAATGTAGCATTTCATTATATTACAATATGAAACAACTTACATCATTCTGCGAAATAGACTTGCATGGTCTTACCCACTCTTTTTCGACACTTGTAATACTTTTTGTCTGTACCTATACTTAATGGAACTATAGGTTCAATCGTATATCTCATAAGCTAACATGATTCTGTTAACAACCGTTTGTTTCCTAAATAAATAAAAAAAAAAAAAAAAAAAAAAAAAACGTACGAGCGTGTCTTACTATTTCAGTCAGTCTCGGGACAAAAAGTACTGAGGCTGATTGAAGTAGCATGACAAATACGAACGTTTCCGGGAAAAAACGATGGGAAACCATTATGCACTACACCTGTACACGTAAATACACGAGTTAGGTATAATAGAAAATACCAAAATCACTACACGCGTGCCTGATATAATTGAGGAGGTCCCTCAATTCCTCATGGATCCCAACAGATTTTTTTAATGGGACCCACCTGGAAGCACATACTTAAGAAAAATTACGATTCGGCTCAGATTGAAGGTAACCGATATAGCCCTGAGGGTGCCGCCGATTTTGCCCAACCGCAAGCCGTTGGGGTGGTGGGGATCTCGTTGGGGTGGTGGGGATCTCGTTGGGGTGGTGGGGATCTCGTTGGGGTGGTGGGGATCTCGTTGGGGTGGTGGGGATCTCGTTGGGGTGGTGGGGATCTCGTTGGGCGCCCACGCACCTACCGGGGGCGCAGCGTGGATAGACCCCCCGCGAGGTGGACTCATGTTATGGTAAAGGTCGCGGGAGTCCGCTGAATACGGGTGGAGCAGAACTGGTAATAGGGATGATGACTAAGATTTTTTTTATGATGTCATTCGAACCAGTTTTTGGAGAGAAACAAATGTTTGTATGGGAGCAACTATACAATTAAAGTACACAAATACCCAAAAAATTTAGACAAAGATTGACCACGCTGGTGGCAGCGCATAACGCTTCATACTGATAGACACGCAAGTATGACGTCACATTTGTACCTACATTTGTACTAATCGTTGTATGGAAAATTAGGTAAATTGTTGTTTCGGTCGCGAAATACTCGTTTAAGTACATACCTAAGTTGTCATACAATTTTGTTTGTATAAAAGCGTAAGAATTCTATTGGTAGTTTTAAATTTAGTCTTGTAGAATAAAAAAAATGCTGTATATTTTTTCTAAACTTTCAAGGTCCATATCTTTTTACGAATTTAATTATATTTTATAATTTATACTTACGATAACTTGATGGTTTACTATCCATTTAGCATCACTACGTCATCAATTTGAACACGTGAGGCATCATTCCTATTGTGGCGCTTTGAACATTAGCCATCGTCTTTTGTCTGATATGATGATGAAGATATCATTTTCTTATCCACCTCCAAGTGCTCTATGTGGAGTACCCACTTACTTGTAGTCGTCGCGCACCGAGTCGAACACCTTGTCCCGTTGCGAGATGTTGACGAGCACAGAGTTCCACAGGCTGACCAGCCGGCGCTTGTCCAGCTCCAGGTCTTCCAGCTCCGTGGAGTACGCCGTCACCTGCACAAATCACACCGTATTGAAATACAACATAAACATAACATAACATAAACGTAACATAGATTTAGATTTATTTATTTCATAATATACAATTTACAATGTAAATTAAGGTGCAACGTCACTGACGAATTCCATACAATTTTCGTTCGGACTAGACGTCTAATCTATCGATGTCAGGAACTTGAAATTGTGATATTTAGATAATATATGACCCTCTTCTCCCGCAGTTTGAATAAATACACGCAAAAACCAGTAATATTCAAACAATAGCCATTTGAAATTCATAAAATTTTACTCCGAGCCTTGTATGTGTGCGTGAGTTAGACACTGTCCGTGTAAATGACATGGCCGCGTCACAATGACAGCACGTTGCCTAAAACCTTCACTAGATGTCTTTAATATCAAACAAGATTAGTTAGATAGCGGAGTGAATAGTAGTAATTATAATCACCAGACGGTGACACCATCGTACAAACACTTTTAGTTTGTGGTGAAAGAGATAGCATTATATTTATCTTGCTACGCTGCTCATTTTGGTAATGACGTAAGAGCAATGTCATTTGTTTTTGATAGACTGAATTTCAAGCAACAATGAATGAATTTCAATGCTTTGCTCTTTAGCCGTGATAGACCTACTTAAAGTCCACGGAACGATAACTATGCATAGGTACATTTTGCGTCTTATTAGAAAGAAGTAAGATCCAATATTGAAACGTAATCTGTGCTACCGAACGTATACATATATAGGTTTTGATCAAATGACATACATACATACATACATACATTCACGCCTTTATTCCTAAAAGGGGTAGGCAGAACACCTGAAACGTATGTTCCAGCGCCACTTTTAGCATTAATGTTGGTAAAAATGTGATATTGCAGTGATAGGTTGCTAGCCCATCGCCCACATCACACTTCAACATTGGTCCTTTAGTCGACTTTTACGACACCCACGGGAAGAAAGGGGTGTTGTTGATCAAACGAACCGTTTGAATTTCCAACTTGCAGATTATAAGCAAGTTTCGATTGAGTGAATGTTACGTAATGTAGCATTAAATATAACAGACAATTATTAGGAGTGTAAGTACCTGATAAATTTAAACATTCGCTTTAGTCGACTGCACATCGATTGACAGTAAATTACCTACTGCAACCTATTTAGGAATCGACTGTTTAACTAGAATATTAGATTACCCCCAAAATGTAAATTAACTAAGTCACAATTTTTCTTCTTTACGAGTACAATGTTGTGAGGGTAGAATTATACACTCGTAGGCATTCTTCGGTGCAGGGACTGATGCCAGTTACGACCGGTGGTTAGGCAAAGTGGTTAGGGGACAGCATAACAGTGCCGCAACCAGTTAGAAATGTCCATTACCGGTATTTTTTAAAGCCTTGTGATATCTTTTTAATACCGGTTTCAAACCGGTATTATTTCGATACTTACTTAGATATTTTTTTGTTCTTAAGCGGGTCGACCTTGCCCTCCACGCCGAAGCCGAAATATCGGTTACCTTTGTAACTTTTATGAAACCGTATTTACGGTACCGAAAAAAATGACTAAATGACATTAAAAATGACGAAAAAAATAAGCTATGTCCCGGAGAAACCCGATATATTTAATTAATTATGCTATTATTAACATACTAGGTACAGATAGGGAATGCAAACCACCATCATGGAATCCCGAAATCCCGGAATCTCCTACCGATTTTTCCAATATTCTAATACCAGAATTTAAAAGGACCAATGTCGAAATAAGTGTATTATTATTATTTTTATCCTGCTAGTATTGTAAATGCGAAAGTTTAGATGTTTATATGTATAAATATTTGAATGTTTAGATGTTTGGATGTTCGTAACTCAATCACGCTTAAACTGCGCAACCTTATTGCCTGCCTAACCTCTTAAAGCCCATGGGCCTATTCATGGGACTTATTCTGTCGAAGGCATTTAAATTATATTCAACTGGAATAGAGCTGAATTTGTTTTGTTTTGGGCACTTTTCAAAACAAACGAAAGTCAACTCTATTTCCAACACAATGCGATTCCAATTCCAGTGCCAATTTGTAATATATGCTGAGCCTTAGGAGGAGCCTAGATTAAAATACAGGACATTTTTTTTATCCCAGGTTCATGCAGACGAAACCGTGAGTGGAATCTAGTGTTTAATAAAAAAAATTTTTACATGCATTTGTAAAAAAAAGGAAAGCATAATCTAATGTAGTTAAATTTATTTGTTAGTTGTTATTGTCTGTCCTACGTAATTTTTCTACTGAAGAATAATCGCTTTTCCACTCTATTGTTGCTGGTGGTAGGAGCACTATTTGAACTGTTAGAAGGTAAAATAGGCTTCCGCTAGAATGGGTAACTTCTATGAATGAACGTAGAACACCGTAAATGGGGAATGAAGGAAAAAAATGTTTTTTTTTCTGCTAAGTTTTTTCTTTTTTCTCAAAAAAACGTAGTTTTTAGGGTTGTTAACTGATTACACAAACGTTACCTGAAATAAAACTTGATTACTAAACCTTTGGTTGTAAACATGAATGTTAAAAAAATATTATGCATCTAAAAAAATATACTGTTACTACTATCGGTTCAGGGAGGGCACTAATTCTATTGTATAGACAGTTTCCAAATTTACAATGACTCCCTGAACAGATAAAAGCAGTGGTCGAAAACAGCCCCATAGGTATTTTTAAGTAAATAGGTTGGTTTTGCTGTGAGTGTTTAATTTTATATTAGGTAATATACCACTAGTAATGTTTGGACAAAAAAATAAGGTGTAAAACTTCCAATAATGTAAATCCAAAACACAAAAACACAAATGTATTGTTTACACTTTTAATTTCAGACTTATTTTACAAGAAAAAGTGAACTTTATAGTGCTTTATTTTAGCATTAGAAAGAAGGATAAAGCACAAAGCACGAGGTCTTTTATATAAGACACTTTATGCCACACAGCTGTGTTGTTCCACATACAAGTGTTTTTTTTATTTATATCTAAATAGTACTTACAACAATCAATATATTTATTTTGAATGTTTTTATTATTTAACTCTATAATTTTAAATTTCGTTATTCAGTTCTCGAAAAGTTGCTTAAATAAAAAACCTAAAGAAGAAGAGGTTTGAAACGATCGCTTCGTATTTTTCGCTATCGAAATTGTCAAAATTGAAAATCGTATCACGTTCTTTTTCTTGTTTTCTTGCTAATCAACAAATTATTGAATTCAGATCACGAGATTATTAAACGAGTATCTATTTGTTAATTAATATTAAGATTTTATTTTTCGCTGTGTGTGGTGGTGTGCGGACTGGATGCTACCAGATGGAGTGGATCGGACTGGATCGATGGAGCTACCAGAGGCAGGCCTAAGTGGCTTGCAAAAAAAACCGACTCGTTCTCTCCCGAACGTTTTGCCTTCAACAAAAGCAAAGAGGCAGAAACAAAGTCCATTAACAACAAATGAGAAACGTTGGTGTTCAACATTTACAAGTTGGTGTGTGAACTTTGCAGCAATAATGAATTTCCGTGTAACAAACCGTGTCTGTTCAATATTTATCCCAAGCAGAAAAGGTTGACGACAACTTCATCTTTGTTTAGCGCATTTCTAATCCTAAAAAAATGCACTATAATTTGCAACCAAATCTTGATAGGTATTATTATCGAAGCCCCGGTAATCCCGGTATTGAGGTCCAATATCAAAATTCAATGCTACCAGCATTGAGGATCATCTGATATTGAAGGTATATATCTATTTCGTTTTTGACGATTATAATAATGACTTCGTGTAAATTGGCATAGTAAATAATATATCAGTTTATATTACGTTCCACTGCTGGGCACAGACCTCCTCTCATGGACGAGAATTAAATGAAAAAAATAACGGTATCATAGTTATACCGGTTTGGAAAAAGAATAATAAAAGTTTCAGTAAAATTAAAAATAAATACCGGTAACCGATATGTATTTCTACACGGTTCCGGATCCGGTACCGTTACGTTGGCGGCGCGGCTAACCTTTACAATATAACGCTATTGTAATGGAATACCGATTCCATACCGGTATAACGTAACCGAAATCAGTCCATGCTCGTAAGTCAGCCTTTGAAAACAAAAGTGTTCGCCAATTGTTAAAAACTGAATCGATAACAATATCCATATACTTAATTGAACGAGCGAGCGAGACGAACGAAGATTTTCATTTCAGCTAGGCAATTATTCCAGATTTCCAGATTCGCGTTTAAAAGATCTTTACTTTACGCAAGTTGTTTGCTAGCAGAGCCGTAAATTTTTAGTGTTTCTGTTCTCGATGTTCGTCTGTTTATATATATACATATATATTGTATGAAGGTATTTATATGTATTTTATTTATTTGTCTATTGTCGTTATTTATTATGTATGTATAACCACTGTGTGTTTATATCTGTAGTTGCACCGACCAAAATTTGTCTGCTTTGCCCAATTGTTGACTGGTAAATGCTTACGGCTTTAAGTCCGCCTTTTGTACGATAAGTTGTTCTTTTGTTCAAATCAAAGATTAAATAAATAAATATTCTTTCGTATGTCCGGCTGTCTAGACTTCGCCTCTATATGTCGTAGGTAGCTATATTTCTCAACCGATTCTCGGGAAATTTTGTGAGCTGATTTGAAGATTATACAGAGTGACATTCAATCCGAAACTATAAGGGACACGGAAATTTGCTCTAAGGAGTCACCCAGACCGATTTTAGAAAGAATAAAAACTGCATTTAACTTAGTACGCAGTCAAATCTGTCTAAAAATCCGAGTTCGTTTTTTGCGTATAAAGTTAGCTTAGGCATAGTAAGTATACCTAAGTATACTTACTATGCCTAAGCACGGCTATGTCCCCCCAGTAAGCATCACCAGTGAAAGATTTTTTATAATCGGATAAGTGGTTTCGGAGGTTATACCGTACATACAAACATACAAATAAATAACACTTTACAATAATCGTTCCGGTAGCATAGTGGTTCAGGCATGCGACTGTCAAACGGCGGTCGTGGGTTCGACAGATAAGTTTCATCTCATATTTACCTAAACAAGACATTCAATAATTTTTTAAGCAAATGCCCATAACCCAACCATTGAAGATTAGTAATGAATGAGTGAAAGCATCATAAACGTATAGAAACGTAAACGCGTGAAAAAGTTGAATTCGAATTTTGAATTTTGACGTTCATCGAAAAGAGTACCATATTGTCAAATGATATATTTCTCTCTTTCTGATGCGGTCTAGGTCCAGATTCGAGAGACTGGCCACTAAGAGTTTTGATAATATATACAAACTCGCCAATTATTCACAAAGCTTACTAAATTCGTCCGTCCGGTAACGCAAAATTGTTACCAACTTTGAGGTCATTATTTTAGACGCGAGTCACGGGCGAATACAAAACATTTTGTGAATAATACGTAGCCTCTCTGATTGTAATTATGTAGTACCGCATCTGCGGGTGAATATGGATATAACAAATCAAAGTACCAATATACTTCCTAAGTATAGATACCTTATTCCTTATAATGTTAGATTTTTGTAAGGAAAAATACCTCTTTTATCTTCCTTTATAAATATTGTAGGTACTTACTAGTGTTATTTCGATTATTTAATGTGTTTCAAATGGAACAATGTAAAAATTTTTGTTTATCAAAATAGTTTTCATGACGCGAATGACTTGAAGATTTACGCACGATTTGTCTAATATCATGTGGAATAGGGTATAGAATAGATAAAGGTAGTACTTTGATTTTTCAACAGTAAACCTACGGATACTCTTGAATCATGATTTTCCAATTAAATGAAGGCGTAACATCTTTTTAAATGAAATACCTATGCATCATAATATTTACGTAGTATGTAACATGACAGAATAGGTCCGCCAAAAATATAGGGGGTTTTCTGGATAATCTAGATACAAATCATGCTTATCAAGAAAACTTAAACAAGTTAAATATGAAAAAAAAATTTTTTGCACATTACAAGTAAATCTAAGTTAGTTTAGACGGTCATATTGGTTTAGAAATCCAAATTGAAAAACAAAAAAGATGTACGTTCATCGGGATTTGAACCCGGTTCAACGATGGCATTACAGACAGATTTAAGCAAAAGTGTTTAACACTGCGCTACCGCATGACATTAGATAACGAGTGAAAAAGTCAGATGCATTCGTCGTACATTCTAGAGTGCCAGACACAAGTACATTTAGTTTCGCTATTTCCTAATAGAGGCGCTCCTGTAGATTTAGTTTTGCGCCCTCTAGTTTGATTTATGCAAAATGTTTGACAATGACAAACTTCGAAGTGACATTTAGCTACGTTAGTCTGCGTAAATTCACGAAAAAGCACTTTTATGCATATTTTCGGACTACATTTTAAAAAGAAACATTGTTTAGTGCAGATTGATTGCGATTCATACGTAGCAAGCTCTTCGGCTTCCGCAGTTTGAAACACATGTTGGTACTCGTCACGGTTTTGCGTAAAACAATGAGCAACCATCGAAATTATATATCGCGACATCTGTTAGCAACAGCTCGACAGGAACCAGTGACGTTGAACCTTAAAGCTAGCTTAATCTATATGAATTTATATTATGATCGTCAAAGAGAATTAAGTATTGTAATAAAATGAAAATAAAATTCAAATTATAGTCACAGTAAATAAATTACGAAGATATCACATAAGGATCGTCAGATAACAGAATATACATTAATAAACGAAAAATAAAAATACAGATAACGATATAATTTACGATGTCAAAAACAGTGATAATATTAATGTTTAATGTCCATAAATTCCTTTACCGAATATAATGCGTTTTTCAATAAAAAGTTTCTCAGTTTGCGTTCAAATGTTTCGTCAGATGACTCTGTTCGCAATTCGGCGGGTAGTCGTTCGTAATAGGTTGGGCCTATCATAAACGTAACATAAACATAACATAAACGTAACATAAACTTAACATAAACGTAACATAAACATAACATAAACATAACATAAACACAACATAAACATAATTTATTGATAAAACATAAGTACTTACCTACATCAGTTTTGATGTAAGTACTTATTGACTATAGACTAAGAACGAATATTGCTTGACATGTTTCTAATCGGTTCTTTAGTTATGAGCGCCTGGGGCCGTAGACAAGGTTACAATCGACAAGCGCTAACGCCAATAGAAAATAATAAAATGTATGGGAATGACAGTTGTCTAGGCCCCCTGCTATACCGGGCAGGGGTATAAGAGTACGCAGTAAGCTCGATTTTGCATACAAATTCATTTTAAAACGACTAGTTTGCTCTGAAACTTTGTACTTGGAATAAGTTAAGGTATATCCAGGTCTGTAATTAGTTTATGTAGCTTCAGACACCATAGTAAAAAATGCAGTGAATTTTGCTGTATTTTGTTTGTTTTATAAACTGGAACTATATAAACTAATTACAGACCTAGATATACGTCATGTTATTGTATATACGTAGTTTTAAAATGAGAAGGAAACTCCGTTTGTATGGGAAGGTGAAATTCAGCCGAGCTTACTGCAAAATAACGCCAAGAAAAATTATAAATAAATAACCATAGGTGTAATGGCGTTCTCTGTTAGGCTTTGACAGCGATCATGCTTTGAAGTAAGGTTCATAATTACTAGGTTAATTAATAATGATCTTACAGAAAGTTGTCGTGTAGGTGTCACATTCGTACCTACATGAGTTACGGCATCCAAAAGGTTTTAACAAAAGAGTTTAACCTACCCTGTCGTTAACCTTCTCCATCTCGTGGTTTTTGATCTCAAACTGCTTGCGGAACATCTCCAGCTTCGACTCCAACTTCCACACCTCGTTGCTCAACCCATAGATCACCATGTCCTTTAAAACAAGTTATTTATCAGTGCACTTCGAAATTACTGAACACCCTGGGGTGGATCACAGGCAATCACCACATCACGACACTTGATCTTAATCGACTTCTTGATCTATCGAGACACGGCTTTAATTACCATCGAGACATATTTAAATACTGGCATTTTCCTATTCTACTCTTCCACCACCCATCGCTTTATTGTATGTCCTATAAAAGCAACAGCCAGGTAAAACACCATAGTAAGAGCTGCTATTAAAGTCGAGAAGAACGAACAAAAGTGCAGGATTAAGACTCACCAGTTCCCTCTTCTCATCGGCCATGGCCTTCTTCTCGGCCCGCATCTTGTCGGACATGCGCTGGTTGACCGTCAGCTCCGACTCCGTCTCCTCGCGCCACGACTCCAGCTGCTGGCAGAGGGAGTTCAGGGCCTCCATCTCTTCGATGGCTTCTCGTTCTGTTTAAGAGAATAGCTGTAGCTTAAAACCGCCGTTTTTTTTGTGGTCCCACTGATTTGTCCCACCAATGGGACCACGAGGGAGACCTGTTTCTCGTGATCCCACTGCTTTCTATGGTAATCGCGGGGCTCCGTCTTTCCTAGGCTTTGTTCTTCGGGCGTCTGAAGCTTCTTAACAAACCTAATCTACCTAGTGGTTTGCGAACGTAATAATAGGTAAGTAATTTTAAAATAAATAACAATTCAATACATATACAAAAATACACAGGGAGTAGAGAAATAGCAGTGAGACCACGTGAAACATGTCTCTTTCATGGTCCCACTGGTGGAACAAATCAGTGCGGGACCACGACAAAACAGCGTTTAAAACTGATAGGCATCACATTTACATGAGCCATACCTGTCGATTGCGCTGTTTATTTGTTACGATTTTAATTATCTTCCCTCGTTAATTAGCTCGTTCATAGGTTACTATGTGCGGTTCAAATCTGAAACAAGTGCTTTCCCCCAGCTACGTGCCCCTTTAAAGCACCATGTTACAGAAATTTGTAAAGAAAATAAGAACAACGATAAAGGTCAGCAATGTAGCTAAAACACTTGAAAGTTTTGGATACTAACACTTTCGCAACCGAACTAAAAATGGAAACATTCACCAGAAACCGACAGAATTCGCTAGGCGTGTAAGAATTCAGAATTCGCTAGGCGTGTAAGAATTCAGAATTCGCTAGGCGTGTAAGAATTCAGAATTCGCTAGGCGTGTAAGAATTCAGAATTCGCTAGGCGTGTAAGAATTCAGAATTCGCTAGGCGTGTAAGAATTCAGAATTCGCTAGGCGTGTAAGAATTCAGAATTCGCTAGGCGTGTAAGAATTCAGAATTCGCTAGGCGTGTAAGAATTCAGAATTCGCTAGGCGTGTAAGTTCATAAGTCATAACTACTGCCCGCCTAGCAGGCTCAGGCGGCATCTGAGCAAACATTACGAGTCCCCGCTAGGCGGGTTCTTGGTTGCGAAGGTGTTAAAGAAACAATTTCCAATTAAGATTAAACTCTTGCAAGTACTATAGTAACCTAAACCTAGTATCACGATGGAGCCAGAAGACGGCCATAGAAACTCCACAATGACACATGGTAAACCCAACGCGTTTTAGTTAAAGCAATGACGCGCAATTTAATGTCGGAGAGGCAACCGGATGGCTCGCGGTATTTGAGCTCCCGAAGTGTTGTGGAACCGCCCTGTGCAACCCGAACTGACCCAACTGTGACTGGTTCGAAAATAGGAGGGGGGTGGTAAAAAAAAAACCCAGAGGCAACCGATTGAAACGCGGTAGCCTGAAAGTGTGTACGCTGTTTATATGATGAAATTTTTATGCCATCCCTCCTAGTGCGACCTAAGCCGAGTAAGCGAGCGAAGAAAAAATAAAAATGTAAAAAAATGCCATCCCTCCTGGCCGGGCGGTTATCGGAAGCCGGAAAAAAATGGTGATGGACGAGAACTTAGGAAAAAGGTACTTAACATCATTGAAATCGGATGTTATTTGTTTTGCGAGTCTTGTATGATGTGATAAATGATATGTACTAATGCCATCCCTCTCCCATGAAATTCCATCCCGCTGTGGTCACCCTTACACACGCGAAATTCGTCAAATTGGAATACGCGCAATAAAAGGTTTTACAATCAATTGCAAATGCATAATTTTCGCGTGGGAGGCACGGTGCGGAGTCTTCAGTTGCTGAACTATTCACCGGTATTTACGACTTCATAAAGTTTCCTATCTTGAACATTTAAGGTACTTTCAAAGTCTTGGCAAAGTTTTGGGACATCCTGTATATGTATGAAGGCGTAAATACCGGTGAATAGTTCAGCAACTAGAGACTCCGCACCGTGCCTCCCACGCGAAAATTGTTCATTCGCTCAGTAGAATCCTCTTGGTACAGTCGGCAATATAAGTTTGTACCTACCAAACATGATTGACAGAGACTTATTATATACCCTTGTCGTACCTGCGACCATGACTTGATCCAGGTTTTCCTTGGCCCGCTTGTAGCTCTCGGTAGACTCCTGCGCACGTTTCTCCGCGGCGAGGCGAAGCTCAGTATTCTTCGTCAAGGTACCCTCGTACTCTTCTATCAGAACCTACAACATATTTTTAAGGCTATGGGACCTATTAGAGAAGCTATTGTCTGACCTCCGTAGCAGAGGCGTCTCTAGCCCATGTAGCGCCCATTAGCGAACATTACTCTAACGGCCCCTAGTAAGCGCGCGATCAGAATGGAATGGTCGGCGGTCGGCGCTCGGCGCCCCCTAGGACCGCTGCGCCCGTGTGCAGCGCACACCCTGCATTGGTAAAGACGCCTCTGCTTTGTAGCACAATGTCCTGTCAACACGTCATTTCCTCAAACGTATCTCCTTGGCGGTAGGATAAAGTCCTGGCCAAAATCCCGTCGTCAAGGAGATGCGCTGCTTCCAGCGACTATCACTCTCTCGATTTTTCTCGCACTATCCGTCTCTCTCTTATTAGAACACTTAGAACAAGAGATATAGTGCGAGAAAAATCGAGATTATGTCGCGGCCGTCGCGTGATAGCCGTGCAGGTAATAAAGTACCTACGCAGAAGGTTCGTCAAGAATTAAAATCCTTACCCTCTGACCGTTGGTGTCATGGTCACTTCTGTAGATGTTTTCCAAATCTCTATCATAAGATTGCTTGCTAAGGCGCAGCTTGTCTTTCTGAAACCCATACGTTTGGAACTTTATTGATATTTAAAAACTGATTTAACTGTCAAGTACCCACTTGCAGGGCAAACCAAAAGCATGTGTCAGTCAACACAAAAACATAGTTTGGGCTGTAGTATTTAGATACATATTTTCGCTTGACCATTAAGTAATGTATCAAATAAAATACTGTGAGTCGAACTCAGCTTGCTTAATATGTTTTTTTATACACTAAAACTCCTTTAAAATTAATTGGTCCTCTCGAGGCACAGTGTATTGATATTAGATTAAGGGGCTACCCGAGGTTTCCATCGATCGGTTCTTCAATCTTTTATCTCCATGTTGGTCTACCGGCTTTTGAAACAAATGAATACCTACTTAATTTGGTATGATCTTTTTAAACATTGTCTAAAATAACACTTATTTTGCATCTCTATTGACGTGAAAGATCTAACACATACGAAATCTACATATTTGGGTTCGTTTGTGACGTCCCTAAAAACTGGTGAAGGGTTTTCATTTTAAACCAATTAACACAAAAGTTATGGCCAGAAACCGGTTTTTTGGCCTAAAATTGTTCAACTTTGATGCCAAATATCACGAAAACAATGAACTTTGAAGTAAATATGGGATACTATATTGCTTAAAGCCGTTGTTGTTATCATAATAAGCTACAAAAAACCTAAGAAAACTAAGAGATTCAGATCGAAAGTACGATCCCATACGCCAATTATGGGAGCCCCTTAAGTAACGAAATAGACTTATTGACCAGTAGGTAGATACTAAATATGATTTCATTTATTTACAATATTAGATTACATTACATTATAGATTACACGTCAATTTACAAAAAATCCTATTGTGACCATCAATAACATTAAATCTGTACCGTTAATAGGGGCGTAAACTTCAAATTTATTATTTTGATTCAAAAGAAAGAAGGCAATAAATATGCCTAATGACGAAAATCCCATTCAAACATCTTAACAAATTACGAAGCTACAACCGTTTTAATGTTGCTTGTTAGAGAGAGAAAACGCTAGCAGATCGTGACGTCTCGATCCTCGAGCGTCATAGTAAAAGACGATCGTTTCAAATGAAGGTGCGTTTTGAGCAAAAGGGCCAGAACGGGGTATATTCTCTTAAAACTTTGAACAGTTATAACTTTGTGATTATTCTCTTGCGTTGATTTTTCTCCATTTAACATTTGACTATTATTCTTAATCCTTTTTCAAGAAAATACATAATTATTGACCATTTTATTAAGTGTCTACACACCTATTAGGCCTATTGGACCTACATATATGTGAAAGAGGACATACCTATGTCCAGTTTTATATAAAGATCCGTTTAGACTTTATGTCGTATTAGTAGGATGTGTGCCAGTTGTGCAAAGGTCGGTTAAGTTAAGACTTATAATTGGCAAGGACGTAAGTAATTTCAAATAAAAAACCGGCCAAGTGCGAGTCAGACTCGCGCACGGAGGGTTCCGTGCCATTACATATAAAAACGGCAAAAAAAAAGAAACACGTTTGTTGTATGGGAGCCCCCCTTAAATATTAATTTTATTTTGTTTTTAGTATTTTTTGTTATAGCAGCAACAGAAATACATCATGTGTGAAGGTGTCAACGGTTTAGCTATCGCGGTTCTTGAGATACAGCCTGGCGACAGACAGACGGACGTACAGACGGACAGACGTCGAAGTCTTAGTAATAGGGTCCCGTTTTCACCCTTTGGGTGTGGCACCCTAAAGGTATTGAACTATAAAACCAGGCCATATATAGAGTTGGTACAGAGATACCATGAACGCACCAGCTCGAGTATCTCCTCAGCCGCGATGGCGTTCTCCTTCTCCAGGAACTGCCGGAGCGTGGCCTGGAACTTCTGCATGAGGGGGTGCGTGGATTCCAGCACAGCTGGCATGGCGCCGACATCACGCTTGCTGCGCCACCTGTCGAGGAACACAACCTAGATCGCACGCTTTACGCTAGATCTTAAATCCTTAACCCGTCTTTTACCGGTTTGCACACAAACGTAGTGCTATAGTTTAAATTATTTAAACTGAGCTCATTAATGGCCATTCTACTGAGCTCATGAATAGCCTTTGTTAGCGGTCGACGCGTGCAAATTTTGTAAAAAAATGTTACCGCCACGTAAAATGTTCATTGAATAATGAACTCTATCTTCTTTTACAATAGATTCCAAATTTGCAACGAGATAAAATACCACACAGCGCCTTGTACCTGGCTCACTGGGAGCGGGTTTTTTTTTATCTTTTAGTCCATTTTCAATCTATTGAATACGACGATAGAGTTCATTATGTGGCGCCAACCTTTTTCTTGCAAAAAAATGGCACGCGTCCGACCACACAGTCGTATTGTTAGACTTGAATGCTATCGTTCTGAAGATAAGATCAGTCCAGTTCAGAAAATTTCAACTATACTAAAGCGTTTCCCGCCTCCGCCGTTGGCTGTATTCGCCTGTTGACAGCTCGTGCGGCATGCCGCGCAGCATTACGCGTGTAAGTACGTGACCGCGCCTTTCGTTGGAGAAGAAAATGGACATTAATACCCGTAGCACAGAATAGATAATAGTACGAGTACAGAAGGGACACTCCTTTGATCTTTACAAAAGGCGCTTTTTTCTCAGCCAAAACATTAAGATTAATGGCCCTCTGACGTCGTCGACGACGACGTCGACGTTCATCGCTACAAGTACATGCCGGTTCCCCAACGTTGGGGCACCGGCATGTACTTGTAGCGATGAACGTAAATCGCGGAGTGTCCGCCCCTTGCCCGTAGTTCAAGCCTCGCTGGCACCGAATAAGTACCCAAAACCATCCAGGACAGAAATAATAATATGAAAACACCGTAAATGAGCATAGCGAGTCATAGCGATTACCGTGGGTATTTTTGTATTTAATAATCCATACTTCCATATCCATATCCATACTCCATACTAACATTATAAATGCGAAAGTGTGTCTATATGTTACCTTTTCACGCTTAAACCGAGGAACCGATTGAGATGAAATTTGGTATGGAGATAGCTTGGATCTCGGGGAAGGACATAGGATAGTTTTTATCCCGGAAATCATCAATCACCCGTGAAATCGGGGGTGAAAGTTTGTATGGAGCTCCGATACAAACGAGTTCCACGCGGACGGTGTCGCGGGCAGAAGCTAGTATTAAATAAATCAACTATAATATAACTCACTCGTCCACCGCCTCTCTACCCGCCTTCCTGCAGTGGCACTGGTCGGGCGGACAGCGGCAGCATTTGCACAGGCCGTTCTCGAACTCTGGCGTCACGCACTCGCATCCCTCTGGTTCCTGTAGACAACAGCACCAGACTTTATGAATCCTTACTCATAAATACACAAGTACCTACGGCCAATGTGAACAAATCAACACTGAATAAGTAATACCTAGTTACTTAGGTCCTTCTATCAAACAAAACCGATATTTATCTCTACGTGGTGGGTCTGGTTAGTCTGAGAGTGCATTCCCTCAATTACTTACATGTGGCATGTGGCTACACAAGGGTCTCACTCCTCTCACCGTATCATGGTCGGCCTTATCACACGATAAGTGACTAGATAGAGCGTCCGTCACTGGCTTGTCGGGGCTGTACATGAAACATTCGATAAGTCCATGGCGAGCCGGACATGATCAGCTTGCGATTGGTCGTGTATATGTAAGTGACGATGGATTTGTCTATCGACTTGTCCGGCGCTTGTACATCCTGTAGAGAATGCTAGGCTTACTTACGTGCACCCAGCACAGGTCATGCTCGAACATAAGAAATTTTTCCTCGAGCAGCACGATTCCGAGCTCGTCTTTGGGGCGACGCAGTCTGGGATCATATGTGCCTATGTTCTTTAATGTCTCGCAGCTGGCCTATCTAGATCTAATTTATGGACAAACCCGACGCAATAGAGAATGCTAAGCTTGAACTTACATGTGGATATACCAGGGTCTCGTGCTTGAACATGAGACATTGTTCCTCGTGTAGCACGATGCCGAGCTCGTCCTTGGGGCATACGCAGTTTGGAGTCAGCAGCGACGGCGTGGACTCAGCATCTTCGGTGCAGGCACACGGGGTCTTGGATGTCTCGGTGCTGGTCGGTCTCGACATGATGAACTACTGTGAGGGTTGGACACTAATTTGATTTACCTAATCTCACAATCAAACCTCTCCGCAAATGCCCTCAGGATACCACTAGAGCTAGCCCGCACCCTGCGTGCCAGGGATGTGCAATGTGTGTGGATATTGAGTCATCATTTTATATAGAAATCTCCCGTGGGAATCAGCCATTTACGTTGCACAGCGACCGAGCTCTGCTCGGGCGAAAGTAGAGAAACAAATTTCCCCAGATATGGGCCGGGCCATATTAACAATACGTGAGTGAACATTTTAGTTTTTTATGTTATGAAGAATACTCACCAAAAACATTACATGTAAAGTGATTGCCAAGACTCTTTTAAAGCTTTCAGCGTTAAAAAGATATCAGATTATAAGTAGCGCCAAGCTTTCTATAGGTTAGCTAGCCAGCGAACGATTTTTATAAATTTAAAGCGATAAACATTCCTACTTACTCCACATGGCTTAACTCTGGTATACTCTTGCTTGCCAGAATTTCATTTGCCCGAATTTTATCTGCCATAATATTCAACTGCCATAATGTTGTTTTCTATAATTTTGCATGCCATACTCGTTGTTTACCATATTTATTATACGCCAGAATCTTTGTTTTCCATAATATCAATATCAATAATCTCATTTTCCATAATCATTGTAATCCATAACTATCACATGCCATAATGACATTTGCCATTAATCTCAACATCCATAATATTAATTATGTAATATAGTGGGTACGTATTGCACTGCCTACGAACCTATCCGCGATCCGAGTCGGTTTTGCCACTTAGTAAAAGTAAACTTTTTTCTGAGATTAACCAATGCCAAGATAGTTGTGTATCGTAGGCACAGGGAACAGGGGCTTAGTGGCAAAACCGACTCGGATCGCGGATAGGTTAGAAGACGGAAGCGGGAGCTTTGCTCCCGCTTTCGTCTTCGAGGTTATTTTTTTTATAAACGAGTGGAAAAACTAACAAATTAACAAAGATTAATCCGAATACATGTTTAGTATGACGTTTATATATTATATTAAATAATATTATTGCAAACAATAATCTGGAAAACAATACGTATGGCATTCGTATCATTATGACATCCAATATTCGGGTAAACAAGAGTATGTCAATTAACTATTATGGTAAACGAAACATTCGGGCAAATGAAATTCGGGCAAATGATTATTATAGTATATGAATGTCGGGCAAACAATAGACAACCCTTAACTCTACCAGCCACGCTCTACAAATTCTACATCTTGGCTAAAAAGTATACATGTTATGCAATAAATGATATGAATATGAATATACTTAGCTTTGTTAGGCACATCCCGGTCGCCGCATAGACTCTCACGCGTGTCTATACTTTTTCGCCAAGATATACAATTTTAGAATAAGTAGATGATTATAGTAGATTGTATGACAAGGGTCTAAAGTAAGCCATATTACCACGAGATGGATATTTTCCCGAACGAAGTGAGGGGAAATAGTTCGAGGGGTAATATGGCTTTTAGACCAGAGTTGTACACTCTACTTTTCACTTCGACTGCGAGAAAATAGTAAAAACAAAGATTGTCCATCCACAATCAACAATTATACCAAGGCGAAAAGATTGTTCAATTTGGCGCCATTCTTTTTAATAAACTGTTTTGACACAGATACAAAATATTCACAAGACGAATAAACGCCTCTGACCGTCTAATAGCGGCGTAGTCTATCCCGCTCAATCTTCATAGCTTATGTCATGTAATTACATCCACCAATCACAACTCTTTAAAATAACATTACTATTTGCTGTCTCCTAACCAGAATACAGCTAGACATTAAAATCGACCAATCAGGAAACAGAATTCAATTCAAACATTAGGAGTTTTTCATTCCCTAATTTACAATAATTAATAAAATAAACGCCTCTGACCGACTATAGCTCCATCCAAACGTTCAAGCGTGGTAAACTGCATACATGACTCATGTATGCAGTTAACCACGCTTGAAAAACACCCAATGTTTGAATTGAATACTGTTTCCTGATTGGTCGATTTTAATGTCTAGCTGTATTCTGGTTAGTAGATAGGAAATACTAATGTTTTTTTAAAGAGTTGTGATTGGTGGATGTGATATTGAACTGTTGTGAGTGATCAAATTAAAATGTTTTATAAATCATAAATATGTATACATATTTTCCCTAGGGGCTAAATGTACTACTTTAGCCCCGCTTGCCAAGTCTAATATGATGCACTTTTTGAGCATGAGAAGTGAAAAATATATTTTTATACTCGTCGACCTTAATGTTTGAATTAAGACTTCGCCCACCAAACTTAAATCACGTACTTTTTACTATGGAGGTCCCAACTCAACATTTCATAACTGTTGACACAACTAAAATGAAATTGACCAATCACGTGGCGCCTTTACTGAACTATAATGGATTTGACCAATAGGACGCCGTCATGAGAAAGTCAAAAGGTAAATAGACATCAACGCACAAAAATGAAAAAGTCGTTGCATTTCGTTTTCAATAGATACCAAGTTTGTTTAATTAGTTCAGTTGACTCGTAGAAAAAGTATTGTTCACAATAGTGTCATAATCAAGCTTTTTAATCTATAACACGATTGTGAAAAATACTATTTTAGATTAAATTACGACAAACAGGGGGGAGAATTGCTAAAAATCGTGAAATATTTTTTTTATATGCCTATCAAAATTTGCGGAAAAACACAAACTTCAACCCCCTAATTTAAAGGGTGGGGGTGATTTACTAAAAATCCTAAAATACGTACTTTATTATTTATAACAAGGAGTCCCTATATAAATTTTCAGACCCCTAGCACCAAAATTTGCGGAAGTCTCATATAATGTTTCATCCCTTAGTTTAAGGGGTTGGGGGTAGAAGTACCAATTTTTTGAATTATTTTGTTGATTATGTACTAATACTAGCTTACATACCAAATTTCAGCTTTCCTAGGACTTCAGGAAGTACCCTAGAGGTTTTGATGATCAACATCAGTCAGTGAGTCAGTGAGTCAGTGACGAAATCGGCGTTTTTTAGATATCAATAAAATCTTAAGTATAAGAGCTATGTTACTGAAACTTTATATGTTTAATAAGTCCACTATTGACATCATATCCCGAGAATTTAGTTTATCTTGTATAGGTATAATCCAAACCCAAGTTACGAGGGTTCAAAAAAACGACGAACCGCTTCGAGAAAAGGTAGGTAGTGCCTTTGCGTTGCGCTTCGCTTGGCTCGTCTTGGCGGGGGCACTGCCGTGCCCCCAGATATTCACCGCCACTGTTCACCCACAAGTAAAGACAATGGTATCGGAGAAAAACGTATTTCTTCAAAGTCGCCCCCCGATCAAAGTAGGTTATATTATGAATGCGAAAGTAAGTATGTTTGTAACATTTTCACAATTAAGTAAAACCGCTGAACAGATTAAGATGAAATTTGGTACAGAACGGAGATAGGTTTATTTCCGGAGAAGGACATAGGACAGTTTTTATCACAATAATCGTACCCTAAGGCGGTGAAATGGGGAGGCGAAAGTTTCTATAGAGCTCAACAATATTATAAACGAGTTCCACCAGGACGAAATCGTGGGCAAAAGCTACTGTACCTGTACCTACAGAATCGGAGGTAGCCTTAAATTGTAGAATAAGTAGATGATTAAATGTATTTTTAGATTAAATTACGACCAACAGCTTGATTATTTGATATTTACTGCATAAATAAAATTAATCTTTTAGTAACAAATAGAGCAACAACAGATGAAAATAAACCTGCTTTGAGATACTTTCTGTAAAATAAAGAGTATTAACTTACAACAATAAACAATTCACAATTATCAAAATGATTTCCAATAACTTTTACAAAAGCGTTGTATGTCTCCAAGCAACTGTCTTTCAAATTGACTAAACTTTTCGCGCGACCCGTTGCCATGGCAACGTGGTTGGCAGCTCATGTCAACAAATGTCGCGTGGGTGACACAAGGTGATACTGCGACGTATTGTGAATTAAAAATATTAAAATGGTGAGTTTTTTAAATACAATAATATAGTAATACTTAGCTAATAGTTATTCAGATCAGGCCTGTGCCTCAAGTAGACCTTTCGTAGACTGTCGCTAGAGTCTTTTGATTTGATAATCAACTAATTTGCATAAATAAATGCTTCTATAGCGATGCAAATATTGCAGTATGGATCCTAATAGATAATGTGTAAGTGACCACACCTTTTGCCATCACTCGAAATTGGTTTTAGGAGAATGTAACGATAACTTTAAAAGTAAATATTTTTAGATCCTGTCAAGATCGAAGCCCGCGGCAGACAGTCGTGCCAGCAGCAGCTCCACCAAGCACGTGCCCGGGCTGGAGGACTTCATCGTGAAGCGGGACTACGTGGGAGCACTCACCATGCTTGAAGTCAGTATGGGGTTTACAAGCGCCATCTCTAAGGGCACCCAGGGCCAGGGCTATTTATACTGGCAACACTGGTCAAAAGGTCAATCATTAATTAACCTTTTCAACGCTTTGTCAAAGAGAAAAGTTCTCAACCACACGTTAAGTCAACAAGGCAGTGCGAAGTTAAATCTTATGTCAATGCAAGAAGGTTGCTACCGCGCTGAGCTATACGTATCAGTCGTTCGTTGGCTTCGAGAAGGTTAAGCGTCGTAGAACAGGCTAAAGTGGTGTGAACATAAAGAGGCTCTCCACCAACAGGCAAAACAGGTGAAATTGCCAATCGTTATTGGTCACAAAGAAAGAAAGAAGACATGTGAACACACACAAAAGACACACAGATACAAAGAGAGCAGACATACAATAACATTGAAACATATCAACCCAAGTATATCTGGGGGATAGCGTGCAGGCGGATCTGCGTCATCTTAAAGCTGAATGATAAAGTGGCGTGCTCTCGTTTCGGAGGCCAAGACCCTTTTAGAATCACTGAGCTAAAATAGAAAGTTAGTTTCAAATTTAAAAATCATTGCAGTTCCTCAAGAACGAAGGCAACACCGAGATCTGGCCGGAGGTGTGGGCGGCGTGGTGCTACTTCCACCTGGGCGAGTACCGGCGGGCGCTGGACGCGTACCAGCGGGTTTTAGCTCGGAGCCCCCTGGACCCCCTCGTCGCGGACGTTGGGCGCATGGACCTGGCTGTGTGCTACTTCTACCTGGGTCAGTACACGGTGGTGCTACCTCGTACCAGCTAGTGGTGACATTCGGCGCATGGAACTGGCTGTGTGCTACTTCTACCTGGGTCAGTACACGGTGGTGCTACCTCGTACCAGCTAGTGGTGACATTCGGCGCATGGACCTGGCTGTGTGCTACTTCTACTAATGAGGGAAAAATCTTGGAATTGCATCTTGAACCAGTTAACCTCAACCGATTTTGGGTTTAAGTACCTACCTATAGTTTGGATGACAATAGGCATGATGACGCATTTTGAAAAACTGTTCTATAATGTTTAGAAACATTTATTATGTACAACGAATAAGATTTTTCTAGAGGAAATAACAGTTAGTATGAAAAAAATGCATTTTAGTTTTTAAATTTCAAATTGGCGCTAAAACGCTTGTCAGTGTCATGGCATCCAGAGTGACGTCACTTTTGTATAAACAAAACGCAGACCTCTGACGTTTGCTACCTACTTAGATCGCTCAATTGCTCATTGAATGAACATAAATTAAAAAGTTTACAAGTCTTGCGCGGCCGTGCGATACCATATTTTAGTGATTTTCAATTACCTACTGTCATCATGCCTATTCAATATTCTGGTACCATCGAGCTGATCTGATAATGGAGACAGAAGGTGGCCATGGGAATTCACAACTTAACTGACGTAATCCGATCCGACGTACTCAACGGAGTTCGTTCTCGTTAAAATGTCTCAACGATGTAGTTGATGACGGTATATAGAAAAATACAGTCGGCAATAAAAGATTGTACCAAAAATTATTTTTTGACAGAAAATTATTAATAAACAACTAAACTTTTGCAGGCATGTACAAGGAATCACAAGAAGCAGTAGAGGAGGCACCCACTTGTGCACTCAAAGTGAGTGAATCATATTTCAATCGGTCCTTTAAAATACCTAATAAGTACCAATGTATACGAGTCTAATATCGTAAAGCACCACATCCCTACTAATTGAACGAGCGAGCAAAGCGAACGAAGCAACCTATTATCGTGAAATTTTGTGAGCCGGATCGATAACTATTTGGTTTTTCAATGTGAAAGTAACTCTATCTGTCTGTTACCTATTCATGCTTAAACCACTGAATAAATTTGAATAAAATTAGTTATGGAAATAGTGTGAAGTGGTTTTTTTCTCGCAAATTATGTCTTGAAAGGCGTGAAAAGGGGAGTGCAAGTGTCTATTAGGGTGCGATAATTTATACTGTGCCTGTGGGAAGTCTAATGGCACCTTTGCTATAACATTTTGATTTAATGATTTAAAGGCGAGGAACGATAAGAGGGCGAAGCAGCGGCGGGCAAAATCCCGTTTAATATAAAATCGATGCTTAATCTTCTTCAGACCCGCCTTCAATTCCACCTAGCGCACAAACTCGGCGACGAGGAGACGCTGATGACTGCGCACGCGGCGCTGCGTGACGTGCCCGAGGACCAGCTCAGCCTGGCCTCCGTGCACTACCTGCGCGCGCACTACCAGGAGGCCATCGACGTCTACAAGAAACTTCTGCTGGAGAAGAGGTACTAGCTCTTCACTCAGACAATGACAGTTCCACCTGGTGCATACACTCGGCGACGAGGAGACGCTGATGAGTGCGGAACCGGCGCTGCGCGACGCGCCCGAAGATCAGCTCAGCCTGGCCTCCGTGGACTACCTGCGCACGCACTACCAGGAGGCCTAAAATCTATTAGATGAGACGATATAGTTGTCTAAACTCGATAGACAGGTTTATCTGGTGACCGAGGGTATAATAGTATATTCTGTAACTATAGAGAGCAGCAGCAACGCATACAAGATACTTTTAATGGAGAAAAGCTAAAATGGTGTTACCGACCATGAATACCTAATCGATAGAATTCAAATAATCACGCATTTGTTCTCCGAGAAATTTTGTTGTATTTTATTTTATCTGGCTGTAATTTTTACAGATATTATAAATATCAAAACGATGATGATACGGACTGGATCAAGCTACTGGCCTTTGAATCAGGGTAACTTTTAATCTGCTGTGTATATTTGGTGAATTGGCTTTGGCTTAAATGGTAATTATCTTTAGAAATGTTTGCGAATAACCACTTTAGCACAATTCTTTATTGTTACTAGTTTTATCGTTGAATTGGTAATCTAAAAGCATTATACCTATTCATATCAGTAAAGTATCTTTGTATTTGATAGGTAGTTTGTAAGGTAACGATCTAATTAATGATCTCCCTTAGTTTGGAACTAGGTATTTAGAATTATGTTAAAATTATATTCTCGCGCGGTAATCGCCTAACTTTTCGAACCTGCCTTAGGTCATGCGTATTACGTATAGTCTTTTTGAAGACGAAAACGATAGTTTATATGCGATAGTCCGAAAACTTACTCAATTAGAGGACCAATTTCGGGTGATAGACTGATAGTAGTTTCATCTAGTTTTGCTATCCATCCTGTTTCGTGAACCATAATTTACGTAAGTAGACCAACAATGGCGGTCGAACGTTTATATATTTAGTTCTCAAATGTCTGCATCTCCAGGACTTACATGGCTCTGAACGTTTACGTGGCGCTGTGCTACTACAAGCTCGATTACTACGACGTGTCCCAGGAGGTGCTGGGGGTGTACCTGGCGCAGCACCCAACGTCAACCGTCGCCGGCAACCTGAAGGCGTGCAACCTCTTCAGGTGACAATCCCACATAGCAGTTACTCTTCGGCTAAGCCTACTTCTAAGAAGTGATTTATCAGTGTCTAGGGGTATATGAAGTTGATTTAATATTCAATCAGGTCATTTGCTAAGCTAGGTATTCGTAGAAGCTGCATTATTGGTTCCGATCTTCATGTTCTTTTCCACTTTTTTTTACTTACTTAATTAGTCAATTTTACCTGTATTGTCAGTTTAGGCGTATACTATAATTGTAACTTTTAGCTCCGTTTCGGGCCACTGGATAAGTCGAGGAGTACTGCGTTCCTTAACCTACGAGAATTTAAGGACAAATTGTGTAACTATTGTATACAATACTTTTCCTACGAGTCGACTAAAATAATTAAACAAACTTAGTAAAAATCTAAGCCCTGGCTGAAACCCACTGGCTCAGCGTTTCGTTGATGTCTTTTGTTCTGTGATGTGACCAATGCAACGTTTTATTTTGATCACATTCATTATAGTTCAGTAAGGGCACCACGTGAATCACATGACGTGATTGGTCAAATTCATTATAGTTGGCTTAACAGTTATATAATTTATGGGATCCTGTTGTTTTACCAAACTTATTTTGGTCAAATTTCATTTCCCAAACAAATTTTAATACGAATATTTTCATTACGTCAAATTTTTATTCAGCAAAATATTATTACGAAAAATTACATTATGGCATAAATAAATGGCATGTGGTCTTTTAGCAAATGCTTTAGTTAGGCAAAAAAACATTAGACAATAAACATTTCGTCAAGTTAATGTTATGGCAAACTATAAATAGACAAAAATCATAATTGTTTACGTCATGACATTTTACCAAAATACTATTAAAAAAACGGCACGGTCCCTTAAATAAAATAATGCACGGTTAAGTAGGTCGGTAGCCAAAGGCATTAAATTAGGTTAGGGCAGCCAAAAAAGGGGGGCTCGGGGGTAAAAGCCTCCTAGCAGTAAAACAACAAACAATCTTAATTATTGTAGTATTTGGTAGGTTAGGTTAGGGTTAGCTTGTGTCCCTTAGAGCGGAAATAGGCACCCCGCGAAGCGGGGTGACGTCGACACGCTGGCGGTTAGGTTAGAATTGCGACCTCTACACAAATTAATTTTCCCTACCCACATAACAAAAAAAGTTGTTATTTTATTGTGTATCTTATACACTATTGAAATAAAGATGCAAATGATTTGTCATCGAAGAGTTCCTCTGCTGCTGATTAAACGACGTATAGAAATGGTCAATTAAATATTGACGATACAAATCATTTGCCTTATTTTGTTTTGGTTACAACATATTATGCCAACTAACATATTTGACTGAATGAAATTTGGTCAAAGTACCAGTTGGTAAACGAGATATTGCCTAAACATGAATATGCCAAACATAAGGTTTGCGTAAGAAATATTTGTCGAGTGTTAATTTGGCAAACGATTATTTGGCAAATGAAATTCTACGGAAAATGTTTTGGGAAGTGATAATTTGTCAATTTTTTTTTGGTAAAACAAAGGTAACCCATAATTTATATTATAGACGAGTTGGGAGATAAAAGTATGTGATTATAGTGTTTAAAGACGACGAGTATAAAAACACATTTTGAGTGGTAGTATATAATATATAATACTTAGTAAACCTTAATTACTTCATTACCTTCCAGACTTTACAACGGGAAAGCGGCAGAGAACGAACTGAAGCAGATAGCTTCGGAACAGCACACGTTCGGCCAGGACCTGGTGAAGCACAACCTCGTGGTGTTCCGGAATGGAGAAGGAGCATTGAAGGTAACAGCACACGTTCGGTCAGGACCTGGTGAGAACACAACCTCATGGTGTTCTTGAATGGAGAAGGAGCATTGAAGGTAGCACCTCTTCCTTCCATTTTCTTCTTTATGCATGAATCTTTATGTTTTTTGAGTATTTTCGAAAATTTTATCATTAACCTATCATCATCATCGTCCTCCTAGCTTTATTCCCGGTAGTGCCCCTGAAGGAGACCGGGGTCCGCTTTGACACCTAATCCCAAGATTTGGCATAGTGCCTTTTACGAAAGCGACTGCCATCTGACCTTCCAACCCAGAGGGAAAACTAGACCTCATTGGGATACCGGTTTCCTCGGGTACACTACATAAATACGAAAAACTAAATTCCGATAGTCGAAATCACGAATTTCATAATACCGATTTTCATAATTCCGAATGTTTTAAAACTCCTAATATATAAGTATTCCGATTCTTCATAAATCCGATTTTCAAAAATCCGAAATTTCAAAAAGTCTAACGGTGTAACTCCGATTATCAAAATTCCGAATTTCAAGACCCCGAATAATCAGAAGTCCGACGGAATAATAATCCGAAATATCAAAAATCCGAATTCCGATTATTAAAATACCGATTTTCAAAAATCCGAATATCATTACACCGACCAATTATAAACCCGAATAAACAAAAATCCGAAAAATCAGAATTACGAATTCCTGTTACTAATAATTATCAAATTAATCATTAAAACAACGCCCAACGTCTAAGATCACTCCCGCAGCTAACACACACGAATTAAGTACCTAAGATCCGCATTTTAAACGGCTGGAGTGGAGAAACTGAATAGCAAATCACATGAGTACACAATTAATCGACATCATTCATAAGGAACAAGTTAACCATTTATGGGAAGATCTGATGGGTAGATGGAAAACGAATTACAAGCATTTCCTATACAGAATATTGTGAGCAAATTGTGTACAACATCATGTGTGTTATCCTCGTAAATATATAATAAAAAGAAGATTATGAATAAGAAAATTATAAAAAAAATAGAATGTTGGGCGCATAAAGGCGCACTTACACGCCAATTATTTTAACCTAACCTAACCGCCAGCGGGTCGACGTCACCCCGCTTCGCGGGGTGCCTATTTCCGCTCTAAGGGACACAAGCTAACCCTAACCTAACCTACTAATAATACCATTGTTACGAATATTTGTTGTTTTTTTTACTGCGAGGGGCTTCGGAGAAAAGGCAGAACCCAGATTCTCTACGGTAAATAAAAATCGTATTTTCGGATTTTTTTATTTCCCGTGTAGTTACACGCGATAAGACCGCCTGTTGTCTACCATTGTTTATGTTTAATTTACCTCTATTTTTCTATTTTATTTTTACTATGTCTGGTGAACAATAAAGAATATTTGTATAGTAGTTTCAAAAATCCGAATTTCATAATTCCTAAGAAATAAAATTCCGAATATTGAAAACACGAAGTTCATTATCCCGAATATCAGATATCCGAATTAGTAATGAAATTTCGGAAATTCGATAATCGGAGTACTGTTTTTCGGGCTAATGACACTTCGCGCTTCTGATTGTTCGGAGTTATAAAAATCTGAAAAACAAACTATCGACATTATGAAATTCGGTAAAATGAAATTCGTGTTTTTTAGTAATCGTAATTATAAGTCTTAGGAATTATGAACTTCGGAGTTTTGAAAATCGGAATTAGCAAATTCGGAATTAAATATTTCGGAGTATTTGGGTGTTCCCGGTTTCCTCACGATGTTTTCCTTCACCGAAAAGCTAACGGTAAACATTCCGTACGTAAGTTCCGAAAACTCATTGGTGCGAGCCGGGATTCGAACCCACGAACGCCGCTTGACAGCCGCATGATGCCTTGAACCACTAGGCTGTCTCTCCATCATGCCATTAGTAGTACGTAGAACCTATGGCCGTTGGGGTGGAGAGGTTCTTGAGTGGCAACCACGTACCGGAAGGCGCGGCGTGGGTAGGCCCCCCCTCACAAGGTGGACTGATGACCTGGTAAGGGTTGGCGCAGGACCGGTTACTTTGGCACTCCTTGGGAGGAGGTCTATGTCCAGCAGTGGACGACTTTCGGCTGATATGGTGACTAATTACATACCGTGTTGTACTACCAGGTGCTACCCGAGCTTGTGGACGTAGTTCCTGAAGCGAGACTGAACCTGGCCGGCTACCGTCTCCGGGCGCGCGACGCGCTGGAAGCCCGCGCGCTGCTCGCGCCGCTGCAGCCCTCCTCGCCGCTGCACTACATCCTGCGGGCCGTGGTCGCCGTGCGGCTCTACAACGACACTGGAGACGTGAGTCAGGGAGCCCCTTAGAGACTGAACCTGGCCGGCTACCGTCTCCGGGCGCGCGACGCGCTGGAAGCCCGCGCGCTGCTCGCG
Source organism: Epinotia demarniana (assembly GCA_945867215.1). Taxonomy (NCBI): domain Eukaryota; kingdom Metazoa; phylum Arthropoda; class Insecta; order Lepidoptera; family Tortricidae; genus Epinotia; species Epinotia demarniana. The sequence goes on from OX244268.1 coordinate 26,071,426, forward strand.
CCGCTGCAGCCCTCCTCGCCGCTGCACTACATCCTGCGGGCCGTGGTCGCCGTGCGGCTCTACAACGACACTGGAGACGTGAGTCAGGGAGCCCCTTAGAGACTGAACCTGGCCGGCTACCGTCTCCGGGCGCGCGACGCGCTGGAAGCCCGCGCGCTGCTCGCGCCGCTGCAGCCCTCCTCGCCGCTGCACTACATCCTGCGGGCCGTGGTCGCCGTGCGGCTCTACAACGACACTGGAGACGTGAGTCAGGGAGCCCCTTAGAGACTGAACCTGGCCGGCTACCGTCTCCGGGCGCGCGACGCGCTGGAAGCCCGCGCGCTGCTCGCGCCGCTGCAGCCCTCCTCGCCGCTGCACTACATCCTGCGGGCCGTGGTCGCCGTGCGGCTCTACAACGACACTGGAGACGTGAGTCAGGGAGCCCCTTAGAGACTGAACCTGGCCGGCTACCGTCTCCGGGCGCGCGACGCGCTGGAAGCCCGCGCGCTGCTCGCGCCGCTGCAGCCCTCCTCGCCGCTGCACTACATCCTGCGGGCCGTGGTCGCCGTGCGGCTCTACAACGACACTGGAGACGTGAGTCAGGGAGCCCCTTAGAGACTGAACCTGGCCGGCTACCGTCTCCGGGCGCGCGACGCGCTGGAAGCCCGCGCGCTGCTCGCGCCGCTGCAGCCCTCCTCGCCGCTGCACTACATCCTGCGGGCCGTGGTCGCCGTGCGGCTCTACAACGACACTGGAGACGTGAGTCAGGGAGCCCCTTAGAGACTGAACCTGGCCGGCTACCGTCTCCGGGCGCGCGACGCGCTGGAAGCCCGCGCGCTGCTCGCGCCGCTGCAGCCCTCCTCGCCGCTGCACTACATCCTGCGGGCCGTGGTCGCCGTGCGGCTCTACAACGACACTGGAGACGTGAGTCAGGGAGCCCCTTAGAGACTGAACCTGGCCGGCTACCGTCTCCGGGCGCGCGACGCGCTGGAAGCCCGCGCGCTGCTCGCGCCGCTGCAGCCCTCCTCGCCGCTGCACTACATCCTGCGGGCCGTGGTCGCCGTGCGGCTCTACAACGACACTGGAGACGTGAGTCAGGGAGCCCCTTAGAGACTGAACCTGGCCGGCTACCGTCTCCGGGCGCGCGACGCGCTGGAAGCCCGCGCGCTGCTCGCGCCGCTGCAGCCCTCCTCGCCGCTGCACTACATCCTGCGGGCCGTGGTCGCCGTGCGGCTCTACAACGACACTGGAGACGTGAGTCAGGGAGCCCCTTAGAGACTGAACCTGGCCGGCTACCGTCTCCGGGCGCGCGACGCGCTGGAAGCCCGCGCGCTGCTCGCGCCGCTGCAGCCCTCCTCGCCGCTGCACTACATCCTGCGGGCCGTGGTCGCCGTGCGGCTCTACAACGACACTGGAGACGTGAGTCAGGGAGCCCCTTAGAGACTGAACCTGGCCGGCTACCGTCTCCGGGCGCGCGACGCGCTGGAAGCCCGCGCGCTGCTCGCGCCGCTGCAGCCCTCCTCGCCGCTGCACTACATCCTGCGGGCCGTGGTCGCCGTGCGGCTCTACAACGACACTGGAGACGTGAGTCAGGGAGCCCCTTAGAGACTGAACCTGGCCGGCTACCGTCTCCGGGCGCGCGACGCGCTGGAAGCCCGCGCGCTGCTCGCGCCGCTGCAGCCCTCCTCGCCGCTGCACTACATCCTGCGGGCCGTGGTCGCCGTGCGGCTCTACAACGACACTGGAGACGTGAGTCAGGGAGCCCCTTAGAGACTGAACCTGGCCGGCTACCGTCTCCGGGCGCGCGACGCGCTGGAAGCCCGCGCGCTGCTCGCGCCGCTGCAGCCCTCCTCGCCGCTGCACTACATCCTGCGGGCCGTGGTCGCCGTGCGGCTCTACAACGACACTGGAGACGTGAGTCAGGGAGCCCCTTAGAGACTGAACCTGGCCGGCTACCGTCTCCGGGCGCGCGACGCGCTGGAAGCCCGCGCGCTGCTCGCGCCGCTGCAGCCCTCCTCGCCGCTGCACTACATCCTGCGGGCCGTGGTCGCCGTGCGGCTCTACAACGACACTGGAGACGTGAGTCAGGGAGCCCCTTAGAGACTGAACCTGGCCGGCTACCGTCTCCGGGCGCGCGACGCGCTGGAAGCCCGCGCGCTGCTCGCGCCGCTGCAGCCCTCCTCGCCGCTGCACTACATCCTGCGGGCCGTGGTCGCCGTGCGGCTCTACAACGACACTGGAGACGTGAGTCAGGGAGCCCCTTAGAGACTGAACCTGGCCGGCTACCGTCTCCGGGCGCGCGACGCGCTGGAAGCCCGCGCGCTGCTCGCGCCGCTGCAGCCCTCCTCGCCGCTGCACTACATCCTGCGGGCCGTGGTCGCCGTGCGGCTCTACAACGACACTGGAGACGTGAGTCAGGGAGCCCCTTAGAGACTGAACCTGGCCGGCTACCGTCTCCGGGCGCGCGACGCGCTGGAAGCCCGCGCGCTGCTCGCGCCGCTGCAGCCCTCCTCGCCGCTGCACTACATCCTGCGGGCCGTGGTCGCCGTGCGGCTCTACAACGACACTGGAGACGTGAGTCAGGGAGCCCCTTAGAGACTGAACCTGGCCGGCTACCGTCTCCGGGCGCGCGACGCGCTGGAAGCCCGCGCGCTGCTCGCGCCGCTGCAGCCCTCCTCGCCGCTGCACTACATCCTGCGGGCCGTGGTCGCCGTGCGGCTCTACAACGACACTGGAGACGTGAGTCAGGGAGCCCCTTAGAGACTGAACCTGGCCGGCTACCGTCTCCGGGCGCGCGACGCGCTGGAAGCCCGCGCGCTGCTCGCGCCGCTGCAGCCCTCCTCGCCGCTGCACTACATCCTGCGGGCCGTGGTCGCCGTGCGGCTCTACAACGACACTGGAGACGTGAGTCAGGGAGCCCCTTAGAGACTGAACCTGGCCGGCTACCGTCTCCGGGCGCGCGACGCGCTGGAAGCCCGCGCGCTGCTCGCGCCGCTGCAGCCCTCCTCGCCGCTGCACTACATCCTGCGGGCCGTGGTCGCCGTGCGGCTCTACAACGACACTGGAGACGTGAGTCAGGGAGCCCCTTAGAGACTGAACCTGGCCGGCTACCGTCTCCGGGCGCGCGACGCGCTGGAAGCCCGCGCGCTGCTCGCGCCGCTGCAGCCCTCCTCGCCGCTGCACTACATCCTGCGGGCCGTGGTCGCCGTGCGGCTCTACAACGACACTGGAGACGTGAGTCAGGGAGCCCCTTAGAGACTGAACCTGGCCGGCTACCGTCTCCGGGCGCGCGACGCGCTGGAAGCCCGCGCGCTGCTCGCGCCGCTGCAGCCCTCCTCGCCGCTGCACTACATCCTGCGGGCCGTGGTCGCCGTGCGGCTCTACAACGACACTGGAGACGTGAGTCAGGGAGCCCCTTAGAGACTGAACCTGGCCGGCTACCGTCTCCGGGCGCGCGACGCGCTGGAAGCCCGCGCGCTGCTCGCGCCGCTGCAGCCCTCCTCGCCGCTGCACTACATCCTGCGGGCCGTGGTCGCCGTGCGGCTCTACAACGACACTGGAGACGTGAGTCAGGGAGCCCCTTAGAGACTGAACCTGGCCGGCTACCGTCTCCGGGCGCGCGACGCGCTGGAAGCCCGCGCGCTGCTCGCGCCGCTGCAGCCCTCCTCGCCGCTGCACTACATCCTGCGGGCCGTGGTCGCCGTGCGGCTCTACAACGACACTGGAGACGTGAGTCAGGGAGCCCCTTAGAGACTGAACCTGGCCGGCTACCGTCTCCGGGCGCGCGACGCGCTGGAAGCCCGCGCGCTGCTCGCGCCGCTGCAGCCCTCCTCGCCGCTGCACTACATCCTGCGGGCCGTGGTCGCCGTGCGGCTCTACAACGACACTGGAGACGTGAGTCAGGGAGCCCCTTAGAGACTGAACCTGGCCGGCTACCGTCTCCGGGCGCGCGACGCGCTGGAAGCCCGCGCGCTGCTCGCGCCGCTGCAGCCCTCCTCGCCGCTGCACTACATCCTGCGGGCCGTGGTCGCCGTGCGGCTCTACAACGACACTGGAGACGTGAGTCAGGGAGCCCCTTAGAGACTGAACCTGGCCGGCTACCGTCTCCGGGCGCGCGACGCGCTGGAAGCCCGCGCGCTGCTCGCGCCGCTGCAGCCCTCCTCGCCGCTGCACTACATCCTGCGGGCCGTGGTCGCCGTGCGGCTCTACAACGACACTGGAGACGTGAGTCAGGGAGCCCCTTAGAGACTGAACCTGGCCGGCTACCGTCTCCGGGCGCGCGACGCGCTGGAAGCCCGCGCGCTGCTCGCGCCGCTGCAGCCCTCCTCGCCGCTGCACTACATCCTGCGGGCCGTGGTCGCCGTGCGGCTCTACAACGACACTGGAGACGTGAGTCAGGGAGCCCCTTAGAGACTGAACCTGGCCGGCTACCGTCTCCGGGCGCGCGACGCGCTGGAAGCCCGCGCGCTGCTCGCGCCGCTGCAGCCCTCCTCGCCGCTGCACTACATCCTGCGGGCCGTGGTCGCCGTGCGGCTCTACAACGACACTGGAGACGTGAGTCAGGGAGCCCCTTAGAGACTGAACCTGGCCGGCTACCGTCTCCGGGCGCGCGACGCGCTGGAAGCCCGCGCGCTGCTCGCGCCGCTGCAGCCCTCCTCGCCGCTGCACTACATCCTGCGGGCCGTGGTCGCCGTGCGGCTCTACAACGACACTGGAGACGTGAGTCAGGGAGCCCCTTAGAGACTGAACCTGGCCGGCTACCGTCTCCGGGCGCGCGACGCGCTGGAAGCCCGCGCGCTGCTCGCGCCGCTGCAGCCCTCCTCGCCGCTGCACTACATCCTGCGGGCCGTGGTCGCCGTGCGGCTCTACAACGACACTGGAGACGTGAGTCAGGGAGCCCCTTAGAGACTGAACCTGGCCGGCTACCGTCTCCGGGCGCGCGACGCGCTGGAAGCCCGCGCGCTGCTCGCGCCGCTGCAGCCCTCCTCGCCGCTGCACTACATCCTGCGGGCCGTGGTCGCCGTGCGGCTCTACAACGACACTGGAGACGTGAGTCAGGGAGCCCCTTAGAGACTGAACCTGGCCGGCTACCGTCTCCGGGCGCGCGACGCGCTGGAAGCCCGCGCGCTGCTCGCGCCGCTGCAGCCCTCCTCGCCGCTGCACTACATCCTGCGGGCCGTGGTCGCCGTGCGGCTCTACAACGACACTGGAGACGTGAGTCAGGGAGCCCCTTAGAGACTGAACCTGGCCGGCTACCGTCTCCGGGCGCGCGACGCGCTGGAAGCCCGCGCGCTGCTCGCGCCGCTGCAGCCCTCCTCGCCGCTGCACTACATCCTGCGGGCCGTGGTCGCCGTGCGGCTCTACAACGACACTGGAGACGTGAGTCAGGGAGCCCCTTAGAGACTGAACCTGGCCGGCTACCGTCTCCGGGCGCGCGACGCGCTGGAAGCCCGCGCGCTGCTCGCGCCGCTGCAGCCCTCCTCGCCGCTGCACTACATCCTGCGGGCCGTGGTCGCCGTGCGGCTCTACAACGACACTGGAGACGTGAGTCAGGGAGCCCCTTAGAGACTGAACCTGGCCGGCTACCGTCTCCGGGCGCGCGACGCGCTGGAAGCCCGCGCGCTGCTCGCGCCGCTGCAGCCCTCCTCGCCGCTGCACTACATCCTGCGGGCCGTGGTCGCCGTGCGGCTCTACAACGACACTGGAGACGTGAGTCAGGGAGCCCCTTAGAGACTGAACCTGGCCGGCTACCGTCTCCGGGCGCGCGACGCGCTGGAAGCCCGCGCGCTGCTCGCGCCGCTGCAGCCCTCCTCGCCGCTGCACTACATCCTGCGGGCCGTGGTCGCCGTGCGGCTCTACAACGACACTGGAGACGTGAGTCAGGGAGCCCCTTAGAGACTGAACCTGGCCGGCTACCGTCTCCGGGCGCGCGACGCGCTGGAAGCCCGCGCGCTGCTCGCGCCGCTGCAGCCCTCCTCGCCGCTGCACTACATCCTGCGGGCCGTGGTCGCCGTGCGGCTCTACAACGACACTGGAGACGTGAGTCAGGGAGCCCCTTAGAGACTGAACCTGGCCGGCTACCGTCTCCGGGCGCGCGACGCGCTGGAAGCCCGCGCGCTGCTCGCGCCGCTGCAGCCCTCCTCGCCGCTGCACTACATCCTGCGGGCCGTGGTCGCCGTGCGGCTCTACAACGACACTGGAGACGTGAGTCAGGGAGCCCCTTAGAGACTGAACCTGGCCGGCTACCGTCTCCGGGCGCGCGACGCGCTGGAAGCCCGCGCGCTGCTCGCGCCGCTGCAGCCCTCCTCGCCGCTGCACTACATCCTGCGGGCCGTGGTCGCCGTGCGGCTCTACAACGACACTGGAGACGTGAGTCAGGGAGCCCCTTAGAGACTGAACCTGGCCGGCTACCGTCTCCGGGCGCGCGACGCGCTGGAAGCCCGCGCGCTGCTCGCGCCGCTGCAGCCCTCCTCGCCGCTGCACTACATCCTGCGGGCCGTGGTCGCCGTGCGGCTCTACAACGACACTGGAGACGTGAGTCAGGGAGCCCCTTAGAGACTGAACCTGGCCGGCTACCGTCTCCGGGCGCGCGACGCGCTGGAAGCCCGCGCGCTGCTCGCGCCGCTGCAGCCCTCCTCGCCGCTGCACTACATCCTGCGGGCCGTGGTCGCCGTGCGGCTCTACAACGACACTGGAGACGTGAGTCAGGGAGCCCCTTAGAGACTGAACCTGGCCGGCTACCGTCTCCGGGCGCGCGACGCGCTGGAAGCCCGCGCGCTGCTCGCGCCGCTGCAGCCCTCCTCGCCGCTGCACTACATCCTGCGGGCCGTGGTCGCCGTGCGGCTCTACAACGACACTGGAGACGTGAGTCAGGGAGCCCCTTAGAGACTGAACCTGGCCGGCTACCGTCTCCGGGCGCGCGACGCGCTGGAAGCCCGCGCGCTGCTCGCGCCGCTGCAGCCCTCCTCGCCGCTGCACTACATCCTGCGGGCCGTGGTCGCCGTGCGGCTCTACAACGACACTGGAGACGTGAGTCAGGGAGCCCCTTAGAGACTGAACCTGGCCGGCTACCGTCTCCGGGCGCGCGACGCGCTGGAAGCCCGCGCGCTGCTCGCGCCGCTGCAGCCCTCCTCGCCGCTGCACTACATCCTGCGGGCCGTGGTCGCCGTGCGGCTCTACAACGACACTGGAGACGTGAGTCAGGGAGCCCCTTAGAGACTGAACCTGGCCGGCTACCGTCTCCGGGCGCGCGACGCGCTGGAAGCCCGCGCGCTGCTCGCGCCGCTGCAGCCCTCCTCGCCGCTGCACTACATCCTGCGGGCCGTGGTCGCCGTGCGGCTCTACAACGACACTGGAGACGTGAGTCAGGGAGCCCCTTAGAGACTGAACCTGGCCGGCTACCGTCTCCGGGCGCGCGACGCGCTGGAAGCCCGCGCGCTGCTCGCGCCGCTGCAGCCCTCCTCGCCGCTGCACTACATCCTGCGGGCCGTGGTCGCCGTGCGGCTCTACAACGACACTGGAGACGTGAGTCAGGGAGCCCCTTAGAGACTGAACCTGGCCGGCTACCGTCTCCGGGCGCGCGACGCGCTGGAAGCCCGCGCGCTGCTCGCGCCGCTGGAGCTCTGACTGATTGAGTTACCCCTTACAGACACCACAGGAGACGTTCTGCTGCAGCATTTTAGAACTCCAGGAATGAGATCAGACCCCCGTATCATGGTCGGCCTTATCACGCGATAAGTGACGGGATAGGAGCGTCGTCTCGTTCTATCAAACGGTGTCAGCCAGTAACGCACGCTCTATCTTGTCACTTATCGCGTGATAAGACCGACCATGGTACGGGGTCTGAGGAGGGCTTCTGTCTATAATCACCCCTCAAGTGATGCTACTAGTAATGCTCTGCCTACATGTCGTTCCATGTCATCAACGGCGCCTTTCACCGCGTGTTGTGTTAGTAACTGTTCTATGAGTGTAGTACCTACCATGGTTGTAATGAATAAATGATTGTGATTATGATTCCCTCTATGCGTTATCACAAACGACACCTTGCAAAGCCAAGTAAATCTTCCAATAGAATATTTTTGAGATTATGCTAATAATAACGGTTAAACTCATTCATTGTCAGTAAGTGACTACGTGTGGCAAATTTCCAACTCCTCGTTAATTCTTCTTCAGGATAAGTTTTCTCGCGGCCACTCGCGTCGCACAAGCACACGAACGCGTGTGGCGAGGTAACCTTCGCATTGTGGTTTAGTCAAACACCTGGGGCCCGTTTCATGAAGCAACAAGTTACAAATCACAAGTGGAAATCTCTTTTCAATACCTTTTAATGGAAAAAGACTTCCAATTTGTAACTTGTTGCTTCATGAAACGGGCCCCTGGTTTTACTTGTTTATTCTAGGAGGAGCAGATGAAGCTAGCCCAGCAGAGCTACCACCTCGTGGGCAGCTCGGCGTCCGAGTGCGACACGATCCCCGGCCGGCAGTGCATGGCCTCCTCCTACTTCCTGGCCACGCAGTTCGAGGAGGTGCTGGTCTACCTCAACTCGATCAAGAGCTTCTTCGTCAACGATGACACGTTCAACTTTAACTATGCTCAGGTTACATTAAATTTGCGTATATATAGCTTCAGTTTAAGAAAAACACCTGGTTGCACTCCGGGAGTGCCAGCAGAAGTGAAAACTTGAATAATTTTAATTTTGCAAAAAAAGCACAAATCCGCATTTTCATTAAAAAATCGGCGTTTTAAAGCGCAGCTCCCGCTTTTTGTATTCCGACATCTGGCAACACTAAATCCTACGGTCACGTGACCTCCTACGCTCCTACACGTCACGTGACCTCCTACGCTCCTACACCGGTGGCGAGTTTAACAATTTTTCTCCATCCCAAAAAGTGCACAGCGCCGCTAAAGAAGTTTTCACTTCAATAGGAAAATGCTTTACAAAAATAGGGAGCGAAAACACCGTGAACGCAACAAAATGTATGAAGAAGACGCATCGGTGAGGACGTTCCCTATTCTTCTTCCCTATGCTCCGTTTATTCATCGTTACAGCCGTGTCAAAGCAATCTATTTAGTCTCACAAACGATCCCTGGTCTGATGCAAAGTAAATATTCATTTCAGTATAGCATTCCCGTGGCATTCCCTCTCTCGCACGAAAGCTTGCTGGAAAAATTGTTTTGCGTTCACCAGTCCAAGGCGCTAGTTCTTTTTTTCGCAAAGTACCGTGCGATTGGAAGATGACTGGTTCGTGGGTTATATGGTATATCCATCCAGTAGAACTGGCCTCTTTGGTTAGCCCTGCAGCTAGCAGTTTCATTATTCACAGGCTAAAGTGGCGACGGGGTTCTACCGCGAGGCAGAGGAGTGTCTCCAAGCCATTCAGGACGAAGGCATACGGAGCTGCTTCACGTACCTGGCCTGCCTGTGCCGCTGCCACGTCATGAATAAGGATGCGCATCAGGCCTGGGACATATGTGCTAAGGTTAGGATTACTCTGTTCTTTCTCAGCACCTCAATGTTCGTAGATAGTTATTGAGCTTGTGCGTGAAGTTGAAGATATGACCATTCTGAAACCTTTTTTCTCAAGATTGCCTTCTTTTGTGTACAAAGGTACACATGATGAGCATATCGCGTGATAAGGCCGACCATTATACGGGGTCTGAACGCGTAAGGAGTAAGTATAAGTGCCATAAAACACGCAACATTCACTCTACTGGCCAGAGCTACAAGCTAGCCTACAATGAGTGTGCCCCCATCGTTGACCCGCTGACCAAGACCTTGGAGACTACCTACCTACCTATGTAATTATGACTCTGTTAATGAGGTGGTTATTGCAGGCGGCTGGTACTCCGGATAGCTTCGCACTGCTGCAGCTGGTGGCCAACGACAGCTATCGCATGGGCCAGTTCCTTGTCGCCGCCAAAGCTTTCCACATGCTGGACAAGTATGTGTAAAATGAAATTAATTAATTTCATTCTGCTAGTAGGCCCAGGGCCTGATTCACCCACAGGCTAATAAGAATAATTTAGAATAGAATAAGAATAAGAATAAGGGCGGTCAGAACTCTAAATCAGGTTCTGAGTAGGCCGTAATTCGTAGAACTATTATATATAATCTGTGGTAATGGCACTTTTACAAGTAATAATTCTACCAGCGTTTCTGAAAAAGGAGACCACTGTTAAGTAGAAACGCCGAAACAAACTCAACAGTCAATCATTTTTTGCTAACAAAAAGGTTATTCAATTATAGTTCTTAACCTACTTAAAATAAGACAAACTGAATAAGTGTATGAATGAATACAAAGAAAAAAAAACATTATAATGCATTGTTCTACAAGAACACATGTCCGAACAAGCTATATGAATAATTAAGTTTTTTTGGGCTTTGTTTTGGGCCATGCATGTCTGTCAGTGAGATAGTCCTCAACCCTGTAAAGCCTATTTCTAAAGGTGGTAGGTGACGTAAAAACAAACCGTGCTGCCTGCCGGTTGATAATTTTTATATGCCAGTGCGTGCTTGGTTTTGTTTTGAGGATAAAGCCTCGAAACGAATGCTTGACATCTTAAATTTTCTGTAGATGATGCTATACGAGTAGATCTATATTGTAGATCTGGATGCTTGATTCAAAATAAGATTAACGCCGGATAGATAAGGTAGGCCAAAGAATATGTGGATGGACCATGTGAGAGGCGATATGAAGAGGAAGGAAATGAGGACGAGATGACGGGTGACAGGGAGCTATGCAAGACAAACGCAAGCTGCCTTGACCCCAAGAACATATAAGGGCAAGGAAATAATGATGATAAGCTAGCATTGAAGAGGTTTAACATACAATAAATGAGTTTGATGATAGTTCGCGCCACTACGTGCATTTCAGCTCGTTTGTGGTGCGCGTGCCGCGGCCGCTGCAGGAGACCATCGCTTGTGCTGACTTCTGGCCGAAGGGTGTTGTTGTATTTCGGCGGTTCCGGGTTGCTGAATTTTACACATGACTTGTCGAGTCCAGGCAACGGACCCACCCTGTTTCGTCGGCTAAATTATAATAATTATTCATTATAGTTTTAATTGTAGTCCCTGGGCTCTGCTCGGGGGAATATAGAGAAAATACGGAGAAACCGAATTTTCCCAGACATGAGACCAAGCTAGAACTCCTTTGTCGACAGACTCGACGGCGGCCCCGAGATGTGGGAGGGCCTCCGCGGCGCGGTGTGCGGCTGCGCGCAGGCGGCGGCCGCGGCGCGGGCGGGCGCGGGGGCGGGGGCGGGGGCGGGGGCGGGGGCGGGGGCGGGCGCGGGGGCGGGGGCGGGCGCGGGCGCGGGAGCGGGCGCGGGGGCGGAGCTGCGCGATGCGCTCGCACTGCTGCGCGGGAGCCGCGCGCCGCGCGCCGACCACATCCTGCGCCCCATAGCGCGCTGGGCGCAGCAGAATAGGATACCTGTGTGATTGGCAGCTAAAATATAGTTTTTTATCAGATCGTGGTTTTAATTTCCTATCTTATTTTAGATTGAACTCGTTATGCCTGCTATACATGTAACTAATATATATGGTAGGGATTAATCTGATGTGGAGACCGATTTGCGATGTGTATGAGAAATCGTAACTATCGTTAACATCTGCGACGATTTGTCGTACACACGATCGATAAAACTGCGCAAACGGATTGTGCAGTCAAATCGCTACGATAAATCGTTGTCGTGTGTAGCAGGCATTAGCCTTTTGGGCGCCATTATTCACCTAAACTGACACGCCAACTTTTTTCAGAAAGTGAATAGTTATCAACCGTAGTTAACCTTTTCACCGCCATTAACTTGATACGAAGTCCGCTCATTTCGGGGCCGTAGACAAGGTTACAATCGACAAGCGCTAACGCCAATAGAAAATAATAAAATGTATGGGAATGACAGATGCCGACGAAACACTTTTCGTTAACAGTCCCCCAGTTTCTTCAGTCAAATAGCTACTGACGTGCGTTGGCATGAGGTTTAATTTCGCATTTGACGTCTGTGACAGTTGGTGTGTGGGCAAAACATTTTACTTGTATCGTGGCGGGGAATAGGTTAAAATATGAACGTGACTTTGACAATCTACAGTCTACACTTTACACCATAACATCCTCAAGTCATTATGGCTTCGTGGGAACGCCAGTACGCAAAACCCTTAGCTGTTGTTGGCGTTCAAAGGGTATCAAATGATAAGTATGTCGTAAAGAAGTTTTATTAGAAAAACCCAATGGTACAGAGCCGAGGTTCGAAGCCACATACTCCAGATTAAAAGCCGCTGCCTTACCGCTCGGCTACACTTAAAACACTATATTTTCTTCTGAATTGTTTCATCTTCTAAGACCAAGGGTTCCAAGCGCAAAGCTTTAATCTAGGACTAGCTTACGTAATTAGGATCTACGATTGTATTGCGTAATTAATCAACCACATAGTCCTAAAGGTTGTCGGGCCGATATAGCCTAGCCTAATGCAACGAATGACCGATAACATATCACTCGCCGGCGAACCTGTCCTTGCAACATACGGGCTAGATGCATTCATCGGTAGATCGGGTATTTCGGAGGAATAATGTGGTATACATATAAGGCCTTATGTAAGATTAGATCGGCGCGGCTAGTCTGTCTTGAGTCGATGGTTCTAAATAGTTCTAATCAAACTAAGGATTTCAAACCCCCAACACATCATAGCTAAGAACCAGCTCAGGACATTACACGACATTATAGACGAGAATGCTGTAAGCCTCTATTTATAAATCATAATTTGCTATCCTTGCCTTGTCTATACATTTACGAAGTAGCCATATTTGTAAAACTCAATTCAGAATTATTGAATATATCGAAGAAAAGGAAACAACTAGGTCACATAGACGGCACAGGCTAGCATTACCAACTAGTCATAAGCTGGTAGTCAGGAAAAAAAGTGCTTATAATATGTGCGTAAATATCTCTAATAAACTACCTGCCGCACTTAGAATACTCCCTGTTCATGTATTTAAAACAAAATTGCACAAAATGTTAGCTGAAAAATGTTTCTATAGCATTAAGGAATTCTTAAATTATAAATTTGACGAAGCATGTGACATAGAATAATATTGGACTGTTATTATTATTTCATTTAATTACAATTTTATCAATGACATTACTTTATTAACTTTCTTTACTTTAATTATATAAATCAATCTAATTCTGTGTATCTAATAATGAAGCATGCGATGAAATAATGTTCAATATTTACTATTAGATCACTAGGATGCTATAATTATATTATGTGATTTACTTAATTTTAATGTAATTTTACCCCTGTTTATAGACTGAGTGATCAAATCACTGACCTAAGTTTTCATATGCCTGACCTGGCTGAATATATTATGGGAAAAAATATGTATAGATATTTAAGATCTTATGTACCATATATTCATTATGAATAAACCATTCATTCATTCATTCATTCACTTTAGAACTCAAAAAAGCCCGCTCTCATATTGGTTCATCTATTCGAGAGCTACAATGCTACAAACAGACATACAGATACACATGTTAAACTTATGACACCCATAGTTTTTGTCGGGGGTTACATAGGGTGGGTTACACAATGGTTACACACACATTTGATGTCAATCATGACGCCGAGTAAATAACAAGTTAACTTACGATAACCAAAGATTTGAAACAACCAGCACCGCTCTACATGCTCTACAAACAGGCTTCCTATACAACTATCGCTGGACGCATCATCTAACATCACCTAAGGTCACTTTTACACGGGCGTAATGTCGTGTGATCCTTGCCTAACGCTAACGCGGCTCTTGACGCTTTTTCATGAGAACTCCTACAGATAGGTGGTACTGGTAGATATTCAGACTATGCGATTCTGGCGAGACATTACACGGACATTTTACGAATCGGTTTGAAACATATCGAGCGAATTTCGACTTTAAATACGTGAGTGACCCGTTCTCATTAAATTTTAATAGAGACACTACAGTTCTAAATACATGACATGTGAATGTGCGGTCATCTAAATCCCGCATCTACCCAGTACTGTATCTAATTTAAGCACTAATCCTTGAAGCCTAGCTGGGCGCGGCAGATATGAATTTAAGCGCACGAGCCATGTGGTACCGGAATCGAATGTGACCCACTTCGCCCATACAAACCATTACTAACACTGCCTACCTCGTATCTCCAAGACTCGGCTTTGTGAACTGAGCTTTACTCTGTAAGTATCAAGGTTGCTTTTATGGTTACACAGGGCTGTAATACAAGGTTGATTGATTTATAGGTTGATATAGTTACTAAGATTGCGAAATTCTTTAGAACTATGTGGTACCTAGAATTAATATATTCTGTGTACGTTTTAAGGGGGTGCATTGGAAATTATCATCTGCTTTGAAACGCCGCTCGTTCTGACTAGATTAAGAAACAATAAAGTCTGATTTTCAGATATATGATTCTTGACTATATGATTGTTTATCTGATTTAATCGATACATGATTGCCCAAAATTTCCTTCCTAAGTTTGTATGTAGGCGATGATCTGCGGAACTACTCGTACGATTTGGAATCTATCGAACGGTGACAGCCAGTGACGGACGTTCTATCTCGTGACTTACCTATCGTGTGATAAGGCCGACCATGATACGGGGTCAGGGTGGATATAGGCTATAAATAAGTATTTTACGTCACACCTGGCCATAATGCGAGTTTTACTGCACGCTGCGCGCTCAAAACTCGCATTGTGGCCAGGTGAAGACGTAAAATTTTGTACTCAACACGGGCGGTAGGTAATTTGTAAAGCCCAAGAGCGCATATTTATGGCCCTCACATTTGGCTCGGGCCACAAACACCTGCGATCTGGGGCATTCACGAATTCACCGCCCTAGTTACGTAATGTACTATTATCACGCTGCTTCGCTTGAGCTCTTTGTAAAACGCGTAGTACGTAATGGTATGGTAGTCGAACAAAATAATTTTACAAACCCTTCCCTAGGCACGTATTTTCTTTCCTTTTCATACACTAGCGTAGATATATACACTAATCCTGTCTCTTTTACGCAAGGCTCAACTACGACATTACTAAAGGAAAAGCTTTATAAAAAGCGCTAATTGATAAGGGTAACCCTTATTAAGGGATTGCAAGGCATATAGGATAGCAGTAAGCAATTGCAAAGGCCTAGCTTTATTTTTTACTAAGTTTTTAGATAAGGGGTAGTCAAACGAATGGGCTAGCAGCTCAAACTGGAAAGTCTTTCAATGGGTTAGCCGTGTTTAAGGGATGCCGATTGAAAGGCTTTTACCGCGGAAAGGGTTGTCTGGTCCCTGCCTAGAAAAATCTAGGGGTGAAACGCTGTGATAAAGCACTCTACCTCCATTAGATGTTAGATTCATCTCTATTCTAGGAATGACGGAATTTTAAGTAAGCTTTTACATATTATTTTACATTTACCTGTTACAAAAACGAATTGGTATTCCCTGTACGCAAGCCACGTGTAATAATATTTTATTGAGCCCTCGAAATGTCCCGTATTAGAACGTGTGAGTGACCTTCTACCAGCAATTACTAGCATTAGCCGATCACCGCCGCATTTCGCCGCTGGACCAGATTCCGGCATTATATGCGTGGTGGACTCACACCTGCGCCGGGAAAGGGTCTCCCGCCAAGTTTCATGATATAATTAAATCATTGACACTATGATTAAGGTTAGGTTTCAAATTGTCAGCAAACGTGATTGGTGCTTTTATGGCAGCGGTCGTTTTTTTTTATACGACGGTGGCAAACAAGCGGACACCGCAGCCTATAAACGCATGCAACTCCAAAGGAGTAACATGAGCGTTGCTGACCCTTGATATGTTTGAGGATTCGCCGTGTTGACAGCTGAAGGAACAAATGCCCTCGCTCTCAACACAACGCATCCTCGGGAGCTCGGGCGACCTTGCTTACCTCTAGGAATACAACACTACTACAGAGCAAGTAGTAGTGTTATTATGGCTGTGGTGTTCTGCAAGGTGGAGGTACTTTCCAGGTTGGGCAGTTGGGGTTGGGTTGGGTTGGGGTTTCCACATTCGAGCGGGATTGATATTTCGCTGTGCTGTGCCCTCCTCACCTACCTTCCGGTCTTCTGGAAGGTGCCTATTTTCACATTGGGCTGCCCCAAATGTGAGCAAGATGACATAGGTAGCTGAGCCCTCTACCTCTCAAAAAAAACATGTTATGTTTTCCCCTGTTAGGTATAATAGGTATCCCAAAGGAGCCCGGGGTCCGCTTTGGTACGTAATCCTAAAGGTTTGACGTAGGTAAGGTTTTAGCCAAGCGCCTGCCATCTGGCCTTCTGACCTAGACCCTATTGGGATTAGTCCGGTTCCCACGATGTTTTCTTTTACAGAATTTCCAAACAAGAAAACAATATATTACAAGAAAATTCTTGTAGCGTGACCGCTTGACGAAAAAATGCAGATTCCTTGTCTTATTCATGTTAGGCCGCGTTAACGAACAGGCGGAATTTCTTGTTTGAAGCGCTTAATGTGCCAGGCGCAATGAAAACCCATCGCAAAACGCGCGCGTCGAGTCCGGCGAAATTACGCATGTGGCTAAGCGTGGCGTTAAGAGTTTTGCCGTCCAAGATTGTGGGTGAGGGCAGATAAACCATCTCGCTATAATCAGCGAGTGTGAGTGCAGTTAGTGCACTGCGTTTAGCCAGGTTTAAAGTGGCCTTTGGCTGGCTGCACTGTAAAGGCGCATTCAGACGACCGAGTCCTCCATGAAGTCCACCGCGTGATTTCGGCCCGTCTGGATAAGTGTACGGCCTGAGTGCACCCGATACGAGCGGGGCGTGGAGCGTCCATATAAACTGCATTTGTTTTATATGCACGCTGCACGCCCTGCGCTCACAGCGGCGCGGGCACTCAGACAATGCACAAAGTGTAGGATGCACGGTCAGTGCACATGCAGGTCACTCCATACCATATTCCCTTTTTGACCTTTGAATCCCCGGCAATCCACCCCGCTCGGACGTCTGGGGGTCATGGTAATTCTCCTGTACGGCCGTTCGCTTGAGTTTTCAGGTGAATACCAATGTGTCCTACGTTTAGAAATTTTCAAACGATAATTAACAACTTAGAAAAGTTGAAAATACCCCGACATATTCATTTCAAAGTTTAATAACTATCTCAAAACCGGCTGAAACGGTTTTGTTAAAACGTAGCTAAGAACCATCTCGAACACGTCAGATTTCCGACACAAACCGCAATAAAATCGGTCCATTCATTTAGGAGCTACGATGCCACAGACAGACAAAAAAAAACGTCAAACTTATGACACCCCTCTTTTTACGTCAGGGGTTAAAAAATACTTGAAAGATCTACCAACAATCACTGGATCCACGTTGTGTACGTAACCTTTGTTTTATTTAAGAGTTACTTTGCAACTCACAATAGGTATGTAGGTACAAAACTCGGTATTTCGTTAGTAAACTATGTAAATTCTCATATATAAGTCGCCAAGACCAAATACGCGGAATTGTATCATGCATTACTTACTTATGTTATGTATAGTCATGTATATAGTATATCTTGTATAGACATATGCTCGCCTGTGAGCTCATATCCAGCGTAATTTGATCCCTACATTGGTAATAACTATGCGAAACCAAAGGCCTGACTAACTGTTAGCTTGTACTGTGTACCAGTTGCGTCAGATTTCTAACTAGTCCTAATTTTAAGTGGTATCATAAACATAATTTAATCGTATCGACGCCTAATGGGTTTAAATTATGCGTAAGTACGAGTATAGTGTCATTTTATTTTCAAGGCATGTATTTTATTTGACGATATAACACACATATGTAAATGTGTAAATTCAATATACCAATACTAGGTAAGTAATGTGACAGCAGAACTTCAGTAAATACTCGATTGCATATGCAATCACTAGGGCGCTGCACAAATTTGCAAAAGAGTGAATTAATTAACGTAGAAATGTGGTTCAATAAAGCTATAAAAATGAATAGTAGGTACATTGTTTTAGGCGTAGGTAGGTACACTGGGCTTTTGATGACTCGCGTTTGCAATATTCTTACGCCCGTGTTATACCTACACAATGTTTTTCATTACATTTGCGGGGAAATAATAACTACAAAAGACAGAAAAAAACATGTTTCATACAACCACACCAATCAAAAAATTAAAAAATTTACAACTTCACTGGTTGGCAGCGCAGTAGTGTTCATGCGGCGCGTGGCCAACAAGATATTTTTCAACCAATCACAGAGCAGAATTCTAGTGGCACGCGGCCAACCAGATTTACTTAAACCAATCAGGTCACACACAAGCTCATAACTCCCTAGAGAGTTATGAAAATCCATAACTCCCGTGGGAACAATTTAGGCCATTGTCCTTCTTTATACAGGCATGGAATAACACCATTTACGAGCAAGTGTGATGAAATAGTATATTACTACAGAGGCAGGGCAGTAAGGGATAGCCGGCCGAGTACATATAGACGGGCGAGCGTAGCGAAGTCGGTTAGTTATGTTATGGGGCTGGCAACCCCTTTTCACGCCAAGGTATGTATAGTGCTTTTCTTTTCTCAAACAAGCAATGAAATAAATTTAAAAATCTCCAAGAAATCAAGCTTTATTTCATGGCTGAACGTCGTGATCCTGTGCCACAAATTGTGGAATGGAAATTAAAAAAGACCAATTTTGTATGAAATGCCTGGAAATGCCATTACGGATCTCGAAACGTGACACTTACAAGAACGTCAATATTTCATTGCATGTTTGAGAAAAAGTACATTACACGCATAGGGCGGTAAAACTAATAATGTCTCAGGTGGCAAGGGCGATAAAATATGCGATATGATGCTCTCATTATTACCACCCGCCCGTGGGGATTACAGATTGTACGTCTCCCCGCACGCTTTAGCAATATTTTGCGAGTGCAAGTATTAAAGTAACATTTTGCGAGTGTTTAGGTACTTATTAAGTAGGTGTCTATTGCTTTCTACAAGACAATTTAGACACACATGTCTCCACCCCGAATGAAACTGCTGCATTAATGTTGGGATATACCGCTTCATACGACCATTTGATTTCAGCTAAATAAAGCTGGTAGGTACAAAACATACATGGGTTAAGGCAGTAACTCAACTAGGTCGCTTACGATGTTTAAGACCTGCGTACGCGCAAAACGTTGCCAGGGGCTTTATCTTGAACGTGCTCATGACGAACTGACTCCTTATGGTCCCACTGATTTGTCCCACCAGTGGGACCACGAGAAAAATGTGATTGGACTCGTATTGGTTACTGCGTTAGATGTGTCCCGCTCACTGCCACTTAAGTTTAGCGATTCGGAGGCATGTATCCGTTACCTTGGTTCTACTGCAGATGGTTTCATTTCTGATGCGATCACGGAGACAACGCCCAGCAGAGCCGTCAGAGGCGCCTCTAGCCCATGTATCGCCCGTATGCAAACATTACTCTAGCGCCCCCTAATATCGGATTTTTAATTAGGCGAACTAACTTGACACCTGAAAATGTTGTCAGCCACAGGAAAAAATAAATAGTGATAAGTTTATGTCGATACAAATATGTCGTTATAACGGTGTACCTACCTACTATAAATCTGATCCAAATTGTATTTTATCAAGTAGTCGTAAGTCGTGCGTGATAACTCTCACACTCAGTCATACCATTATTTTTTCTGTGTCACTCAAGGCTCGACACTTTCCTTTACTTGGCGGTTATATTCTTCAGGTAGATAGATGGCTGCGGCGTTGATTGGCGTCTCCTTGTGGAGTCTGGATCTTGGGGATCCATAATCCAGTTAGGGGTGATTAGTAACAAGTTAGATAAAACTGTACAAAACGATGTAACGTAACAAGATTAGCAGAAACAAGTAATATCTATAAGTTTTAATTAAGATCTCTCAACGACTTGCAATACTTGCAGTTAGTTCGTTAGTTTTACTTTTTAATTTCACCCTTTTTTTAACCGACTTCAAAAAAAGGAGGCGGTTCTCAATTCGGCTGTATTTTTTTATTTATTTTTTATTATTATTTTCAATGTTTGTTACCTCAGAACTCCGTCATTGATGAGACGATTCGATTTTTTTTTTGTTCGTATGTATATACTTCCAGGTGGTCCCATTTTTTTCAAAATTCATTTAGATGATGGGATCCATGAGAAATTGCGGGACTTCTCAATTTTATTAGGCACGCGTGTAGTGATTTTGGTATTTTCTGTTATAACTCGTGTATTAACATCCGGAATCATAAATTTGGTGGCGAGGAATTGATGATGAAGACCACAGATGACTTATCGAATTCCTCAATTATGTACTTAAAAGTGCAATGGTACCTACGTCACAGGTTCTGATAAGATTCCGTTGAAATAGGAACTAATGAAGTGCCATTGGTGATGATCTTGGAGAATCGATGGAAGTTCTCAAATATTATCGGCCCACATACAGCGATTCGGTTTTTTTCTATAGTAATCAACGCATTTGCTATCGGAAATCAGTTCATGTGGTAAATTGTAAAAAAAAAATAGGAAACGTTCTCGTGGCTTGGCGGAGTACTAAATTGAAGTCGGTTAAAACTTTGTTTTTAAAGTGAATTATTTTAAACATCGAGGATGGCGCCAAATCATAATAAGAATGGAAAAGGTTACACTTAGAAAATAATAATGTTTTAGACATTTTATATACATTGTTGAATAATACATTTATTTTATGTTGATAACATTACCAGGATCTACATATTTATTTTTACAGTTTAATTAGGAATTTGAATTCATAAAGTAGGAACCTACCTTGCATAGTCCGTCCACTAACCGTGTCAGTGTTGGTTTAATGCTCTAAGTTGTCAGTAGTAGAACGCCGAAAATAGAAACTCATATATGTTTATACTAAAACCAATGTAAGAAATAAATACAATTAGTCTCTCAGTTGCCTTCCAGTGACACGGATGGTAGAAAAGAAGAACAGAAGCGACCACATTTAAGTGTCACATGTAATCACTGGCAACACACACACTCCAATATTCTGTAGTCTCCAGTAATTCTGTAGTGTGAAAATATATGTACCTATACATACACCTGACCGAACGTCATAAAGTAGAGCTTCATGCTGCTACGTATAGGTTGCTGTTGAGATCGAGTCGAGTTACTGCTGTAGTGTTCAACTGCCTAAGTTGCGAAATCTGTATCAAGTGCAAACTCCGGCGCACTTATATAGCACGTGTGTGGCTGAGGTCGACACACGTGTTCACTACCTCGCAGCGCACGCTACTGTCATGATCGCTAAGGTAGGATTTGTAATAACTGGTTTAAGTATTTCTATTAATATAGGTTTATATTTATATCCATAAAAACATAACAGACACAAAAATGCTGTAAAAAATACTTACTCTTACTGGTACTGGGTTACATTTTGTGACCCCTACATTTTTAATTACAATATACCAACTAAGTATGAATACTTGTGATACATTGTGGTAGGCCATGTGGGCTTTCTTCCCGTGGGTGTCGTGAGAGGCAACCACGGAATAGGGTCGAAGTGTGTTCTGGGCGATGGGCTGGCAGCCTATCACTGCAATATCACATTCACTTCATCATTAAACCTACAATTATGATGCAATTATTTCTGTTTAGCCCAATGGTTGACTAGCAGAGAATGCCTGATGGCATTAAGTCCGCCAATCTTATTTCTTTTATATTTGTGCAACTCAGTGCTAGAAGTGGCATTAAAAATAATTTCATGTCTTCTGCCTCCCTTTTGTGAACGTATTCGTTAATGTATGCAACCCTGTTCAACTTTGCGTACCCAGGGCGATTCGAACCTAGTCAAGTTCAAAAATGGACACAACTCCATTTTTAAGGGCATAAGGCTGCTCAGTTAATTTTGCATCTTTGGGATCGTGGAAGTAGATATATTTATGAACTCGACTGTACTGTAAAGATTTCACTTGAACTTTTATTATCCAGTTGTTCGTGGTGGTGTGCGGGCTGGCGGCGGCGGCAGCGGTGCCAGTATACGCACCGCTTGGACACGGGTACGCGCCCGCTCTCGCGCCCGCGTATGCTCCCGCTATCGCGCCCGCGTACGCGCACGCTGTAGCGGCACCGGTGAGGACCCAAAATACAATGCTCACTTTTACATTCGATTTAAAGACGATGTCACTACCTGTGAGTTTCTATAATTGGCTCTTTGTATCCACTGTCAATGTTTATTGTATGATTATAGCTGTTGGTTCTCCTAATAAAAAAATAAAAAATAGGCCATAATTAATAAATAATTAACTACAGTGTTACATATAATTTGCTCTAACAGATAACTTCTACTCTCCTTATTGTTGTGCTTAAGTAGGTACCTACTATGACGGCAGCAAACACCAGTAGAAATATAATTCAAATGTGTACCCTGACTGTAATAATTAAAATTATTATCATATTATCTTAAGCACGGCAGGTTAGGCGTTGGTGTTCTAACCTAAATAAATAAAATACGCAAAAAAACTTGTTAGAGTGGTGGGGTAGTTACATTTGGTGCCGTGACCAGGATGTTTCCAGTAGGATGTTTTTTTAGGCTCCGTTTGCATAAGAAGTTTTGTATCACTACACACATTGTTCAGTGTATCTGTGCATTGCTTTTACTCAACATTATTTTACATTAGTCACCAACTCACGACTACCCAACGGTTGTCTGGAAGAGATCGCTTTTCTACCATTGTTTATTTTACTTTTGTTTTGTACTGTATGTATTATTTTTGGTGTGCAGTAATGAATATTTGTGTGGTGTTGTATTGTAAATAAAGGAATTTCCGTGCAAAGTTATAAAAGTTTCAAGCTATACCGCCCTGAGGAGAACTCGCTGTGCCAGTCAAATTACCCAATTAATTTATCCCCAGGTGATTCGCGCAGAGCCAGTAGACCCGAACCCCGCCTACAGCTTCTCCTACGGCGTGGCGGACCCGTCTACGGGCGACCAGAAGAACGCAGCGGAAACGCTGCAGAATGGCGTAGTCCACGGCTCGTACAGCCTGGTAGAGCCAGACGGCCACGTGAGGAGAGTCACGTACACAGCGGACAAGATCAACGGGTTCAACGCAGTTGTGGAGCGGACCGGGGCGGCTGCTCATGGGGTAAGATATCATCAGATCAGATACGTCACACACATGTGCCTGCTCTCATGTCTAAAAGAGAACGGAGCAGTTCCGTGAAGTAGGGGAAACATCAAACGAGTTATAGATTCTCTTGTACCAAACCCCCTCTTCAGAATAATGGACAAGGTCAACGGGTTCAATGTGATTGTGGAGAGGACCACGTCTGCTGCTCATGGGGTATGATATCATCAGATCATATTTGATCCCACTCACTCGGATGCACATCTACTCTCATGGTTAAGTGAGAACGGAATGTATGAAGTAAGGGGAAGCATCAAATTATTTATAAATTCTCTTGTACCAAAGCCCTTCTTGCATCATACCGGGACTATGCCCAGTAATGGACAAGGTCAACGGGTTTGAGGCAGTCGTGGAGAGGACCAGGCGGCTGCTCATGGCGTAAGACATCAGATCAAATGCGCGATAAAACAGAGACTTCAACCGCACAGTCCTAGTATCGTCAGCGTAAGATTTTTCTCCAGATTGTTATGCCTTCCATTGACCCTATGTGTTTGTTTGCAGGCCCCCGTGGCAGTAGCTCACTCGCCTTATGCCGTCGGCCCCGCGCCGGTTGCCGTGGCCGCCCCCGTCGCCCGCCTGACCCTCCCCGCCGTCGCCCACCCCTGGGGCTAACCGACCGACCAGCCCTCCCATTGCTGATCAACACCCCCTCTAGTTATAGGACACATGACAGGTTTAGCAAGGTTAGTCTGTGATATTTTGGACAACGCGTGCAATGGGGCGTTTTTTCGACGCCGAAACACATGGGCGCTTTTACGTAGTTTAAATGCGTTCGTGTTTTGTTTTGTAGTCGAAACGAACCTTGGAGTTCTGTGAGAGCGAGCGCAGAAAGGAATGAAAATGGAACGGATATTTTGGATTTTGACGGTTAGGTTTAAAGTATTATTCAGAGGTTGTTGCTCAGCAATGATCGCCCATGGACCAAACGACTCGAGGATATTGTTTATTTATTTATGCTGCTTTGACTGTTGCCTACGAACATGATCTTGACGCGTTTACGTATGTAAATAAAATGTACCTATAGTTAATAAATAAATGCAAGTTTTGCAGTGACTTCCCATGTTTTTGTTTATAACCTAAATAATTTACCCCTTAGGCACTATCGTATAGTATCAAATCGATTTATCTCGGAAACCAGTGGGTTTGTAGGTTTAGTTCAACTGTTTATCGAGACGCGAGGCGTAACATTGGAGCAGGTAGCTAGCTGCAGATTATACAAGCTTAAAAATGACCTCCTTTTAGTTACTTACTAATAAATCCACGGTTAAACTGATGTGGTATCGGGTTAGAATTTCAACACCTCCTTTCTTCCCGTAGGTGTCGTAAAAGTTGACTAAGGAACCAGGGTTGAAGTGTGTTGTGGGCGATGGGCTAGCAACCTATCACTGTAATATCAAATTTTGTCGATCTTTTATACCCACATTTATGCTAACAGTGGCGCTGGAAAATACAATTCATGTGCTCTGCCTACCCCGTTTGAGAATAAAGGCGTGAATGTATGTATGTATGTGTATGTATGTAAACTCATGTATTAAATGTCACGACAAGTGACATGCTTCGAACTCTTCGGGAGCCTTTTTGTTGTTAACTGCTTCTTGATGTACCTATTGCCTAATCAGTCAAGGAAAACCTAAATAAAAGTGAGTAAGATCTCCAACAGTTGCGAGAATGAATCAATCACTTGTCGGAATCCTGATTATTTACAGAATTAAATTGCCGTCACAAATTGCGGGAGCTGCTTATTGATACCTACATATTAAAACCTGCTTAGGTATAGGTATCATTGGATTGAGTTTCTTCGATAGTTTACCTACTTCAATTCAGTAGGTACTCCGCCAAGCCACATACTCGTACATGAACATTTCCACATTTCGTTTCCATTAAACCACATGAACTGCTTTCTAGGAGCAAATGCGTTGATTATTACAGAAAAAAAAAACAATTCGCTTTGCGTTCCGTCGATTCCTCAAGGATCTTAAAATCACATTTGGCATTTCATTTTGCTATTTCAACGGAATAGTATCAGAATGTGTGACGTACTATTAATTATAGTTTTAAGCAGATCATTGGGGAGTTCCATAAGTCAACATCATCAGTTATACACTTCACCAAATTTGTGATTTCTGGGATACACCCGGAAAATACAGAGGTTATAATAGACAGAGAACATCTCAGTTGCTGAGAAATATATATCCAAAACCGCCCTCACTACCCCGTTCGACCACTGTGAATTTCGTCGCATGCCGTTTGGGTTACAAAATGTTGATTGAACATTTCAAAAGTGATTCTCGGTATCGTTTGTCTGTACCGACCCGTCACTGTGTATACCTCTGAACCCTGTTTAAGCGTTTTCAGGTCGACCGTAATTACTACCACGCGAACCTAATATATTTGAGGAGTTCCCTCAGTTCCTTATGGTTCCCATCATCAAACTGAAGTTTTGATAACAATAGGACTAATGCGGAAGCATATATAATTTCAAATAAAAAAAGAATTGTACGAATCGGTCCATAAATGCCGGAACTCTAAGGTAACAAAAATAAAATAATTTACTTTAAAAACAAAGTTTTAACCGACTTCAATTTAGTACTCCGCCAAGCCACGAGCACATTTCCTATTTTTTACAATTTACCACATGAACTGATTTCCGATAGCAAATGCGTTGATTACTATAGAAAAAAACCGAATCGCTGTATGTGGGCCGATAATATTTGAGGACTTCCATCGATTCCCCAAGATCATCACCAATGGCACTTCATTAGTTCCTATTTCAACGGAATCTTATCAGAACCTGTGACGTACTTTTGCACTTTTAAGTACATAATTGAGGAATTCGATAAGTCATCTGGTCTTCATCATCAATTCCTCGACACCAAATTTATGATTCCGGATGTAAATACACGAGTTATAACAGAAAATACCAAAATCACTACACGCGTGCCTTATAAAATTGAGGAGTCCCCTCAATTCCTCATGGATCCCATCATCTAACTGAATTTTGAAAAAAATGGGACCCACCTGGAAGTATATACATACGAACAAAAAAAAAAAATTTCCGAATCGGTTCATCAATGACGGAGTTCTGAGGTAACAAACATTAAAAAAAAAAAGAAAAAAAAAATACAACCGAATTGAGAACCTCCTCCTTTTTTTTGAAGTCGGTTAAAAAAAATACAACTGAATGAGAAAAAATAGCAGGATTTTTTGAAGTCGATTAAAAAAGTACTGACTGCTCACCAAAAAATACTTGCACATCAAAACGATTTGTACTTTAGCAGTGCGAATCAGTTAGGTTAAGGTTTAGGTTGTAAGGTTTTATATAAAGTGCCTTTAAATACTAGCCTTTTCAAATTAAATACAGCAGGTATTTGAGTATGTTAAGTGGGCCATACGTTGGTTAGTAGAGCCATGGGTGAAGTTTCCGTCGCTTAACGAGCCATTTAACATGAGTTTAGGGCAAGACTTCCTTTACGTACGTTAAGTGAGGCAGCCGGCCTTATACGGCAGCTGGTTTAAGCAGGGCTTACTACATAGATTATAATTGGGAGATTAATGTTGATGTGCATGAGAATAGGTACAATTTCCTTCTTGAAGGTGCTGGTTCTAGCGAATGTTACATTACAGGCTCACAAATTAAACAGGAGCGTTTTAGCGTGCATTCTAGCCAATCAACAGTTTTGCCGAACCGAGCAATATTGTTAGTGTTCCGCCGCCGTCTCGCTCCACCCACACCTCCCGCCCAGCATTTGCTAGATCGTTCGCTGGAATGATCGTGAAAATGTTCGTAATTTGGACCTATGCTTGGCTCTGTTCGTTGTCCTGTCCAAATAGACATATTTAAAAATCGGCCAAGCGCGTGTCGGACCACGCGCAGTGTAGAGTTCCGCAGTTTCCTACAACAAGGTAAGTAACGAATTGGTTTACTACGAATTGGTGTAATTTTTTAAAACAGACTTGAATAATAAGTAAAGTGGGTATCGAAAATATAGTTATTTAAATACCGAAGGCGTAATAAACACGCAAACAAGAAACTCTCTGCGCTTTTAGCGTGTAAAGTTGCAGAGTACCTTCTAACGTAAAAGCCCGACTAACATCTTGAATGTTGGAGAATGATTATGCCTTACGTTCTGCTCGGCTCATACTTATCAACATAAGTCAACAGTGTCGCAATAATTAAGACATTAAACCTATAATATAATCAATTAGCTTTTAATTCGTTTATGGAACCCTGGCCCCCATATTTAGTTCCAGCACAAACTAAAAGCTAGATAAAATCTGAAATTCGCAAAAAACACCTCCATTGAAGTCAGGATGAACATTTCAAAAGGACGTATTTTCAACTGATCTTTCTTCGAAACTAAACTTTGTTTTAGAAGCTGTAAGGTATAATCCAGCAGTAGGGTTGTATAATTATAAGAAATATGTTTGGAATAGAGTTCACATATCACTATGTCGTAGCAAAAAGTAGTCCTGTCCATACGGAAAGTCGGGGTCAATTACAATGTTACACCAGTGGACTCGCGGGAAACGCAGGCAGCGGTTTAACTATAACGAGCTCAGGCAGGCCTATCGTACTGTCAATTTGGCGCGAAACGACGTTTGTCCATTGTAACCTCCTGTGGAGGCTTAAACCCTGCATCACGGCCGCGCCAGTCTGTGAGAGGCCTTACAAGGGCTGTACGGCGTATCGCACAGTACAATACCATTTCATCATTTTATTTTCTACATTTCTACCCATATGTACGTTCCGTTTTACGCAGTAGTAACAACATAATTTCATTGATCGCTCACCGTCATTCGTTTTTCAATTTTACAACATGATACATGACGAAAGAAGTTATCCCATTGCAAAAATGTGAACTGTTTTGTAGAAACTTAGCCTGTATTCAAGTATTTTTTATTTAATTGTGTCTTCCCGGCTACCAGTGTTGGCGTCAATCTGAACTAAATCAATCGAATTGACGCGTCAATCCGAATTGATCAATCCGAATTGATCAATCCGGATTGATTCAATTCTGATTGACGCGTCAATGCGATTGAATCAATTGGAATTAACGCATCAATCTTCAATTCGGATTAAATCAATTCTCAATCTAGATTAACCATAGTCCCTAACATAACTTTTCATTTTCAAAGGTGTCCTTTTTTGGGACTCACTTACTGGACTTAAAGTCGATATCTGAGGTTCCCAGAGGTTCGAAAACATGTTCATGACTGATGTCCCTAAAAGGGACATTTTTGAAATTGGCCGATTACGTTCATATTCGTAATAATCGATGTCGACCATAGAGGTCCCGAAAGCTGTTTGCGACGTCAGTATTGAAAGATTCCAATTCGAGACATTTTTTAAATTTATCGTTGTCACTTTAAAACGATATCTGAGATTTCCAAAGGTTCCGTAACATGTTTCCGACGGCAATACAGAAGGAGTTTCCTTTTTTATGGACATTTATGGACGATTTCTTAAAATTAACCGATTGCGTTCAAAATCGATATCGAGGTGCCGAAAGGTTTCGAAACATGTTTCTGACGGCAATACCGAGAAATGACCTTTTTTGGGACATTTTAGGACGTTCCTACAAATTAACCGATTGCGTTCAAAATCGATATCTGAGGTACCCTAAGGTTCCGAATCATGTTTCCGACGGTAATATTCCGAGTTGCCCTGTTTTGGGACATTTTGGGACATTTCTTGAAACCAACCGATTGCGTTCAAATTTTATATCTGAGGTGCCCAAAGGTTCGAAAAATGTTTCACACATATGAAGTATTTTTACGATTTTGAATGCAAGCAGTCACTTTCAAAGAATTTCACTAAAATGTCCCAAAACAGGACACCTTCGGGTAATTTCTAGAATGTCCTAAAGAAGGACATCTCTCAATATTTCCCTCGGAAACAATAATAATAAAATGATTCGAAACCTTTGGGCACCTCAGATATCGATTTTTAACGCTATCGGTTAATTTCAAGGAAAGTCCCGAAAACGTTCCAAAAAGGACATCCTTCATATTGCCGTCGGAAACATGTTTCGGGACCTTTGGTAAACTCAGACACCGCTTTTGAACGCATTTGGTCAGTTTCGAAAAATGGCCTAAATAAAAAGGACATTAGGTAGGTACATACAAAGTAATCGTCAATCCGAATTGAGGATTGAGGATTGACCGATCAACTCGAATTAACGATTAGTAATCGTCAATCTTCAATCGGTAGATTTAGAATTAGTTTCGTCAATCGTCAATTCGAATTGATCGGTTAATCGTCAATTCGAATTGATTTTTTGCCAACACTGCCGGCTACCGTATTATTTTAGTATCATATTATACCTACTATTATTTCCAAAATTTGATGATCATTTCGATAACAAACATAGGAACAGAAAATAGTTAGTTAATCATTTTGGATGTTCAGTTATGATGTGGTATCTTAACAGGCCTATCCCACTATATGATTGTCTATTTCTAAAAATTACAGCTAACGTCATCACTTAGGCAGCGGAGTGGTAATTACCTTTAGGTTACCAACTATTAATTAATTATTAGGTTCAGCCTACAAAATATAAGGTTAATTCCTACCCTTGAAGTCGGTACTCATAGGAGTGATAGGTCGTATCGGTCGGTCGGTCATTGATCATCATTTGTGGCCTTATTTAGGTAAAGTCAGCGTCATATAGTTAGTAGCAGATTATTCTTAATATAGACGTGTACCGAAATATTTGGTTACCTTGGCTGCTGGAGCTAAATGACGCTGACTGAGTACAAGAAAAGAGCTATCATTTGATATTTTGCAGCGGCTTTCGGTGAAGAAAAACATCGTGAGGAAACCAGTCTAATCTCAATAAGGTCTAGTATTCCCTCTGGGTTGAAAGTTGAGATGGCGGAGATCAGCGGCTGTCGTAAAACTAATGCCTATGCCAAGGTGCCAAAGCTGACCTCGAGCTCCGAAATCAGTGAGCGGTTAGTGCGATCGGCGTCGAATGATGAAACGTACGAAAGCGAACCTTTACACCTTCTTAATCTTAATGTCCATTTGTCAGGAAGGTCTGTTAATATAACATAGCATAACTAATTAACTAACGAATATTTTAAGCAAGACTAAACATAATTTACTGAAACTTAACCATTAATTTGTTCCACCATAACTTAAAACTTAAACATCAACACTATAAATCAATTAAAAGCAGTAAAATTGAATGAACTACTTAATAGTACAGTTCCGTTGCAACCCATTGGCTAAGATTGTTTCTAACGATATACCTCCTAAACTCGTCACCAAACACCATCAGTAAACAAAAAGGGATCGCAAGAAAAAAGTGATGCCATGGCAGAAACGTCGTGCCGAATATTTCGTGGCACACAGGGACATACGTCACTAGCGCGGCTGCCAGCAAATCCACTACAATACTAGCGTTCAACACGTGGTTCCGCATGCCCTTCTTGATCAGGGAGATCCGTCGCGTCTTACAGATGATCACATCCGCTATCTGGCTCCAGCAAACCGCGACGAAGTAAGCGGTCTGGGCTTGCCTCTCCAACGCCTTCCTGTCTGTGAAATACCAAACACGGCCGAGCGTGTCTGCAACTGTACCATTCGTGTTCTCCCACTTTTGACGAATGAAAAACAGAGTCGACGGGAAGAATCCACTCTCAGCAAACACTATGAAGTACGCGTACATCCCGGCGAAAAACTGTATCAGACCGATCTGGAAATAAGCCATGTATATCAAGTATTTATTGACGAGACGCTCAGTTGGCTTTCGGGGCGGGTGGTTCATGATGTCTTCCTCAGAATCCTCGTAGGCCAGGCTCATGGCGGGCAGCAAATCTGTTCCCACATTGATGACTAGTATAAGCATCAGAGTTAATGGTAGCGGTAAGCCAAATAGCGCATATAGCACGAACGGTAGCATTTCGGGCGTGTTCGATGTGAGGGTGTAGGCTATGGTCTTTTTCAAATTGTCGAATATCCTCCTTCCTTCTTGCACGCCCAGCACTATCGACGAGAAATTGTCGTCGAGGAGAATCATATCGGCAGCCTTCTTGGACACCTCGGTACCGGTAATCCCCATGGCTATGCCGATGTCGGCCTTTTTCAGCGCCGGTGAGTCGTTGACACCGTCGCCGGTCACCGCTACGCAGTACTTCAGCGCCTGAAAGGTTTCTACTATGAACAGCTTCTGCTGAGGGCTGGTGCGGGCGAACGTGATCTCCTCGTATCTGGTGAGAGCTTTCTTGAGATCCGTTACGGACATCTTCCGGAGGTCGTCGCCGGTGATGACGGCGGCGGTGAACTGCGAGCGCACGTGCGGGGGCACGTCCGTCACCTCGATGTGGTGGTCGAACGCGTAGTCGTACGCGGTGGGACGCGTGATGGTGCCGCACTTGCGGGAGATCGCCAGCGCCGTGACGGGGTGGTCTCCTGTCACCATCACCACCCTAATCCCCGCCTCCCTGCAAATATTGATGTACACATCTATATCTTCTCTCGGTGGATCTATCATGGAAATTGCGCCGATGAATGTCAAATTACCAAGCGGAAAATTCTTTTCCTCTGTGTTAAACTGGTAATCGTCAGGAAATTCTGACATTGGCAACTGTGAGTCTCCGTAGCCGATCACGCGCTCACCCATGTTAGCGAGTTTTATAAAATTAACTTTGAGGTCTCTCTTGAGCTGCACGGTCAGCGGCACCTTACCTTCGTCCGTTGCTATTTCTGTGCAATACTCCAGCATGATTTCGGGAGCCCCCTTCATGATCAATTGGAAGAAAGCAAAAGGGACGGGCGATCGTTCTTGGTGCATGCGGTGAATTGTAACTTGGTATTTCCAAGCTGACCCAAACGGTATTTCGGCAACTTTCGGATTCTGCTCCTGGGTTTGCGTGGCCGAGCGAGTGTCTTCCATGTATCGCAATATGGCAGACTCTGAAGCGTCTCCAATAATTTTTCTTTTCGCAATAGGCTTATGCTTGGTTTCATGACTGAAATGAGCTCGAAGATTGAGGGATGCAACTAAACATAACTCTGCATATGTAGGGTCGGAGACGTGTGTGTGATCCGTATGGTCATATATGTGAAAATTGCAGAACAGGTGAGATACGCTCATTTGGTTTTCCGTAAGTGTTCCTGTTTTATCCGAACAAATGACAGAGGTGGAACCTAAAGTTTCTACGGCTTGCAAGGTCTTGGCGAGACAATTTTGCTTTTTTAATTGCTTGGCAGACAAAGTCATGCACACAGTCAAAGTGACGATGAGCCCTTCGGGGACGTTCGCCAGGATTATACCGAGCATGTACTGCAGCGCGGCGAACCAACTTCTCTGCGCGTAATACACCATAATGAAGAAGATAATACCGAAAGCAAACGCGACCGCGCAAATTAATTTGATGAAATGAGTGATCTCTTTAGCGATAGGAGTTTCCACTTTCTCTAAGCCAGTGACGAGGCCGGCGATTTTCCCTATTTGCGTGTTTTCCCCGGTGGCCACAACCAGCGCTCTCGCGTGCCCGGCTACAACAGGGCAACTGAAAAAAGCCATATTCTTTGATTCGAGTGGGTTTACGTGAGTGAACTCGGGGCGGTGCACTATAGGCTTGGATTCTCCGGTCATCGAGGACATGTCAGTGGAGAAGTTGGTGCAGCACAAGATGCGCACGTCGGCTGGGACGATCTCACCGGCCTTCATCTCAACAATATCGCCGACAACGATATCACTATTAGGTATAATTTTTGGAACTCCGTCCCTAACGACTGTAGCTAAAGGCGGGATAAGGTTTTCGAAACCGCTCATGGTAGCGGCATTTTTAGCTTCAACGTAGAATCCGAATGCGCCGGTACCGATGATGGTGGCAGAAATGACGACGCCCAAGTACAGGTATTCCTTGCTGGAGTGTCCGCCGCCCTCGGTGTGGATGAGGCCGGCGGTGGCGAAGGCGATGAAGTTAAGGATGGCGCCGACCCAGAGCACGCACTGAAACCAGCCGAAGAAGTTGTGTCGGAAGATCTTCCAGTAGCTGGTGCCGTGGAGGTCCTTGAGGGCGTTGGGGCCGTGCTGCTCGAGCAGCTCGGCGGCGAACGTCTCCGTCAGCCCGTCCTTCAAACAAATGAATACATTATACCTATAGCCTAAATTACACTAGGTACAATATACACATACCCCTGTGTATGGTGCTACGGCACGCTGTGCATGGTGGTGAATTTCACTAGTATGGTATATAAAGATGGCAGGAGAAAATACAAAGAGCAGTGCAGTGCAGTGCTGCTACTATCCCCACAACCGCGGCCAAAAATATTAAGTGATTCAACAGAGAACAAAATTCATCGAAATTTGCGAAGAGCCGATTTAACCAATGACATAAATGTGTTATTGAATGGAGACCGAGAATCAGCGAACGTGTTGTAGGTCGCCCTTCAGACTACGAGTAGGTGGAGTGACGTTATACGCAGGCAAGAACTGAATGAGATTAGCCGCAGATTGTGCTTGGTAAGAAGATGAAGAGGTACCCACTATTAATAGCGAGAGTATTCATAGGTACCTAATCTCATTTATTCGTAATTGTCAATATTACATATCAGAATGATTATAAAAGAAAAATATGATAATATTAGCATTACACAAAAAGTGACCATAACAAGTTAATGAATAGGTAATACAATAGTTAATAATTGTTATTATATAAGTCATCAACAAACACTTTTAAATAAAACTATTCACACATTGTTCACAAATTCGTCGTACCTATAGAATGTGTGCTCGAGAAGCCATTTTTTTGTTTTCCTTTGAAAATCATTAGGGACAGAGGACAGAGCCGACGTGATTGACTCTGGCAACTTGTGATATGGACTGTATTCAATTCCATAGACACGCCGATCTTTTGTAGTTTTAAGTGGAATTTTAATAATAGTGAAGACTTCTTTGGGAGTGAACAGTACGTGCAAGCCTCATGGAGTGGTCAACGGGTCAGCGGGCCAGTAGGTAAGCCTGGCCGGTAGCGGCCTCCTCACCTACCGCTCGCTTGGGGCGGTACGATACCTTTGGGAGTCACCCCCATAGGCGCCGTCTCAGTTAACAACGATTAGCAAGTTGTGTAGCTTACCTTGATGCTGGTGCGGTAGGTGATCTCCAACTGCGACGGGGAGAGGAAGTGGTCCCCGGAATGCACCTCCTCCTTGGCGTGAGCGAGATCCACCGACATGTGCTGCACTGACGTCGAGCTCGATTTTCTCTTTTTATCGGAGCCACCGCTGGGCTTTTTCTTTTTTTCTGTGTCCATCTTATCTTAGTTTATTTAATGTAATTTTAGTTACTTAGTTAATATTCTTCTTCGTCATAAACTGACGCTTATTTTGTTGTGTGTCGTTCTTTATATATTTCTCCTTGTCACCACTTGTCACATTTCCGACGTTGTTGTCTAATCATAGAGGATTTGTTAGACTCCATGGAGTATCATAAGGGCCGGCGCCCACTATCTGCAGGCACGGCCAGGGATCCTTCGGCAACCTACGCGCAGGCGCACACTAAAGGAAATGATTGCCGAAGCGTCCTCAGGCAAGCCGAACTGAAGTATGCTTTTTTATGTTATGGGAGGCAAACGAGCAGACGGATCACCTGATGGTTCTCTTGCCGGCCTTTAAGGATTGAGCTCTGGGAACCTTACTCACCATCAGGAACACAACACTACAATACCTACGAAATAGGCAGCAGTGCTATTATGGCTGTGGTCTTCTGTAAGGCGGAGGTACTCCCCCAGTCGGGCTGCTCCAGATTCAAGCGTGATGGATTACATTACGCTGTGCCCTACCTCTCTCAAAGCTATTATGCTTGGGAATGCCAAGGCATCCCTCGGGCGTTCTATTATTAAATTCCTTTTATTCTCAGGCATACCAAAGCGTCTTCGACATGCGGAGGCGTTCTCAGTCCTGACTAGGCGTTTTTGAGCATACCAGCCCCCCTAGCACACTAATGCGAATATGCGAGTGCAAGAGCACGGCACGTCTAGGCCGCCTCGGCATGTTTGAGGACGCCTTGGTAGTGTTCGGGTTACTTCGGCAGCTGTCTTTAGGCATGCCGAGACTACCGAACAGTGTGTGCCGTGCCGATAATGTGCGCTGGCCCTAATTATTTTTTGCATTGCCATCACGCTTTTATTCTTGAAGAATGACATATCAACACCATCTTCCATTACTATACCGTTTAAAAGATAGAAGTCCAATTCGTACGACAATTTCATTAAAAGAGTGCTACATTGAATACCTAAACTCATCCATACTACTTTTTTCAGTGCATTGCATTCATCAGATGGAGAAAATGTAATACCTACACGAAATAAATAAAAGGGTTCGACGGTCCTGAACGCAATTTGCCTAGCCTCGTGGCGCCCACGCGCCTTTTAAAAGGCCGTGTCAGTTGATGAAAATTCAAATTAATTCCATTTAAGAGAAAATTCAAATTTCACTGTTCGTTTTTGCGTGCTGGGCGCCACGAGGCTAGTTGGAGTTTTGCTCACATTGCAGTTTGACCACCGAGCATTATGCCTGAAACGCAAAATGCCTACATCACATTTTCGTCGTTTTGAGGTTACGTTAGCGATATTGACGGAGCCCCGCGGAGCGGGGCTCCTATTTCTGGTCTGTTTGCCCTTCGGGCACCTGAAGAAACATAACGAACCTAACCTACCTATAAGTGGTCACTTTGCGTTTTAGGCATAATGCTCGGTGGTCAAACTGCAATGTGGGCAAAACTCCAACTAGGCAAATTGCGTTCAGGACCGTCTGAGACCAACGCAAATAAAAGACTTACAAACCCTATAAAACATTTTATTACACAAAATACCTTTATTAAGTTTTACAGTGATTTTACAGGTGTATTTTACATAGTTACATTACAACATACATACATATAGACAGGACTTGTGATTTCACTGATTTACAGCTCGATTGCTTAACTGAGACGGTGCCGGCGAGACAGGGAAGCGGGCGTCGCCAGCCACCCGGTACCGGGAACGGGTATTGTCAGAGTACCCGTTGCCGTCTCCCGTCTGTCGTCTCCCCCGTCTGTCGTCTCCGCTGTCTCGTCGCGAGCTGCGTCTCAGTTATGCGACCGGTTTAGTCATTCTTTTTTATCTATCGGTATACGTCTAATAATAGGTACCACATACACCTATTTTCTTATTCAGCTGCGTCTAGCTTCCAAACACCTGGCATAAAATTAGCATGAAATGGAATTGAACAATATCACGTTGGTGACAAACAAGCACTCGGCATCTGATGGTAACCTAGCTAGCCTAAACTTGCACCAGGGGTGTCGCTAGCCCAAACCTTTTAACCTAAACCTTTCGATGCCGATGTTCAGTTAGGACACAATATCGCACCCCCACAGCAATTGATTTGGGTAATTCAACTATTTCTTGTTGGTTATTCGGACACCGTTAGCCAAGACACAATATGACAGAGTTTCTTAGAATAATTGTAACAACATGGACATCTAAAAAGCTTAGAGGATGGCTCTTAAAAAACCGCAAAATCGCAGATTTAAAAAGTGACCCAGGTGACGTAACTGTGCCAACGAGTGACGGAAAAAAAGTTGATTCGCCCATTTGCTAAGGCATGCCGTCATCAGTAACATAGCACATACTATTTTAATAAATAAATATGCCGTTACATGCTACGTCTTGTTTCATTTATTAACAATCAAAATACATTCAGGTCTATCCTTACATCTAAAATGACTTAATTACTTTATTATAATAGTAAAATAAAATGTAGGAACTAATAAACATACAACTTACAATGCTATAAACAAGTATATTGTTCATTATATCACATAAAAACTGATTTGTAAAGTGATGCGATTAAAATATATAAAATGATTAGATTTAACGAAACTGTGACTTTGGTAACGGAGTATTTGTACTTATATCTGTGGTTAGCTAACATAACTTAGTGGAGGGCAATCAGAGAGTAAAGTTTGGTATGTTATGGTTTATGATAAGTGTTATTTTGAAGAAAAAAAACAAATTATTGCTTCGGGCCTACTCGCCCCATCCCCAATCAGATCACGACCAAGACGTGTGGACATGTTGGGAATGGTAACGTTAAAGTATTTGTTTCTCACACCAAGTATTTTTTCGCATTTATATGAAGAAATACCTTATGGTGTGAAAAACAGTGTGTCACTCGGATGCAAAATCTTGGACACTTGAATTCCTCGTTACGCTCAAGATTCTACTTTAGCATGCCTCGCTTCAATATAGGTACCGTCAATACTTATATCATGTTGCCCTTGAGACACAATCCACTATAGATTTTAAACAGTGTTCCGAGTATATGTCATATGAGTGACCCATAACACAAATAAATAAGATATAAATAAATATAAGGGGACAATCTTACACAAATCGACCTAGTCCCATAGTAAGCTCAGTAAGATACTAGACGATGATATATATAATAGATATTAATACTTAAATACATAGAAAACATCCATGACTCGGAAACAAATATTCGTGCTTATCACATAAATATTTGCTCTTACCAGGATTCGAACCCAGGACCTCTTGCTTCAACATATATTTCTAGCAACTATGCATGTCTGCGTAAATACATTCTAAATATATATAGCAACCTAAATTAGGTACAAGGAAAACTACGCAACTCTTTTGCATCATTTTTACGCATTCGTTACGTATACAGGAATGCTTTTAAAGAATTGTTATCATGTTTTGAGATCATCTACTTTACGCCATACTTATTAAATAAATTGTAATCCGCAAAAATGTTGCACTTGAAAACTGTTCCTGTTCGTCGCTCCGTTTTGTCGTGAAAGATGGACAAACAAACGAACACACACATACACTTTCCCATTTATAATAGTACGGATGAATAGCTAATAATAGGATTTACTGTCATTCGGCATACATGGAAATCGTCAACACGAAATGACCATTTCGAAATTGGACCGAAAGTAATACCATCAAAAGCGATTTTGGTGAAAATTTAACTGTTTACAAACTACTACATGTTTGAACTAAACAGCTGCCTGGCATCGTTTTGACACCCCGCCCCCAACCCCGCATAAAGGCATGGCACCCATTCTGTGGGGCCATTTTGGTGCACTACTTAGAATATGTCTACTGTCTATACATAGTGTAGGTACACAATTTTATATGGACGCATTTATTGCGACCCATATGAAATATGTCAATTTTACTTTTAGGACGTAATTAAATATTAACATTATTCAGACTGGTAAATTTTCTGTCGAGGATTTCCAAATTGACATCATTCGGATTCGACCAAAAAGATCGGGTTGTCAATTCTCCGTTTGTGGTGAATGTCAGTAAATAACAATGATGTTAACTGATAGTCAAATCAGAAACTTATAAAGCGCTGTTAGTAATTAAATATATAGGGAAATAGAAACAAGTGACGTCACGTTTTTCTATGGTCACACAGTGTATTTTTTTTGATTTTTCATGTTTAAGCTACTCTTATATTACTGGAAAGATACAAGTTTGGTTCGATTCTTATAGCATGAAAAGCACTCTGTAATGTCACTCTGTAAAGTTGGACTCGCCTGTGTCGAGGTCCTCGCCTTCGGCTCTCGAGCATTTATTAACACCCGAAGCAAAAAGAGGAGTGTTATAAGTTTGAAGTGACTTTGTGTCAGTCTGTAACATCGTACCTCCTAAACGAATGGACCGATTTCAATGCAGTTTTTTTGTCCGAAAGCTGACGCGATCGAGATGGTCCTCAGCTATGTTTCATCAAAATCGGTTGAGCTGATTTTGAGATATTGAACTTTGAAATTAAAATGTCGGGGGTTTTACAACTTTTGTAAATTAATCTAACCTCTACAAAAAATGTACTATTGACGTATAATGTACATGTCATTACATCGACATCCGTCTACAATAACTATTGTAGTTTACATTAAAGCTCTATTATTATTATTACTTCTTCAAACCTTGTACTAAACTAAACGGAAGATTATAATGGGAGTATTATAATTCTCTACGTACCTATACAATTAATATAACTAATATTATAACCATCTTTCCAAAATGCCTACTATACTATGACATATATTCATAAAATTTAATATGTCTCTGTTAACTAAAATGTGTTTTATCAAAGCAAATGTCAAAGTTACAGATGACAAACGAATTTTGGTTAAAATAGGTTTGACGGACGTTCATGAATTAGGGCATATATT
This sequence comes from Epinotia demarniana, assembly GCA_945867215.1. Classification (NCBI taxonomy): domain Eukaryota; kingdom Metazoa; phylum Arthropoda; class Insecta; order Lepidoptera; family Tortricidae; genus Epinotia; species Epinotia demarniana. The sequence goes on from OX244268.1 coordinate 26,110,787, forward strand.
TCTACATTGAATACGACAAAACGCCATAAAACTTTAAATGCGCGTATTAAAAGGAGGCCAATCATTTTTTTTTAACCCTGTTGTGTGGCTTGCACCAAACATCATTTTATGAAATGACAGCCGGCGGCATATTTAACGTTATCGGTCTGTAATCGTATGTTGATCATCATCACATCAGCCGAAAGACGTCCACTGCTCGACATAGGCCTCTCCCAAAGAGTGCCACAATGACTGGTCCTGCGCTGCCCAAATTCAGCGGACTCCCGTGACCTTTACCAGGTCATCAGTCCACCTTGTGGGGGTCTACCCACGCTGCGCCTTCCGGTACGCGGTCGCCACTCGAGAACCTTCCAACGGCCGCGTATGCTGATGCAACCCGCCTGTAGCACACCATGGGTTAGAATAGCATACGTCTCTACTGTAAAGGGTCCTCTATATGAACGTACCTAGAGCGCTACCTCAGCCTGAAGCTGACCTTATAGTGTGCAAGCTAGCGTCGTCGGAAGTGTCGGAGCGGAGCTTGGTGCTGGACGCGCCGTCCTGCCCCAGCGAGGCCACGCTATAGTGTGTGAGATCAGCACAGCAGAGTGATGGTCCCGTTGTCGCTGGCCAGCAGCAGCAGCCGGTTGCGCGGCAGCACGGCCATGCAGGTGAGCACGCCGCGGAACGTGTCGGAGCGGAGCTTGGTGCTGGACGCGCCGTCCTGCCCCAGCGAGGCCACGCCCACGCGGTTGTTGGTCGTGCCCGTGATCAGCTCGTTGTTGTACACTGAGAGGCAGTGGACGGGCTCCGTTGTGCCTCTGTGGAAGGTAGTTTAAAGCAAGGTTAGACTCGCCATAGACGGACTGCTTAGAGCAGTCAAGACCCGCCATGGACGGACTGCTTAGAGCAGTCAAGACCCGCCATGGACGGACTGCTTAGAGCAGTCGAGACCCGCCATGGACGGACTGCTTAGAGCAGTCGAGACCCGCCATGGACGGACTGCTTAGAGCAGTCGAGACCCGCCATGGACGGACTGCTTAAAGCAGTCGAGACCCGCCATGGACGGACTGCTTACAGCAGTCGAGACCCGCCATGGGCGGACTGCTTACAGCAGTCGAGACCCGCCATGGACGGACTGCTTAGAGCAGTCGAGACCCACCATGGACGGACTGCTTAGAGCAGTCGAGACCCACCATGGACGGACTGCTTAGAGCAGTCGAGACCCGCCATGGGCGGACTGCTTAGAGCAGTCGAGACCCGCCATAGACGGACTGCTTAGAGCAGTCGAGACCCGCCATGGACGGACTGCTTAGAGCAGTCGAGACCCACCATGGACGGACTGCTTAGAGCAGTCGAGACCCGCCATGGGCGGACTGCTTAGAGCAGTCGAGACCCGCCATAGACGGACTGCTTAGAGCAGTCGAGACCCGCCATGGACGGACTGCTTAGAGCAGTCGAGACCCGCCATGGGCGGACTGCTTAGAGCAGTCGAGACCCGCCATAGACGGACTGCTTAGAGCAGTCGAGACCCGCCATGGACGGACTGCTTAGAGCAGTCGAGAACCGCCATAGACGGACTGCTAAAAGCAGTCCGTCTATGGCGGGTCTTAGGGTTGTTACAGTCTAGCTGCTTGCTGCAAATGAGAAGTTTGATAAAATTGACATAACTGCATCGAAACTGCAAAACGACTACGCAATACGCTTGCAATCGGCGTGCAGTGTATGTATATTGCAGGTTCACAATAATTACTTTGCGGTAGTACCAACTGCACTACAATCGTTCAGCTAGTTTGCAGTCACTGTGCAGTTTCGACGCAGTTATGTCAACAGCAAAAGAACTGCATTAAAACTACACTTTTGCAACCAGAAAGCTCTTAGACCCGCCATTCACGAACTGTTTAGAGCAGTCGAGATCCGCCATAGACGGACTGCTTAAAGCAGTCGAGGCATGGATTAAATTTATTTATTTATTTATTTATTTATATAAATATGGCGACTGCTCTCGTGCGGTCGGTCTCGACTGCTCTAAGCAGTCCGTGTATAGCGGGTCTTAATGTCTGGCTCACGTATCTCTCTCCCTTTGTATATGGGTAAAAAGTCTAAAAAGGACAGAGATACAATAAACGCGGATTACAGGGTACATTAACTGATCGGAAATTCTGATACTTCTATACTTTTATACACACCTAGCTGAATCCGGAATAAGCGATGCAAGTATGGAGTCGGTTTCTTAAAAGTAATATTTTAATTATTGGAGTTTCGGGATTCCGGGATTGTATAAGGCATTACGAACAGGTGTACCTTTTAACATTTTTAGGTTATTTATACGTGAAAACAGAGCACATTTGACAACCGAATGCATGTAAAGTAGAGTAAAGAAGGAATCATGAAATTCCCTATCCACTTGAGTGCTCGCGATTCAAAAAAAGGTGCTGTAAAGTGCTTAAATTTACCGCGCGCCAGCGGCGCCGTGTCGTGTTTTGTTAATAAATCAATTACTTGGCATTCACTGAATTTTTTGATCTGATTCTTTTTACGTTGCAAAGCTAAAGAAACGGGCAATTTTTTCACATACATAAGTAAACAGGTCATTATAATAAAATTTATCAATAACAAAAAATAGCCCTACGTACCTACCGGAACGAATGCCGTTTTTGACGTCCGATTACCGACAATTCCCACCACTTCAAACCACAAATACACTTTAACACAAATACACTCATATATCACACTTCACAACTAAATACATATCAGGCCGATTACCACTTCAATATTTACTCTTTTGTTTTCATTCCAAATGTAAACAAACCCACGTGCAGGTCTTCACGAGTCATACTAAACGTTACCGGTCAACAACTTTATTAATTTCGTGAAATTGTTCCATAGACTGCGGTTTTGTTTTTTTTTATGTTGCCACATTCAACCTCTACCAAATTAAGTCAACAGAAAAGGGCTCTTCGCACGTTCCAACATAGATATGATTTAAAAACCATTTGAACTCCACCCCGCAACTGGCGTTGCGAGAGCACTTTGCGATTTGACAAGTCGCAACCGTAGTTGCGCCGAGCACTTGAGTGGCTATATAACCTAGCTGCGTACTTATCTGTAAACCAACCCTCAAAAAGTCTATTTATTTATTTATTAGGTACACTTTACAGACATCATACATTATAAGATACAATGATTCATTATGAATAGCTTATAGACTAGCATGACATCCAAGGCAAGTGCACACAGCGTGATCAACAGGTTAGCGCATATGCAAGCAACTGCGACGAATCTGCATTGAATATTAATATGATAATATCACACGTTTAACCAGTGAGTAAGTATAAGTCATAAAAAGAATGTCCACAAGTTCAGAATGTTAAAAACGTCTGAAACGAACTTAAGCAAATCTTAAACAAGAATTAAAGTTACAACTTAGTACTGTTCAGGGTGAGTAGAGAAGAGGACGTCCGTTAAGGTCTTTTTGAATTTAGCAATGCGTGGATCAAATATATCAACTAGGACATTATTATTATTAGCAGCCAAGTCATTGTACTGCAGACATATCCTTATGACTGGATTATAGAAAGAAGTGTTGTTTCTGTATACTCTTAGGGAAAATACTTTGCAGGCGCGACCTCTGAAACGGGGCGTGTTAAAGGTTAGGGCTGAGAGCAGACTAGTTGAATCGATGTTAGAGTGCAAAATTTTGTGTAAGTATAAAAAGTCGTACATTTTGCGGCGGGCTTCCAGTGTAGGAATACTAAATTTTTTCAGCCTACTAAAGTATGACTTATATGTTCGCCCGAGGTTATACCTGAGTACTAGAATCTTCAAGAAATATTTTTGTACTCGTTCTATACTGTTGGTGTGTACCGAGTAGTACGGAGACCAAATCGGCGAACCGTACTCAAGGACACTTCTGACTAAACTAAAGAAAAGCGTTAGCAAACTACCCGGCCTTTTGAAACCCTTGGTCAATCTAAAAATGAAACCCAATAACTGCCTTCCCCTACTAATTATGGATTCATAGTGACAACGGAAGTTAAGTTGATCATCGAAAAGAATCCCAAGGTCCTTAACAATGTATTTTCTATCGAGAGCCTGACCTTGTAATTCGTAGTTACATATAAGTTTATTCTTTTTGTTCGAGAACGATATAACATGGCATTTCGCAACGTTTAGATACATGTGATTAAGGGAACACCATTCAGATATTTGTCCAAGATCGTTCTGTAACCAGTGGCGTGCATAGGGTTTTTAGTTAGGGTAGGCAGTTTTTTTTTGAGACCTACGTACGTCACCTATGTGTCGTACTTGTAGAAAAGAGAAAGAAAAATGCATAGTTAAACTGTTATTAAGTAAAGTAATGTTACGTACGTGTTGTGTAAGTTACTAAGCCTTAGGCTATTTCGACTTTCGACAAAGTGAGTCTCCGTCAGCGTGCGTTGTGTTAGTGATACTATCTTAGGATACTATACCTACATGAAATTGACGAGTAATATTACCCCGAGTTCAAACTTATTGCAACTGTGTCTTACACCTACCTTTTACTTATTATCGAACTACAATAACTTGCTAAATTCACCGAAAGTTAACTTCTGTAAACATACTAGGTCAATACACCGCTCACAGCTAAAACACATATTTGTGGCTTAATATACAAGTATAGAATAGGCCAATAAACAAAAACACACGGAAAATTCAATAGAAAACGTAAGAATATCGCTTCTAACCGAACTATGTAATGCAACTGCAACAGCACGAATATTATTTTCACAACAAAACTCCTATTTGGAGTTTTTTTGTGAAAATTTAAAACACAAACAACAAAGAACATTTAAAACAAATTTTCGCAAACAAACAACCCTGACAAATTAGAACGCCCCACGTTACAAGTAATAATCACAGCAAAAGGGACTTCTTTCATTTGCCGCATGTAACTTTGTGCCGCACGATCGTTTAATAGGTGAATCGTGATTACAATACGCCGATTGGCTGAAATTCGGCGGTAGCGCTTGCGTGATTGGTCACAATACGAGTATTTGTGGCCAATCACGCACAGCGCTGACGCTGACCGACGAGGTCCGGCGGCCGGATTTGGAAGCATGTGTGGGTGTGAATTGCGTAAACGTGTGCGCACTGAGCAAATCCGTACATAGTTCACGGACGATATTTACACAAGCGCACTGTGAGAGTGTGTGCCGTGGCTTAGGCGCCGTTCGCGGTGCCTGACCTGCTGTGAGCCAGTCTGATTCGCGCGCAAATTTAAATTGCAGCGCGTGTCGTTATGTAAGTTAAGAACTAGATTGTTTTAAAAACTATTATAGTATCATCATAGAGAAGAAACATATATGTGGTGGAGTTATTTTGGAAGGTAGGCACTGCCTATTTGCCTATATGGTACGCACGCCACTGTCTGTAACAATTAACAGTCTTTAGCATCGGTGACGGAGTTAAAAACCTTTAGATCGTCGGCGTACAACAAGCATTGACAAGACAAGCGATCAACTAGGTCATTGATAAACAACACGAAGAACAAAGGACCAAGGTGAGATCCCTGAGGAACACCTGACGTTATTAAAAGTTCAGAGGAAGTGAATCCATGAATGGCTACCAGCTGGCTTCTATTTTGAAGGTAGGGTTGGACACAGCGAAGAAGACTGCCGTGTATACCGAAATGTGCTTCAATTTTGTGACATAGGATAAAATGGTTAACCTTATCAAACGCCTTAGAGAAATCAGTATACACGGCGTCAACCTGACCCCGCGAAGCGAAAACGTTACATAGATAATGTTTATATTCTAGGAGATTGGAAACAGTGGACCTATTACTGACAAAGCCATGCTGTTTATCAGACATGTATGGTTTCACGTGATTATAAAGGAAGGTATACACCATTGATTCGAAAAGCTTCGCAATGCAGGAAAGAATGCTTATAGGTCTGTAGTTTTCGACACACGATTTGTCGCCAGATTTGTGTATTGGAACAATATGTGCTATTTTCCATCTGAGTGGAAATACACCAGTACAAAAGAGACTTATTGAAAAGAAGACAAAGCGGGATACTGAGTTCCTCACCACATTCCTTGACAAACGAGGCAGGGATCCCATCCGGACCTGGCCCCTTATTAGAGTCTAATATATATGAATTTTGGCTAATATATCTAACCGACTCGAAAGTCATATAAAAAGAGATATATATATATATATATATATATATATATATATATATATATATATATATATATATATATATATATATATATATATATATGTATATTTATTTTTATAGAGTAGAAGAGGTGATGTGAAAATTCGAGGAGTAACAGTGACAAAACGAAGTTACGTCCTTTGTTTACATAGTTAGCAAAGTCCAATGACGGCGACTTTAGGTACTGAGGCCGAAGTGTAGGTATAAAAGCATCCGAATTTCCAATCCCTGTCTAAGTAGGTGCCCCTTAACGTGAAACGAAAAAAACGTGTGCACCTTATTAGATAATATTGGTAGAACTAAACAATTTTTCACACATTTCGTTCTTCGCAAAGTTCGCTGTCGTAAAGCGTATATGATGACATTAATACATGAACCCTTTTGAGCATTATTGTCATTCTAAGGCCCCGGATTTTCGGGTGCGGCTAGTTTTTTTAACCGGTTTCCTTCACCGAAAAAACCAATATGAAATGAAATTTCACACATACGTACTTTTGAAAAAAACACCGGCTAAGCCAGTCGGACTCGCGCACGAAGGGTTCCGTACCATTATCTATAAAATTGGCAAAAAAATCGCGCTTGTAGTATGGGAGCCCCATTAAATATTATTCTGTTTTTTCTTGTTGTTATTGCAGCAACAGAAATACATCATCTGTGAAAATCTGTCTAACTATCACGGTTCATGAGATACAGCCTGGTGACAGACGGTCAGACAGACAGACAGACGGACAGCGGTCCAGACAGTTTTAGTAATAGGGTTTCGTTTTACCCTTTGGGTGACTAAAAACCCATCGAACCCACGATTGAAATTCGAGTGCCTAACCGTTTGGCTACAGTGGTTCCACACTATCCTAAAATGACCTTTACGTGTTAGACAATAAAGTGCAGACTCACTTGAGGTGCGCGATCAGCTCTCCATCGTCCACTTTCCAGAGCGAGGTGACCTGGTCGAGGCCCGACGTGAGCAGTCTGTTGCCATCAACAGCCGCCAATCGTAGCACCTACATCAGACATCATTTTAACTACCTTCTATCAAAATACAGTACATTTCGATGCTAGTGCGGAAAGTATGTCATTACGTCACTAGTACAGAGATATCTTGCCGGACGAGTGGCAAGACTCGGGACGAGTGAAGAATGACATTACCGCACGTGTATCGAACGACGCTTTTTAATACAGTAACATCATTTTACTACAGTTGAAAAAGAATGAAGTTGTTAAAAAATCATTGTTTTAATACAGATCTATCTTTTAAACTCGCAATTTTTGAAATAAACCAAACCATTTTCATTTAAACTATTTATTTTTTATTGACATAATAATTAACGGTACAATTTGTACAATTATTGAGTGGGAAAAGTGAAAAGCACTATTTCGCGAAAACCAACTTTCCGCACGCTAAACAGCTACGTAAAGTTGCACTTTTTGAGCAACTGTATAAAAATACATTAAAGGTTGCCCACTGCAAAAAAGTACAGTCGGCAACAAAAGCTAGTACAACACCATAGGCATGGACGCTCGCAACTCCAGGGGTGTCACATGCGCTATGCCGAATCTTTTCTTTTATAAAAGACTGTCCAGCGATTGACCACCGAGTGATTAGATCAGTTCCCCAAACGCGTTAGTTCCGCGTAGCAGAATTTCCATTCGCGTTTGCCCCCACTCGAGTTTGTTTTCGTTCATTTATGTCACCATTGGCATAGTTCCCCAAACGCGTTAGTTCCGCTTAACACCATTTCCAGTCGCATTTTTCCCCACTTCTTATTTTTCTTAGTCGATTTAATTCATATACGCAATTCGTCTCCAAGGCAGGTCGGTGTCGAGTGATACGACGACAATGACGAACATTTAATATGAGGAAGTAAAAAAACACATTTTCGGTTCTGGCGCTTCGCCGGCCGCTGCCGCGGCACGCTCGCTTCGCTCGCTCGGCTCGCGCGCTTAGGGTCGCGGTACAACTAACACTCCTCCTCGCTTCGCTCGTCGTCACCGACCTGCCTTAGAGACGAATTGCGTATATGAATTAAATCGACTAAGAAAAATAAGAAGTGGGGAAAAATGCGACTGGAAAATGGTGTTAAGCGGAACTAACGCGTTTGGGTAACTATGCCAATGGTGACATTCATGAACGAAAACAAACTCGAGTGGGGAAAAACGCGAATGGAAACTCTGCTATGCGGAACTAACGCGTTTGGTGAACTGATCGAACCCCTCATTGACCACCTCACCTGATGGTAAGCGACGACAGAGCCTAAGACGAAGCTCACTGGTTCAGTAATATAATAACCTATTCACTCTTCCCTCGAAGGCTCCTAGACCGTAGTTGACAGCCACGTGCCAGCGCTACATACCTCCCCGTCGTGCGCGCGCCAGTGTGCCCTCGGCGTGCCGGCGCGCGTGTCGAGCACGAGCACGTGCCCGGAGGCGAGCCCGACCGCCACCCAGCCGGCCGCGTGCACGCACAGGCAGCGGATGAACGTGCTCGCGGTAGCCGGCAGCTGGGGAACGGTATTCATTTACCTCATAATACTTATTTACGATACAAGTAAGTGAAAGAAAACGACCGAAGGGAGTGTTTTAAATCGACACGAGTTGCGAATTACCTATTCGCAACTCGTATCGTACAACGTTTTACTGTACATATGGCTCTTTAAAGTTTCGACATATGCATGGAAAGTGCTCTTTTCCGCACTAGTGCGGGAAAGTAACACCATACGTACTTTAATAGCACATTACGTAACTAGGGCGGTGAATTCGTGAATGCTCCAGATGGCAGGTGTTTGTGGCCCGAACCAAAGGTGAGGGCCATAAATATGCGCTCTGGGGCTATACGAATTACCGCCCGTGTAGAGTACAAAATTTTACGTTTTCACCTGGCCACAATGCGAGTTTTCCCGTACGGTGAAGACGTAAAATTGTGTGATCACCACGGGCAGCCCTTGGTAAGTAATATACTATTATTGCCGAATGTTTTCTCAAACACGCAATAAAATATTGACGTTGTGTTCTTCATAATGGGCTACGAAGTGTCACGTTTCGGGCGGAGCGAGACGAGAGATACGTAATGGCATTTTCTAGAAAATTGGAGGCCTAGGTCGACAAGATGGTAATTTTTAATTTCCATTCCACAATTTGTAGTACAGAATCACGGCGTTCAGCCATGAAGTTTGAAATAGGGAATATGCATTTGATTCAGAAATGGACGAAAAAATCATGAGTAGTCTTTATTGCTTAGTAAATATACACACATGATTATTTTTACAAATAATCATGTTTCTATTAACAAATTTAATTATTTAAAAGTAGTAATTTTCAAATTCTCTCGCAAATTTCCAAAACGCAACGCTATTGGCGGAGCGAATCGTGACGTCACCGTACACTCGGTGTCTACTGTCAACAGGTCGTTTGTATGATTCATTATTGAAAGTTATTCGCAATGTTTAGCCGTTGTTTATGATAAATAATCAGTGTTTATTGGGAATTATTAACTGAAAGCAGTGACTCCTTGTGAAAAAAGACTCGCTACAATGACTGGAAGCGGTTTTGTCAAGGCACAGTCGGATAATCTGCCTAAAATTAATGTGTTTATGATGACTAAGTACGTAGGTACGTCGTAGAGGTGTCTTTCTTAAATAAGTGTAATAACAAACTAGTACATATCTATATTATATAATCAAAGATATGTAGGTATTAGGTATGTTACATGTTGAGAACATCTTTATGAACATAACAAACTTAGATTGTTTTCGTCAAGAGTTATAAATAAAACAAATTTGTGTAGGGCACTCGGCAAAAACAAAGAAACTTAGCTAAAACGTTTCGTGATCAAAATCAACACACGTAGCCAACGGTTGATCAACAACAATCATAATATTTGTAACATTAATAACTAAAAAATTGGGAATCAGAATAGTTTTATGAATAAGTATACCTACTTGTAAAGTCATTTTTAGGTTAGGTTATTGTTAATATTGTTCGCGAGTCCTAATAAAAAAGATTTTAGGTACAAACATATTTAATACTCACTTCGAAATGATCTTCACAACAATATAAACTACTCAAGCACGATACATTATATCTCCTCATCGCCTTACACCGCTTTTTTCTTATATTTGCATCTTTGGGCATATGAAAATATATCACGTCAGGTGCAGTTTTAATGTTATTTTCACACATAGGGGCAATACAATATTTATAATAAGCTTTTGTGTGCTCTTCCGTTACAATAAGTTGATATTACAAGCTTTAATCACTCACTTTTATTAAAACTGTGAATCAAACACTTCGTTGTTAATTTATTCTAAGTGCACGGTGACGTCACAAAACGGAGCGCGCCAAAATGGCGGCGTTTCAATCGTCCGAAAATGATAGTAGTTTTAATTAAATTTTTTTAGCTCATTTAATGATAGTGTGAAAGTGTTATATTTTTTTCCGGTTTTATAATTACTTATAGAATCGTTTAAAAATATAAAAAAAATACAAGAATATACCCTATTGAAGTTTCTTGGATTTTTTTTAAATTTATTTCATTGCATGTTTGAGAAAAGCACTATAATACCTCGGCGTGAAAAGGGGTTACCAGCCTCATAACTACGCTCTACCTCGCTACTCTCGGCCGGCAACCCCTTACTTCACGGCCTCTGTAGTAATGTACTATTATTGCCAAATGTACTTTTTCAACTAGTTCAACATTGGGAAGATTGTAATAACGGGTTTATTTCGTGTCCTCCTTTCTCGATCATCAGACCAGCTTCATGGTTCCGTAATTTGCATTGCATGCACTGGGACCCCAAAGACAAGAGGAATTTCACGACAACTATTAGAGCTGCCGAAAATCACAACGGAGCAGATAACACGTCTATAAACCTACTTGCTAGAGAGGCGAACAATAGTACAATACTACAGAGGCCGGGATGTAAGGGCTTGCCGGCCGAGTCATATAGACGGCCGAGTGTAGCGAGGTCGTATAGTTATGAGGCTGGCAACCCCTTTTCACGCCGACGTATGTATAGTGCTTCTCTCAAGCATACAATGAAATAAATCAAAAAAAGAAATCCAACTTTAATTTTCACGGCTGAACGCTGTGATCCTGAGCCACAAATTGTGGAATGGAAATTAAAAAATACCTAGGCGTCTCTCGTCTCGCTGCGCCCGAAACGTGACACTTCGAAGCCATGAAGAACACAACGTCAATATTTAATTGCACGCTTGAGAAAAGTAAATTACATGTGGTGCCCACCCCTTTAGAGAATACAGGCGTGAGTATATATGTAATTAGTGAGTTACTTTAAGGTCATGTGTGTAGTTGCACGCCCTCGCGTCGATGACCTTGAGCGTGGCGTCGGTGGTGGCGGCCACCACCGCCGTCGAGGGCCCGGGCAGCGTGCGCACGATGCTCACAGGCGACTTTATACTGTCCAGCTGTCGGGATAAGGCTCATGTTAGCCTGATCATACTTCGGGTTTGGGTTGAGCTTGAAATAGTTAACAAGCAAACAAGTACCTCACTATGTAAATGAATATGAGGAGAATAGTATATTGTATAATGGTCGGAAGTCGGAACCACCGGGGCCAACTACTGGCTGGTTTCTTGGAGAAGGAGGGTCTCTACATGATGAATTCCTTCTTCAAGAAACGCGAGCATAGAAAGTGGACCTGGACGAGTCCCGACGGTGCAACTAAAAACGAGATTGTCTTCATCATGTCGACGAGGAAGCATGTGTTCAATGATGTTTCTGTGATCAATACGTTTAAAACCGGGAGTGATCACCGCCTGGTAAGAGGCATATTGAATATATAAGTCAAGCGACAGCGCTCTCGGCTGACGAAGTCTACGCTCCGTCCAGCATCAATCCAAATCCAAACCCCGAGAGCTTTCAGCTGAAACTCCAAAACCGTTTCGATTAATATTTGTTTTTTTTTAAACAGTAACGCTGATAAAGAAAATTATAAATTTTTACTGCTTAAAAAAAAAATATTAATTTAGTATCGGGTGGCGCATTGTTACTGACGATTTCTCAACATAATTTGAGACATTGGTGCCGTTAAGAAGCCTAAGTCTTCTGGTAGATGTCGCTACATACGCCTCTCTAAGGCGTTCTATGAAGGAACTGATTGAAGGATTTGGTGCCCGAACCAGATTGTTCCGATAGCTCAGTTGGTTAGTAGCGACGGGCCATGAATGCCTGTGGTCGCCGGTTCGAATCCGGCTCGGAGCATTAAATTTTTCAATTTTTCCTTTCATTTAAAAATTTACCGTTTCGATTGCCTAGGTGGCGATGTGGATGAACTCAACGACGGGTTTGTGAAAGCTGTCCGTGCCACTGGGTCTAAGTTCTTCAAGGCCCAGCGGGCTTTCAGTGCCAACCGCACTAAAAGGGTCTGTAGCTCCACTCAGAAGCTCATGAAGGAAAGGAGTGAAATGATTCTGCAGTCTTCAGCCACTATATACCGGCAGCTCAATAAACGGATCTCCAAGTCCCTTCCCCGCGATCTGCGCCAATTCAATACGAGCCGTATTGAAGAGGCCATCGAACGAAATAAGGGCTCAAAAGTGTTCGCACGAGATCTGTCTCATGAGCAGAGCCAGCTCGCAAGGTTGAAAACTGAGGACGGGAGAGTCGTTTCGGACCCTACATGATAAATATATATTGGACAATAAATAACTATCACGGTTCATGAGATGTGATACACCCTGGTGACAGACGGACAGACAGACAGACAGACAGACAGACAGACAGACGGACAGCGGAGCCTAAAAATTACAACATTCTCTGAACGGATCCCAACGGACGGATGCGGACAACACTATCAGTTGACACGGCCAACACCAGCGATTCGAGGAAAACCAGCTCAGCAAGAAAGTCACTCCATTTTGTAACGTTTATACGTTCAACAGCATTGATTCGAGGGTGAACCTGACACACTTCACCTGTGACACCACATTTTCCACGAAAGGGTCTCATATATGCACCACGCTGGCAGCTGGACACAGCTAACCCTAACAGAGCCTCAAGAAAACTCAGCTAGGTCAGGCCCTTTTTGTGACGTTTATACGTTCAACAGCATTGATTTGAGGTGGAGTCTTCACAACGCTATATATTTTAAATAAAGAACACTGAAATGTCTCACCTATGAAACCATGTTTTTCATGAAAGGGTCCCATATATGGATCACGCTGTCAGTTGACACCGCCAACCCCAGACACTCAAGAAAAGTCAGCTAGTTCGGGCTCCTTTTGTGAAGTCAAGTGTATTGATTTGAGGCGTACACTGTTACAAAATACACTGAAACCTGTACCTGTGACACAACGCTCTCCATGAAAGGGTCCCATATATGTACCACGCTGTCAGTGGAGACAGCCAACCGCAGCGACTCGAGGAAGGTCAGTGAGAGCACGCCCTTCTTGTGGCCCGTGTACGTCCAGTTACATTGGCTTGTCGCGTTGCCGTCACCCTGAGACAAAACACGAACGGTTTCACAATAGTTATTTGTGTCACAAGGGAGCAAAATAGGATATTTACGGCGTGGGCGGTGTATTGAATCCTGAGCATAGCGAGGGATTCTAATGTAGGATCTTGAGCGTAGTGAGGGATACAAGTTTTAACGCCCGAGACGAAGATAATTTTACTACCGAGTGACACATACTATTTTTCACACCTACAATGAAGACATTTTAAAAAGGCGCTGTTAAAATGACTTAACAAGTTTTTGTTACAAAATTTTCAATATTACGAAAAAATCATAAATTTTCACAATAACGTTGTTAAAGTTAAAACTTGAAATATGTTCGTTTTATTCGATTGCGATGAAATTTCAATCAACTATTTTATACAACGTGTCCCAAAACTCAACGATAAGCCGGCACCAGAGGATGGAGCTGCTTATGATTAGTCGAGAAAAAATAAGGAAAAAAATATATCTCAATTATTTTTATTTAATTAACACAACAATATCATCGAAAATCGACATCCCTATACATACATACATACATATAATCACGCCTCTTTCCCAGACGGGTAGGCAGAGATCACGGATCTCCATTTGCTACGATCCTGGCAAACCACTTTCGCTTCACTCACTTTCATAATATTTCTCATACATGCTCGTCGGTTTAGGGTACTTTTGACCTGGCCTTTTGTTAAGATTTCTCCGATTTGATCGGAGAAAGTTCGCCTAGGTCTTCCCCTTCCAACTTGCCCTTCCACTCTTTTTATATACACTTTCTTCGTTAATCTTCTTTCATCCATCCTCTCTACATGCCCAAACCACCTTAACATACCCTTCTCAATTTTTGTGACTATATCTCCATCCATTCCAGCTCCATCCTCTGGTGCCGGCTTATCGTTGAGTTTTGGGACACGTTGTATAACTGCGTCGTGGTCTTCTCCTGCCTCCCTTTCCATCTTTCCTTCCATTTATGGTTTACCCGGTTGGTTGGCGTTACTGCTTAATACAAAATGAATCTACCTGGTTCCTGAGGGACCACAGCCGCACAGTCTTGTCCTTGCTCCCGCTCATGAAGCTGTGCTCGTTGTCGAGACAGTGTATGCTCTTGACGGAGTGCGTGTGGCCGACGAAGGTCTGCAGCTTGATCTGCTTCAGGTTGAACCGCGTCTCCTTGTCCGGCCGGCCGATCTCGTGCTCCCAGTATATCAGCCAGTCGCCACGCAGGTGGCTGTTGGGAGATTACAATGTTATCACTCGTAGCTCAAGTTAAAACCACTATTGGATAAGAAGTCGTTGATGGCGGTATACTATGCTTATCCTGCTACGCCAACGTGACTTACGCGATCACAATATGGGGAAACGGAACAGACATTCAAAGAGTGCTCAATTTACAAAAGCAATCAATTAGAATTATGAATAACTTGCGTAAGCGTCAATCTGCCAAAATACATTTTAAGAAAAACCGAATTATGACGGCCATCTCATTATATATCTACACTAGCTTACTAGATGTACACGCAGAGAAAAATAATTTAAAACAGAGAAAACATGTTCACAATTAGAACACAAGAAACAAAGAAAAGTTACGCATGCCTAAGTCAAGAACGAATAAATCTTTTAAACAAGGATTACCAATAAAAATCCACATGTAAAACCTACCTAATAACGTGCCTACCAATGAAAGATTTTAAAAACAACATTAAGCTGTTTCTGGAAGAAAACCCGATATACTCCATAAACGATTTTATGACTCAACAAATTACATATTAACTTGAAAGTAATTACCTAATTAAATGTGTTGTATATATGACTTGCTAAATGTAATTTAATTAACATGGTCAATAAATTTTCTTTCTTTCTAGCTGTTTGGATTCCTAGAGTAAACTAAATAATTTAAAAATGTTAGGATATATAACGTGCTAATGCGCAACCGAGATACGTTTTGAAAGTGACATTTTTGCTACATAATTACAATGTTTGTATGAATGAATAGCTACCCCATTCCCAAACCCACCGCGAGCGAATGAAACTCTATCAACGCTACACGCGCGCTGTACTTATGTCGAACCTCGTCACATCACGTAGTGCACGATGCAGGCACGACCTTAATTAAACACATACTTGAAGCTTGGGAACAACAACTAGATGCAATAGGTGTGTTCTGCGATCTATCGAAGGCGATCATGACACTCTTATTCGCAAGCTAAACCACTATGGCGTGAAGTGTAAGGCTCTTGATCTCATCTGGTCCTATCTTATAATCAGGATTCAGAAAATGGACATAAATAGAACTAAATCTTTGGGGTCTATTACTTCCATGGGTGTCCCCCAAGGATCTATTCTTGGCCCATTCTTGTTTCTCGTCTATATAAACGATTTGCCTTATACAGTTAATGAATGAAAAACATAAGTTAGTTCTCTTTGCTGATGATACATCTATTATATTTAAGGTAAAAAGGAAACAGAATGATTTAAGTGAAATAAATGATGTATTGTCCTCTATAGTTCATTGGTTCACGACTAATAATTTACTTCTCAATGCCATGAAAACGAAATGTGTTAAATTCTCTTTGCCTAATGTCCAGCATACGAGTGATGCACAGGTGGTTTTGAAAGGCGAAATTTTAGATTTTGAAGATAAAGCTGTTTTTCTAGGCATAACCCTGGATTCAAAATTACAGTGGGGCACGCACATTTCTACACTGGCAGGTAGGCTAGGTAGGTCAACTTGCAGATGTTGAGACAGCACGGCTGGTGTATTTTGGATATTTCCACAGCGTCATGTCCTACGGCATATTATTATGGGGCAAAGCCGCTGACATAAATTCAATGTTTGTTTTACAGAAACGTGCCGTACGTAACATGTATAATTTAGGAACACGAGTGTCTCTTAAAGAGAAATTCAAAGAAATCAATATTCTCACTGTTGCTTCCCAATATATCTACGAAAATATAATGTATGTAAGGAAAAATATGGACATGTATAAATTGAGTAGTGACATACACAATTATAATACTAGAAATAAAAATAAATTGGCGATTCCAAGATTACGTTTAAATCGAGTAAATAATATGTCATTTATGGGGAACAGTGTGCGCTTTTATAATAAGTTACCATCTAATTTAACGAAATTGTCAATGAATAAATTCAAGTCAACTGTGAAACGACAGCTTTTACAGAAAGCTTATTATACTGTAAGGAATTCGTAGAAGATAAGGATTCATTTATGTTAAAATAGAATAAATAGCTATAAGAGGACATGTAAAAGAGCTAGCATAAGCCTATTTACAGAATAAATATTTTGATTGATTGATTGAGTGTGAAGGGCGCCGAAAGCGCTTCTTCTTATCAGCGTGTTTAGCGCGCCCCTAATGCCACCTCTTTTTAAGACTGCGCTGCGAATGCCACTTTTTGACGTGTAGACCGACAATGACGCCCCTTTAATGAGCGCTCTCTGTTTCTTTTTAACCGACTTCAAACAAAAGGAGGAGGTTCTCAATTAGGTTGTATTTTTTTATTTTTATGTTTTATTTTTTCAATGTTTGTTACCTCAGAACTCCGTCATTGATGAACCGACTCGAATTTTGAAAAAAAATACAAAATAATTTCTGAACTAAGTTTTTAACAGTATAAGCAGGTGTTTATTGTACCTGTAATTTCTACAAAATCACAATGAAATGACGTGCTTTCAAGTAAAGTAAAAACGGTGAAAATCGGTTCACGCAATAAAGAATTATCCCATAAAAATCATCTTCCATACTTTAAGCTCGCACGCATTTACTTAATTTGCCGATAGATGTCACTGTACGCGGAAAGCTCACATTGTACATGGCGCTGTTAAGGGGCTCCCGTCGAAAATCAACGAAATTTAGTAGTTTTCATTTCCACACTCGTCCTCGGTTTATAGAAGCTAGCTTTCCAGATGTAGATATAAGAAAGTTTGATTCCTGTTTAACATTTTTGATATTGAATAGCTTGAAAAATTTTAATACATAATTAGTTATAGACTCTTAAATAAAGGTCTGTAAAAATACTAAACCCGACACCTCATCCTCATTAAAACGTTTATACACCCGAAACTCATACCTACTCATACATACTGAACTTAGGTATAATTTTGATATGCGTTTTATATTTTTTTGTGTTTGTAATTCATAAAAATGGACAAAACCTAAAAACCGCAACGTAAGAATGTAGCGGGTGCCTATGCGGGCGACGGGCGGGGGCTCGTCAGTGTCGTTTCAACTCTGACACACGTAGGACGTGTGCCAAATTTTCGCTGCGCTCAGCTGACTTTATTGGTGGTTGTCAACAATGTCAACTTGATGTTTATTTGGGATGTTGACACTTCATGAAAGGTAAGTTTCTTTCCGCGTTTTGCTCTGTTTTGAAATTGACCTAACCACAATGTAATACGATATTTCACACTTACTTGTCACAGACGAAATGGCGCTGTGTATCAATGTTGGGCGAATGTTGCTTCATGTCCACGAGTGGTCTAGTGTTCGAACCGCACTGATGATTTTCTTTTTGTGTTTTATTTTTATTATTTTGCAAACAGCAATCGTTTTTTATTGATGTTTTCCGAATACATCAATGTTTCCCAAATCTTTCTAGGAGGAGAAAAAAACGAGATGCAGGCTTTGAATATGAACAGCGAAGTCTCGGCACAAACGATTTATTCATCTAAAGGCGCAGACGGAAGGATTATCCTTTGGTAAGTATCTATTTACCATTATTTAATGTAATATTAATAATAAATAAATTAATTTGCAAAATGTATAATTTGACACGGTATGAAACAATTGCGTCACATCTCCATTCAACGTTATATGAATGTACTATCCATACTTACATAATATAACCGTTTTCTCTGATGTAGGTGTTTGTAATTCTAACATTCCTTGGTATAGTTATGAAGAAAGCAACGAAGATATTTCGATGTCGATGAACCCTTTGTACGAAAAAGAAAATACCAACTTAGCTCCCGACGCCGACCACGCCGACACTGGCAATCGTAATGCTGGGTAAGATCTAAAAACCTATGCCTACGCGGGACATCTCACTCGTCCTTCCGTCCGTATGTCAATTACCAAAATACCTATACATGGGCCATTTTACAAAAAGGTGTACACTCGACTTTAAAAAAATATATATACATAATCGGGTTTTTTCTACTCAGAATAGGGCACTTTTGAATATTGTAAGAGAAAAAAAGTGTCCCGAGATATTTTATTCCACTCCGTTACCGTTTCCATACTAAGGTGGTAACGGAAAGGAAAACCGAAAATTATGTGTAACATTTTGGACAGTTTTCTTCTAATATTAGGTTCGAATGTGCTCTCGTTTCTGAGTAGAAAAAACCCGATTATGTATATCAACACTTAAAACAAAGTAGTGTACAACTTTCCGTAAAATGGCCCACTTGAGCATTTGGTGAAGGATAATCAACGGTCACTGCAACGGGCAATCGGTAACTGTATTAATTTTAGGTACCTACCATCTGTATCTATTTTTATAAACGAAAGTCGCCGCCCGCGGTTTTCACTAAGGTTTAATTCAGACAAGCGTAAGTTTTTGTATTTCGAGGCGCGTAATTTCGGTTATATCTAGTACTGTGAACTGAGGATTCTGTGATTTGGTGAGTCAAATTTCATAAGCTCCTTTCGTAACTAAAGTGTCATGTCGATAGTAAATATAAATACATACATAATGATCACGCCTGTCTCGCATTAGATAAAGAACGAGATAAGTTACGTGATTACTGATCTTTTGAACTTTTTAGCATTTTCGAGGAAGAAAGTCGTCCATTAAAGGATCACCACGACATGTCTTATAATAACGATGACGCGGAGGATATTGGGGTCTGTTAGTTTAAGTGTATTTTATTTAAAAAGTGACTGACTGCGCGGACGTTCAACGGTGCTCTCCTGTTGAGAAGTGCTGTTAGATTCAGATTTAAAAAAATGTACTTGTACCATAAACAATTTCAAAAAGACTAAATAAAAAAACTGTGTGAGACAAGCGCAGTCGGTCGGGCTAAATGGAATCGAGGATGTTGCCGATGCTTTCGTTTGACATATAAGGATGCAGAACAGATGTATGCGAATGTTGGCAAAATTTTGATTTCAAGAAGATTTATTTAGTGAATTTCTGCAATAATTTGAGAAAAATACATCATTACTTAATTCATGATTTGTTTGTATTTTTCAGTTGGAAATTTCAGCAGAACCAATTACTACCCCGAAAAAAACAATTAATGGAAGAAGGATCGTGGACATCAATTACTTAAAAAAAAGTAAAGCATTTATTGGAAATCGCAAGCCAAATACCTATTGGCTGTACTTCTAAAGAGCTTGAACTACATGGTGAAAAGCAAAATGGTTTACTGTCAACTCTTACCTTTCGGTGCAAAATGTGCAATTGCAAGTTTTATGTAAATAGTGATTGCTGTGATGAAAATGTTGTAAACCTTCATTGCTGTGCTGTAGCTGGTACGGTAGCAATTGGTTGCGGTCAAGCGCAATTAGTGACAAAATTTATATTTGCTACGTGGTTCAATGAACGTGAACCTCTAAAGGCCCATTTACACGATACAAGATTCTTGAACATTCAATACAAGAAAGTTGAGGCAACAAAAAAATTGCACTGTATAAACGTAACGTGCCATTATTGTATTCAAGCAGCAACTTGAATTCAATACTGGTATGCATGTAAACAAAGCCTAGGTAGTTAATTGAATACAAGAAATGTGAATCAATCTTTTGTTTTCACAATGGATTCCGTGCGTGAAGGTGTGCTCGTTGTCGCTGCTGTAATAGCAACTGTGCTACGGGAAAAACTAGTCGAAAAACGTCGCAAAAAAGTTGTGGACAAGAAAATGGATACACAGAAGAAACATGCTGGGGGCTTCAAACACTCTGTGCATGGAACTCAGAGCTGAAGATGATGCCGAGTTCAAAAACATGTTGCGTGTGAACAAAGCTCAGTTTTCATACTTGCTCGATAAAATCACTCCCACAGTTCAAAGACAGAACACAGATGCGTATATTATGTGATTTACATAGATTAAGTATACAAAAAATGCTACATAATAAATCAACATGGTTTGGCAAATAACAACTAATCAACGGATCTTGGGGGTGTCACTGCCAAGTTCACATTCCACCATTGATCTTCGGTGTTCTGAGTTACAAAAGGAGAACCTGGCATAGGGGTAGAATTTCGCCGTTCATTATTATCATCCTCGTTCTGTAATTTATATTTTGACAATTTTTTTTGTATATCATCCTGTGCATGAATACAATTTTTTGTGTTAAATTTTCTCAATGTTGATGCAACGTATTTCCCAAAGTTGTCTAGATCATCTCCTCTATCGTCTAATTTAGCACGTTTTTCTATATTTTCTAATTTTTCTAAAGCTGATTGTATATAAGTGGTGCTATTAGCTCCGAACTACCAAATTTGAAATTATTTTTGCTCATCGTGCTACCCTCAGCGAACGTTCAATATTGAATGAAAATCTGCCAATGCAAATCGGTTCAATTCTTGCTTCAATACGCCATAGTTGATTCAACTCAAAGTTTAGACGTTCATATTGAAAGATGACGTTTTTCGGCAGAACAAGATGAAAGCAAAATTAACCACATTCTACATGACCTGAGCTGGTGCGCCCACGGCACTCGCGAAATATGCCTATTAGAGATCCGCCACCGATCCAAGAAGCTATAAAAAGGAAGGAAGAAAAAAAGAATGCTCAACAAGCAGCCAGACCGATAATCAACAGGGCCTAGCTAACTAGCAACCCGCCTAATATGGCATTATACATCAAGCATTATACTGAAACTAAATCGGTTAAGTAGTTCTTAAGTTTATCGCTCACAGACAGACAGACGTCGGTGGCGACTTTTGTTTATAGTAATAGAGAAAAGACGGTAGGGAAGAAGATTTATTGATGATTTATAGATTAAGCGGGATTAGACTGTAATAAATCTCGGTTATTCCTACTTGTTACCACCGAGTTCTTACCACTGGTCACAGCAGGGACTTTTTCTCCTTTTGTTACCCCCCCCCCCCCCCCCACGTGGTAACAAATGGGGAAAAAAGTAGTTTCCCAGATGGTATCAGGTGAAAGAAAAATGATGGAAGGAAGTTACAACTTGCTTGGTTGGTGGTAACAGAGAGGAAAACCCTTGAAATCTTATATCTTTAGTTTAGGTCGGTTCACACAGTTAAGTGCTTCAGAAAAGAAACCTTCTATTTATACAGTGAATTAAAGTGTAAGATATTACGCACCCAAGCTTGTTTTTATGCTAAACCTTATACAGGACATCCCAAAAATACCATACGACGTACCGTTAGGGCGTTCATTAACTTCATTAGTTTCTGATTACAAGAAATATAAGTTCGATATGGGGGTGACATTTATCTGCAGTTGACTGTTATTTTTAGGCATGTATTTAACGCGGCGACAAATTAATCTGATTTAGGGATTTATAAAAAATTAAAGTGGGTAGCAAAAATAATAAGTTGGCGACTAATTGCGGAGACTAGTATAAAGTAAAAAGTAGCAGCTAAGTAATCAATTTTCGGCTTTGTTTCAATATAAACTAGCATCGAGTTATTGTTTTGGCGACTGAATTAACTAATTAAGCGGAAACATGACAGCGGATAAAAAGTTGAAAATGGCCTACTCTAATTTTTCAATGGAGATTGCATATAAAATAAATCAAGGTCATAAAAAAAATACGTTGTGCGACACTTTAAGAGCTTTAATCAAAGTTGAAAATTGCATGTATAAATAATAATTTTGGCCCGTATAAATAATATTTAAACGCCATACTAAACATGAATTCAGATTCATCTTTGTTACTTTGCTGGTTTTTCCGCTCTTTTATAAAAAAAATAACTAACTCTTCTAACCTATCCGCGGCTTATCGCCGTTTTAAGTAAATTATGGTTTCGAAAACTAAAAAAATAACTCCCCATTACTTTTATATAGTACCCATTTTAATATTTAAGCTGCCAGCAAATCAAAGCCCAAAATGCTTTTTTAGATGGAGACCTGTAGTTGCCACTAATATAAAGTTTGTTATCCTTCTGCTAATATTAGTCGCCAAGTCATTATTTATAGTACTTCGCCTATGATTTCAGTAATCTTGTTTGTTATTTCTGCTACCTTAAAGTAGCTGCCATTATTTGAATTTTAAAATATCCTTAGTTTAAAGCTCATTTAATATAAATGATTGCCAAAATATTTAATCGCTGACAAGTTATTATTTTAGTTGCAAATAGTTTGCTGCTCTTTAATTTTTCTGTCGCCGCGAAAATAATAAGCCTTATTTTTAATGTTAAGGATTTATCTAAGTGTTTCAAGTACAGTCAGCTGCAGAGAAATGTGACACCCTGACTGACCCCCTAGCACACTGGGGAAAATGATTTATTTACAACTAACTTATTCTGTTACTTAACTACTAACATTATTATATAGTTTCCGCTTTATGGCATAAACAAACCGATATCTACGAGGGTCGCATTTGCCCCAACTGACCTGATACTATGCTTTCCGACTGGCAGTAGTAGTCACTGAGTAGACCATATTATTTTCAATCCACGCGTTACGTGCAACAGGCCCGGGTTCGATTGCCATAAAGAGGGTCTTTTTTTCATGACTTACTCAAAGGGCAACCTAAATTATGTCTTCATATATATATCTTTTTAAAATCTGTTCTTTTTCAACTTTTTGTTCATTATTTTTTATAAGTCTATGCGTAAGGTGTACGTGAAATTAAATAAATAAAGGCGCCATCTAGTGAGAAACTAGTCCATACATCACGTTACGTGGTATGTTGGTGATATGCATGTCAGACCGTCCGTGGCGCTGTCATCGTTGGTTATCGTAATTATGATAGCTTGTGCGGGGGGCAGGGTAGCCGGAGGCTCAACGTCATTCAGAACGGGAACCCCCTTAAGATTTTTCCTGACTTAATGGGGTCGGAGCAGGTGCGCCCATACAAATAGGTCGAAAATTTTTCGTGCTCGAATTGTCTTAGATGTCTTTGGTCGTTTGTTGTCTAATAATAAAATTGTTCGCTAAGTATTGCTTGTAAGGTTTTAGGGTTCTGTAAATCTGTACTTAATATGTCAACTGAATGTAACAAATAGCCCATTTCTTTAACTCTTAAGTGGGGACACTTACTGTGATGGACGGAACCCTACACTGAGCGTGGCCGGACGTGTGACCGTGGACGCTCTTGGCCGGTTTTTTTTTTTTAATTCAGTTATTATTTTCTATTATAACTCGTGTATTTCCATCCAAAAATTATAAATTTGGTGGCGAGTGACTTCTCGAATTCCTCAATTATGTACTTAAAAGTGCAAAAGTACGTCACAGGTTTTGATAAGATTCCGTTGAAATAGGAACTAATGAAGTGCCATTGGTGATGATCTTGGGGAATCGACGGAAGTCCTCAAATATTATCGGCCCACATACAGCGATTCGGTTTTTTTCTATAGTAATCAACGCATTTGCTATCGAAAATCAGTTCATGTGGTAAATTGTAAAAAAAAATGTGGAAATGTTCTCGTAGCTTGGCGGCGTACTAAATTGAAGTCGGTTAAAACTTTGTTTTTAAAGTAAATTATTTATTTTCATTGTAACTTAAGCCTTACCTGGTAGTCTTTTTAGCACCGCCGTCTTTTTAGTGCCGTGTTTTTGGCAAGTAGAGCGTGAATGGCGCCCTGAGCGCTCGAGCATCGCTCTGTCTCTTTCGAAGATCCAGTGAAATCAATGATACCAAGACCTTACCGCTTAGTGTTGCCGTCCTTGTCCATCCTGCACTGCAGCACGCTGTGCGGCGCGGCGCGCGGCGCGTGGTCCGCCACCTGGATCCTGTTCCCGACGAGCGTCACGTTGGAGCCGAAGCTGTTGGAGCCGGAGACGCCCGTCGCCTCCGGCTCGCGCGCCGGGATGTCGATGAACCGGCTCAAGGGGGAGTCGCTGAAGGAGGACTGGACGCGCGCGCGTTGTGGGCTGGAATGATAAAGCGGGAATTACATTACGAAATTAGTGGCGTGAAATTGATTTTCGTGACATTAAGTTTTATCATAGCACGAAGAACCGATGGCCGTTGGGGCGGAAAGGTTCTGGAGTGGCGACCACGTACCGGAAGGCGCAGCGTGGGTAGGCCCCCGACAAGGTGGACTGATGACCTGGTAAAGGTTGCGGGAGTCCGCTGGATGCGGGTGGCGCGGGATCGGTAACTTTGGCACTCTTTGGGGGAGGCCTATGTCCAGCAGTGGACGTCTTTCGGCTGATATGATGAAGTTTTATCAACAGTTTCACGTGTAATTTAATATTTTCGTAATGTATGCATTTTTCATGAATGCAAATCAATTTCTACTGCATATATTCCGCTCTGCTTAGGGGCACTAACTTACGATTACAGACCGATCAACGTTAAATATGGCACCGACAGCTGTCATACCATACAAACTTGTCAAACTTCCCATATATTCAGATTTTAATGAACATCGCTTACGATTACGGGAGTTAGAGCTCGGCATAGCCTAAAAGGATCGAGCCGTCAGCCGAGCCGACCACCTCACAACACTATAGCTATACTCTACCTCTCTAAAAACGTATATTTTAAAACAGTTGCTCAAAAAGTGCTACTTTTCGCAGCTGTTTAGCGTGCGGAAAGTTGGGCTTCGCGAACTAGTGCTTTACTTTTCCCACTCAATAATTGTACAAATTGTACCATTAATTATTATAATTATATATCAGGGATGTTGCAGACATTCGCATCCGCATCAGCAACAGCGGAAGTCCTGCACAAATATCAACATCAGCATTCATCATATCAGCCGAAAGGCGTCACGTCACGTCCCGCAACCTTTACCAGGTCATCAGTCCACCTTGTACGCCGCGCCTTCCGGTACGCGGTCGCCACTCGAGAACCTTTCCGCCCCAACGGCCATCGGTTCTACGTGCTATGTGCCCTGCCCACTGCCACTTAAGTTTAGCGATTCGGAGTGCTATATCGGTTACCTTGGTTCTGCTGCGGATAGCATCATTTCTGATGCGATCACGCAGAGAAACTCCCAACATGGCCCTCTCCATTGCCCTTTGGGTGACTTTGAGCGTTTTTTATCAGGCCCATAGTAAGCGACCACGTTTCAGTGCCATATGCAGACATCGTAAACTGCGATCGAAATCCATTGAAGTACTAGGGTTGTTACTCAGTCAAGTCAAAGTCAAAAATTATTTATTGAGTAGGCTTAGCAACAAGCACTTTCGAATCGTCAGTTATGCTACTTATACATTTATATGGCGGAATGTGTTTATTTATCATTAATATTATTATAGTATTAAATTACACTTATCAATGTCTAGGTAACCTGCGTTTTGCGTTTGCGTTGTTTCGCCATCGAATATGCGAAAATTATTACTCACTATCCCAAGTGAAAAATTTGGAGAGTTTTGGATAAAAATTGTAAATACAATACAAAAATTTACCATTTTCATCAGCATTCGCATTCGCCAAAATCGGTGCGGAGTTTTTGCTGATGCCGATGTATTGTAATTTACGACAAGAAAGGACGCGGCGCTTACTGCGCGTTTTAGATATTTTCGCCATTAGTCAAAAAAAAACTTCTTGTCTTTTCTGCCAACCAAGAGCAGACAATTTACTCTTAACGTGTTTGACGATTGCGTGATATCGTAAAGTGGACGTTGTTTATATACGTTTTTGAGTATTTGACCACAAAATCCGCACCCGCGGATGTCAAAAAATCGCGTCCGCGGCATCTCCAATATATACATAATTAATAATATAAAAGTTTCGAATTCCTTACTTGTTGTTTTTCTTATTATTTCGCAACTGTATTAAAAAACGTCGCTCGATACACGTGCGGAAATGTCATTCTTCACTCGCCCCGAGTCTCATCCGATATCTCGATACTCGCGGCGTAATGACAATGACATGCTTTCCGCACTAGCATCTGTACTATATCATTACCTAAGAGTGGTGGGCACATGAGAAGACTTATGTAATAATAGTAGATTGTACAACAAGTGCATAAAACGCACCATTTTACGCGAGACGTTTAAATCGAGTGTAAAATGGGTTTTATGGACGAATTGCACACTCTACTTTTCACTCCGATTGTAAGGAAATGAAATGAAAGTTAAAAACTATAAGTTTAGTTGGACCGATTGCCTTGGTCTTCGACGAAGATTTTACTTTATGCGCTAGAGCATAAAAAGCGACTTTATGTCGCCTACGCACAACATAAAGACTCTTAGAGCATGAGAAATGCAAACGTATTTATCATAACCCAAGAGTTTGACACATGAGAAGCTAGACTAATGCCAAATATCTTTAAATTAATAATATTATCCCACATCTATTGTCCCAATCCGCACTGGGCCAGCGTGGGGACTACTGCCCGTTCCCTCTCATACGTGAGAGGAGGCCTGTGCCCAGCAGTGGGACGTATATAGGCTGATGATGTGTGTGTGTGTGATATCTATTGTACCTATGACATTTTTAATATTAGTTGTGTAGATAATAATAACAATTATATAATTGAATGAATAATTGATATATTGCTTTATAAATAATAATAGTTAATACACATTGTACATTTTGACGATCTCAGTATGTGCATGTTCTGTTTTCTGTGTATTGAAACCATGTCATATGACTATTGAGAAATAAATAATCTGAATCTGAATCTAATAAAACTTCAAGTATAGTGTACCTGACTTGGCCGGTCGCGGTCCGCTCGTGATTGGCGCACAGCGCGCGCACGGTGTCCACGTTCTTGAGGCAGCGCTCGACGGACTCCGCGCCCACGAGCCGCGCGAACGTGCTGTACGCCTGGTGAGCCAGCTCCTCGTTGAACACCATCAGGAGCTCCTCCTGGGCCTGTGACAGCACATCGTATCGGTCATGGTCACAGAGAAAATCGGAAATCGAAAGTGTCCATAGATCCCGGTGTCTACTCGCGTGCCACCGACGTAGATACAAACAAGATATTAGAAGATGCTAAAGGATGGTGTCCCGAGTACTCACGGTGAGCCGCGTGGCGTCGGGCGGCCGGTCCGGCAGGTCGGGCGGCGTGCAGGCCAGGTCGGCCAGGTCTCACCGTCCACTCGTCCCCCAGTACTCACGGTGAGCCGCGTGGCGTCGGGCGGCCGGTCCGGCAGGTCGGGCGGCGTGCAGGCCAGGTCGGGCAGGTCGGCGCGCAGCACGCGCCCGTCGCGGACCGTCCACTCGGCCGTCGTGCCGTCGCGGCAGATCTCCAGGAACCCTTCCTTGCCTTCGTGTGCTTCGGATTCCAACTTAAAAAAAAGTTTTTCTCACTTCTCATGCTCGAACAGTGTGTCATATAAAGCCTGCAACACACTGGCGCGGCCTTCAGTGGCTGTCAAAAGTCAATTTGACAGCTAATGCTAATGACAGGTATGGTATTGACCGCCGCCGCGCTTCATTTAGCCTCTTAGAGTATAGAGAAAATATGTATACATATTTATGATTTTTAAAACATTAAATTTGACCAATCAAAATACTTCGTCGATTGAATCCACCAATTACTACTCTTTAAAAATTTGTATTTGATATCAACTAACCAGAATACAGCTAGATATTAAAATCGACCAACCAGAAAACAGAATTCATGTCAAACAATAGGTGTTTTTAATAAATCATAATTATTTAGTAAAATAAATGCCTCCGATCGTCAATAGCCGCGTCCAAAGGTTCAAGCGTGATTGTATGCAGTCAATTGGCATAAGCTATGAGATTGAGATCTCGCTTTATCTTATGCCCCGTATATTGTACTGTACGACGCGCTTGGCCGTTAGGAAGCGCCTATTATATACATAGAATAGACGGTCAGGCGTTTAAGTACCTAAAAGTTTTGTGTGAAAACAGTTTATTAAAAAATCAAGCCGCCATATTGTCAAACTTCTCGTCGTGAAAATTAACGTATGCGGAGTGAAATTTGGACAAAGTTCAACGTCGTAATAAATAAATAAAAACCAGTTATTTTTAGAATTACAAATGCTTTTATAATAATTTATTTAACAAAGTTTAATGTAAAAAAAAAGTTCACGCCCATGCGAGATGCTTTACGGCAGTTCTGTGGTACTTTGTCCATCGCTGTCGAAAATACAGATCGGCATTTTATTCAACTCTGTTTTTATTTTTCGAATCAAACTTTGTACATTTTTTGGAAGAAAATTATTGCAATACACTCGCCTTTTTAAATTTGCCCAAAAATCTTCAATAGGGCGAAGCTGTGGAACATTAGGCGGATTTGATGTCTTCGGCACAAACGGGATCTTTAGCTCCGCCATTTTGGTTAGAGTTTTTTTCGCATAATGGCTTGAGGCTAAGTCCGGCCAAAATACCACATTTTCTCCTCTATGACTTGTTTTTATAAAATCCCGCAGTATAGGCAAGCAACGCTCTATGTAACAGTGGCGTGCCTAGGGTTTCGGAATAGGGCAAGCCGAGACATATGTTTTTGTAGTTTTTACGGTTATTGTGGATAAATCCATCTTCTTGCCTCATTATTGATCAATCTTCAGTTGCATATGCACTTGCTAGCGAGGACGAGCTCACCAAAACACACTGAAGACATGCTACTACTATATATAATTTTACCAATGAGTTTTTTACCTTAATTTATTAAACTGCTT
Source organism: Epinotia demarniana (assembly GCA_945867215.1). Lineage (NCBI taxonomy): Eukaryota > Metazoa > Arthropoda > Insecta > Lepidoptera > Tortricidae > Epinotia > Epinotia demarniana. The sequence continues at coordinate 26,140,130 of OX244268.1, forward strand.
GACTACTCTGAGAAATACACAAATCAGGCGACAAAACCTGGCGAACAAATAAGTTGTTCCTTCTGTCTGAGCAAAGTTTAAAGAGTTTACCTTTCCCTCGCCAAGCAAAACTTGCACACACTTTAAATTATCACAATCACAAGGAACTACTTCCTCCATTGTAAATCCGATTAAACAGCAACGTACACAGCAAACAAAATACTTAATGACCGCTAAAATAAATAACAAACTGATCGCTTAAATAAACAACAAACAAACAAAAGTAATTAAAATTGAAACTTGAAACTACAAGTCGGCCGTCATCACACTCATCAAGGCGCACGCGCGAATTTCGCATTTTACTACTGTTCGAGTTAGTAAGCCTAATTTATATTTTGGGACAGCTATTATGTATAAATATTTGATTAAAGTTAAATTTTGCATGTTTGCTTCATACTATGTGATACTAATTCACCAACGCATCAACAGATGGCGTTACGGGTTCTAAAATGGTCTAGAAACGATGTATACTTCAATAAATTGTCTTGCATTAGCTAACAGAAAGAACGGTTGTTTTAATATCTCCCACACCTTCAGAACGCCCGGTACAAAAGTGGTCCTTCGAACCGGATATAAGAACTATATTAGTGCAGCTAAATAGATAACCTCAAATGTTGTTTACAACTTACGAATTAAAAAACAATTTAAGTCAAAGTTAAAGGGAAAAGACTGTGTTATAAGTGATAAATTGACATTATAAGTGTACATAAACATTTGTGTGTGTATATAAACATTTCATTATGGATAACTACATAAAAGAACAAGAAAATTTATGTGTTGTTGGCGAAGACTATTACTAATTACAAGAAAACTCCCAAACAAAGGTTAACGAGAGGCTATGTACAATTACGAATGGAAGCTCTTACGGATTATTGGACTAAATTCCACAACAATCACTTGGAAATGTTGAAGTTAGTACCTAAACAAGATCGCGGACAACTTGAGTACTTCACAAAAGATTACTTTTTGGAAATGGAAGAGCTGTACATTGATTTACGGTCGGATATGATGGATTTGTTATCTACTATGAATGTACGAAGCGGAGAAAGTGCACCCAGCTCATATAACCCTCCATCTGCGACCAGCGTAAATGATGAAGTCCGTTTACCGAAAATAAACATCCCTCAGTATTCAGGCAGTTACCACGAGTGGAATTCCTTCCATGACCTATATACGTCGTTAATCCACAACAAAACAACACTCACAAAAGTACAAAAAATGCATTATTTGAAAAGTTGTTTATCTGGTGAAGCGGAATCATTGTTAAAACATGTACCTATCACTGAGAGTAATTACGACATTGCGTGGAATATTTTGACGCAAAGATATAACAACAAAAGAATCATAGTTAACACGATTTTGACTCGATTAGTAAATCAAAGAAAATTAACTACTGGAACGGCCAAAGGGTTACGAGATTTACTGGACACGACGAGTGAATGTTTGAATAAGTTGAAAAATCAAGATATTCCAGTTGATACTTGGGACATACTAGTGGTGCATATAATCGTCAATAAAATGGATTCAGAATCACACAAAGAATGGGAAAGCGAGCTAGGGTCCCTAGATATTAGCGAATTACCAACTTTAAACATGTTAAAGAAGTTCCTGGAAAAAAGATTTCGTGTTATGGAAATGATACAAACCCCGACGTCGTGCACACCTGTAAATAAAAGAAGTTTTCATGTGAATAAAGTCGAACAGAAATGCATTTTTTGTAACCAAGACCATATGTTGTACACTTGTAAGGAGTTTTCGAAGCTTGCTGTAGATAAGAGAGTGGAATACGTGCAAGGCTGGCGGCTATGCTTTAACTGTCTAGTACCGGGACATTCAGTCAAGTTCTGTAAACATCGATCATCTTGCCGCCGATGTGGGAGAAAACACCACTCTCTGCTGCACAGCACGTGGAGCCCTCAGCCGGAGACCCCTCCAAAGTCTCTAGAAACATCGTCACCGATTTTAGAGAATAAAGAAGATATCCAGGAAGAAAAAGAAGATAAAAATAAAAAGAATATTATATCTCACCTCACTATGGGGACCCATGCGGTGATGATGCCAACTGCATTAGTGCAAGTTAACACAGTCAATGGAGAAAAACACTTGATGAGAGCGTTATTGGACCCCTGCTCTCAGGAATCCTTCATAACGGAGTCCGCAGCACAAAAGCTTCGTGCCCGACGTACGTCAATAAGTGGACACGTCACGGGAGTAGGTCAAATGAAGACTCCACTCAAGTATGCTGCGGAAATTCAGTTCTCATCAAGAATCGAGCCTGAAATGAACATGAAAGTAACTGCGTACGTTGTACGTCATATCACCGACATTATGCCGGCAAAAGAAGTGAAAGTTGAAAATTGGCAACATATCGAGAAGTTGTGCCTCGCAGATCCAACATGTCACACACCAGGTCACATCGACTTACTGTTAGGAGTCGAAGTTTGTAGTGAAGTTATTAAACCTGGTGTGATCAAGGGCCCCTCAGGATCACCTATAGCGCAAGATAGTCACCTGGGGTGGATCGTTTCGGGAAATGCGAGGACAGAGCACACTGCCACTAAAAACATCGTCAGCATGCATCTAAATGTTGATTTAAACAACATGCTGAAGAAGTTCTGGGAGTTAGAAACTATAGAAGAAGAAAACCATACACTAACTTCAGACGAAAAGAAGGCAGAAGATATTTTTGAGAAGACACATAAAAGAAAAGAAGATGGACGTTACGTGGTTCGACTGCCATTTAAAGAAGAATCACCTGTCTTACCACGTGACTCACGAGATATAGCAGTTAAGAGGTGGACAGCTTTAGAAAGAAGATTAGATAAAACACCACAGTTGAAAAATGACTACAACAAAGTCTTACAAGAATATCTAGATCTACAACATATGGAGAAGGTGGGCAATGAAGAAGTACCGAAGAATTCAGTGTACCTGCCTTTTCACGCTGTGGTGCGAGAGGATAAAGAGACGACAAGAGTTAGAGTAGTTTTTAACGCATCAAGCGCCGGTACGAATGGGGTAACACTGAATGATGCATTGCTAGTTAGCCCTACTCTGCAAGAAAATCTACGCGATATTCTGCTTAGGTGGAGAACTCACAAAATCGCATATGTTGCAGATATCGTAAAAATGTACCGGCAGATTGAGGTGGATGAAGCAGACAGAGATTATCAACGAATTGTCTGGAGATCTGATGCCCAGAAGCCGATAGAAGACTATCGACTTCTCTCTGTGACCTTCGGAACTGCCTGTGCCCCGTATTTGGCCATAAAGACTTTACGCCAAGTGGCTTTAGATGAAGGTCAAGAATGTCCTGAAGCACAGCGTATAATTCTTAAAGATTTCTATATGGACGACCTCTTGTCCGGTCATGAAACAGAAGATAAAGCTAAAAGAAATCAGAAAGAAATTGCAGGTATTTTAAAGAAAGGAGGATTTGAGCTTCAAAAGTGGAGTTCTAATAGTGAGAACTTCATGAAAGAAATTGAACTAATGAAAAGATCGCAAAATACCCAACGGGAAGTAGACGGCAAAGACAGTATTAAGACATTGGGTATTTTATGGAACACGAAAGATGACAAATTAAAAATAACTAATAATATGAAAGACTTACCTGCACAACCTATCACCAAGAGAAATGTTTTAGTAGATATAGCTTCACTGTTTGATCCAATGGGTTGGCTAGCCCCATCTGTTGTGATTGCTAAAACATTTATGCAGAAATTATGGACACTTGGGATAGGTTGGGATGAAGAACTTGCTGATGACTTGATAGAAGAGTGGCTGAAATTTAGAAATGAGATTCCTGCGTTGACAGATGTACAGTTAAATCGCTGGATACATACCACTTCGGAAAGAAATTCCGTTGAAGTTCACGGATTTGCCGATGCGTCGATGAGAGCTTACGCTGCAGTAGTATACACTCGCTTCACTGATTCAGATGGACAAATAAAAGTGTCTCTACTTACAGCAAAAACGAAGGCAGCACCGTTGAAGCAAGTGTCCGTACCGAGGTTAGAGTTATGCGGTGCGGTGCTCCTGTGTAGACTTCTAAAACACATCGTAAACATATTGAAATTGCAGCAACATCAAGTATTTGCATGGTCAGATTCACAAGCTGTACTCGCATGGATAAAAGGTGATCCCGGTCGATGGACTCCTTTTGTGAAAAATCGAGTTGCTGAAATAAGTAAAATGAAGGAGATAAACGGGTGGTACTATGTTAACACCAAGCACAATCCAGCAGATCCTGCGTCACGAGGAGTAATGCCGAAGAAGCTGTTAACAACCTTACTCTGGTGGAATGGACCAGCCTTTCTTGCAGAACCAGTCATAGAACTGCCGGGTGGAGAAGTACCTGAAACAGAGCTGGAATGTCGTAAAAATATAAAATCATTGGTGACTACGAGTACAACTAGAGATGATGAAGAAGACTTAATACTTACCTTGATACGTAGATACTCTTCGCTCGGGAAACTGGTGAGAATAATCGCATATTGTCGTAGATGGAGACTGCACCTGCAAAGAAAAAAGACAAAAGAAGAACACTTACCAACTTACCTGACGACTGAAGAGAGGGACGTAGCACTTACCATTTGCTTGAGACGATCCCAGGAAGTTGAATTTCCAGAGGAGATACATGATTTAAAGAGTAAGAAACAGCTGAAAAGAAAAAGTTGTTTGCTGTCACTCACCCCCTTTTTAGATCCAAAGGGTGTGTTAAGAGTAGGCGGCCGACTACGCCATGCTGATATAGGAGCCCAACAGAAGCATCCCATCATTATAACGAAGGACAATGGTCTGTTACCTCTTCTTTTAGCAGAAGCACACAGCAGCACTCTTCATGGTGGTCCACAGCTGATGGCTATTTATCTGCGGTCAAAGTACTGGTTACTGAACGTAACTAATAAAGTGAAGAAATATGTACGTAACTGCATCGTATGCATCCGGCAGAGAGGAGAGACAAGCAGTCAGCTCATGGGAGATTTGCCTGCTGTAAGAGTAACACCCGCAAAACCCTTTTTAATCAGCGGGGTAGACTTTGCCGGACCAATCAATGTGCGTATGAGTAAAGGACGTGGCGCAAAGTCGACGAAAGCGTATATCTCTCTCTTTGTCTGCATGGTCACCCGAGCTTTTCACGTGGAACTCGTCAGTAGTTTAACCACACAGGCTTTTCTAGCCGCATTAAGGAGGTTCGTAGCTAGAAGAGGACGATGTGCCGAGATGTGGAGTGACCATGGCACAAATTTCGTTGGTGCTAAGAGAGAACTATTGACTATGTGGCGCCAAGGTCAATCGAGAATCCCAGATGAGTTCAGGGCTCAGTTAGAGGATATGAGGATTAAATGGAAGTATATACCTCCTGCAGCTCCAAATTTTGGCGGCTTGTGGGAAGCTGGCGTGAAATCCATTAAATACCACATGAAAAGGGTCATAGGCAACTCGACGCTTACATTTGAAGAGATGGCCACTTTACTTGCCCAGATCGAAGCCTGCCTCAATTCCCGCCCCTTATACCCACTCAATGATGATCCGGACTCCTTACAACCGCTTACCCCGGGTCACTTTCTGACTTGTGAACAGATAGTTAGTATCCCTGATGACGACTATACTGACTTCAAGATTCATCAGCTATCCAGATGGCAGTTAACTCAAAAGCTGTTACATGATTTCTGGGCCCAGTGGCAGAAAGAGTATTTGACACGTCTCCAACAACGCATGAAGTGGAACCGAATAACCAAAGAGTTGGATATTGGAGATCTGGTATTAATCAAAGACCAAAGACTCCAGCCAGGTAACTGGCCGATGGGTCGTGTTGTCGAAAAGCATCCAGGCCCTGACGGTTTAACTCGGACTTATGATATAAAAACGATATCTGGTGTTATGCAAAGGCCTATAACCAAACTCTGTATCTTACCTGTTTCAAAGGACAACGTCCTTTCAGGGGGAGTATGTTCGAGTTAGTAAGCCTAATTTATATTTTGGGACAGCTATTATGTATAAATATTTGATTAAAGTTAAATTTTGCATTTTTGCTTCATACTATGTGATACTAATTCACCAACGCATCAACAGATGGCGTTACGGGTTCTAAAATGGTCTAGAAACGATGTTTACTTCAATAAATTGTCTTGCATTAGCTAACAGAAAGAACGGTTGTTTTAATATCTCCCACACCTTCAGAACGCCCGGTACAACTAGACTTGTGTACAACTTCATAGGCATGCAGGGCTTAAAATCTCGTACTATTTGCTATATGAACCTATAAACACTTATGTCTCATTATTAGGCAGTTATCATGGGTAAGAAAGAGACATAGATAGCTAGAATAGAAGCCCGCTTGCAAGCCAACGCGTGCGAGTGAGATGACTAGCCGTGTGCCTGTCTCATGGGCCATCCACATTAAGTGATTTGTCAGCCCCAATTCATCAGAATCTGACTAATTGCTATAGTGTGGATGCATGTTCCAACCGTCAAATGAGTTGTACGGACTAATTGCATGAAAATCACAATTTGGACCATGGAATTTGCATGATCTGCCAAGTTTCTTTTTCTCACAAATTTCATACAAATAAATTCAAACGATAATTAAAAAATATATGCTAAAAAACATTGTTTTAATAATTTACCCTGTAATTTTGTATTTTTTTCAAACCGGTGTTTTGCAACTACAATTTCATTCAGTGTGGCCAGTTACAGTAAGAAAGCGAAAATTGCCGCATTCAAACGGTCCTGCGAAGCGGACTGCAAGATTGTTACTAACCGATGAGATAGGGCGAGACAGCACGTCGATCATGAGGTGGCCGTGACATACTCTCGATTTTTGTGTGCTGCACGGCTATTACACGACGGCGCGCGAGCTCTCTCAATTTTTCTCGCACTATCCGTCTCTCTCTTATTAGGACATGCGAGAGAAATCGAGAATATGTCGCGGCTGTGTGTTAGACGTGCTGTCTTGCCCTATCTCATCGGTTAGTAACAATCTTGCAGTCCGTTTCGCAGGACCGTTTGAATGCGGCAATTTTCGCTTTCTAACTGTTAACTGGCCACACTGAATGAAATTGTAGTTGCAGTTGTTAGGTGTGTACGCTACACCCAATTCTGACTTCGACATGTTGTACTGACAAATTGGGGTTTAATCACATAATGTGGATAGCGCATCAAGCGATTGTCGTCATCTCGTCGTCACAGCGATAGTGCTGCCAGCCAACTGCGCCGCGGCGGTGCGCGGTCGAATTTTGTACCACGATGTAGTTGTAGGTAATAAATTTGAAAAATGCAATGAGAGCGCGAAACAGTGCGAATGGAAATAGTTCGTGCTCTCATTACCTTTGATTTTTGATCGATAATGAGTTTTGAAAGGCAAGCCCGGCTTTTGGGCTTGTATGGCAGGTCCAGGAACAAGGGAAATTTGCGACCGGTCGCTACTTGCGTTGGGTCTGTCTCTATGGTAGCAGCCTGTCCGGCGGTTAACATGGTAGATGGCCTCGGGGGGAGCTCACAGTTGCTAAGATCCTCGAGGCAAAACTGGTTGGGATCCTTCACGAGGTTACCGCCTGTTAACTGCCTGGTTCTACCGTTGGAAACAGGCAGAACGGAAACAACCAGTTGAGCCCATACTTTATATCCCAACCCATCCTATCCCGTTTATCCCATCTAATCAGCCGTAAGCGATGACATGGCATGTCGCAGCGGGCTTTCCATCCACAAAGAAGGATGGTTAGCGGTAAAATGCCATCCGCGTGTTTGTGCCGTGCGCGGGGACCCGTACGGGTGGAGAGGGAGGTCCTGGTGGCTGAGTCGACCAGTGGTCGGGATAGTACTGCTGGGAGACAACACTCCTCTTCGGCTGAGGATTCACCTCACACGGGCGGTCATGGTCTAGCCAGCCATGATCAATCGGCTGTCGTGTCCAGTCTGATGGCCACGGGCGAGTGTCCTGGGGTATGGGGTCTGTAGTCGGTGGAGCACGGGTTGTGAGTCGTCTGAGGAGATGACGAGCAACTCGGCACCGTGCGGACTCACAGACAACATACTTTTGGGGCGCTATATCGGATTGGTAGCCCTGATGCGTTAACGCATCCCCAGGGTGTGGGCTCCGTGGTGGGTGGGGAGCCAATCCGACGAAACAAACAGATAAGGTCACATGGATCAATATAAACCAATGACGAAGGAAGTAGGGAAAGCCGGACCCGCAAGGGATGAGGCCAAGGCGCACAGCGCAAATGCTGCACCAGCGGTACGCACCTCTGTCTCAGACAGAGGAGCGAGAGCGGGTAGCAGCCGAGCAAGGGGGTCCGTATGGACGCAGAAGGCGCGAAGCGCATATACAGGCAGAGGCCATGGTGGAGCGGTCCAAACCGGAGGCACCGTCCGATCTTTTCCCCCCGGGTCGAAAAGCGGACACGCCCAGCAGGTCCCCGTAAGGAGACCGGCTGGCGCAGGTGCCGGAGGGGAGGCCAGCGGAACTGTGGCCATATGCAACCGGCCGGCCGGTCCTCTTCTGAACCCTGCTGCTGACGAGCCGGGCGCCGTTGATAGCGTGTCCGTACCCCAGGGTGCGGATGCGTGGTCCGGTGGAGGAGTCGCTGGTAGCAGAAGGCAGAAGAGGCGAGACAACGCCAAGGCGAGAGCTCAAACACTGAGCGAGGGCACCCCCCAGGATGCACCCACTTCGGGGTCAGGGGTGGTGCAAAAGAAGAGGCAACTGGGAGCCAGTGGTGACTCTTCTCTGCTTGTCAGCGACTCCAAGCGAACGAAGGTCACAGCCTCGTTCGCTGAAGTGGCTGCAAGCGAGAGGATGGCCATCGTCCCGGAGGCCTTTCCGGCCGAGAAGATCGGGTTAGGGCATCTGGGCGCCATCCAGGGGCTCATTTTGGAGCTTCTGGTTGACGCTCCGGATCCCCTACCCCGAGTAACCCTCGGCAACGTGGTGGCGGGCGCTCTCCACGTCAATTGCCAAGGGAGGGAGTCCGTCGCATGGCTCAAGGCAGCAATTGGAAGCGAGGAGATTGCTGGCTTGCGCCTGAAGGTCATGGACGCCAAGGATCTTCCGAAACCAGTCAAGATGGCATGGAAAACGAAGATAGTTGGCGGCCATGACGTGAAGTTGCTTCTCCGTGTGCTGCAGAGGTACAATCCTGCGCTACACACGGAGGAGTGGAAGGTGGTAGACACCTTGACGTCGGACGCGAACACCAGGCGCATCATACTGATGGACCGGGTGTCGGCCGACGTTATCAAGGCAGCGGGCTACCACCTACACACGGGTGTCGACCTGAGCTCCTTCAAGCTCCTTGAGGACGTGGAGGAGAGGGCGCTTGAGGGGGCTGGGGACGGCACTTGTGCGGGGAAGGGCGTGGGGGGTCAGACGCCGGGGGAGGGCGCGGGGGGGCCGCAGCCTGGGGAGGCCGAAGAGGGCACACCTCCAGAGGGAGAGGTGCCAACTGCCATTGGCAAGGAGGCTGAGGCAGCCAAGGAGGAGGGGCAGTCGGAAGCGGAGGCCGGGGACATGGCGGGCTCCAGTGACAGACGTGCTGAATCCCGCAGGGCCCGAGAGTCATCACCGTTATCGGGGATTGGCTCAGAGGACCTGCAGGGAATGGCAGAGCTGTACCTGGAGGCCTCCATGTCTCCCATGTCCTGCGACGAGACGCTCCAGGAGGTGGCTGCTGACCTCAGCAAGCCAAAGAATTAACAGCGCCAATGGCGGGTTTAAGGTGTGTACAAATCAATTTACAACACAACAAGGCGGCCACTGCCCTTCTGGCAAGGCAGCTAAAATGCGACAAGTTCGATATTGCTCTTATTCAAGAACCATATATATATAAAGGTGAAATAAGAGGTTTAGGTGGAACGGGGGGAACAATCGTTCACCTGTGTCCAGATAACAACAATGATATGAGGACATGTATATATGTCAAAAATGGCATCAATGCTATGCCTTTACATGCTTTCTGTTGCAGGGATCTCACCACGGTGATGATCCAAAAAAAGGGGGAGGGTAAGGAGCTCATTCTATCATCAGCCTACCTCCCCTACGAGGCGACGGATCCCATCACACAACAGCTGCGGGATCTTGTTGCATACGGCAGCCGGGTGAACACCAACCTGATAATCGGCTGCGACGCGAACGCTCACCATGTCATCTGGGGCAGCTCGGATGTCAATAGGAGAGGAGAGAAGGTACTGGATTTCCTGGTAAGCTCCTCTTTACAAGTACTGAATAAAGGCAATGAACCTACCTTCGTCAATTCTAGGCGGGGGGAGGTGATTGATATAACGTTGGCTACTAATAACACTAGTAACAAAATCAACTCATGGCACGTATCTGATGACATATCCCTTTCGGACCACAGATACATCTGCTTCAGGTACCAAACTAAGATAAAAATTAATACGGTACGTAAACGGAATCCTAGGTACACGGACTGGTCGGGCTTTAGAAGGGATCTAAAAGTAGACCTAGGAGACCCAAAAGGCAAGCTAAACTCTATTATAGACATAGAATTCGAAGCGGACAAAATAGTACAAGCTGTATACAAGGCCTTCACTAATAACTGCCCGGAGAAGAAAACCCTGGCTAAAAAGCTACCATGGTGGACCCCAGAGATAGTAAAGCTCAGGAGGGAAACTAGGGCAATATTCAATGACGCAAAGGCATCTAATGACTTTGGGTACTATGCACAAAAACTCACAGAACTCAGCAAGGCTGTGAGGAAAGCCAAGAGGAGAGCGTGGAGGAACCACTGCGATCAGATTGAGTCAATACCAGAAGGTATGAGACTAACAAAGGCACTAGCAACCACAAAGTCGGCCCCGCTCACATCCATCAGGGACAATGACGGTAGAATGACGAAAACGGGGCTGGAGACCCTTAAGGTAATGTGTAAAATGCACTTCCCAGGCTCAGTAATACACGACAGCGTAACAGACGATGGAGCAATTAGTGCGTTGGAACAGACCACAAGTACAACGAGACACAATTGGGACACGTCCAAAAAGGTAGTAGATCATAAAAAGATAAAGTGGGCACTTTCAACATTCCAACCATACAAAGCCCCGGGGCCAGACGGCATCTACCCCATTCTACTACAAGAAGGCGCTAATGTACTAATCCCACATCTTAGCAGATTGTACAGGGCGTGCCTGGCCTTCGCACACGTACCGCGTGTGTGGAGGATGGTAAAAGTAACCTATCTACCCAAACCGGGTAAGGCGGATTACAGTGAAGCCAAATCGTATAGGCCGATAAGTTTATCGTCGTTTTTCCTCAAAACACTGGAGAAACTGGTAGATAGACACATAAGGGATGGCCCATTAAGAAGGCATCCGCTGCACGAACTACAATGTGCATACCAGCCAGGGAAGTCAACGGAAACCGCACTTCACCTGGTGACAACCAGGGCTGAACAGGCTATAGAGAATAAAGAACTATGTCTTGCAGCTTTCTTAGACGTGGAAGGAGCGTTCGATCGTACCACGTATAAAGCTATCAGCGAAGCAGCTGTTAATCATGGTGTAGAGCCCACCATATGTAAATGGATAGGCAATATGCTAAATGGCAGACTAATAAAGTCATCACTCTTGGGGGATGAGATAATGGCCACGGCCACAAAGGGATGTCCACAGGGTGGGGTTCTCTCACCAACTCTTTGGAGTCTGGTGGTGAACTCACTCCTGGTAGAACTCAATAAAGGTCCCATCCACACGGTAGGATATGCTGATGATTTAGTGATACTGGTTAATGGGAAGTTTCCAGGCACGGTATCGGGAATCATGAACAAGGCACTGCAGACAGTGGAGAGATGGTGCGACCGACACCAATTATCCATTAATCCAGGCAAAACTGTAGTAATACCCTTTACTAGGAAAAGGACCCTTCGAGGCGTACAGCAGCTAAAACTGTACGGGAGGGTACTAGAACTGTCTAATGATGTGAAATATCTAGGTGTCACACTAGATAAAGAACTGAATTGGAAGAAGCATACAGATCTTACCATTACAAAGGCACTGAGGGTATTTGGAATGTGTAGATCAGCATATGGAAAAGCATGGGGTTTGAACCCAAAGGTACTTAGATGGATCTACACTATGATGGTGAGGCCCATATTATTGTACGGTAGCCTGGTATGGTGGCCAAGGACTTTAAAGAGCACATGCAGAGATGCTCTGATGAAGGTACAGAGATCGGCATGCATGGCTATAACAGGGGCGTTTCGCACCACGCCCACAGCGGCGCTAGAAGTCCTACTGGACCTACCGCCACTTCACTTGGTGATTAAGTCAGAGGCACGCAAATCGCTCTACAGATTAAGAACCCTTGAACTGTGGAGCGACAGTAAGCCAAAGACTAAGCACACAAACATGGAGACTGATGGTTTCTTAGACAGAATAACAAGCATGGGAAGCGACAAAATGCTACCCAAGTTTGTATTCCATAGGAACTACACAACAAAAGTTCCATCCAGGGCTGAATGGGCCGAAGGTCTAGAACCACCGAGGTCTGGTATCGAAGACAGTATATGGTACACGGACGGATCAAAAATGGGATCCGGTACGGGAGCAGGCATTTATGCGAATGACTACAGTAGTAGTGTAAGCATGGGTAACTTGGCAACCGTCTTCCAGGCGGAGACATACGCCATAATTGCCTGTGCACAGGAGAATATAGACAGACAAACCAGAGGGCAGACCATCTATATACTCAGTGACAGTCAAGCGGCGCTTAAGGCACTTACGGCGCCGAAAGTGGAATCTCGACTAGTCTATAATGGCGTCCAGGCACTGAACAAGCTTGGAAAGCACAATAAGGTGCAACTGGTTTGGATTCCAGGGCACGAGGGCTTCATTGGCAACGAAAGAGCGGATGAGCTTGCTAGAGGGGGGTCTACAAACCACTTTGTAGGTCCAGAACCATTTGTGGGACTCTCGCAGGGAACCATAATTTCGGCCTTTAAAGCCTACGCCAAAACCAAACACCAATACGAGTGGAGGAATGAGGCGGGCTTAAGGCACTCAAAGCTCTTCATAGAAGGAGTGGACTCGGGCTGGACTAACAAACTCTGGAAATCCAGTAGGAAGCAGCTCAGAATCATATCTGGGGTGTTCACAGGTCACTTCGGGGTCAAGGATCTCTTGGCCAAGATGGGACTATCAGACAGCTTAGACTGTAGAATGTGTGGCGAGGAGGATGAGACTATGGAACACTTACTGTGTGAATGTCATGCCCTTGCCAGACAAAGAATGAATTACTTTGGTAACGGCTATACGCAACCAAAGGAATTCAAGGCACTTCCGCTGAGCTGCATCATCCGCTATGTGGAAATGATGGAGCGAAGTTGGGAGTAGACGTAAGGAGAGGGCAAATGCACAAAAGATCCCACTGGGTCGAAGTGCATCCGAAAGGGCCCTCATCTAGATAGATAAGATAAGATGTATGGCAGTACCGCCACTGCTATGTAACGATCAGCGTTCACAGCTAAACCAGATTCAAAGAACACGGGCTTAGACATACCGCGAGGACTGATGGCAAGCCATAGTAAAACTTTTTTAGGGAACTTAGTATGCTCGACGTATTTTACGTTTTCTTCAGTTGGACCATTGGTGTTTTCAAAATAGTAATTGCCTTGCCACTCATTTCCATCTAACGTGAAATAGGACTCGTCGTCCATAACGCATGTGACGTTATTTTCAGCGTAAAGTATTTCATTAACCAATTTACGTAGTCGCTTTTACTGCGTCGTTTTTTGACTTTCGGACACGGTTGGCTTAACTTTTCTGGAACGTTTATCAATGCCCATGCCTTTAAGGGGCTCCCGTCAAAAATCAACGAAATTTAGTAGTTTTCATTTCCACACTCGTCCTCGGTTTATAGAAGCTAGCTTTCCAGATGTAGATATGAGAAAGTTTGATTCCTGTTTAACATTTTTGATATTGAATAGCTTGAAAAATGTTAATACATAATTAGTTATAGACTCTTAAAGAAAGGTCTGTAAAAATACTAAACTCGACACCTCATCCTCATTAAAACGTTTATACACCCGAAACTCATACCTACTCATACATACTGAACTTAGGTATAATTTTGATATGCGTTTTATATTTTTTTGTGTTTGTAATTCATAAAAATGGACAAAACCTAAAAACCGCAACCTAAGAATGTAGCGGGTGCCTACGCGGGCGACGGGCGGGGGCTCGTCAGTGTCGTTTCGACTCTGACACACGTAGGACGTGTGCCAAATTTTCGCTGCGCTCAGCTGGCTTTATTGGTGGTTGTCAACAATGTCAACTTGATGTTTATTTAGGATGTTGACACTTCATGAAAGGTAAGTTTCTTTCCACGTTTTGCTCTGTTTTGAAATTGACCTAACCACAATGTAATACGATATTTCACACTTACTTGTCACAGACGAAATGGCGCTGTGTATCAATGTTGGGCGAATGTTGCTTCATGTCCACGAGTGGTCTAGTGTTCGAACCGCACTGATGATTTTCTTTTTGTGTTTTATTTTTATTATTTTGCAAACAGCAATCGTTTTTTTTTCATGTTTTCCGAATACATCAATGTTTCCCAAATCTTTCTAGGAGGAGAAAAAAACGAGATGCCCTGCAGGCTTTGAATATGAACAGCAAAGTCTCGGCACAAACGATTTTTTCATCTAAAGACGCAGACGGAAGGATTATCGTTTGGTAAGTATCTATTTACCATTATTTAATGTAATATTAATAATAAATTAATTAATTTGCAAAATGTATAATTTGACACAGTATCAAACTCCATTCAACGTTATATGAATGTACTATCCATACCTACATAATATAACCGTTTTCTCTGATGTAGGTGTTTGTAATTCTAACATTCCTTGTTATAGTTATGAAGAAAGCAACGAAGATATTTCGATGTCGTTGAACCCTTTGTACTAAAAAGAAAATACCAACGTAGCTCCCGACGCCGACCACGCCGACACTGGCAATCGTAATGCTGGGTAAGATCTAAAGGTGCCTACGCGGGACATCCCACTCGTCCTTCCGTCCGTATGTCAATTACCAAAATACCTATACATGGGCCATTTTACAAAAAGGTGCACACTCGACTTTCGAAAAAATCATAAACATAATCGGGTTTTTTCTACTCAGAATAAGGCACTTTTGAATGTTGTTAGAGAAAAAAATTGTCCCGAGATATTTTATTCCATTCCATTACCGTTTCCATACTAAGCTTGTACGGTGGTAACGGAACGGAAAACCGAAAATTATGTGTAACATTTTGGACAGTTTTCTTCTACTATTAGGTTCCAAAGTGCTCTAGTTTCTGAGTAGAAAAGACCCGATTATGTATATCAACACTTTAAAAAAAGTAGTGTACAACTTTCCGTAAAATGGCCCACTTGAGCATTTGGTGAAGGATAATCAACGGTCACTGCAACGGGCAATCGGTAACTGTATTAATTTTAGGTACCTACCATCTGTATCTATTTTTATAAACGAAAGTCGCCGCCCGCGGTTTTCACTAAGGTTAAATTCAGACAAGCGTAAGTTTTTTTATTTCGAAATATTGCGTAATTTCAATAATTTAAATATAAATACATACATAATGATCACGCCTGTCTCACATTAGATAAAGAACGATATAAGTTACGTGATTGAACTTATTAGCATTTTCGAGGAAGAAAGTCGTCCATTAAAGGATCACCACGACGCTTTCGTTTGACATATAAGGATGCAGAACAGATGTATGCGAATGTTGGCAAAATATTACTAGAAAATTTGTTTGACGTTGCTTTGGGACGAATATTTACCTACATACCCCGTTAGCTAAATTAAAATTGAGGATCGTGTTAAGGGTGATTAAGAAAATGTTATCTGTGTTGGTCGAAATAATAATGGTGGTTCAGACCACATTTCTCAAATTGCATAACACTACAGAATATGCGTTCAAAAATGAAATACAGTATTTTTCCACTGAAAAGACAATTTTCCACTAAAAGTACTACTTTTTAACCTGGCTTTGTTGTACAAAATCTTTTAATAGTTATTTACGATACAAAGTGCCGAAAATAGGAAGGGAGTGTGCCAAATGGCGTCAAATATAATGAGAATGACCACCAAAAAATGCTTTGATTCCCTAAGCTCTTTTACAAAAAAAATATACTGAACCCCAAATATAATGGATGGAGGAGATGGAAACCCGTTCTCGAGCTGGAATTCTGCTGCTGCATGGTGTTCCGGAGGTTACAGGTGAAGACATCACAGACACAGCGATGGACATCATCAAGCAGGACCTCAAAGTGGATGGGGTCTCGGCGCATTCCATGATGGCCTGCTACCGCCTTGGTAAGACCCCTATGCCTTCAAAACCACGGGCTGTGCTACTTAAGTTCAGCTGTCACAGGGCTCGGAACGCAGTTTGGACCTCGAAGAAACTGCTCAAGGGCTCTGGTAGAACTCTCTCTGAGTTCCTCACTTCTACCCGGCATGCTGTGTTCGTGGAGGCTCGCAGGCTGTATGGCGTCAGAGACAGCTGGACAAGCGACGGGCGTATTGTGGTACAGTGCAGCGATGGAGTGCGACGGAAAATAACGTCGATGGAAGAACTGCGGTCGTTGCCTGCGCCTGCGGCTGCGGAGGAGGACGGTCCTGCGGCGGGGGCAAGTGCGGGGTCAGCGGGTGCTCCGAGGGTGCCAGGTGCTGGAGTGCCTCCTACGCAGCCGCGTCGACCCAAAAACCCTTCCCGAGTTGGCGCTAGCGTAGCGGCACGGCGTGGTGCCCATACTTAGTATCCTCTTATGTGCTGTTCTTATTCCAAATTCCAATCTAGATCATTTTTATTTTATTTTTTTGTACGCGGTACACCTCAAAATATTTGTTCGAAATGTCGTGCATCACTTGTCATTCTTGTCAATGTCACTAGTAGGTTAAGATTTGTTTGACGTTTTGTGCGTTTCGTTATTGCGCAGTAAAATTTTATTGGTGTATTTTTCTAGGTGCATATGTTTATACTGATGGTGTGTCCGTAATTTCAGTTTTCTTTGCGTTACTTTTGTTTTTTTTTGCCATTTGTTGATGTAACTCTTATTTTAGCTGGCGAGCGATTGAGGCAGATTGCTCTTTAGTGTAATTAGTAGTTTGTTGATTTAGCTAGTAGCTTAGGTTCTTTTATTAATTATTTATATTTCTGTATATATATATCTATATATTTGTATTCAACCGTATTTACAATGTCGGACGTGTTTAATGCTAGTTTGGACAGCGAGTTTTTTTCACTCTCTTCTTCAAGTTTTTACGATTCCTTGAGTGACGCATCAGATATGCCTGATCTTAGTGAACGCTTGCACTGTACTTTTAAAACTTCTACTAAAAACTTCAATGTCGTTCATATAAATGCGCAGAGTGTGCCGGCTCATTACACTGAATTGCTTGCATCGTTCAGCTCCAATAACAATATACATGCAATTCTTATCTCCGAGTCATGGCTAAAGCCCTCTCTTCCTTCAACTTTATATCCCTTGCCTGGGTATATTCTGATTCGTAATGACAGGATTGGCCCTAGCGATGGCGGTTCGGGAACTGTGCGGGGCGGCGGTGTTGCCATATATATAAAAAGTAATTTCGCTTATCAAGTAGTTGCTCAGTCGCCATCAGTCTACTCGAACTCTTCCGAGTATCTTTTCTTAGACGTGACTTTACATCACTCCAAAGTTCTTCTTGGCGTTTTTTATAGCCCTTCATCTCAAATTAATTATTTTGATTCCCTCGAAAATGTTTTAGTCAATATTAGCCCTCAGTTTGATCACAGCATTATTATGGGTGACTTTAACACCTGTCTCCTTAAAAATGACCATCGCTCCGCTAAGCTCCGTTCTCTTGCAACTTCTATAAATCTAAGCGTGTTGCCACTTGATGCTACGCATTTTCCTCATAACGGCCCTCCTTCTCTTTTAGATCTCATTCTTACTACTTCTCCAAATCTGGTATCCCTCCACGGGCAATTCAATGCTGCAGGTTTCTCCAATCATGATTTAATTTCGCCTCTTTTAACATTCGTCCCCCGAAGAAGAGACAGAAGATAATCATGCGTAGAAATCTCCGCGATGTAAATCTGGAAGCGCTCTGGGATGATGTTTCACATGCTGATTGGAGCAGTGTAGGTCGTCATGACGATGTTAACATGAAAGTAGGGGCTTTCAATGCCATATTGCTTGCGATTTTTGATAAGCATGCTCCTTTGAAACCAACGCGAGTTAAACACTTTCCTGCACCGTGGCTCACGCCGGAGATCAAACAGTACATGGCCAAGCGCGATCGAGCTCGTATTAAGTTCCGGCTGGTTCCTTCGGACGAAAATCGCCAGAGGTATATTTCCATACGTAACTGCTGCAACAAAGTCTGTAGGGAAGCAAAACGCCTCCATATCCACAAATCAATAGAGGAGTGTCCCCCTTCTAAGTTGTGGAAATTTTTAAAGTCTCTTGGGGTCGGCAAAACTCAGCAATGTTCTTCCAATACTCTTGACATTGACGCTATTAACAAACATTTCAGCACGTCGCCGGTTACTCTTGACCCATCCATTAAGCAATCCACTCTTTCACTTCTTGCCAATATTACACACCCCGACCTATCTCCCTTTGAATTTATCGGTGACGATGGCCTCAGTGTGGATATGCTTATGCTCGTGGCGGATTTTATTGTTCCTACCCTTTCGGATATTATAAATTTCTCCTTGTCCACTGGAACCTTTCCGGCATCGTGGAAGTATGCTCACGTAATTCCTCTCCCCAAAATCCCTAATGCTGTATCTTTCACTCAATACCGCCCTATTTCTATTCTCCCAGTTTTGTCAAAGATCATTGAACATTATGTTAATCGTCGTCTCCTTTCTCATCTTAACAGAAATTCTTTGTTTAATCCTTTCCAATCCGGATTCCGCCCCGGGCATAGCACGGTCACCGCTTTAGTTAACGTCACCGATGACATTCGTCTCAATATCGAGTCCAAAAAGCTCACTGTCCTTGTTCTTCTTGATTTTAGCAGTGCTTTTAATACGGTAGATTTTGATATTCTGCTAGGTATTCTCCGCTCTCTTAACATTTATGAAACTCCCTTATCCTGGTTTCGCAGCTACCTCTTTGGCAGGCGCCAGCGCGTTACGTTCGATGACAAGATGTCCGAGTGGTGCGAACTCTCCGCTGGCGTTCCACAGGGCGGGGTGCTTTCTCCATTATTGTTCTCTGTTTTTATAAATAGTATCACCGAATCCCTAACTACATCATATCACCTTTACGCAGATGACCTACAGATTTATGCAGCGGCTACTGTGGATGATGTCTCCGCATTAATTTCGGAAGTCAATCGAAACCTAGAATCTATACGCTGCTGGGCGTGTAAGTATGGTTTACAAATTAATGCGAAGAAATCGCAAGCGATTGTTATTGGTAGTCCTTACTATGTAGATAAGCTCTCAAAGGTGGTGGTGCCTGACATTATTTTTGATGGAATTTCTATTCCTCTTTCCTCTACTGTCAGGAATTTGGGTATCACCATGGACCAGACGCTTTCTTGGTCACCCCATATAGCTGAGGTGAGTCAGAGGATCTTTAGATCCCTTCACTCCCTAAGACGTCTCCAGAATTTCCTTCCTCTTCGTACCAAGTTGACCCTTACTCAATCTCTTTTGCTTCCTCTTCTGGACTATGGCGATATTGCGTTTCTGGACCTCAACGAGGAGCTACTTGATAAGCTGGAGCGTCTACAAAATGTATGTATCAGATATGTATTTGGTCTACGCAAGTATGATCATATCTCTGAATTCCGCTCTAAGCTTCGATGGTTACCGATTCGCCGGCGCAGGGATGTGCATATCCTGTCATTACTTTTCAATACACTGTTCAGCCCTACTTCCCCTCCTTACCTTTCTGAGCGGTTTAGTTATATGGCAGACGGCAGTGGCCACCGCTTGCGGTCGAGTACTAACCTTACTCTTGCTGTACCGTCTAGAAAGACGCGAACATACTCCAGATCTTTTACTGCGCGCGCTGTTAAATTGTGGAATGAGTTGCCTTTGTCGCTGAGACAGTCGCAGTCTGTTGCGTCACTTAAGATGAATTTGAAGAAGTTGTGGCTTTCCAATGACTTGTGAATTGGTTGAATATAGTATTTATTTATTTATTGTATATTTGCGATATATATGTAACATATGTTAGTGTGTATTATATTTTATATTGTATATTTATATATGTATTGGCATGTTTTTATTTGTCTAGAATTAATACTAATTAGGATTTGCTTTATTTTCTCTGTTTTTGTACACGGTATAAGTTTGCCTATCTCGTTCTACCTACCTTCCTCTCAATTGCTCAAAGGTTAGCTGGAAGAGATCCCTTATAGGGATAAGTTCGCCTTTGTACTTTGATCTATTGTGTGACATGTATATTCCTTAACCTGTTATTGTGTACAATAAAGTGCTTACATACATACATACATACATACATAATAAATTCTACCATTACTATAGTACTAGCTATTTTAGTAACGACTGCACTTTAAATTGTATTCGAACACCAAATTTACTAAATGATCACCAAACCTTTGCGACCAAATTAATACAATACTTCTACCTAAATAACCCACTATGATTGCCATAAAATATATGAATGTTACCTAATAAAGTATCATCATCATCATATCAGCCGAAAGACGTCCACTGCTGGACATAGGCCTCCCCCAAAGAGCGCCAAAGTGACCGATCCCGCGCCACCCGCATCAAGCGGACTCCCGCAACCTTTACCAGGTCATCAGGCCACCTTGTCGCCATATCGGGGTAAATAAAGTATAATGATGCCAAATTTACAAGTGCTACCAAAACCCGAATCAGTGCACCCTACTTCCACGTGGTCTTGTCTGTCCTACCCCTAGAGTGTATATAAAAGCCCGCGGAGCCAGAAGCTCGAGAAGGAGGTCCTGAGTTGAACGGGGTGCACGAGGCCCAAGCGAAGCGAGTGGGGGAAGGTGGCGAGCGAAGCGAGCCGGCGACCTCCCGAGCGGAGCGTAGGACGAGTGCGCACGTGAAATGAAGGGCCGACGAAGCGAGTTTCTGGCGGGAGCCCGGGCGGACGGCGGGACACTAAGTCCTAGAAACGAAAGCGGGGCTCCGTCGAATTACGGAAATTATTTTACTATTTTTGATTTAGCAATAATTTATTAGGATAGCATTTTCTTTCATAGGATAGTAAGAAGCATTAATTAATTCATGATTTGTTTGTGTTTTTCAGTTGGAAATTTCAGCAGAACCAATTACTACCCCGAAAAAAAACAATTAATTGAAGAGGGATCGTGGACATCAGTTACTTAAAAAAAAGTGAAGCATTTATTGGAAATCGCAAGCCATGGACCTGTACTTCTAAAGAGCTTGAACTACATGGTGAAAAGCAAAATGGTTTACTGTCAACTGCTACCTTTCGGTGCAAAATGTGCAATTGCAAGTTTTATGTAAATAGTGATTGCTGTGATGAAAATGTTGTAAACCTTCATTGCTGTGCTGTAGCTGGCACGGTAGCAATTGGTTGCGGTCAAGCGCAATTAGAGACAAAATTTATATTTGCTGTGTGGTTCAATGAACACAAACCTCTAACGGTAGAGTTCATATTGAAAGATGACGTTTTTCGGCAGAACAAGATGAAAGCAAAATTAACCACATTCTACATGACCCGAGCTGGTGAGCCCACGGCACTCTCGAAATATGCCTATTAGAGATCCGCCACCGATCCAAGAAGCTATAAAAAGGAAGGAAGAAAAAAGAAAGCTCAACAAGCAGCCAGACCGATAATCAACAGGGCCTAGCTAACTAGCAACCCGCCTAATATGGCATTATACATCAAGCATTATACTGAAACTAAATCGGTTTAGTAGTTCTTAAGTTTATCGCTCACAGACAGACAGACGTCGGTGGCGACTTTTGTTTATAGTAATAGAGAAAAGACGGTAGGGAAGAAGATTTATTGATGATTTATAGATTAAGCGGGATTAGACTGTAATAAATCTCGGTTATTCCTACTTGTTACCACCGAGTTCTTACCACTGGTCACAGCAGGGACTTTTTCTCCTTTTGTTACTCCCCACGTGGTAACAAATGGGGAAGAGAGTAGTTTCCCAGGTGGTATCAGATGAAAGAAAAATGATGGACGGAAGTTACAACTTGCTTGGTTGGTGGTAGCAAAGAGGAAAACCCTTGAAATCTTATATCTATAGTTTAGGTCGGTTAACATAGGTAAGTGCTTCAGAAAAGAAACGTTCTATTTATACAGTGAATTAAAGTGTAGTGTAGTACGCACCCAAGCTTGTTTTTATGCTAAACCTTATACAGGTCATCCCAAAAATACCATACGACGTACCGTTAGGGCGTTCATTAACTTCATTGGTTTCTGATTACAAGAAATATAAGTTCGATATGGGGGTGACATTTATCTGCAGTTGACTGTTATTTTTAATGTTAAGGATTTATCTAAGTGTTTCAGGTACTGTCAGCTGCAGAGAAATGTGACACCCTGACTGACCCCCTAGCACACTGGGGAAAATGATTTATTACAACTAACTTATTCTGTTACTTAACTACTAACATTATTACATAGTTTCCGCTTTATGGCAAAAAAAAAACCGATATCTTCGAGGGTCGCATTTGCCCCAACTGACCCGATACTATGCTTTCCGACTGGCAGTAGTAGTCACTGAGTAGACCATATTATTTTCAATCCACGCGTTACGTGCAACAGGCCCGGGTTCGATTCCCATAAAGAGGGTCTTTTTTTCATGACTTACTCAAAGGGCAACCTAAATTATGTCTTCAAATAAATATCTTTTTAAAATCCGGTTGTTTTCAACTTATTGTTCATTAATTTTTATAAGTCTATGCGTAAGGTGTACGTGAAATTAAATAAATAAAGGCGCCATCTAGTGAGAAACTAGTCCATACATCACGTTACGTGGTATCTCGGTGATATGCATGTCAGACCATCCGTGGCGCTGTCATCGTTGGTTATCGTAATTATGATAGCTTGTGCGGGGGGCAGGGTAGCCGGAGGCTCAACGTCATTCAGAACGGGGACCCCCTTAAGATATTTTTTAACCGTTTTACCGTCACATCTAAATTTCCTTCCGAGCTCTCTATACGATTTAGCGACTCGGCCGGCCGTCATTTTCTGTAGTCGAGCTCGCTCAGAAAACTTGCTCAAACTGCTATGGTTGCCAGAACCGTGCTTTCTAATAGTGGAAAACCACTAGGAAAAGGACGAGAGAATATTATAAATTGTGCTTCGACTCTCACCCATCTCTACAAAATGTTCCACCACCTTCGATTTCGGCCATACGGGATGTGAACTGTAGAAATTACATACAGTTTCACGACGTCCTTCTTGTCAACTAACCATAGTTACAAAATTAATAAACCAATCCTCACGAAACTGACCGAAGTGATTGACAGACATATAGACGTTACAATGACAGTTATACATAATTTTTGTTTTAATTTATTTTTCACATTTTACATAGCCAAACTTTTGTCTAAATTTCACTCCGCATACGATAATATAGATTATGAATAATCTTCGTTTTTAATATTTCCTCGCAGTCAAAGTGAGCTGTTTGCAAAATGATATTTACCACTACTTTAACAAAAAGTTATCAAAATCGTAAGGTTTGTACCTGGGAACTTAGCACCAATATTCTTAAAAGTGAGGCATATATCTCATAAGCAGGG
Organism: Epinotia demarniana; assembly: GCA_945867215.1. Classification (NCBI taxonomy): domain Eukaryota; kingdom Metazoa; phylum Arthropoda; class Insecta; order Lepidoptera; family Tortricidae; genus Epinotia; species Epinotia demarniana. Next base: position 26,163,921 of record OX244268.1, read on the forward strand.
TTTACATTGTCATACCTTTTCTACGTTGGATTCGTCTTGTTTCGGCCAGTTATCCAGTTTTCCAGTTGCTTTGTCAAACGCCAAGAAGAACCTAGAACAAAACCCACTTTCAATTTGAAACTACTAGTATGTCCAGTCGCCTGTGTACACGGTATCGCTGTGTTCCACCATTAGGGCGATAATCGTTTGAACGTCACGAGTTATTTTTGTTTGCACCGCGCCGCTCGGGCACGCGCAGCGCGTTGTTGAAGACAGACCGGCTCCAACTCACCGTTGCAACGCGGGCACACACAGATGCTTCCTGGTCATCTCCGGTCCCACGCGCAGCGCCAGCGCGTGCAGCGCGTCCAGCAGCTTGCGTGCGAGCGCGCGCCGCGCCACCGCGCCGCTCGGGCACGCGCAGCGCGTTGTTGAAGACAGACCGGCTCCAACTCACCGTTGCAACGCGGGCACACACAGATGCTTCCTGGTCATCTCCGGTCCCACGCGCAGCGCCAGCGCGTGCAGCGCGTCCAGCAGCTTGCGTGCGAGCGCGCGCCGCGCCACCGCGCCGCTCGGGCACGCGCAGCGCGTTGTTGAAGACAGACCGGCTCCAACTCACCGTTGCAACGCGGGCACACACAGATGCTTCCTGGTCATCTCCGGTCCCACGAGCAGCGCCAGCGCGTGCAGCGCGTCCAGCAGCTTGCGTGCGAGCGCGCGCCGCGCCACCGCGCCGCTCGGGCACGCGCAGCGCGTTGTTGAAGACAGACCGGCTCCAACTCACCGTTGCAACGCGGGCACACACAGATGCTTCCTGGTCATCTCCGGTCCCACGCGCAGCGCCAGCGCGTGCAGCGCGTCCAGCAGCTTGCGTGCGAGCGCGCGCCGCGCCACCGCGCCGCTCGGGCACGCGCAGCGCGTTGTTGAAGACAGACCGGCTCCAACTCACCGTTGCAACGCGGGCACACACAGATGCTTCCTGGTCATCTCCGGTCCCACGCGCAGCGCCAGCGCGTGCAGCGCGTCCAGCAGCTTGCGTGCGAGCGCGCGCCGCGCCACCGCGCCGCTCGGGCACGCGCAGCGCGTTGTTGAAGACAGACCGGCTCCAACTCACCGTTGCAACGCGGGCACACACAGATGCTTCCTGGTCATCTCCGGTCCCACGCGCAGCGCCAGCGCGTGCAGCGCGTCCAGCAGCTTGCGTGCGAGCGCGCGCCGCGCCACCGCGCCGCTCGGGCACGCGCAGCGCGTTGTTGAAGACAGACCGGCTCCAACTCACCGTTGCAACGCGGGCACACACAGATGCTTCCTGGTCATCTCCGGTCCCACGAGCAGCGCCAGCGCGTGCAGCGCGTCCAGCAGCTTGCGTGCGAGCGCGCGCCGCGCCACCGCGCCGCTCGGGCACGCGCAGCGCGTTGTTGAAGACAGACCGGCTCCAACTCACCGTTGCAACGCGGGCACACACAGATGCTTCCTGGTCATCTCCGGTCCCACGCGCAGCGCCAGCGCGTGCAGCGCGTCCAGCAGCTTGCGTGCGAGCGCGCGCCGCGCCACCGCGCCGCTCGGGCACGCGCAGCGCGTTGTTGAAGACAGACCGGCTCCAACTCACCGTTGCAACGCGGGCACACACAGATGCTTCCTGGTCATCTCCGGTCCCACGCGCAGCGCCAGCGCGTGCAGCGCGTCCAGCAGCTTGCGTGCGAGCGCGCGCCGCGCCACCGCGCCGCTCGGGCACGCGCAGCGCGTTGTTGAAGACAGACCGGCTCCAACTCACCGTTGCAACGCGGGCACACACAGATGCTTCCTGGTCATCTCCGGTCCCACGCGCAGCGCCAGCGCGTGCAGCGCGTCCAGCAGCTTGCGTGCGAGCGCGCGCCGCGCCACCGCGCCGCTCGGGCACGCGCAGCGCGTTGTTGAAGACAGACCGGCTCCAACTCACCGTTGCAACGCGGGCACACACAGATGCTTCCTGGTCATCTCCGGTCCCACGAGCAGCGCCAGCGCGTGCAGCGCGTCCAGCAGCTTGCGTGCGAGCGCGCGCCGCGCCACCGCGCCGCTCGGGCACGCGCAGCGCGTTGTTGAAGACAGACCGGCTCCAACTCACCGTTGCAACGCGGGCACACACAGATGCTTCCTGGTCATCTCCGGTCCCACGCGCAGCGCCAGCGCGTGCAGCGCGTCCAGCAGCTTGCGTGCGAGCGCGCGCCGCGCCACCGCGCCGCTCGGGCACGCGCAGCGCGTTGTTGAAGACAGACCGGCTCCAACTCACCGTTGCAACGCGGGCACACACAGATGCTTCCTGGTCATCTCCGGTCCCACGCGCAGCGCCAGCGCGTGCAGCGCGTCCAGCAGCTTGCGTGCGAGCGCGCGCCGCGCCACCGCGCCGCTCGGGCACGCGCAGCGCGTTGTTGAAGACAGACCGGCTCCAACTCACCGTTGCAACGCGGGCACACACAGATGCTTCCTGGTCATCTCCGGTCCCACGCGCAGCGCCAGCGCGTGCAGCGCGTCCAGCAGCTTGCGTGCGAGCGCGCGCCGCGCCACCGCGCCGCTCGGGCACGCGCAGCGCGTTGTTGAAGACAGACCGGCTCCAACTCACCGTTGCAACGCGGGCACACACAGATGCTTCCTGGTCATCTCCGGTCCCACGCGCAGCGCCAGCGCGTGCAGCGCGTCCAGCAGCTTGCGTGCGAGCGCGCGCCGCGCCACCGCGCCGCTCGGGCACGCGCAGCGCGTTGTTGAAGACAGACCGGCTCCAACTCACCGTTGCAACGCGGGCACACACAGATGCTTCCTGGTCATCTCCGGTCCCACGCGCAGCGCCAGCGCGTGCAGCGCGTCCAGCAGCTTGCGTGCGAGCGCGCGCCGCGCCACCGCGCCGCTCGGGCACGCGCAGCGCGTTGTTGAAGACAGACCGGCTCCAACTCACCGTTGCAACGCGGGCACACACAGATGCTTCCTGGTCATCTCCGGTCCCACGCGCAGCGCCAGCGCGTGCAGCGCGTCCAGCAGCTTGCGTGCGAGCGCGCGCCGCGCCACCGCGCCGCTTGGGCACGCGCAGCGCGTTGTTGAAGACAGACCGGCTCCAACTCACCGTTGCAACGCGGGCACACACAGATGCTTCCTGGTCATCTCCGGTCCCACGAGCAGCGCCAGCGCGTGCAGCGCGTCCAGCAGCTTGCGTGCGAGCGCGCGCCGCGCCACCGCGCCGCTCGGGCACGCGCAGCGCGTTGTTGAAGACAGACCGGCTCCAACTCACCGTTGCAACGCGGGCACACACAGATGCTTCCTGGTCATCTCCGGTCCCACGCGCAGCGCCAGCGCGTGCAGCGCGTCCAGCAGCTTGCGTGCGAGCGCGCGCCGCGCCACCGCGCCGCTCGGGCACGCGCAGCGCGTTGTTGAAGACAGACCGGCTCCAACTCACCGTTGCAACGCGGGCACACACAGATGCTTCCTGGTCATCTCCGGTCCCACGCGCAGCGCCAGCGCGTGCAGCGCGTCCAGCAGCTTGCGTGCGAGCGCGCGCCGCGCCACCGCGCCGCTCGGGCACGCGCAGCGCGTTGTTGAAGACAGACCGGCTCCAACTCACCGTTGCAACGCGGGCACACACAGATGCTTCCTGGTCATCTCCGGTCCCACGCGCAACGCCAGCGCGTGCAGCGCATCCAGCAGCTTGCGTGCGAGCGCGCGCCGCGCCACCGCGCCGCTCGGGCACGCGCAGCGCGTTGTTGAAGACAGACCGGCTCCAACTCACCGTTGCAACGCGGGCACACACAGATGCTTCCTGGTCATCTCCGGTCCCACGCGCAGCGCCAGCGCGTGCAGCGCGTCCAGCAGCTTGCGTGCGAGCGCGCGCCGCGCCACCGCGCCGCTCGGGCACGCGCAGCGCGTTGTTGAAGACAGACCGGCTCCAACTCACCGTTGCAACGCGGGCACACACAGATGCTTCCTGGTCATCTCCGGTCCCACGAGCAGCGCCAGCGCGTGCAGCGCGTCCAGCAGCTTGCGTGCGAGCGCGCGCCGCGCCACCGCGCCGCTCGGGCACGCGCAGCGCGTTGTTGAAGACAGACCGGCTCCAACTCACCGTTGCAACGCGGGCACACACAGATGCTTCCTGGTCATCTCCGGTCCCACGCGCAGCGCCAGCGTGTGCAGCGCGTCCAGCAGCTTGCGTGCGAGCGCGCGCCGCGCCACCGCGCCGCTCGGGCACGCGCAGCGCGTTGTTGAAGACAGACCGGCTCCAACTCACCGTTGCAACGCGGGCACACACAGATGCTTCCTGGTCATCTCCGGTCCCACGCGCAGCGCCAGCGCGTGCAGCGCGTCCAGCAGCTTGCGTGCGAGCGCGCGCCGCGCCACCGCGCCGCTCGGGCACGCGCAGCGCGTTGTTGAAGACAGACCGGCTCCAACTCACCGTTGCAACGCGGGCACACACAGATGCTTCCTGGTCATCTCCGGTCCCACGCGCAGCGCCAGCGCGTGCAGCGCATCCAGCAGCTTGCGTGCGAGCGCGCGCCGCGCCACCGCGCCGCTCGGGCACGCGCAGCGCGTTGTTGAAGACAGACCGGCTCCAACTCACCGTTGCAACGCGGGCACACACAGATGCTTCCTGGTCATCTCCGGTCCCACGCGCAGCGCCAGCGCGTGCAGCGCATCCAGCAGCTTGCGTGCGAGCGCGCGCCGCGCCACCGCGCCGCTCGGGCACGCGCAGCGCGTTGTTGAAGACAGACCGGCTCCAACTCACCGTTGCAACGCGGGCACACACAGATGCTTCCTGGTCATCTCCGGTCCCACGCGCAGCGCCAGCGCGTGCAGCGCGTCCAGCAGCTTGCGTGCGAGCGCGCGCCGCGCCACCGCGCCGCTCGGGCACGCGCAGCGCGTTGTTGAAGACAGACCGGCTCCAACTCACCGTTGCAACGCGGGCACACACAGATGCTTCCTGGTCATCTCCGGTCCCACGCGCAGCGCCAGCGCGTGCAGCGCATCCAGCAGCTTGCGTGCGAGCGCGCGCCGCGCCACCGCGCCGCTCGGGCACGCGCAGCGCGTTGTTGAAGACAGACCGGCTCCAACTCACCGTTGCAACGCGGGCACACACAGATGCTTCCTGGTCATCTCCGGTCCCACGCGCAGCGCCAGCGCGTGCAGCGCGTCCAGCAGCTTGCGTGCGAGCGCGCGCCGCGCCACCGCGCCGCTCGGGCACGCGCAGCGCGTTGTTGAAGACAGACCGGCTCCAACTCACCGTTGCAACGCGGGCACACACAGATGCTTCCTGGTCATCTCCGGTCCCACGCGCAGCGCCAGCGCGTGCAGCGCGTCCAGCAGCTTGCGTGCGAGCGCGCGCCGCGCCACCGCGCCGCTCGGGCACGCGCAGCGCGTTGTTGAAGACAGACCGGCTCCAACTCACCGTTGCAACGCGGGCACACACAGATGCTTCCTGGTCATCTCCGGTCCCACGCGCAGCGCCAGCGCGTGCAGCGCGTCCAGCAGCTTGCGTGCGAGCGCGCGCCGCGCCACCGCGCCGCTCGGGCACGCGCAGCGCGTTGTTGAAGACAGACCGGCTCCAACTCACCGTTGCAACGCGGGCACACACAGATGCTTCCTGGTCATCTCCGGTCCCACGCGCAGCGCCAGCGCGTGCAGCGCATCCAGCAGCTTGCGTGCGAGCGCGCGCTGCGCCACCGCGCCGCTCGGGCACGCGCAGCGCGTTGTTGAAGACAGACCGGCTCCAACTCACCGTTGCAACGCGGGCACACACAGATGCTTCCTGGTCATCTCCGGTCCCACGCGCAGCGCCAGCGCGTGCAGCGCGTCCAGCAGCTTGCGTGCGAGCGCGCGCCGCGCCACCGCGCCGCTCGGGCACGCGCAGTGCGTTGTTGAAGACAGACCGGCTCCAACTCACCGTTGCAACGCGGGCACACACAGATGCTTCCTGGTCATCTCCGGTCCCACGCGCAGCGCCAGCGCGTGCAGCGCATCCAGCAGCTTGCGTGCGAGCGCGCGCCGCGCCACCGCGCCGCTCGGGCACGCGCAGCGCGTTGTTGAAGACAGACCGGCTCCAACTCACCGTTGCAACGCGGGCACACACAGATGCTTCCTGGTCATCTCCGGTCCCACGCGCAGCGCCAGCGCGTGCAGCGCATCCAGCAGCTTGCGTGCGAGCGCGCGCCGCGCCACCGCGCCGCTCGGGCACGCGCAGCGCGTTGTTGAAGCGAGGCGCAGCGCTGGCTGCAGGATCGACTTGAGGAACGTGTCCTGAAATCACACATCTTATTAAAACAGGCGACATCATTCCCAGAAAGATTTCTCCGGGAAATAATAAAACCATGCTCATTCTGATCGGCTGCCAAACAACAAATGATTAAATCTGCTCATGAAAAGTGGATGAGGTAACCACCTCCACAGAGGAGGGATGGCGACTGGCCAGCGAGGTAATAACCTCACAAAGAACGCCATTGACAGCTTTGACTCCTACAAATCACCAGGGCCAGATGGAATCTTCCCCGCCCTACTAAAATGGGGTGTAAAACGCATAGACCACCACCATCGTCCTGGGCGCCTGTCTAGCACATGCGTTTGTGCCTAGGCAATGGAGAGAAGTCAAGGTTATCTTCATACCAAAACCAGGTAAAGGACACAACACGGACCCCAATCTGCGTTTCATGCGGTGGTTACCAAGGCTGAAGCCGCGATCAAAAACAAGTCAATGTGTCTAGGCACCTTCATCGACATCGAGAGAGCCTTTGACAAGACTAAATTCACCAGCATAACCGCAGCACTGGCAAGACACGGAGTGAGTGAGGTTATGACGAAATGGATAAACAACATGTTAAGTCAAAGAGTCATCAGGCTCGGGGAAGACAAGAGAAAGCCGGCAAGGGTAGCGAAGGAGCAACGACTTAATCACCAAGCTAAACAACAGTCATCACCACACCATCGGGTATGCTGACGACATAGCGATACTCACAAGTGGCTTCCACGCAAGTACAGTGTGCGACGTCACCCGTTCCGCACTCGCCATGGTGAAACGCTGGTGCAACAACAACGAACGAACTGTTAGTCAACCCAAGGAAGACCGGGCTGGTAATGTTCACCTGCAAACGGAATCTGTGGACCTACCGCCTACCCAGACTGTTCAATACAGAGCTCCAATTGTACGCAGAGGTAAAGTATTTGGGTGTAATACTAGATGCCAAACTTAACTGGAGCAGCCACCATGACAACAAAATCAAAAAAGCTAGTCGCTCTCTGGCAATGCCGTAGAATGGTATGTAGGACTTGGGGGCTAAACCCCAAGATCACTCATTGGCTTTACCAGGCGATAATTCGACCAATAGTAAGCTACGGAGCCGTAGTGTGGTGACCTCGTACCACACTTAACACGGTCGAAGCTAAACTACAACGCCTCCAGAGACTGGCCTGCATGGCGGCTAGTGGCTGCACCATGGACATTCCGCCGCTACACCTCTTCATCAGTCCAAAAGCCCCGGCGTCAGCCATACGGCTCACACACTGATATACTCTACGAGGCTGTAGGTAGGGAAGGAAGGATAGAGGCAGCAACCTCAGTTCGTCTTCGCCAAGAAGTACAAAATCGAACTATACGAAACCCTCCACGAAGGACTTAACCCCAGGAAGTTAAGAATATTCACGGATGGGTCCAAGACAAGGTCAGGCACCGGATCAGGAGTGTTTTCGGAGGACCTAAACATACGAATCTCGACACCATTAGGAATCCATAACACAGTATTCCAGGCAGAGCGTATGGTCACTCAAGCAATCGCCTGCAATAGCCAAGGTTAGGGGATATCCCATCCGCATACTTTCCGACAGTCGATCTGTATTGCAAGCCCTGTAAGGTCACACAACAACGTCTGGGCTGATACACGACACGAGTGCCACAAAATTTTATCAGAGGTATGTACCAACTGCGACATAACCCTGCAATGGATCAAAGGGCACAGCTCCTGAATAACCTGCTCATGAAAACTGATACAGATGCAGATTCTACTACATCAACGAACGAGCACGCTGTTCCTCTCTGTCAAACTAGTTTCTCCATGTCTAAAATGTTTTGAGAGCCCCCACCATGAAACTTGCCAGCACACCTACTAATTAGGGCAGGGTGATAAAGACGACTGGCAGGTGGCAAAGCCCTCAACCCAGTATCTGGAGTCCACTCATACGCCAGACTCGGGGTGTGCATTAACCAGTCTCACTGGAGCGCCAACTCTGGAGTATTCCGGTGTTAAGTTTTACCGCCCGCAAGATTGTGCTGGAGATTTCTCCTGGATTTTCCCCAGGCTACTCTCCCACCACAGAATCAGTTATTCCATCCCTTCCTAGGCCAAAATACTTTTTGATGCCTATAAAAACGTCCCTAGGTTATTTTACCGCATATTTTTTTACATATTCAGAATGGCATACGCATACCCGAATGATGACTATAATCGAAATAATTGGGCTCATTAAAAAAAACGATTGTTTGGTAACGCTGTGGACATAATTTTGGAGGGGTCATAGGGACTGGTGACGCAGTGGTAATTTGTGTACCAAATGAGACGTTTCAATCATACAAAACTTAGTATGGTGGGGAAATTCATAATAAAAATTAAGACCCGGTTGAGAAAAATATTTCGAGATATCTACAATTTTGTAAAAGTTTTTATAATTTTTCATCTATGTTTCAGGCACAAAAAAGAATTTTGGACCAGAAATCTTTTACCATATCCTTACCGTATCCTTCGCGGGGATTGCAATCTGGTAAAATCAAAGAGACAAAAAAAACTCTCCCACCACGTACCCCGATCGCAGTATTACGTTGATCCTATAAAAGCAACAGTCAGATTGTAAATGAGAGACAACGACCTCAGTATCACCAGGTGTCACTGACCTGCAGCTGTTCCATGACCTTGGCATCGCACATGTAGGGCACCAGGTACTTGAGGAGTTGGAGACAGGCCACGGCGCCGCCCTCTAGCGGCGCGGACAGCCGCCGGCGACACGAGGCTATGAGCTCTCCCATGTGGGGGAGGTATTGGAAGATGATCAGCTGCTCGCCGTACATTGCTGAAAGGGAAAGACTTTTTATCTTTTGAAGGCTCAAGTCAAGAAGTCATTTCTATCCTCCTAAAGACTAAAGAAAATACAATGGAATTTGAACCAACCGGCTCGGATAAAAGGTCTGTAAAATAAAATACATTCTATTGATTTATTTGGTCCTTGTATGGGAACCTGGGGCGCAGGAGCTATAGCGTGGACGTCGTAACTTGATTTCCTGACTAAGATTTGAGTACGATCGCGTTTGTTTCCAATGGCATCAACTTCCCAAAAAATCTGTACACATCGTAAAATTAGTCCGTCAGCCACTAATTGAGTGAAGAAAAACATTGGCACCAATAAGCTAAACTGTGTAAATGTCAGAAAATTAAAGACACAAAATACGAAAGTAGGATTGTGCAGTCTACTCACCGACGATAGAAGTGAGGCACTTGATCACCATCGCAGCGTTCCTGTCACCAACAACTTTGCTGTTGGCTATCGAGATCTCGTCAAACTCATCCTGAGCTTCGCCTTCCCACGGCGCCAGGTTATCTTTCCCAATATAGCATAGCGTGAGCATCTTAAGAAGATTCCTCGTGATGTACCTGCAAGTCAATACAGGACCGAGTCTATCAGCCAACCAAATCAAACTCTCTGAACTCATGTCAGAAATCTTGCACAGATTCTGTTCGTCTTCTCGCAAATCTTCGCTTGTGCTCTTAGAAGGGGACCCTACGTCTTGTCTGTTGAAATCTAGGCTCTCACTCCTTCGCCCGTGAGTCTCATTTGCTTTGCCATCGTCATCGGCGAAGTGTAAGTAGCTCGTGAACATGCTCTTCTTTGGGATTTCTATCGATGGAGACATTGGGCCTCGCGTCGGAGTTTCTTGTGTAGGAGTTTCGTCCTTATTGATTAGGACATTCAGTTCTTTGGCGGGCTGCGGTCGGATAGTGGAAGGGCTAAAGTCCTTTGAAGTGAAAACATCTGCCGAAGGCGATGGCGTCTGCATGTTGCCATCATGATTCACGTTCAGAGTATAAGAATCCATGGAGTCAGCGGGAGACTTGCTCCTGCTGCTGCGACTAGGCAGTCGTTCTTTATCCGTTTCAAAGTGGAACAGCTCGTTCTCGCTTCTATTATCAGCGTCTTTCTCTTTAGAATCATTCAGTTCCCCCATTTTATCAACACTGGGCGTCAAGACATGCTCAGAACCGTAGGAAGTATCTGGGGAAAAGATATCAGTAGTCGAGAGGCAACTCTTGAGGTTATCATCAGAGTACCTCGGTTTTTTATTGGCCATGGAGCGGTGATGGCACAGATGTCCTGGGTATCCGACTTCCGTCGTAACATCCTTGTAGCCGCCCACAGCTTCAACCAGATGCTGGGTGAAGTTGTCCAGAAAGCACTGCAGACCTAACCTGACCATCAGTTGTAGGAGGAATATGTGGTGGTACAGCTTGACGACTTTCTGCTTATTGGCCGGTCCAGATGTAGACACAGCGTCAGTATCAGTCAGTTTATGTTGCTCCGGCTTGTCCAAGACGAACTCATCGTCTTCGTAGAGGTTCAGTATATGTTTTAGGAGCTTTTTTCTGGTCGTTTCCGGGCCTAGGGCTTTGCTCATTGTGTCAAAGAGATACCACGCCGCTAGCACTGAGGTATCCTTGTTCGTTAGTAGCTCTATGTAATGCGTCAGAAAGATATCCAGGACATCAAACTCATTAGGGCTAGTCACTTCGTTCAACAGCACGTCTAAATGCGTCACGCATGCCTGTACTTTCCCCTCAGCTATCCTCTGGTTGAAGTAGAGTTTGGTTTTGTCTACATTCTGATATTTCTCGCATTGTATCCCGTCGCAATCGTACATGTACAGGATGTTTAAGTCATTCGCCGCCAGATCGTATTCGTGAAGAGTGCTCAGTAGCTTATAGAGGACGTTGAAAGACGGTGGGAACGGGATGAGATGCTGAGATAGGAGCGGCTGTAGGAGTTGCGACGGCGTTGGTGGAGGTAGACCTTTATCTGATACCACAATCTTCTTCAAAGGCTCGTCTTTTACGGTCACTTCGTTCTTGGAACTCAAGCTGGAAGGCTGCACGTTCAGAAGCAGGGAGGCTACGTAACTAACGCATTTCGGCAGCGCACCGAAGTTGTGCTTTAACACGGTTCTACAGCTGTTGTAGCGTTCCAGAAAATTCCCGCTATTCGTCCTCAAAGGCCGCATGTAGACGTGCATAAATATCTCAACGATTAGACATCCAAGAACCAGCATGTCCTGCCGTCTGCTCTCAGTCACAAACTGCTTGTAAACAGCAGCGTCAGTCGTATAGCGAGTATTGAAACTCCTGTTTTTCCGTTCCTTCAGAACATCCAAGGATGCATCGTTAAACTTCTTCAGATAACCCTGGTCGTACAGAAACATATGGTTGGTAAAGGCCGTGTCGTCATCTTTGACAGTACTGACGCTGTCATTTCTGCTCTCAACTGGAAACCAATTCAGTGTGTTGACATTTTTATGGCGGTCTTTGTCTTCCGCTTTGGAGAAGAAGGAGCTTGTACGGAAGTTGTCTAGAGCTTCTAACGCTTGGATGGACGCGACCGGGTTGAATTCCTTGGGGAGGTAGATGATCCCTTTGCCAAGCTCTGATCTTTGGACCCTGTAGTGTCTGGAATGTGAGGACGAGGACCTGAGGAAGAAAAAGAGTATTTTTGATGAAGATTTTACTAAAATTAAACATTACTACAAGCTATATTATTTTGCTCTATCTATGGGACGTGCAGAAATATCGTCGCTAGCAACGTCTTCTTAGGATGCCTCGTAGAAAGGCAAAACACAAGTCGAGGGTTTTTAATTATTGGTAGTAGGCATGCAAAAATACGCAAGTAGGCACCCCTGAGAAACATGTAATACTGACGATTACGAATATGGGTAAGGACCAAATTCTTGGCCAGCTTAGCTCACTCAATTAAATTTTCTATGAAAGTTTTCCGTTGTGACACGAATATCTACCATACAAGTCTATGGTTAATTTTTTCTTCACAACGGAACTTTTTTCACTTCTTCAGTTTCTATGGCTACCGACTAACCAGGCTAACTACTGGCCAAGAATTTGATGAATATGAATATACCGCCGGGGACTGTAAATACTTGTCAATGCTCGTATGTTCCGTCAACACCATACTCACCTCTCAATACTCGCGTGGTCCTCGCCGGGCTTGGTGCGCGAGCGCGCGCGGCTCGTGCTCTTGTGTCTGCGCACGCGGGCCGGCACGCTCAGCCGCGACACGTGCTGCGGGAGGTGCTGGGACTCCTCTTCATCGTCGGAGACTTCGTCGGAACTGTCCGGCTTCATGGACTTCCCTGGAAGAGGGAACGTTCTGAAGACTCGGTTTAGGTTTTGCGACGCAACAGTAAAAAAGGAAACTATAGGTCTTTGTCGAGGAAAACAAAGGCAAAAGTTGTTACACCCAGCGATTTAAGGCTGTGTGGGTCAGCAGCTGCACGCCGGCGCCGCGACGTAACAGGCTGTTCACACAGGGTCTCCGTTTTACTGTTCCGTTTTATCGTATACGTTTTTTTCATTGATGGCGTATGGAGTTGTATGAGCGACTTCACATATGACACAGTATTCAGTATACAGTAATTGTATCAAATTGTATCCGTTAAAACGGGTACCGTAAATACGGAGACTCTGTGTGAACGGGCTGTTAGGCTGTGTGCCCGTCAACTAGCGAGAGCCACACGTTCTATATGTGACGTCACTACAACATGGCGGACTCACGGCTGGTCCAGTGCAGCGCGGGCGGCGCGGGGCGGGCGGCGCGGGGCGCGCGGGGCGGGTGCGGCGCGGAGAGCAGCTGCACGCCGGCGCCGCGACGTAAGGCTGTGTGCCCGTCCACTAGCGAGAGCCACACGTTCTATATGTGACGTCACTACAACATGGCGGACTCACGGCTGGTCCAGTGCAGCGCGGGCGGCGCGGGGCGGGCAGCGCGGGGCGCGCGGGGCGGGTGCGGCGCGGAGAGCAGCTGCACGCCGGCGCCGCGACGTAAGGCTGTGTGCCCGTCCACTAGCGAGAGCCACACGTTCTATATGTGACGTCACTACAACATGGCGGACTCACGGCTGGTCCAGTGCAGCGCGGGCGGCGCGGGGCGGGCGGCGCGGGGCGCGCGGGGCGGGTGCGGCGCGGAGAGCAGCTGCACGCCGGCGCCGCGACGTACGGCTGTGTGCCCGTCCACTAGCGAGAGCCACACGTTCTATATGTGACGTCACTACAACATGGCGGACTCACGGCTGGTCCAGTGAAGCGCGGGCGGCGCGGGGCGGGCGGCGCGGGGCGCGCGGGGCGGGTGCGGCGCGGAGAGCAGCTGCACGCCGGCGCCGCGACGTAAGGCTGTGTGCCCGTCCACTAGCGAGAGCCACACGTTCTTCGCCTTCACTGAGGCGGGTCCTGACATCCTGTAAGGCAGTCTATGAGAACGGCCGCACATTGAGCCTAGTGGCCGTCACAAGTTGTAGACGAATTCTTTCATACGGACATTTTCTATAGCATCGGCGCACACTGAGCGTTTATTGGCCGCGTCCGAGCCACAGGCCGAGGGAGTGCCTCGCGCTTCAAACTAGTGACCGCATTTAGCGGCGGCCACTGCTGGTCATAATGTACGGCAGAGTGGTTGCATGTTGTGGCAGCCACTGGTGGTCATTATGTGCGGCAGAGTGGTTGTATTTAGTGGCGGCCACTGGTTGTCATTATGTTCGGCAGAGTGATTGCATTTAGTGGCGGCCACTGGTGGTCATAATGTGCGGCAGAGTGGTTGCATTTAGTGGCGGCCACTGGTGGTGGTCATAATGTGCGGCAGAGTGGTAGCATTTAGTGGCGGCCACTGGTGGTCATAATGTGCGGCAGAGTGGTTGCATTTAGTGGCGGCCACTGGTGGATATAATGTGCGGCAGAGTGGTTGCATTTAGTGGCGGCCACTGGTGGTCATAATGTGCGGCAGAGTGGTTGCATTTAGTGGCGGCCACTGGTGGTGGTCATAATGTGCGGCAGAGTGGTAGCATTTAGTGGCGGCCACTGGTGGTCATAATGTGCGGCAGAGTGGTTGCATTTAGTGGCGGCCACTGGTGGATATAATGTGCGGCAGAGTGGTTGCATTTAGTGGCGGCCATTGGTGGTCATAATGTGCGGCAGAGTGGTTGCATTTAGTGGCGGCCATTCGTGATCATAATGTGCGGCAGAGTAGTTGCATTTAGTGCCGGCCACTGGTGGTGGTCATAATGTGCGGCAGAGTGGTTGCATTTAGTGGCGGCCATTGGTGGTCATAATGTGCGGCAGAGTGGTTGCATTTAGTGGCGGCCACTGGTGGTGGTATTTATTTATCGGTACAAAAGAAATTACACAGCATTACAGTAAATACTAATGCACTGCGAAATTTAGGACAGAAAGTACACATAACAACAATCTTAATAACTAACTGAGGACGGACGGTCATCCATTGCTTCACAAAGGTTTTTGCATTTCTCACAAATTAGCCTCCAACTACTGGCAAAAACATCGCAGTCAGAATCCGACTTGAGAAGTGCGTTGATGTAGTGCAAAGCGCGGACCCTTGGTGATTGTCTGTACGCCACAGTGCGCGCTTTAGATGCTGCAAGTAAGTCGCAATGACGAGCTCTGAAATTAAACTTTGCCTGAGACAGAGAAGGGACACGGAGGCGTAACAGCTGCGAGACCAGCTGAGGGCAGTCTGAATCCCCCCGCAATATCCTGCACGCGCCGGTCACGAGTGCATAATTACGCCTCACTTCCAGGGAGTTAAAACCCAGAGTTCTAAGCAAATATTTTGTCGGGTAAAGGAAGGGATAGTACCCATAGATTTTCTTAAATAAAAATCTAAGGAACGTCTTTTGGATTTTCTCCAGAAGCAATAAATGAATGGTATAATGTGCGGCAGACTGGTTGCATTTAGTGGCGGCCATTCGTGGTCATAATGTGCGGCAGAGTGGTTGCATTTAATGGCGGCCACTGGTGGTGGTCATCATGTGCGGCAGAGTGGTTGCATTTAGTGGAGCCATTGGTGGTCATAATGTGCGGCAGAGTGGTTGCATTTAGTGGTGGCCATTGGTGGTGGCCATGGTTCAAATAGGTGGTTCAATAATAAATACAATAGAGCTACATATTTGGTCACAAGGACATGTAAAGTCCTTAAAGGGCCCCAATTCCAATAACCAAAACATTCGATATAATCGATTTTGAAATTGTGCCCACGGTTGTGTATCATCTCATCCCATCTCTGACCCAGAACATGTTTGTCTACTATGAGTGTAAACGGTAATTCATCTGCACACTTACTTGTATCCAAAAGTGATGTCGATCCAATGGTGCAAGTTCTCCGACACGTGCGTGCTCTCCAGGGCTTCCCTGTGCTTCGTTATGAAGTCTTCGGCGCACGTCGCCCATGAAGGAATGCTGAGATCCTGCCAATGTCACTCACCATGATTAGTACAGGTCGACACACGTAAAAAGAGCCCTGGCGGCCATATAAAAAGTATGGCCGCCAGGGTTCTTTTTACATGTGTCGACCTATACAGTGACTACGGCATAGTCTTTAACCCTAGAGTTTTTAACGGCAACATATTTGCCGTCATAAGTAGATGAAACAAAAACGATTGTATTCTGACTGACTTACGGTTCTTTGAATTTGTTAGCAAGTTCGCAAGGGCATTGGGTAATTTCATTTTTGGTACAAGCTTTTATTTCCGACTGTACTTTTCAGTATACCATCATCAACTACTCATTGAGAGGACTATAGCGAGCCCAGATTCAATGGGGTTACGTCAGTTGAATACTGAATTCCCATGGCCACCTTCTGTCTCCATCAGCAGATCAGCTCGATTGCATTGAATTATCATACAACTATACAAATACCTAAAATGTTCAGCTCAATCGAATAACGGCACGTGACCGAAAAATTGATTGCAAATTTTGACGAACAACTTACATACATACGAACAGATCAAGTTAATATAAAGCTGTAAAAATAACAACTATCTTAGGTGGATGGATAGGTAAATGGATGCTGCGACTTGAACGACGAACCACAAACGCTACAAACGTACCGGTAGATCTTCGTGTATGCTCCTGAACACCGCGGGGTCCGTGTAAAACTCTGGGATGCACTCGTCCGGCGTCCACTCCTGCATCCGCTGGATGGACGCCGGATACTCCGCCGGCACCCATTTGTTGCGGACGTGCTTGCAGAGGATCTCTTTCGGGGTTCTGTGAACAAGTTTAGCAGTGCAATCACATTGATTGGAATTTAGATTAGGATGCAATTACATTGACCCATTTTTCGTATGCTAATTTTCAAACGGACGACGTCCACCACACACGCTTACTATAAGGCCTCATAAGAAGGCTCAAAGTCACCCAAAGGGCTATGGAGAGGAAAGGGTCTCGAGTGGCGACCACGTACCGGAAGGCGCGGCGTGGGTAGGCCCCCCCACATTGTGGACTATATGACCTGGTAAAAGTCGCGGGTGTCCGCTGGTTGCGGGTGGCGCGGGACCGGTCACTTTGGAACTCTTTGGGGGAGGTTATGTCCATGGTATGTGTATAGGCTATGTCCAGCAGTGGACGTCTTTGTGTTACATCTAGCTCCTATCATCGGCTACTCCTTGAGACTATGGGTTCTGGTTGTTCAAAGGCCTATAACAATGGGGTCTAAATGTTGTTTCTCTCTCATTAGGCGCCGGATCATACACCGGACGAGCGGCTCGGCCGAACAGGGCTCGGCCTAACGTGCACGCTCAGTGTAGATGTGGCTGGGTGGTGATGTCGGAGAGCGCGTGGGTGAAGTGACGATGACGATACATGAGGTCCAACTGACGGTCGCCCTTCTTCAGCCGGTACTTGGACAAGGTCAGGTCGCGCCGGGTCTTACCTCCTGGCCAGATAGACATAGCAGGTGATGTCGGACAGCGCGTCGGTGACGTGGTGCGGTATCTGCTCGGGACACGTGACGTCATACGTGAGGTCCAGCTGCCGGTCGCCCTTGTTCAGCCGGTACTTGGACTTGGTCAGGTCGCGCCAGTTCTTGCCTGGTAGAAATAAAATTAGAAGTTCATTCTTCAAGTTGTGTTTCACTGGTTCACAGACAAGATATGCACCTTAATACGTGATTAGTACCTTATTAGGTACCTAAACCATCAAAATAGAATCCATCCTGTCATTTCCGAACTTATCCTTAACTCGCAGATAGATAGACCAAATCAATGTTTGCTGTATTTTAATGATAAAAAAACAACATAGTGGGTAATAAATCAAATCCATAAAGGGTCGGGAAAGCGCTACTGATTCTTCCGGAATAGCATAGAATAGGTCCTGACAGGACCGTCCTGTCTCCCATCAGACAGATTGTATGCTTGTTTGCCACACACATGAACAAATATCACACACTTTTGAACTATCAAAAGTTTATTTTTTACATTACAAATGAAGTGTTTGTACTTATCCAATGTGTCATGTTTCACATTTACTTACCTTTATGTGCTAGTTACAGAATGGTAGCACAAAGATGCATAAAAGTACTAGTACTTTTTTTGATTCCACCTAGAAACCAGGTATTATACACTTACCACATCTTGATGAGAAATCAGTGACCCAAGGCACCATGAAGTGTGCTTGTGGGTCCGTGGATGATCTGCCAGCCAAAGTGTTCAAGTGCAGGATATAATCCAGGTTTGATATCCGTCCCCGCACCCACAGCATACACAGCTTCTCAAACTCCACCGTTTCATTCCTCCACCACTCCTCCCCCCACTTCTGATTCTGATTAGTTGTGGCCGCCGTAGCCTGCTTACTCTTGTTTTGCTCATAGATTAGTGAAGCATCCAGAGTGTGAACATTATTTGTAATACCTGGCAGTACCTGTAGCCACAGGTTCTCTGTTAAATAAATATCTTGCAATGTCAGCGCGCCCAGACTGAGCCCTCTGTCACCCATTGCTTTGAAAACATTCAACAACTGATACACTACAAACATTCCGCGCCCATAATTCATATCTAGAAGGTTAGGGCTAAAATTCAAACAGTCTAGCAAGTTGTTTTCATAGTGGCCTCTGTATACTATAAAGTAGTTATTGTCAGTCTCTAGTATGAACATAGCTGCTAATAAATTGACATGGGTTTCATAAGATTTACTGACATGTTTGTTAGGAATGATTTCTTTGTACTCTGTTACCCTACAGCCGTCACTCTTTATCCTAATTATGTTACACCCGTACAGCCGCAGTACAACTTCGGACAGTAGTTGGTCATGCTCCAATAAATTCACTACAGTACTCTCTTTTAAATTCTCGTTGTTCTGGCAGTATTTCTTATAGGACTCCTTCCAAAGATTTCTGTGGTTGTTTTGCGAGACATATTGGAGTAGCTGCGAGAAAGTTAGAGGATTTTCGGGGCTCGCTTCGTGGAGTTTGTAGCGGGGAAGGGGCAGAACCTTGGATACCTTTTTGTTTAGTACCTACAAAAGAAATGGGCGTTAAACATTGCGGGATCCGCGATTTATTGAGTCGTGACAGCTTATGAATAGTTACGTACCCTAATGAATACAGTCCGTAAGGGATAAGGAACACTTTCACCAGGTTGTAAGGCAAAATCTACATTGTTCACTGTGGTATCTACTTCTAAGTTCTTCAGCCATTTCTTAATCCAACTGCTGTGGACTACTACTCTTAACAAATTTGCCGAGGCAGTCGTAAATATGTTCTTATTGTTTATACCTAATTCCTTAACAATATTATCCATCTCTATTAAACTAAAATCTTTTGTTTTGTTTTCCTTGGGGAGGTTAACAAATTTGACATTTCACATTTGTTTTTGACAGATCGATCAGATTAATTGATGTGGCAACACATTGTTAGCAATGTTTACTACATGAATGTAGAATACTCTGGACAGGCTATGGTAATAATAATACCACGTGCGAGCGAGCTGGTAGCATACAAATCTGTATAAGTGTGACAGAAAGAGAAATATCATTCATTGTCCTTGTCATAGTTCCACTTTTGTTTGCCACAACTGATTTAGTTTGAAGTTGTGGCACACAAACTATTACCCGTCCAAATTAAGTAGGTTGTTTATGGCAAGTCATCAGTCATTTTAAGGCGAGTTCTTAATTTAGCTGTATAAGAGCTTTTCCGTCCATCACTGTGATAACATGTACAGCCGGTCCATAGTATTTTACTACGATTAAAGAGTATTGTAATATAGAGGAGGTGACTACGAACGATTGATTACATAGGAATATTCCGAATGTAACCCGTCCTGTTATAAAAGTAATATTATAAATATTATAATGTATCAGTTCAAATATGATGTACTAATTTAACCTAAAATATAATAAATAATAAGCCACAATCATGTTTCAGAATAATAGTCGTAGGTATGCGCTGGTTTCTGTATTGAGGTGTGCAATAGAGAACATTTGTAATGTTGTAACTTGTGTCTGAGATATCAAAGAGTGAATTACATTGTCAAAAGAAGAAATGGAAGTACTATTAAGGCAGCACTCAGTAAATCGGATTTAGGTCAAAATATAATCTCAATAGGTACCTATGCGGTTTGCAGAGGCAAACATGTTAAAATAGCTTTAGGACATATTAGTTTGGTAAAATACAAAAACATTAATGCTCGATGATCCAATTATTTATTCCTATAATCAGCTCGGCGAACCTTGATCCCTATGACAGTTCATACTAGTGACGGGTCGTGTCGATATATCGCAACTTTTTATAGGCAATGGCGTGACTTGCATTCAGCCACATCGATAAACATGTTTTTAAAATATAATCTACATTACTATAATTATAATGCTTGTTATATTTACAAGTATCCGTGTATTTGTATATGGGGTTGCCAATATTCCGATGCAGAGGTAACATGGTCGGACTGTATAATTTTAATGTGAATTAAAATTTTAGTTATAGCAACACTATCTGATCTGTCACTACGCTAGTACTGTCAGTTCGCTACGCCAGTACGAGTGCTAACGCCTTGTATGCGCCACGTGTTTTGTTGTGTCATCGGAATCCTTTGTTTGTTACTATTGTTGTTTTCTGTTTTTGTTATTGTTGCTGTTTTGTTTTTGTTGGTGTTTCAAAATGCCGAAAAGACTGAGAAAAACTGTACTCAACAGTGAAACGCGGGAGTTTGTTGTACGCTTGCGTGACTATTTTGCTCGCGAACAACAAAATGGCGGACCTTTGTTGCCACTTGACAACGTACGCGACCGTGTTGCTGATGCTTTGGGAATTGGCAAAGCTACCGTTTCCCGAATTACAAAGGAGAAGTTCGGCGAATCGTCGATGGAGGAGAACAAACTATCAACTCCAAAGAAGAAAAAACATAATAGGGCACGACCCGTAACTAACCCCGATGATTTCGACATGGCAGCGATACGAAACCATATTTACGGCTATTATTTTCGAGGTGAACTGCCGACTTGCACAAAATTATTAGCGTCGCTGAAATCGGCTGATTTATTTAAAGGTGGATTCACTTCTCTCAGACAGGTTATAAAAAAATGTGGATTTCGTTATGGGAAGTGTGACAAAAGAAAAGTGATAATGGAGCGGAAAGACATTGGATTGATGAGGTGTGATTTTCTACGACAAATAAAAAACATCGAGAACTGGGACAAGGTGGTTTATCTGGACGAAACGTGGCTCAACGCCAATCACTCAGTCTCCAAAACATGGACAGACGACACAGAGAAATCCTGTACCAAAGCACCAGAAGGCAAGGGCCAGCGTTTGATTATCTGCCACGCTGGCACAGCCAAAGGTTTTGTACCTAACTGCTTGTGGGCCTTCAAATCCGTGAAAACAACTGATTATCACGAAGAGATGAATTTTGAGAATTTCAAGAAATGGTTCACAAAACTATTAGACAATTTAAACGAGCCCCACTACATTTTAATGGACAACGCCCCATACCACTCTGTGCAAATTAATAAAGCGCCTACCGCGAACAACAATAAAGGCGAAATAATAGAGTGGCTGCAAAACAATGGTGTGGCAGCTAATACTCAAATGCTGAAAAAGGAATTAGTTAGATTGTTGAACCTTCATAAACAGCAAACAAAGAAGAAATATTTCTTGGATGAGATGGCAAAATCAAAAGGGCACACCGTGATTCGGCTACCGCCCTACCACTGCCAATATAATGCAATCGAAATGATATGGGCGCAGATCAAAGGTGGGTTGATTTGTATTTATTTTAACATGTTTTTATTTAGGTCACTGGTGACTGTCTAGTCGGCTAGTACTATTTAAAGCTATTTTATTTCACTAGCAAATTGCATTTTTATTTTTATCCATGTGCTTATATCAATTACACACTTTTAACGTACAAAATTATGTACTTATAATGTACTTACCCCGATCTCGCTCTTTGACTTTGCATCATTTTTAATCTAAACCATTATTGTTTCAGGTTGTGCAGCCAGGCTTAACACCACTCCGCCATTCACAGCTAATAAAATGCTTACGTTGCTACAAGAGGCATGTAGTCAAGTGACTCCGGACAATTGGAGGAAAGTGGTTGAAAAGACGAAAAAACTATGCTTAGATGATTGGAATCGAGACGTGCGATACGACAATATAGTAGACCAGCCGTTTTTAATAAACATAGGAGAAAGCAGCTGCAGTTCGGATTCCGAGTCTGAGACGCAATCAGTGACATCATTGTCAGATTCAGATTAATTAATGTATATTAAAAAATCATTAATAAACCGCTTTTGTTTTATTTGAGTAGGTATATACAATAAATTTGTTAAATCTCCTTTATTTTATTATCGCAAACAACTTAAATGATTATAAATCTGACACTAAGAGCGTAGGTACTCTATTGATGTATTTTGTACACTCGTTTCCATTTTCGATATTTGTTTATCGATACTTTTCCGCACTAGTCGATATCTTCCAAACGGAGTAACTTTTGCAGGACGTCAACGTAAAGTCTGATTGAGATAATTTCTTGTAAGTGTTAATAATTATTATAATTCCAACGGGATATTATTGTAATTGCATATATCTGCCTAAAATTAATAAATATCATTTTTAGACACCGCCAATTCGATTATAATATAACGGTGACGCTACTACAAGATTGTGTCGTGGGAATAACTGTCAGTGTCATAGGGATCAAGGTTCGCCGAGCTGATTATAGAATATCAAATACCTACCACGCACTCTACAAGCACTCTATCAAAAATACGTTGCTATCTATAGTTATACTGGTACCAAAGTGTAGGAATGTAATAGAACTTGAATGTACTATTTATGGCAACAAATAGCACCAATTCTGAAAACTTTTATCACTGTAAACGTTTTTATTAGATTCATTATTCAACTAAATAAGGTCAGACATTTAATAATGTTCTGTATCAACAACACTTACAAAAAAAAACTATATTAAGTATAATCTTACTTAAATATTTCATAATTTGCCGATTCTAGAAATGTTTTCATAAAGAATCTACTCCATTTTACCAGAGATTCTCTTTATATAACACTTCCAAAGAGCTTCTTTGTACACAATAGCCTGGGTTTCCGGACTCTTTGCTGCTACAATTCCTCTGCCTACAACTGCTATGTCTGCACCCTTATCCAGAATAACTTTTTCAGGTGTGTTGTAAATCTGGCCAAGGCTGTCCCCCGAGGTTTCCAGCTGAACTCCAGGTGTCAGCTGGATCAGACCTGGATCCTTGAAAGTGTCTTTAGTTTGACAAACAAAACCGGTGATTAGGTCGGGATACCTTGATGACATTTCTACTGTCGCTTTGGTGTAGTCCGGTGTGATAAGATTGCCCTGAAAATAAAGCTTTGAGTGAAAATTACGATATTAAATTATTAATTTCTATCCTCATGCTGCCCACCAAAAATTTGGTCACTGAAATTTTTAATCAAGTTACTTAGAAAACAGTGTCCAATTTGTGTTGGTACAAAAGGTCTAAATTTCATTGGAATTGCGTGTACATTACGTTGCAAATTGGGCAGCATGTAGCTATGCCATTTAATTTAGTTTTTTGATAAATACCTCACTGCTCATCTCAGCCAGTAAGAAGACACCCCTGCTGACTCCATTTGTAGAACCATTCAAGGCTTTCAAAATGCCCTCCCCAGGCAAAGAATGTACTGTCACACAATCAGCCCACTCCCCAACTTTATACATCCCTTTCAAATACTGCAGAGACACAGTGTTGCCAATGTCAGCAAATTTTCTGTCCTCCAATATTAAAAAGTTGAATCTCTGAGCCAGATGCTTGAGTTGTGTTACAAAATCAGAATTGAAATCTTCAATGATATCAACATGAGTCTTGACAAGACAGACATGCTCTCCTACTTTCTCCACTAGGTCTAGGATTTTAGCGGTGGATGTCAAATCCACTGAGATACAGAGGTTGGTTTTCTTCTGTGCAATTATTTGGAACAGCTGCTTTGCAATCTGATTTGTAGCCAGCTCTGCTCTCTTTTCAAAGGGCATTGCAGTCCTATCTGCGGGATCCTCTGAAAATAACCAAATTTTTATTAAGTTTCACTTTTGATTAGATAATCAAAGATTGCTTAAAATAAACTAAAAGCAGAATCTC
The DNA here is from genome assembly GCA_945867215.1 of Epinotia demarniana. Lineage (NCBI taxonomy): Eukaryota > Metazoa > Arthropoda > Insecta > Lepidoptera > Tortricidae > Epinotia > Epinotia demarniana. Next base: position 26,187,599 of record OX244268.1, read on the forward strand.
AATAATTAATAATAATCCGTACATACTAGTAGATGGTGCTTTAGTAGTTCTGAAATACTCTAAAACATTTTCAGCAGTTTCAGTTGTAATTTTACTGTGCTTCACCAAGATTTCAATCAATTTTGTCATTGTAAACAATGCCTTCATTTGAACACCATTTGATTCCAGGTTCTGGCGGCCACCTTGTTCCCTGTCCAGTATAATGACCGATTCCTCAGCTTTGAGACCTTCTTGGCGCAAATCTTTTACAGTTTCCAAAACGCTGGATCCAGAAGTCACTACATCTTCTATAATGAGGCAGGTTTCTCCAGACTTATAATGCCCTTCAATCATTTTCTTCGTACCATACCCTTTCGCTTCTTTACGCCTCATGAGCATGGGCTTCTTGGCTTGGACACTAAGCAAGGTAGCAACTGGTAGAGCAGTGTACGGTACACCGCATAAATGATGACAATTACTGCTTTTTACGGCGAAGTCGTACAGTAAATTCGATATTAACTCCTGTAAAAATTAAAATATAATACAGTTTATGAAGTTCGTTTACGTTTCACGAGAAATGAGATAATTTAATGGATATAATTACCATCACATCGGGATAACTGACTATAACCCTCAAGTCAAAGTACACCGGCGTCTTTATTCCGCTCTTGGTCATGAAGTCACCAAACTTCACGGCATCGATACTAAACAGTTTGACCGCTAACTCTTCGTGATTATTTTCGTAAACCATCTTTTAGTTTTAATTTATTTTTATGAAGATAAACTTGCGCACAACACGTGAACATATATAGTACTCTTTGACGTGAACATGACACTTGGACTTGGCAGTGACACTGACACTAGCTAGTGCTACAGTGCTAGTGCTAGTGAAGTGACGTATTGACATGACAGAAAATAGGAGCCAATAATGCACGGCCCAATAATGTACAGCCTGATAATCGGCGTCCACTTTTTGTGGACGCGGATTATCGGGTCGTGCACTATCAGGGCGGACAAAAATGGCTTGCCATTAGCGAATTCTGTCTTAGGTCGGTTAGGTTAGGGTTCACTTGTGTCCCTCAGACCAGAAATAGACACCCCGCTAAGCGGGGTGGCGTTGACTCGCTGGAAATTTTCAGTCTGCACAGATAATGTACAGCCTGATAATCCGAAACCACAGGGACTCGGATTATTGGGCCGTGCATTAACACCTTGTACAAAATTGGCTTCCAATTATTGCCCGGGACCAAGTTTGCTCAGGGTGATAATGCACAGCCCAATAATGTACAGCCTGATAATCCGCGTCGACTTTTTGTGGATTCGGATTATTGGGTCGTGCATTATCAGCCCGGACAAAATTGGCTTCCAATTATTGCCCTGGACCAAGTTTGCTCAGGGTGATAATGCACGGCCCAATAATATACAGCCTGATAATCCACGTACGGTATGGACGCGAATTATTGGGCTGTACATTATTTGGCCGTGCATTATCATGGCTGTACTCCTTAGAGCATACATGCTCTAAGCTGTACTCATGTAGGTGCTACCGCGAAGTGAAAACGAATTTCGTTCGAATATCTCCCTCGCTGTCAATCAAACTTGCAAGTGCGACAGAGACGGAGATACACGAGCGAACTTCGTTTTCATTTCGCGGTAGGCCCTCAGAGTGCACTACTGGTTGCAGAAAGTATCTTTAAAATTCACATTCTACTGATTGTGTGATGGTTGTAGTATCTCTTTCATGATTTTACTTAAAACGTATCTTCATTGAATAAAACCTATCACGTATTTTAGTTACTGAAATACATAGAAGTTTTTTTCTAGGGACTTTTTTTATGAAGTTATAGTTTTTTTATACGGTGGTAGTACTATAAATCTCCAATGTCATTCACAATGTCATTCACACATACATAAAATCACTCATCCCTTTTCATTCGTTCATTCCCTAATTAATCCATTCATTTCGGTCAATAGAATAGTTCAGTTCACAGAGTACTTTTCTATTCTATGTTCAATTGTTCAGTTCAGTTGTTTTGTTGTGAGTGATAGGTGGTGCTGTGTTTGTGGTGTTGTAATATTTTATATCGGCAAATTACTGCAAAAATACCAGCAGATGGATACTACAGTATAGTTATTTCCGTAAGTTTATTATTCCCAAAAGTAATTATATCTATTCAAATATTATTTAATGTGTACTAAGGAAAAAAGTGAACTTTTTCGCGCCAGAAAATCTTATTTTTCCCTTCTAAAACTCCTTAAAAGTCCAAAAATATCTTCTTCTCTGCTATTATTATTACTTCATTACATTCCGGTCCGTATTTAGACACCCAGGTAGATTTTGAATCAATGCAAGGGTACGGTTTGCCCACCCTCGAATCGGTCCGAAGTGGGGAGGGGTCCCCTCCAATAGGGGAAGCTGGGGTAGACAAAGGGTACTAACCCCTATTCGGAGGGGAGCTTCGGCCTGTGGCGACGCTCGTTGGTAGGAATTAGTAAGGGGGAGCACCATTTTAACCTCTTTTTTTGTGCGCACGGGACGGCGGAAAGTTTTATTACTTTTACTTTTAAAAGTAGTTTGTTTCAAGGTCTTTCGTGTTTTCAGGACTTGGGATTCCTGAAATTTTGCGCAATGGCGCAAATTGAAGGTGAGAGCTGGTTTAGGTTGTAGTTAATAATTTTATTTATTTGTCTCCTAGAGCACAGGTACAAGATGTATCATATCTAATTACTATTACTATGATCATCAATCCCTTTCGATTAATTACGTACTAATGTATCTTACCATCTACCTTCATGTCTGAATAGAGTATTTTTCAATTCATACATAATTCTTATCTACAATTATTTTAATGTGTAACTATTAACTAGTCATAAAATTAATATCTAGCATATTTTTTGACTCTTTGCAGTTATTTTTATGTAATTCAGCAACTTTTGAACCCCTACAAAATAAATTATTGTATAAAAACTACAAACTTGTTAACTGTTTCTCTATAATAAAATATTTGAAAGGATTAAAGGTACTACTCAGTGTTATTTGGATGTTATTTTGATCAGTTAATAATATGTCAATGAAATTTATAATATCATAAATACCTTCAATGTAATTAAATATACGATTTTTATTTATGTATATGATTTAAGAAAAATCAGTCACCTTCTTTGTTTTCAATCATTTCTAGAAAAAAATGGTTGGTTTGAGTAAATAGCATATTCCAAAATGTGGACAAAATTCACTAAAAATACCACCAACCTACATTCAAACTGTTTCAGATCATACTTTTTGGGACATTCTATATAAATACCTTATCTCCTATAGTTTCAATGTAGGTTATTGAATCTATTTTACAAGTGAAAACACCTCATTAACTCTATCTCCAAAACAAACCTATCATTACAAATCTAACCCTCCGCCCAGATCCCGAGTACATAGACATGGAATTCACTCTGAAGCTCAGTCTCCTGGCTAAGAGCAAGCGGGCCATCATTGTCCGGAGCCCCGCCGGTGTCACGGAGTACCGCTGCGTGGAGTGCCCCCTGGGCTTCAATGATAAGAGTGACATGGAACAGCATCTCAGTGTGCATAATAAGGAGTACAGGTTTCTTTGCGGGATCTGTGGGACTGCGTAAGTTGGACTTTTTTTTGAGGCTATATGGGGTGGAACGAAACAGTTGAACATGAAGGGAAAACTCATGAATACCATTTTGAATGCTTAGTTTCTCGAAAGAAATTGCTGTATTGCTAACATTCATCAAACTTATTTAGGTAATAAAACTGTTTGTGACAAAGAATAAAACACATTTTTAATGATTAAGGGAGCCAGGAAACAGGATCATCCTACATGTCCTATTTTTATTACGTCCTTTATTTTTTCATCCTGAGATATGTTTTTTTACATTTTTACACATTAAACATTTGCCAAGGCTTCCTTTCCTTTTCCTTTTAGTAAATGATCACTTTAGTACTACATAAATATACATTATTGCACTCTTCATTTAGTATAGTCAACAGGGAAAGTAGATGATCATTATAGTACCTTGTCACTTTCACTGTTACGTTAAGTGCGATAAACTACTAAAACGATCATCTATATTTGTTTATGTAGCAAGCTTTTGATTATCAGCTCATGTTCTCAGTCTGTGACGGACTAAGACACCATTGATTAACCATTAAGCCTTCTTTTAGGTTGAAACGGAAAGAGCACCTGGACAGGCACACCCTGGAGCACAAGGAGGTGAGGCCTCACGTCTGCCCGGACTGCGGCAAGGGCTTCAAGAGGAAGGAGCACCTGAACATACACCGCACCATACACAGCGGAGAGAAGAACCACACCTGCCCACTTTGTGACAAATGTGAGTTTTTATTTGTTTATTCGCGGTTTTAAATTTTATTTTTCGTTCTTCAATTGTTTCTGTATCAGCCTGTCCAGCAGACACATAGGCCTCCTCTAACATTTTCCATTTTTGTCTGTCTTTGGCCAATCTTGTCCATAATGGCCCAGCGATGTCTTCCACTTCTTCTAGTGGTGTCAATCCTGGGAGTTCACTCCATCACAACCTTGGTCCACTTGTCTGTTTTTTCTCTTAATATGTGACCTGCCCATCGCCACTTTAATTGCTTGATTTTCTTTGTTACATCCTCCAATCCTGTGAGTTTCCTCTCTCTTTTTGTGTACCTTTCTATATCTCAGGATGCTGCGCTCCATACTCCTCTGAGTCATTGCCCATGTTTGGCATCCATTGGACATTATTGGTAGAATGCATGTGTTGAAAAGTCTTCTTTTTACTTTCATAGTGTATTGCTTGGTTTTCATTACTTATTACTGATTAAGTGTGAGTATGTTTAGATTAAATTTACATCCTAGACTTGCACAGTTGCACACCCTGAATTTTGTAAACGCATTGCAGTAGCGTGGCGTCTATAGAACTCGATTGCCACTCTGGGTGGGCCAAGTTTGAAATATTGTTTATTTTTTATTTATTTATTTCATTGCATGTTTGAGAAAAGCACTACATGCCTCGGCGTGGAAAAGGGTGGCCAGCCTCATAAATATCAATCTATATGTACTCGGCCGGCAACCCTTAGTTCCCGGCCTCTGTAGTAATGTACTATTAATATGGCAAAAAAGCCGTGAAGTATTTTCGTGACTTATTTCTACTGTTCTCTACTACCAATAGGTATGCACGACACAACTTTCAGTATTACAAATTAGGTTACGCTGATCGCTCATCACCACACGGGCCGTGCGTTTGTATGTCACGAACTCACCCACACTCGTATTGACAAAATACTCCGTTTCCAGCGTTCTACAGGAAGGACCACCTACAGAAGCACCTCCAAACCCACAACAAGTTATTCATAGAACAGAACATTTACCCTCTCAGCGACCAAGAGCTGCTAGGCATTAAGCAGGAGGTCACGGATGAAGAGCAGACAGACGACATGATGCTAGAGGTGAGTGTCAAAGGTCATTTTTAAATTAACTAGCCTCTGCGTGACTCGAAGTAAACTCGAAAATTATTATTAATCCAATAGAAAGACGGTAAAAGAATATGCCTAGTGACGAAAATCCCATTCAGACGACGGCGGTGCCGAACACGACGGGGCGCGGCGTCTATTAGTGACATCACAATCTGCAAGCGTCATTGTTTCATATTAATTATTTATTGACAAATACATTTACGTACGTGACATTACAGAATACATTACATTCATATGAAGTTGCGTTTTGCATGAAAGGAACAGAACATACCCCTTCTTAAAACTTTGGACACTTATAACTTCGTGATTATTTAACCTTTTGCGTTGTTTTTTTTCTCCATTAGGGTATATTTTTAATCCTTTTTCGAGAAAATATGACATTATGGTTGATTTTGTTTAGTGTCTACACCCCTATTTGCAAGATTAGACGGATTGCTCTGAGCTTAGAAACATCTAATAGACCCTATACTAACCTATAGTCAAAACCAACGGCACCCTAAAAATGCGACAACTATTGAAAAGCAATTCGAACTGGAATTCGGAATATCGGGGGGATAACGATTTTTTTACCAACAACTAGTTTTAGCTTGCGCCCAATTTCTTTTTTCGGCCGCCCCTCCCTTGCGATGGGGGAAAAAACTCCCCTCGCCACAACCGACTTGGCACAGTCGCGCGTAAAACACGCGTTTTTGGAACTTGTGCCTTGGGGATAAAACTCAAAGTTGTGTGGACATTTTACGATCTAACGACACAACATGGTGACCTAAAATGTTGTATCTTCATACGACACACATGGTAACTTGGGGCTTTTTAAATCAGTGGCGTTGTGAAGACTTGTTATTTGTGTTTGTGAACAATATTTGATCGTGGTACTTGAACTTAGGTTTTCGGCCGTTATTCTTTTATCTGTATCTCATATTTAGAGCCGATCAACTTATACAGTCAGCAGCAGAAGTTGCGAAACTTTCATCTCGCTTTAATTTTTTTTTGTTACTTGTTGGTCACCTTTTAAAACTGCGATGTATGGGTTTTAAATCACCAAATGTGGGGTTTTCTTGTAAATACCAGGAATTTGAATAGACGTGTTTTAATATTGATATTTTATATTTAGTGATTGACATGTTTTAGATTTCTTAGTGCAATTGTAAATTATTGTATACCGTACAGCGGTTGATTGTGAAACACGCAACACACACGTGACACACATAACATCTTCTGTGCTCGCACAATTTGATAATTAATGATTTCTGGTTCTGATTCAAAGTTCGACCCCTTTTTATCCGACTGCAGAAGTAGAGGAGGGTTTTTGTATGGACCATCTTCTACGCACGTTAGCACTCCGTATTGTAACATTTTTTTCTGAGAAACTCATTAATTTTGTCTTTTGGCTAACGTTACAGAATAACCACAAATGACGTCATTTGGAGCGAATTGATTGATTAAAACTTTATTCATTCCCACAACATATATGGTATCGATAATACGAAATTAATTACAATGAAGGTAAAAGAAAATGATAGACATGCAAAAAGTACATTCTAAAGAAGCTATGTGTGATGAGTCGTGGCTAATTCTAACATAGTACATTGGCCCTGTCAAAAAATGACGACGGTCGCCAGAGCTTCCACGGTTAAGGTGTGTTAAGAGAGTCAGACTGTTATATGCAGGTCTAACTCTTAAAACAAATCTCTTCCCGCTGTCAAAACAACTTATCCCCAAATCAATAAACGGTCGGCAACGCGCTTGTGCCTCGTCCGTCACATGTGTCCATAGACTCCGACGTCGGCTTACCAACGAGCAGACCTTGTTTGCCCCAATCGTGGTATAAATCTGACGCTGCTCACAAAAAGTGTGTAGCATTGTTAAAGCCTTAAATTTTCGGTCACGTCAGCAGTTATTGAGCGCCATGCCTTATTAAAACATTTGAGTATGTTGTCATGTCGCTTAAATTTCCCAATACCGTCGCAGTCCCCTACCGCGGCTGTATTTTCCCTACTGTCGTGCTAAACCAAAAGGTTATATAACTATGTAAATCGTTTGACGAAACGACATTTTAATTTAGCAAGGTTGTGCTCTAAATGGGAGGGAATGACGTCAGGTGGTATTTGAGCATGTGTGTGTAACTGTGTAACGTAATGTTCGTGATCCGATACTGCTGGTCGCTTTCACGGAGCGGAGGAGGAAACAATTTCCCAAGGGAAGGAGTTGGGAGGCCGTGTATATATGTACATGGGTGAAGTCCTAGGCAAAATCTATTTCAAAGTAAAGTACTTTAGCTTGGGGGGTATTCATAAATTACGTCATTTCAAAACAGGGGGGGTCTGGCCATTGGATGACGATAGTCATTTTATTAAATGGACCCTTTTCAAGGAATAACTGGATGATGATAGGGGGGGGGGGGGGGGGTCCAAAATCGACAAAAACCGATGACGTAATTTATGGACAACATTCCTTTAAACTCCACTACTTGCTCTGTAAGTAAATACGTGGTGTTGAGTTCCTAATGGCGAGTAAGGTAGCCAGAACTCCTATTTGTTCCTAATGGATCGTCAAATCATTAAAGAGTAGGCAAATAGCTTGTGGTTCTTCCAGTGTCGCAAGCGTCCATAGGCAACGACGTCTGCTTACCGTCAGGCAAGCCGTATGCGTCTTTGCCACTGTCGTAGCATAAGGCTTACCGACCCAAAGCGAATCTTGGCCACCGATGACTGCCGCCTCGCCTTATCTTGCAATCCCAGGATGAAATGTTCCTAATGTTCTCCCAGGTCCCTGACACGACCTTGTGCGAGCCTTTGGACCCGGAGCGGCCTCACGCGTGCCCCGTCTGCCACAAGCGGTTCAAGCGGAAAGACCACCTCAAGCTGCACAGCGTCAGCCACCTCGCGAGAGACAAGCCCTGCCCACACTGCGGGAAAGGTAAGTGTCATAGTTTAGCGATCATCTACTAGGTTCATTGACGAAGTAAAACAAAAACATGAACACCTGGAATTGCACCTGGAACAATTTAGCGACCTCCCGAGACGTAGTTATAATCAAGGACTGATATACTCATACTCACCATCATCTGGATTGCACCTGGATCTACACCTGGATTAAGATCTGTAAGATTACCTGATAAAACTCGTGGAACATGACCTGGAACATCGCCAGCAACATTAACGTATACATCTGGAAAGTGACCTGGAAGACCTGGGACCTTCGGCTTCCGTTTTTATTACAAGATACAAGCTTTTCAGAAATAGGGCCCTGATAAACTCGCTTAAGCAGACGCAATCCTAGCCAAATCGGGACACCAATATCACTTAAAAAAAAATCGAAGCGCCACCAAAATGCCTGTGATATTCCGGTAAGCAACGTCCTTCGAGTCGCCACTGATCCATATAGTAGCAGTATTCATAAACTCACGACTTAATTCCCAACAGGGGTAGACAGGAAATTTAATAGATTAATCTATTCCAGCAGTTTGTGTAGGTTCAAAGGATTAAATGGGGGCCTTTGGTGTCCAACCCCATGTCCACCCAAGGGAAGAAAGGGGGTGGTAGGTCTAAACCCGACACCACAAGGGGTGCTGTTCTAATTAGGTTCCCGTTTAGACAGTTATGTCGCCTAAATTATATCTCTAGATTTAGATTAATTCTTTACAGGATAAAAATCCATACTAATATTATAAATGGGAAAGTGAGTGTGTTTGTTTGTTTGTCCGTCTTTCACGGCAAAACGGAGCGACGAATTGACGTGATTTTTTAAGCAGAGATAGTTGAAGGGATGCAGGGTGACACAGGGTAGTTTTTATCCCCGAAATCATCCCCTAAGGGGGGTGAAATGAGGGGGGGGGGGTAAAAGTTTGTATGGAGTTGCGATATAAACGAGTTCCACGCGGACGGAGTCGCGGGCAGAAGCTAGTTATAATATAAATTTGCATAAATGTCAATCTTATGTATGTATGTTAATCTTTAAGGTATTTGTTATATTGGCCTTAGATGCCTGAATTGAATGAAATATGATTACTATAAATAATAAATAAATATTAGGGGACAATCTTACACAAATTGAGCTAGCCACTTAGTAAGGTCAATAAGGCTTGTGTTGCGGGTACTAGACGACGATATATTAAATAGATATAAATACTCAAATACATAGAAAACATCAAAAACTCGGAAACAAATAATCATGCTCATCACACAAATATTTGCCCTTACCGGTATTCGAACCCAGGACCTTCAGCTTCGTAGACAGCGTCACGACCCACTATAGGCTTACCGGTCGTCAAAATTGTGATTATTAGAGAGCGATGTACGCTGGTACGGTACGGACTACAGCGTAGCCCGGCGTAGTGAACAAACGCCATTTTTCTCGAATTTCGTATGAAGACAGTTGAGATTGGAAAGGGAAGAGGGTGGTTTTATCCCAAAAATCATCCCTTAAAGGGGTGGAAAGGGCGTCTGGGAAGTCTAATAGCATATTTGCCCTGATATTGTACACAGTCTTAATCCCTTAAGCTGATTAACGATTATACGCGGATAAAGTCGCGAGCAAAATCTAGTATGTTACTTATACATTTCTCACTACCCCTGCCTGTTGTCCTTTTGACACCTTCTGTGACGTCATTGGTGCCCTATTTCGCCACGAATAGGCCCCACCCTCCACAATTACGTCGGCTACGTAAATGAAATTACCACGTAACCAGCCTGTAGGTACATTTAAATCCTCGGGAACCCTTATGAAAGTGTATTCGCCAGTGTACTACACAATTCACCCAGATAGCGAACGAATGGATGCGGTGAGAACTATGTATGTATGGTGTAGAAACTGCCCGCGACTCCGTCCGCGTGGTACTCGGTTATGTCTTAGCTCCATACAAAATTTCACCCCCCATTTCTCCCCCTTTGGGGATGATTTCCGCGATATAAACTATTCTACTTCCTTCCCCGGTATTCAATGTCACCATACCAAATTTCAACTCAATCGGTTCAGCGGTTTTAGCGTGAAGACAGACACAGTTTCGCAGTTATAATATTATGGATATAGTTCAATGAAACGGCATAAAATTCTATAAAAGGCATTTTTTTTGCAATCGGACGAAACTAAGATTATAAAAATCTGTTGAGTTGGACCAGCTCGTGATTCTGTGCAATATGTACCCTAAATTTCGTACAAAAATTCGACTTAGATGCGAAAATTCCATAGTATTGTCATTCAATGGAATAATATTGTAGGACACTGTTGGAAATTGCGCGAATACAACATAAGTTCGAGCAGAGTAAAGGTGCGTACACACCAAGCCAACGAATGGCTATGTATCTCACTCTAGCAAATAGCTGTCACATAAATGCTTCGCATTCGTTGGTCGTTCGTTTGCTCAGTGTGTACCCACCATTAGTAGCACCGAAGCGGTTTCCATTCTCTATAAGTCTCACTGTATGTTGAATAGGTATATAGTATTACAGCGAGCCCCCAAAAGGGTTCCTCTCGGGCTAAGAAGGGATTAGCCCCCCACCTTTTGCCGAAAGTGGAACTAAGCCAATCTATATACAACTATGTTGTATGTGTAACGGTAGTTCTAAACCTCTATAGTCTGCTGTCTTCCTGTCATCGCTAATTACTTATTTTACACTATTGAAGATATCAAGTTATGGAAAGCAATAGACATTTGTTTACCAACAGATTCAAACAGGATTTGAATGGAAGCATTGCCATTCTTTTGTCATATAATAGACATATTGGTGAAGTCATTCCAGGTGTCCGACCTTAGAGACTATCTTCTGCAGTTTAAACAACTGGTTCTACTTTCCGGTAGATATTCACGTTAGACGTATCCAAATCGTATACAAATTACGAGTATCTATACTTTGCATTCTAAAAATCAAAATGAATTATTTATTCCGCAAATAGGCCATAGGGGCAGTTTTGTGTACACGTCAAACGGTAATTTACAATAATATAATATACCTAATCATTTAAATTTTGCAGTTTAAGGACCGATATAAACGGTTATTAAACTAAATTTCACTGAATAAAACAGTACAAAATGGCAAATTATTATCCATTACATTGAATATAAGGTCGTTATCATTAAGAGTCCGCAGTAAGCTCGATTCTCCATATAAACGTAGTTACGCTCTCATTTTAAAACTACGAGTTGGATTGTAACGAAACTTTGCATGTACAATGAAATGAGGTATATCTATGTCTGAAATTAGTTTACGTAGCTTCAGATACCATAATTAAAAAAATACAGCGAATTTAAGTTTTTCATACAAAACTAGTTTATGCTGTATTTACTTTGTTTTATAAATTGGAACTATATAAACTAATTACAGACATAGATATACCTCATGTCATTGTATATGCAAAGTTTCGTCACAATCCAACACGTAGTTTTAAAATGAGAGCGTAACTACGTTTGTATGGGAAGGTGAAATTCGGCCGAGCTTACTGCGGCCTCTTAAGGGGCTACCCGAGGTTTTCATCGATCTTTGACAAGTTTTGAATCGTATCTCCTACTTTTGCACTACAGATAGAAGTATAAATCAAACGGTTATCGGTTCTTCAATCTTTTATCTCCATTTTAGTCCACCGGATTTTGAAACAGATGATTACTTAATTTTGTATGATTTGTTTAAACATTGTCTAAAAAAACACTTATTTCGTATCTCTATTGACGTGAAAGATCTAACATATTGGAAATCTACATATTTGGATTCGTCTGTGACGTCTCCAAAAACTGGTCCAGGGTTTTCATTTTAAACCAATTAACACAAAAGTTATGGCCAGAAAACCGGTTTTTTGGCCTAAGATTGTTCAACTTTGATGCCAAACATCTCGAAAACAATGAACTTTGAAGTAAATATGGGATACTATATTGCTTAAAGCCGTTGTTATTAATATAATAAGCTACAAAGAACATAAGACACGCCGCGGTGGCGAGGTTGCAGCACACTGCTGAGACTGTCCCATTGCCACCTTTTTTTTGTAACTTTATTGTAAATTTGTGTACCTACTTATTGAGTTTTCTGTGGCAATAAAATTATTTTCTTTCTTCTTTCTTTCTTTCTTTCTTTCTATAAGAAAAAGGGATTCAGATCGAAGGTCATTGGCGCATGGGAGCCCCTTAACAAGAAGATAATGATATTAATTCAGTAATCCAGAGATATATAACGTCACTAAGCGTCCAAATACAATCCAAGTCCGATACAATTAATATTTATTCTAATATTCTTAAAGATGTATACGGTGTCTAAGCGTCAAACAAAAAAAGTAACATTCATGTACTATTGTCAGAGATGTACAGAGTCAATAACTTAGGGAAAGTATCCAGCACAGCTGTTTAGGGGAGCGAAATTGTGTGCGAAAAAAATCCCAGCATCGCTCACGCATCTTCCTGTTGGTGGATGTTCCTCGTACACCGTGCACTGTTTTGCTGCCCCGCACAGATCTGGTTGATACTCACCCCATCCTTATGACTACTAAAAGTGCAATGGAACGTAGTTGTGCCATACTGCCCCTAATTTTAACAAAAGCCGCCCCAGTGGCTTAATTACTAGCGAATGTACAAGAAAATGCTATTAGGCGGTTAGTAGCTAGCTCTCTATCGCTGCCATTAAATTGCGCTTTTTAATATACTTTTATCAAACCTATTCTATGACGTTGGACGTATAACACCCCCGGGGATGAATAGTACACCCAGGGCGGCAAAGCAAAAAAAAACTCTGATCGCAGGTATTTGAAGCGAAAGCATTGGCGATAAATATATCTGAGGAAAGCAAGCTTTACTACCACCTGCAGTGAGTACAAAATTTTACGTCACCCCTTGACTAGCGGGCGGGCGACTTTATCGCCAGGTGTAACGTCAAAATACTTATAGGACAAAACATAGAAGCGTTCAACCTTAGTCTGCCCTTTCGCTCCACAAAATCGTCCGTTTATAAACCTGAAGACGATATCCTCAAATAACTTGCTAAGCCGCGTGTCCATCGCTACACGACCAAAACCCTTGAATAATCCCTCGGAAACTTGAAATCAATATTCAATATACTCGAGACGGGTTAGCTTAGGCGACCTTTCAGTCCCCCTTAGTCTAGGGGAGATCCCCCATGGGCCAATCGAGGGGGCAACACAGTAGGGGTAACATACCACAAGCCCCACGCAAATATAGACATTAAATCCTTTGTGATACAGGCCAGTATCGTGTGAGAGTGTTTGGTATGTGCTCTATAGTGGACTTAGGGGCTTGGAGCTTGGAAATCTAATTTATTTTAAGGAGGGGTGACTTGGTAGGGGCGAGTTTTTGTGAAGACTCGTTGGTCCGGTTTTGGGATGTTCTTCGTTCGAAGTTGTTTCTTTTACAAATAAAATATGGTTAAAATATGTATGTCATTCAGTTTTACATCTTACTTACAATCTGGGGCGTAATTTGGCTTTCTTGACATGATATGAACTATAGTGTCCCATTAGTGAAGAAATCTTAGTCGGCAGCATTTTTTTTTAACCCCCGAGGTAAAATGAGCGGTGTTATAAGTTTAACGTGTCTGTGCATATGTTTCTTTCTGTCGCAACGTAGCTCCTAAAAAGTAAAAGTTTGTATGGAGCCGCGATATAAACGAGTTCCACGCGGACGGTGTCGCGGGCAGAAGCTGTACTTAAATACATCATATTATACTCGTAAATACTTGAACCCGTGAGATGACTTGTGTTCACAAATATTAATGCTCATCACTCTAATATAGCTTTCACCGGGAGTTAAACCCAGGGCCTTTAGCTTCGTAGGCAGGGTCACCACCCACTAGGGTAAACCGGTCGTCAAAAGTTGAAGTGGGCATGTTGTAATTTTCGTGGTTCTATACCACATCCAATGGCTGTTGTAAAAAACCGGCCAAGTGCGAGTCGGACCCGCGCACGGAGGGTTCCCTGCCATTATCTATAAAAACAGCAAAAAACACGTTCGTTATATTTGAGCCCCCCTTAAATATGTGTTTTATTTTGTTTTTAGTATTTGTTGTTATAGCGGCAGTATAAATGTATATACATCATTTGTGAAAATTTCAACTGTCTAGCCATCGCAATTCTTGAGATACATCCTGCTGACAGACAGCGGGACGGGCGGACAGACAGCGAAATCTTAGTAATAGGGTCCCGATTTTACCCTTTGGCTACGGAACCTTTAAAAGCGACGTCGAATTGCGCCGCGGGTGTGCGAATGTTTCGTAAAAGTGTCATCATTTAAAAATGCGTCGGGGGTTGATAAAATAACAACATGAATTTGTTTTGTACTCGCAGTGTACTCCGAAGTTATAATAAAAATAGCACCTTGACTTTTATCCTTAACACTTTCGCAGCCGGACTAAAAATGGACCAATACACCAGAAACCGACAGAACTCGCTAGGCGTGTAGGTTCATACTACTGCCCGCCTAGCGGGCTGAGCCGGCATCTAAGCAAACATTACGAGTGCCTACAAAGCGGGGTCATGGTTGCGAACGTGTCAACAGTTACCATCAACAGGCTTTTTTCCGACATGTTGGGCATATTTACCACAACATCTGCCACGTATATAATCAACAGCGGCACCAGTTAACGATTTTTCACCTTATCACAACCGAATAAGGTTTAAAACTTGTTTGACGGTACATTGTGTACATGTCGCACCGGCCGGTGGTCGATCGAAGCTTCAATTTGGTCCTGACCTACTTCACTCCACGTATCATCGGTTTTGTGCGGTACTGCGATACACTGAGGTCATTTTTAATATCGACTTTTGTTGATGGTAGTTTGTTATTGATTTGCGATCTGAGACATTTGAGTTACATACATGGTGAGCAAGGCACAGCGAAATGTCATCCCGCTCGAATGTGGAGCAGCCGAACTGGGGAAGTACCTTGCAGAAGACCACAGCCATAATAACACTACTACTTTCTCTGTAGTAGTGTTGTGATCCTGAAGCTGAGCAAGGTCGCCAGAGCTCCCGAGGATGCGTTGTGTTGAGAGCGAGGGCATTTGTTCCTTCAGATGTCAACACGGCGAATCCTCAAACATCAAGCGTCGGCAACGCCCATGTTACTCCTTTGGAGTAGCACGCGTCTATAGGCTGCGGTGTCCGCTTACCGTCAGGCGGGCCGTACGCTTGTTTGCCACCGTCGTTGTATAAATGAGACACGTTTACACGTTTCCAATCACGACGCGTAACTGAGGCAAGTTGGTCGAATTGACTCTTTTTAGTGTGCCGCTTTTGGACCGCTTATATTATAACCTATCTACCTCTATATTACATCATTGAACTCAATTATGCACGCTTTGATGTGGCAGATGTTAATCCTGGTGACTGTTTCATGTCGATTTTCAAGTCAATCCCATCACCAAAATTGATTAAAGTCGACTAGCTCGCAAATCATATTTCAACCAAATAACGTGGTCTTTGTGTAGTCGAAACTCTGTGCATATGTCAATGATTGGGATCCTATAGACCTACCAGATTGCATGAGTCTTCAAAACTTCTTAAAAATATTTGACTTGGATTTATTTTCTGATTTGTGTAATGCCCTAGTGTTACAAATACAGGTGATCTTATAGACATTTAATGATTATGAGATAGAAGGGATCCACTTAGAAAAGTTGAAAAACCCCCGATATTTTCATTTCAAAGTTCTATAACTCAAAAACGGCTGAACCGGTTTTGTTGAAACGTAGTTAAGAACCACCTCGATCACGTTAGATTTCGGAGAAAAAAACGGGTGCGTAACGAACGATGCCTATTTTTTTTAAATATAATATTAATCGCAATAATGCTCATTTGATATGATTATATTGAACGTAGCAAAGAACCGCATTAAAATCTGCCCATTCGTTACCGAGCTCAATGTTATAACCCCTCTTTTTACGTTAGAGGTGAATTAACTCTTTACGGAGCGCAGTAAATAATAATAGTAATACACATGTCTGCAATCCGAATCGCTAAACTTAAGTGGCAGTGGGCGGGGCGGTATTGCACGGAGAAGTAGAACCGATGGCCGTTGGGGCGGTGCTGTTCTCGAGTGGCAACCACGTAACGGAATGCGCGGCGTGGGTAGACCCCCCCACAAGGCTGATGACCTGGTAAAGGTCGCCGGAGTCATTGAATGTATAGTAATTGAATATATGTCGTATGTCCAGCTCCGAATATACTTTTGCTATCACCGGGTCCGGTGTTATGTCTATTTCTTTTACTGCTCAGGCAATTCGACTCTGTTACGTTCTTTCGGTCATTATCTTAATCTTTCGGTAATTGACTTTTAAGCCCGAGTTACGCATCTTTCTGCTAAGTGCGTAGAATAGTTGTCACGATAATATTTTTCACTAGGTACAAAAGGTAACTACTATAATATATTAATGTGTACTTAATATTTTGTATAAATGTTTGTATATTTCAGTAGGTATGTATCCTATTAGATAATATTATAAATGCGAAAGTTTAGATGTTTGTGACTCATTCACGCTTAAACGTCTTAAACGATTTCGATGAAGTATATATCTCTTCTCTATCTCTATCTCTACATATAATAATTGTGAAAGTTCGTTGAGGTTGTCAGTGAGACATAATAAGTAGAGCTTGAAAAAAGTTGTATTTATACAACATACATTAAAAACTTCAATAGCGCGATGCAGAACTTCACCAATTTCCACGCATTTAGAAGGTCATTCTCCAGATTTTTGTCGGCGTCTGAACTCCAACAAACCATATTAGACGTATAAAAAAGTTTGATGGAGTTACGGTGACCCACAGGCCAAATTTGAGAATATTTGGATAAAGTAATCTTTACTTTGCGCACCAGCGCCATCTATCTGTTTATTAATACGACAGCCCATGGAACGGAGTGTTATGTTTTCTGTTGGTCTGGGTATCACGGGAAAACTGTCGAATGGATTCATATGCAACTTTCACTAAAACGTTCAATGATTCTTCGGCCAGGTAATAGGCTATAAAAATTATAAAGATAAGGGCGGAAAAGGGTTAAAAAATGGGGTTGAATTCAGTAAGTATGTTTTTGTATATAAATAGTTTTTTTTAATGCAGAGTAAATACTCACAAGTTTATTTTATTCTGTCAAATCTTCTGTCAAATCACAAAATTATGTGTCAAAAGTCCCCAAAAACGTTATTACTCAAAATGCCCTCCAGAAAGAGATCGAACCTGACACGAATTTCTAGAGAGGCCGCCAGAAAACGAGTGGCAAGATCTCAGGAGTCCGAAGAAGCTTCCCGGGCTTCTAGATTCCTTGAAAACAGTGAAGACATGGAAGCACGTCTCGGACACGATCGTGAACGCCGTTCGTCGTCGCGAGCTTCCGAAGACTATCACGGAACGTGAAACAAGATTAACAGCGAATTCTCGGGCTTCTGAAACATTTACGAGTACACAACAAGAAGACCGTTTCACCTCTCAGAGAAGTCGCACCTCAGTCACCCTATGTATCTTTTTCTAAATCTCTAATTATTATAAATGTTTTTATGGACCAATTCGCGCATGTTTATTTCTCGGTAATCCATACTAATATTATAAATGGGAAAGTGTATGTGTTTGTTTGTTTGTCCGTCTTTCACGGAGCGACGAATTGACGTGATTTTTTAAGTGGAGATAGTTGAAGGGATGGAGAGTGACATAGGATAGTTTTATCCCTGAAATCATCCCCTTTGGGGGTGAAATGGGGGGGAAGTTTATATGGAGCTGCGATGTAAACGAGTTCCACGCGGACGGAGTCGCGGGCAGTAGCTATAATAAATAAGCAGATTCATATTGAAAATTGTACACCTATAGAATACTAGCGTTCGCCTGCAAATTCGTCTGCGTGGATCCAGGATAAAGCTATCCTATATTTTAATCCAGGCTATAAACTATCTTCGTATAAAATTTCTTTCATATCGGTTGAGCCGTTTAAGCGTCATTGAGTAACAACCATCTAAATATCCAACCATCCAAACTTTATAATTTATCAATTAAATTTTCACTGTTTTTGGTAAACTTCAGCACAATTCTATCACCGTAGCGAAAATCGAGAATAAACCTCATTCTTTAAACTATTTAATCGTACGGCATACATTATTTTTGGCCTTTAAAGTTTGTCACTCTTTAGTAGGTACCACCCAGGGGACACGTGCAGGGTTGTGGTAGGTAGCTCCTGCGGACGCGAGTAACAGTTGTCCCCCCTTTGTCAAGTGAGTGGGCAACTCGACTGTTAGAAGTTCTTAAGCCGCCCGAAAGCCTCTAATTCGGCTTAACGATTACTGTCATAGACAGCAGCCGGGATCAATTGCTTAGCATGCCTTCCAAAGCACGGAAGCGCTCATTTATATCAACCACCCAAACATCATCAGGCGGTCACCCATCCAAATACTGATCGCTGCCATCTTTGCTTAACCTGCGTTATCGTTTTCCGACTCGCAGGCGCCGGCTGTGAGCGGAGCGTTCACTCAGGGCTTACACTTAGAGTCTGTCAGGCGAGTCGTATCCCTCATTCACGCAAAAACGGCTTAACGGATTAAAATTGATTTTGGTATACATATATAATATATATGTGTATATAATAGTGTATAACCTGGATTAACATACGAGTTTAAAATACTTTTTATTCCGGGAATCATCGTCTAAGGTGGCAAAAGTTTGTAAGGAGCTTATTTATTTATCGTATGCAAATCAGTATTTAGAACCGTGAGATCTTGGAAAATACAGTACGGTTGCCAGGTTGTTGCACTTTTAGCACCACCCAGGGGTCACGTGTAGGGTAGCGATGGGTAATTCCTACGGACGTGGTGCAACTTCGACCCCCAGTCGTAGTGTAAGGAGCTACGATATAGGTACAACTTAGAAAAGTTGAAAAACCCCCGACATTTTCATTTCAAAGTCCAATATCTCAAAAACGGCTAAACAGATTTTCATGAAACATGGCTAAGAACACTCGGGATAATATTATCTATGACACATAAGAAACCGCATTCAAATCGGACCATCCGTTAGGGAGCTACGCTACCACAGACACACACACACGTAAACTTATAAAACCCCTCTTTTTGCGTCGGGGGTTAAAAAGAGTTCCACGCGGACGAAGTCGCGGGCAGAAGCTAGTAGTACTATATAAGTAGTTTATAGCCTTGATTAAAATAAAGCATAGTTTTATCCCGAGTCCACGCAGACGAAGTCGCGGGCGGAAGCTAGTTTGATGTAATTGTTATCTAGAATTGAGTTATCTTTCAAATTTAAATGCCTTCTCCAAAAGTTTCGGTTAATCCGAATGGTTGACTAGCAAAGAATGCCTTATGCTATTAAGTCCGCCGTTTGTACTTTCTTTTGTATTGTGCAGTTAAGTTTAAATGAATAAATGTCTGCTCCTTCATCGACATGACGAAGGCAATCTCGTTATTTTTAGTTGCACTGTCTGAGCTCATCCAGGTCCACTTTCTATGCTTGCGTGTCTTGAAGAAGGAATTCATCATGTCGCTCTTTCTCCAAGAAGCCCTGGTGGTTCCGACTTGCAACTCTAAATTGCCTCACTGTCCGCTCTTGCCCTGTCTATCTATAATAATTATAATAAATACTTTTTATTGTACCACGACAAGAGAGAAACATCTTGTACATAAAAATTTGCTTAATAAATAATGGTAACAACAGGCGGTCGTATCCGTTTGAAGCGGTAACTTCCTGCACGGCTATCACGCGAGGGCGCGCGAGCTGTCTCGATTTTTCTCTCACTATCCTTCTCTCTCTTATTAGAACAAGAGGTATAGTGCGAGAAAAATCGAGAGTATCTCGCGGCCGTCCCTAGATAGACGTGCTGACAACCTTTGTATAGCAGGAAACATTTAAGCTAGAATTTCTATCCATCTTGATAATCTATGTATGTTGACCTACATTTAACAAACCCATGAATTTCACCACCCCCTTTCTTCCCGTGGGTGTCGTAAAAGTCGACTAAGGGACCAGGGTTGAAGTGTGTTGTGGGCGATAGGCTAGCAACCTATCACTGCAATATCACATTTTGTCGATATTTTATACCCACATTTATGCTAAAAGTGGCGCTGGAACATACGTTTCATGTCCTCTGCCTACCCCTTTTGGGAATAAAGGCGTGAATGTATGTATGTATGTATGTATTTCAGCATTTCGGACGGAAGAGCAGCTGCACAGCCACATGACTGTGCACGTGAAGCCCGCCTCGCCCGCAGCCAGCGAGGAGCTGTACATCATGGAGGAAGATTATCCGGCGGTGAGTCAAAATCCCCGGTCTCCCCTATCTTCCGACACATTGCTACGCTTACTGGACTTCGCCTTCCAACCTTGCCTTTGTTCAACATACGTTTTCTTGTCAATCAAATATCGTGACAGTAATACACACTGTATATAAATATATACACTGTAAATATATATATACACTGTTATTTTCCTAAAAAAAAATGGCAGACCATGGGTGTATGGGTGTGGACTAAATTGACAGACATTCATTTTTGAACCATTTCATGATATCCGATTGCGCTGCAATTTGGTATGCTTATGTAAGTTCGGTGATAATGCAATATTAGGGTATTAAGCGAGCTGATCTGATGATAGCGATAGAAGGTAACCACAGCAACTACACCAGATAAACCCGTCGTCATTGGAACTCAACGAGTAGTTGACAACCTGTGCAAAAACTGTGGTCAGCAACAAAAACTTGTTCCAAAAATTAAAATTTTGACAGAAACTTTGTCGACCTCCGTAGCGTAGTTGGGTAGTAACGAAGCCGGAGGTCCCGCGGATTCGAATCGCGGTAAAGGCATTTATTTGTGTGATGAGTATAGTTCCAACTTTGCTTAGGGTGGGTTGCACCAAACCGTCTGTCTTCAAGCACTAAGCAGCGTTCGTTAAAATCTGAATGTATGGAAAGTTTGACAAGTTTCTATGGGATGACAGCTGCCGGCGCCATTTTTAACGTTGATCGGTCAGTGATCGTATGTTGATGGAACCCGCCCTTAGTTTCGGACCTACTCGATTTGTGTAAGTGTCCCATTTTTTTTTGTTTTTGCAGGAGGAGGACTCCCTCCTAGTCCCTCGAGTGTCCATGGAGGTCGGGGGCGCGCGGCCGCACTCGTGCAAGCTGTGCGGGCGGCGCTTCAAGCGCAAGCAGCACCTCAAGGTGCACGCCAACGTGCACGCGCGCCAGCAGCCGCCCACCATCTGGTGCTCCTTGTGCAGCGAAGGTAAGGTATTGCAGGAGGAGGACTCCCTCCTAGTCCCTCGAGTGTCCATGGAGGTCGGGGGCGCGCGGCCGCACTCGTGCAAGCTGTGCGGGCGGCGCTTCAAGCGCAAGCAGCACCTCAAGGTGCACGCCAACGTGCACGCGCGCCAGCAGCCGCCCACCATCTGGTGCTCCTTGTGCAGCGAAGGTAAGGTATTGCAGGAGGAGGACTCCCTCCTAGTCCCTCGAGTGTCCATGGAGGTCGGGGGCGCGCGGCCGCACTCGTGCAAGCTGTGCGGGCGGCGCTTCAAGCGCAAGCAGCACCTCAAGGTGCACGCCAACGTGCACGCGCGCCAGCAGCCGCCCACCATCTGGTGCTCCTTGTGCAGCGAAGGTAAGGTATTGCAGGAGGAGGACTCCCTCCTAGTCCCTCGAGTGTCCATGGAGGTCGGGGGCGCGCGGCCGCACTCGTGCAAGCTGTGCGGGCGGCGCTTCAAGCGCAAGCAGCACCTCAAGGTGCACGCCAACGTGCACGCGCGCCAGCAGCCGCCCACCATCTGGTGCTCCTTGTGCAGCGAAGGTAAGGTATTGCAGGAGGAGGACTCCCTCCTAGTCCCTCGAGTGTCCATGGAGGTCGGGGGCGCGCGGCCGCACTCGTGCAAGCTGTGCGGGCGGCGCTTCAAGCGCAAGCAGCACCTCAAGGTGCACGCCAACATGCACGCGCGCCAGCAGCCGCCCACCATCTGGTGCTCCTTGTGCAGCGAAGGTAAGGTATTGCAGGAGGAGGACTCCCTCCTAGTCCCTCGAGTGTCCATGGAGGTCGGGGGCGCGCGGCCGCACTCGTGCAAGCTGTGCGGGCGGCGCTTCAAGCGCAAGCAGCACCTCAAGGTGCACGCCAACGTGCACGCGCGCCAGCAGCCGCCCACCATCTGGTGCTCCTTGTGCAGCGAAGGTAAGGTATTGCAGGAGGAGGACTCCCTCCTAGTCCCTCGAGTGTCCATGGAGGTCGGGGGCGCGCGGCCGCACTCGTGCAAGCTGTGCGGGCGGCGCTTCAAGCGCAAGCAGCACCTCAAGGTGCACGCCAACATGCACGCGCGCCAGCAGCCGCCCACCATCTGGTGCTCCTTGTGCAGCGAAGGTAAGGTATTGCAGGAGGAGGACTCCCTCCTAGTCCCTCGAGTGTCCATGGAGGTCGGGGGCGCGCGGCCGCACTCGTGCAAGCTGTGCGGGCGGCGCTTCAAGCGCAAGCAGCACCTCAAGGTGCACGCCAACGTGCACGCGCGCCAGCAGCCGCCCACCATCTGGTGCTCCTTGTGCAGCGAAGGTAAGGTATTGCAGGAGGAGGACTCCCTCCTAGTCCCTCGAGTGTCCATGGAGGTCGGGGGCGCGCGGCCGCACTCGTGCAAGCTGTGCGGGCAGATAATACAATGCTTGATAATATACTTTTCTCAAACATGCAAATAAATATTTACGTTGTGTTCCTCATAATGGGGTTCGAAGTGTCACGTTTCGGGCGCAGCGAGACGAGAGACCCTTAATGGCATTTCATAAAAAATTGGAGGCCTAGGCCTACAAGATGATCTATATTAATTTCCATTCCACAATTTGTGGCACATCATCACGGCGTTCCGCCATGAAAATTCAAGTTAGATTTTTTGGAGTTTTTTTTATTTATTTCATTGCATATTTGAGAAAATCACTATAAATATACTTCGGGGTAAAAAGGGTTGCCATCCTCATACTTCCCGACTTCTGAAATAATGTACTATTAAAATACCGGATGGTTCCATCGGAAGACCAGCGCTGGCTGACAGACCAGCACAACGCTGAGATCGAACCTTTTCGTGGCAATGTTGTCTTCTCTTTTGTATGTTGATGTATGTGCATGTATGTGTTGTTGTCATGAATAAATGTTATTCTATTCTTCTAACAAAGTGTCGGGGCGTTTAACCTCCATACAGACAGACAGATATGATTAACACTGACTGACTACTTGACAGACTATTTTGGAATGACAGACTTTTAAATTAGCTATAATCAGCCGACGGCGTTGACAGTGCTCGACCGACAGCCAGACGATACAGAAGTGAAGACGAAAAATGAACACTAAGGTTGAATCGACTTCCATTCAGTACTCCGCCAAGCCACACATGAATGTTTCCTTTCCACTTTACCACATAAACTGCTTTCCGAGAGCAAATGCGTTGATTATTTCAGAAAAAAAACACAAATCGCATATATTGGGTATTAGTTCTATCTATCTTTATATATTATGTGTCTTAGTTCAATATGCCTTCTGGCAAAGGCCTCCTCTAACCCCTTCCATTGCTGTCTATCATTGTCGACTCTTCTCGATTTTGGACCAGCTGTCAGTTTGAGCTCGTCCTCCCATCTTTTGTATTGCCTTCCCCTCCTCGTACCATCTGTAGGCTACCAGTGTGTAACAATTTTGCTCCATTTTTCTTAAGTACATCTCAGCATGTGCCCTGTCCGACGCCAATGGCAATACCGAGCATATTATAATTTTATTTTTAGTTCGATTCTTAAATTACTCTGTGATTACGTTCTTTTGCCATTTACTGTATTTCGGTGGACATCTATAACTGGCTTTGTTATCAGTTATTAAGTTTTACGTTATTATCCTGTTATGCTGTTTATGTGCCAAATAAATTAATAAAATAAACTTAGCCAGCAGTTATTTCTGACTGGTAAAGGAGAAATTCCGACACGATCAATTGGATTACAGCGAAAGTATGAATGAGCCTGTATTCATAAAGAACATTATATCTGCTTTTAACAATGTAAATTGTGTGTGCTCACTAAAGGCGAGTTGCACGAAAAAGTCTGTAATCGTAAGCGGTGTTCGTTAAAACCTGAATGTATGAAACTTTTTTTTATCAATCAGTCAAATCATTTATTCGACTACTGCCCGTTCCCTCTCATCCATGGGAGCAGGTCTGTGCCCAGCAGTGGGACGTATATAGGCTGATTTATTATTATTATACAGAGGTGTTATGAATATTTTAAAGTCTCACTATTTCTTCGCCATAAGGCATACAAATAGGTTATGCCTCATATAACATATGACGAAAAAAAATACATAAAATATATATTACACAAAATTATTAAATAATCATATTAAAGCATCATGCTTATGTCAAATAAATTAATTATTATTATATGTACTTCATTTAAATATTCTTGTACGGAGTAGTACGATTTTTGCACCAAAAAATGACAGGCTTTTTTTAAATCGTTTACATTGTCTTTATAAATCTAAGATCGATCTAGGTAGCTCATTGTAAACTCTAGGCAGCATACAAAATACACTTTTCGATAGTAGGGCAGTTTTAAATGGGCTGTTGTTTATTTTTCCCTGCTGACGTACGCTATTATAACTAGATAATTGGTTAAGGTATTATTGACCCACGCATAAGTAGTTAATAACCCTTAATTAGACTGACATCTACAATGTTAATGTTTTTTTTTTAAATATTGTATATCTATTTATAATTAAAAACTACCTTGACATGTAATAAAACGTATGTACCTACTATTATATTCTGTATCCTGCCTGACATCTAAAATAATGTGTTTTATGTATAAAATTCTGAATCTGAATCTAAGATTAAAACTTTGATACGTTTCTATGGACACAGCTCCATATTTAACACATTCACTGCCAAGAATCGCTACGCGCGTAGCCGATCCCGTGGTTTTCCTCATATGTAGCGGAAAGCGTCTACGGCGTAGGCGCCCGCTAGGCGGGTTCTTGGCAGTGTTAACGTTGATCGGCAATCGTTGGTGCAACCCGCCCTAAAAGTGTGATCGCTTGCAGGTTTCTTCAGCAACAACCAGTTCGAGCGGCACGAGTGCATGGGCGCGGAGCCCGAGGAGCCCGGGCCGCCGCGCGGGAACCAGGAGAACAGCCTCCCGCCCGAGGAGAACGTCGAGGTAACACGCACGATGACCTTGTCACCTGATATTTATTTACGATGACATTCGAACCAGTTTTTGGAGAGGAACAAATGTTCGTATGGAAGCAACTACAATAGGCATGATGCCTCATGTGCAAATGGATAGAGTAGTGATGCTAAATAGATAGTAAACCATCAAATTATCGTAATAAAGTATTAATTATAAAATATTATTAAAAGCATAAAAAGATTGACCTTGAAAGTTTAGAAAAAATATGCATTTTTTTTATTGACCAGAGTAAATTTAAAGCTACCAATAGAATCCTTACGCTTTTATAAAAACATTCACGTCTAACGAAACATAAAAAAAAGCTGTTTGATTATGTGTGTGAAAGTATATAATAACATACCAGCGCAACTACGGTCATTGAATATTATATCATTTAAAAAGCAGCTAAATAATCAAAACTTCTACAGTTTACATGAATTCTTTGACATTTAATTGCAGGCATTTGCATTTGTGAATAGCTGGTAAATGTTATTATGATGTCATAGTTTGTAAGTAGTAATGTCGAACTTAAATAAATATAATGATCTCAGTCAGTAGTAGTTATAATTAACGTTTTTTTTTTGTGAATTGAATATTAGTTACTGTAACAATAATTTTTGCATACCAATTACGGTTAAACATGTAAACCTACCTATGACTGTATCGACACCTTGTATCTGGTAATGTTTAATGCAAATAAAGTTTATGATTATGTACTACAACTGTGTACTTAAACGCAGTATTTCGCGACCGAAACAACAATTTACCTCGTTTTCCATACAGCGTTACTTAAAAACCCATATATGTGGTTCAAATCCCGCTAGTGGCGAATCATTTTACAACTTTCCACTTTGATCGGAAATTTTGTTAAGGGAGGGGACGTTTCTACTTAATAAACATTATAGTACATTACGTAACTAGGGCGGTGAATTCGCGAATGCCCCAGATCGCAGGTGTTTGTGGCCCGAACCGAAGGTGAGGGCTATAAATATGCGCTCTGGGGCTTTACGAATTACCGCCCGTGTTGCGTACAAAATTTTACGTCTTCATCTGGCCACAATGCGAGTTTTCCCGTACGCGCAGCGTGCAGTAAAACTCGCAATATGGCCAGGTGTGACGTAAAAAAAATTGTCTCCAGATAATGAACGTGCCAATAGTGACGGAGGAGCCGGAGCTGCTGTCGCTGCCGGTCCCGCGGCGCGTGTTCGTGTGCCGCTACTGCGGGAAGCCGTTCAAGCGCAAGGACCACTACCGCATCCACCTGCACGTGCACACCGGGGTCAAGTCCTTCTTCTGCGAGGACTGCGGGAAAGGTGCGCACGTGTGTCCATCACTCAATTGGGCGCATAGCGCGCTAGTCACACACACGAACGAGAGACGAGAGATAACATGAACTGGCTACCGACTTTGCAGCATATTCAAGATCTACGAAACAAGACCATTATCTCATTCCATCTTACCCAAATGTTGACAGGACACGGCTACCACAAATCCTACCTATACCGCTTCAAGATAACCACCGATGACCTTTGCCCGTGCGATGGAAGCACCTCACAATCCGTCGACCACCTTTTAAAAGACTGCCCGAAATTCACAAACCCGAGATTTAACCACGAAATCGGTTGTCTATTGTTTGCCCGACATTCACATAATATATATAATAATCATTTGCCCGAACTTCGCTTGCCCGAATTTCATTTGCCCGAATGTTTCGTTTACCATAATAGTAAATTGACATACTCTTGTTTACCCGAATATTGGATGTCATAATGATACGAATGCCATACGTCTTGTTTTCCAGATTATTGTTCGCAATAATATTATTTAATAGAATATTTAAACGCCATACTAAACATGCATTCGAATTCATCTTTGTTAATTTGTTAGTGTTTCCGCTCTTTTATAAAAAAAATAACCTTGAAGACGAAACTACCTACCGACGAACTTACCTATCCGCGATCCGAGTCGGTATTGCCACTAAGCCCCTGTTCCCTATTACGGAAAATGAGCTTATTGATATTGATATTATGGAAAACAAAGATTCTGGCATATAATTAATATGGTAAACAATGAGTATGGCATACAAAATTATAGAAAACAACTTTCTGGCAGTTGAATATTATGGCAGATAAAATTCGGACAAATGAAATTCTGGCAAGCAAGAGTATACCCACGGGTTCTCTAAATCATCTCCGAAAATTTTATGTACGAATATCACATCGCAACCAATTTTTCGCATAATGTCATTTCGCCGAATGATTAAGTGTCAACTTATCAAAGGGAAAGTTTTATTTCCCTACCTCACGGTTACCTACTGTATGCTTGGACTTTTTTTCATAAAGTCACTTTTCAAAATGCCACCTTTTGAGTAGCAGAATTGGTCAGTTTGACTTATATACATTTCGTGGTATAACACTTACCAGATGTTTTATTTAGTAACAATGTAACGTATTCACAAAGTGAGTACGCGCAACCGCTCACTTAAGACAGTACCCGAATTATCGCATCATTGGCGATAAGTGTTTACATCATTACTTTTGGACTGTTGCTTGGTGGAATTTATGTATGTAGGTGTACATGTGTTATTTTTTTAAACAAACACCAGCCAATTATTCTAACCTCACTTAAACCTTACCTAACCGCCAGCGTGTCGACGTCACCCCGCTACGCGGGGTGCCTATTTCCGCTCTAAGGGACACAAGCTAACCCTAACCTAACCTACAAATAACATCACTATAACTGTTGTATGTTACCCCCCGAACCCCCCTTGTGGATAGCTTCGTATCCCCATCCCCACTTCTCTCCTTGTAACTTATATAAGAACACGTTGAATAAAAAGCGTGATGACATTACGCTGTGCCCTACCTCTCTCAAGAAACTGTTGCACTGACGAAACGATATTCGGTTAGTAGTTGTTTGTCCAACTGAAAGATTTGCCAAATGTTAGGTATGCCAAAATTTTTAGTTCATTATAATAATCGACTTATCAATAATTCTACCAAATAAATCTGTTGTCATACAAAAAATTGCCATAAGTTAGTTGTCAAGGTGAATCATCGGCGAAAAGTTGGTTGGCAAGTGAAATTCGGACATAACAAATTCGGAGAAAAGGCAGAACCCCATACCCACGAAATCACCTGTCATAATTTCCATATACGAGTAGAACCATATAACCTGCAGGAAATCATTCGTAAAGAAAGTACAATAGCCCCTTTTTGCAAACTCGCCACCTTCATTATAACCTGAAAAAGTTCAATGGCACATAGTTTTTTCTTCATTTCACATACGGCATGTTATTACGAATGTAGTGCTACATAATCATAATATCAAGCGAAAGACGTCCACTGCTGGTCATAGTCTCCCTCAAAAAGTGCCACGACGCGCCACGTGGTTGTTCACCTTCTGAGAGACGAAATAGTTGGTGGCGCGTATTGCCACCACAAATATATACGCGAGGTTAGCAGCTGTGTAGTGGCATTCCGGTTACGGCAGCGGTCGAGTGAGGTCGTGCTTAGCGGTGCGCTCTTGCCCTATTGTTGTTGTAACCCGAATATCCTCTCCGACTACCTGCTCACTCTTATCGCTCCCCCGCGCGGTGATTATCGCAATTACCACGTGGAAGCATCGGGTGTGTTAGTTAAGACTTTCATAAGTCTCCAGTCGACCCGCGTGTCCCTGCCCCTCTGGAAATCCACGCTCGTAGTGGTCGCAGTCTTTCGGGGCTGTGGGCTAGACACGTCAGTGGCTACCCGTTAGTTAAGACTTTCTCAAGTCAGACCCGGGTCTCTGTCCCTTAGAAAGACCACGCTCGCAGTGGCTACACAGTGACGAATCCTAACGGTGCCAACTAAGTCACAGTGTGGGGTGGATACCACCACGAAGCCCAGTAATTCGTACAGTCCGACTCTTCCCTTCGTGTTAGGACACATAGCTGACACTGACACGGCGGACAAGTGGACAAGACTCGACACCGACATCAGGATAGCATTTCGGTTCATATTAGGCGTAGGAAAAGCTTAGCGGCGACCGACCAACCAAGTAGGATGGAGCTGCAAGAAAGGATCGCGAGGATGGAGGAAGTCATGCGGGCAATGCAGACCGAAATCGATCGCCTCGCTGCTGAGAACCGACAGCTCAAGCTGGCTCTCAGCGGCGAGGTCTTTGACTCTGCCCAGGCGGCTCCCATACAACCTCCCCCCCCGACAAGTCTCGACTTGCAACTCCAGGCCCGTCCGGCCACTCCGACGGCCACTCTGACCGCCCAAGCCCCTAAGGCCACCATGGGACCGCCGCCGCCACCGTCGGCGGCAGCAGCGACCCCTTCGCCCCCGACCCAGGCCCCTAAGGCCAAAAAGCCCATTAAGGGCAAAAGAAAACTCGCCAAGGCAGCCGCGTCTGCCCCAGCCAACCCTCCGGCCCTTCAGGCCCCCCCCCGAAGCGGATTTAAGCGTGAGACAATCGCGTTCTCGCTCCCTCCAGGGGCGACCCTCCTTGCGAGAGGAACGCACTGTCCCACGCTCCAGCTCTCCCCCCCACCCCCTCATTCGTTGTCTCTCCACAACCAGACTGACCGACGAACAGACTCGGGACCTCCTCTACTCGAACGAGGAAATGACAATGGACATGACAGACTGGAGCACAGTAGGCAGCAGCCGCAAGGGCAAACGTGCGCTGCCGAAGTCTCCTAGGGCCGATTCGCCGGCGAAGTAAGCCCTTCGGACTCCCGCCGTCCAGGCGCCCTCTGCGCAGGCCCCTCAGGCCATTAGTGCCATTCTGGCAACGGACGGCGGGTCTTCGGCCCCCAGCAAGCCAACTCCGGTAGGCAACCCGGACAAGCCGGATTCATGTGTCCTGATCGACACACATAGATACCACACTGCCATGGCCATAGCCAGTCAGCGTGGCATCCGGGTGGTCGGTTCGGAGATTTTGAAACCGCCCTTGGAAGGGATGCGCATCACGGTCCAGGGACCCGAGGACTACCGTGCTCTGACCCGTCTCTTCGACGAGCTGTCGATGGCCTACAACCGGAGGCTGACCGTCGAGGAGAAAGGTTATAGGGCCGTCCTCCGGGGAATCCACAAGGATATCCCGGAGGACGAGGTAGCCGCGGACCTCAAACGCAAGGGGATCGCCGTCAGGGAGGTTCATCGCCTCTACAATAAGCAAGTAGGGAAGTACGATATCGTACTAATAGTCACCGACCCGAACCAGCGCAAAGCCGTCCACTCCCTTAAGGAGGTCCTCAAAATGGCGGTGAGAGTGGAGACTCCCAAAAAGAGGACCCACCTCTCACAGTGCCACAACTGCCAGCGGTTTGGCCACGGCGCCCGTGGCTGCCACTCTCCCCCCCGTTGCGTCAAGTGCGCTGGGGATCACGCGACTCTCGATTGCGAGCGCCCAAAAGGATGCAAGGACCCGAACGGCATACGATGCTGCAACTGTTTGGGTCGCAAGCTCCCCCATGGGCATACTGCCAATTATGGGGGATGCCCTTGCCGCCCAAAGAGTCGCGACACCGGGGCAAAGTCGAAGTCCTCGCCTCCCTCGGGGCGCAAGCAAAGCGCGGGCCGGGGTGCTCCCCATAGCACTCCGCAAAACTTCCCCGCCCTTCCGGCCGTAGGGTTAGGAGACCCTAGGAACCCGCCGCCTTCAGCGGCCGTAGGTCCCCGCCCGGTGCCTTCTGCACCCCAATCCCAGGCGGGCCTCTCTGTATGGGGACCCGCCGCCAGTCAAGCGGGCCGGCCCGCTATGGACCCACTCTATGCGTTTATGCAGTTAGTACAGGTACTCCCACCGGAGGTGGCGAGCGGCCTGTCTACCCACATATTCGCATCAGCTACTCGCTATCTCGCCGCACCAAGCGGCAGCCAGGTTAACGGTGCCTATTAGTATGGATAGTACATCCCAGAAGCTTAAACCTGCTTCGATTACCATTGGCATTTATAATGCCAATGGTCTAAGGGGTATGAAGGACCAGGTGATGAACTTCCTTCGCGATCACTCAGTAGATTTACTTCTGGTCCAAGAGACCTTTTATCGTCCCGGCATTAGAGCCTTTCGCGTCCCTGGATACGTTCAGATTAGAGATGATAGGCAAGATGGTAGGCCATTCGGGGGCACGCTCATTTTCTACAAACGTAACTTACATTGCATAAGTCTCAATCCACCGCCCCTGACTAATATGGAAGTGTCGGTCTGTCGCATCTCGATGGAGGGGCACCCCCCGATATCGATTGCGTCAACCTACCTTTCACCTCAACGAGACTTACTTCTGACTGACCTCAACTCTTTAGCCTCCCTAGGTCCTTCGGTCATCGTGGCCGGGGACCTAAATAGTAAGCATATCAGCTGGGGATGCGTAGCATCCAATCCCAACGGCAATCGGCTTCATCACCTTTTGATCGATAGCCTCCCTTTCGATCTCCTCGCTCCCTTAGAGCCGACTCACTTCCCTCATAACGTAGACCACCGACCTGACATACTCGACATAGCACTACTAAAGAACGTAGCGTTAACTCTGCGTTCTATAGAAGTGCTACACGAACTAGACTCGGATCATAGGCCAGTCCTCTTGAGACTAGGCCCTCACCCCAATAGTACTCCTCGAACCAGGACACTCGTGGACTGGGACAAGGTACAATCAGGTCTCCTACAGACGGACTCCCCCCTGCTTAGAGATATCCCAGACAATATAACTACAACCGAACAGACAGACCAAGCGATCGATTCTTTCACCAACTACCTCAACGCTGTTCGAAGCGAAGCCTCAAGGGAGGTGTCGGCGGAGGACATCCAAAACCGACCTCTACCTACGGAACTGAGAGAGTTGGTGACAAGGAAAAATCGCGCCATACGTACCTATTCAAATCACCCTTCTGCCGAAAATCGGCAAATCCTGAGGGACTTGTCTAACGAGTCCAAACAGAGAATTGCCGAATTTCGGGAGAACTCGTTCAGGGATCTGATGGGGGAGATAACGCCTAGTCACCTGGCTTACTGGAAACTAGCGAGATCTCTCAAATCCGATGCCTGTTGGACCATCCCTCCCTTGGATCGACCGGATCACTCAACCCCCGCGTTCGAGGACAGTGAGAAAGCCGAATGCCTTGCGAGTAGTTTAGAGTCCCAATGTTCGCCCAACCTCCTCAACACCGACGAAGCCCACATTAGTAGGGTCGATTCCGAGGTGGACAGGAGATCGCGTCTCCCCGTAACTTCACCCATTTTACCGGTTTCGGTTAAGGAAGTCAGTGACCTTGTCAGGCGTCTCCGTATTAGGAAGGCTCCGGGTGCGGATGGTCTATCCAATCGCATCCTGAAACTTCTCCCCGAAACCCTCCTCCTCCTTTTGGTCGGCATCTTCAATGCCGCACTGACCAATGCTCACTTTCCAGCCGCGTGGAAATGTGCAACGGTCATAGGGATAGCGAAGCCCGGCAAACCCCGGACCTTGCCTGCCTCTTACAGGCCGATCAGCTTACTTAGCTCCCTTGGAAAGCTATATGAGCGGATCCTTCTCACGAGAATTCTCAGATTTACGGCTGAGAATAACCTCCTCATCGATGAGCAGTTCGGTTTTAGATCCGGACACTCATGCGTCCAACAGGTGCACCGCGTCACGGAGCACGTGTTGGATGGTTTCTCTCGATTCCAGGGGCTCAAGACCGGTGCGATCTTTCTCGACGTAGCGAAAGCCTTCGACAAGGTCTGGCATAACGGGCTTGTATACAAGTTATACCAGCTCGGAATGCCGGACAGACTCGTACTCACAATACGAGATTTTCTCAGTGACCGAAGCTTTCGATACCGACTGGAGGGAACGTATTCGGACCCACACCCCATCCGGGCCGGAGTCCCGCAAGGCTCCGTGCTCTCTCCCACTCTCTACTCGTTATTCACAAACGACATTCCCAAGCACCCTAAGGTGCAACTGGGGTTGTTTGCGGATGACACCGCGCTCTTTACGACTCATTGTAAGTACGCTACTATCCGGCGATACCTCCAAGAGGCAATCTCCGACCTAGGTCGTTGGTTTAATCTTTGGCGTATCGAAGTCAACCCGGAGAAAAGCACTGCAATAGTCTTTCATCCGTCGGACTGCATTAGTACAGAAAGGCGGGTGGCTCCGATCCAGATGTTTGACCGACCCATCCCCTGGGTCAACGAGGCCAAATATCTTGGAGTGACCCTCGACAGGAGACTGACTTTCCGTAGCCACATCCGTAGGGTACGCAACCGCGCGTTGTTCGTGCTAGGAAGGCTAGGGCCGATGATCAACAAGTTTAGTAAAATGTCACTTAGGAATAAGCTGACACTCTACAAGACTTGTGTTCGTCCAATCATGACATATGCAAGTGTAGCATTCGCTCACGTGCCTATGTCATCGCTCAAGCCGCTTCAGGTCATTCAGAATCGTTTTCTCCGAAGGGCGACTGGTGCCCCGTGGTACCAATCGAACCTCAGCCTGCACCACGACATGGAGATTAGCACCATGTATGGTTTCTTTAAGCAGGCTGCCAGACGTTATTTTGATAACGCTCCCCACCATAGGAATCCGTTAGTTAGGAAGGCTGCTGACTACGTCCCCATCCCTCCCCCCTCTGTCGTTACTCGGCGCTCACTGATTAGGGGCCGCACGGTCCGGCGTCCTAGGCACACACTCACGGACCCGAACGACGAAATCACAGCGTCCATCGAAAGATGGAACGCTGCGCTTTCGGCGTCCAACACATCGCGTACACTTCAGCGTTCCCGCCGGCGGGGACGTCCACCGCGAGACAACACAGACACATACAGTCCGCTTTCGTCCCGGTACCGCCGCATACCGGGTAGAGTCAGTCCGACGCAAGTCGGGCCTAGCTGAGTTTCTTGCTGGACTCTTCTCAGCTAGGCTAGGTTTTAGCGAACCAGTGATAAAACTCCCAGTAGTTCGATACCACTCACACCCCAGATTCGGTTGATACCGTTCAACCAATCTCACTGGAGCGCAAACTCTTAGAGTATTCCAGTGTACAAACTTCCCCGCGTGGTCGTGCCGGAGGCTTCCCCTGGATTTCCCCAGGCCACCCTCCAACCACGCAGTTCGACCGCTATATTGGGTCCGTCCTATTATAGCAACAGTCAGGATCAAAAAAAAAAAAAAAAAAAAAAAAAAAAACTGTAGTGGCGAACCGACAGCACTCGGCAGTCGCCGGCTAGCTGTCGGTGAGCGAGGTCACTTCTGTCCGCCTGAGCTACAAAACAATGACGCACTATAACTTACGCTTACCAATCGTGCACAGGTTTTTACCGCAAGGACCACCTCCAGAAGCACTCGCAGGTGCACACGAAGAACCGGCCGAGCCCGCGCGCGCCGGCCCGCGGGCCCAGGAAGGACATGCCAGACCTGTTCCCCATACACATGCTGCCCAAGAAGGCGGAACTCAAACCGGAGATCACCATCACTGTGAGTGCACCCTCTGTCCCTGTGGTCCCCTGTAATAGGGTATTTGACAACAGTGACAACGATAGTACATCACTAAAGAGGCGGGGAAGTAACTCTTTATTGTATACACCTCAATCCTTAACTGATGCAGAATGTAATGTTAAAAAACGACTGGAGGTCAAAGCGCTCTCTGCGGACCAGCTTTGGTTAACGCAAGTGCCAAAGAAAAGATAATTTGAACTAACTTTGTATTGACGGATGTTTTTGAAGGCATTATAAAGTTGGGTATACATGAGTGTTAATAGAAAAAAAAACATGGAAATACTTTTACGAGATGCCATCGATCATCTCACTGTTCTTTAAGTGCCTCTGTATCTCGTTATGATGATTATGTCAAAGGATGGGGATTGATGCAATAAAATTTCAATAAATAATAAATTCTAACTCTATTTACCTTTCACGATAATACGGATGCCCTATGAAGCTATCTAAATGCCCCAATAACATTACCTCCATTCACAGGCACCGTCGAATACGAAACTGCGCGTCCCGCTGCAAATCAAGGTGCCGTACCAGGTCGTGACGTCGATGGACAATGGCGAGCAACGCATCACCACCGTGGACCCGCGCGAGCTGCTCTCCTGATACAAGCAGATGTACGGCTAGCCGTCGCAGAGATACTGACTATGATACTGA
Source organism: Epinotia demarniana (assembly GCA_945867215.1). Taxonomy (NCBI): domain Eukaryota; kingdom Metazoa; phylum Arthropoda; class Insecta; order Lepidoptera; family Tortricidae; genus Epinotia; species Epinotia demarniana. The sequence goes on from OX244268.1 coordinate 26,223,326, forward strand.
TACAAACTATATATGTGAGTGATACTAATAGACCTATCTATGCGTAAATACTTGCAGACCGGCGCGAGCTGCTCTCCTGATACAAGCAGATGTACGGCTAGCCGTCGCTGCGATACTGACTATGATACTGATACAAACTACCTGTGTGAGTGATACTTATAGACCTATCTATGCGGAAATACTGGCAGACCGGCGCGAGCTGCTCTCCTGATACAAGCAGATGTACGGCTAGCTGTCGCAGTGATACTGACTATAATACTGATGCAAACTATATATGTGAGTGATACTTAGACCTATTTATGCGTAAATACTGGCAGACCGGCGCGAGCTGCTCTCCTGATACAAGCAGATGAACGGCTAGCCGTTGCTGCGATACTGTCTATGATACTGATACAAACGATATATGTGAGTGATACTAATAAACCTAGGTACTTACTTGGTACAAGGAGATGTACTGCTAGCCGTGACAGTGATACTGATACAAACTACCTATATGAGTGATACTCTGATACTAATACACCAAACACACGATTTATGCGAACAATACTATAAGAAAAACTCGCGCGTGTTTTTCTCCTGATACATGCGCTGCCGACACACAGCGGGACTGATACTGGCAATGCATGCCACCATCGCGCATTAATATATAATACTGATACGTTCACAATGTAACCGTGCTTGTGATACACCAGATACGTAATAATTAACTATTACACTGGTAGAACTAAGATCATCTCAACCATGTCACTGATATGAGCTATAAGTTTACAGTTCGCCATGTATATGGTCAAATAAATAAAATTTTGGGCCACTCTACGTACGTCTCATAAAATCATGATTCACGGCTGTCATAAATTATGACTCAAAATAGAATAACACATATTCAACATAAAGACTGGGTCCAAATAAGTAAGATCTCGCTAATTTGTAATACTTAGTTAGTTAGGATACAGCAAAAAGTAAATTTAACACTGGCGAGAAAAGGTGCAACTGTAATTTAACCCTTTACGACGCCCCAGGTTATATATCGCCCAAATACGACCCGGCAACATGTACTTTATTTCGTACGGGTGAGACAGACAATCGATCGTCATTTTTCGTAAAGGGTTATAAGGTGTTACGACATCGGTATTGTGCCGTGAAAATCATAATTTTCCGATTGAAGCGTTTAGTTATAAAAATTGTATTGTATGTACCGTGGGAAGAGAACGACGGATGGACAGAAAGAACAGAAAGAAGCATGTTTTATGAATTATATTAATTATTTTTCAAAGTTCTGTGTCGTATTATAAGCCAATGTTGCAGTAAGTTAATTGCAGTTGGATCTTTTTTCGCCTAGCATGATACCTTTGTAAATACATACATATCTCGTAGGTTCATTTCGAAGTAAGTTATTTGTAAGATCTGATAATGTATTTTAAATTTAGCTTATAAAGTTATTTTAATAAGACTGCTGCATTTGTCAAATGGTTACGTTTGTTTTTAATTTAAATTAATAAGTGGCTCCTAGCGAGTTCGTTAATGAGATCTAACCATGCTCTAACCTTTTAATTATCATTCCTATTTTTGTACAAATTACATAATCAACTCGTGATAAAATCAATGTTTACACTTTTACCAGAACATGACACATACTGTTAAATTACCTATACTTTATTTCAAATTAAATTGCATGATTGCACGAACTCTAATATCAAGGGAATAAGGATCTGTGTATGTAATTTTGAGGGTGTTATTTAACTTAGCTGCTTCTGATGCCGACTCTACCATGAAATTCAAGTACTAGTTGTTCAGTCAAGTGTAATAATATGGGAATAGATGTCTCCCGTCACTCTTATTCCAGTGGATTAAGGTTTCGGTACATATTTATGAGAGGATTGCATCGATACATATTCTTGTACTTGACTGTACTAGAAGGATACCTATAATGTACGGCCACCACTAGCGTCCACTATATCCCTGTTTTTTTAACCCTTAAATGCATAGTGTTGCCAAATGTCTACAAAGCATTAGACATCTCGCCAGTCATCGGAATTCTCGAAGCATTTTTGAGCTGTCATAGGGACTTCTCGTTTATCGACTTCCGATATACATTTTTGTCGATATAGAGCTCAACACAACATATCAAAGAAGATTAAAAGATCTCTTTTATATAACTTTTAAGTGGCTGAAAATGTTAAATAGAGATTTGCAATGAAAGCAGTGAAAAATTTAACAATTGTTAATTTCTATTTATAATTTCTTAAAAGTTGGTATCCAAAGGTTATCTCGAAGAGATCGCTCTTTCGCGATAAGACTGCATGCTGTTTACTTCTGCTCGTAATCATTATTACATACATACACATACATACATACATTCACGTCTTTATTCCCAAGCGGGGTAGGCAAGCACATGAAACGTACGTTCCAGCGCCACTTTTAGCATTAATGTGGGTATAAAATATCGACTAAATGTGATATTGCAGTGATAGGTTGCTAGCCCATCGCCCACAACACATTTCAACCCTGGTCCCTTAGTCGACTTTTACGACACCCACGGGAAGAAAGGGGGTGGTGAAATTCTAACCCGACACCACACGGGTCATCATTAATCATTATTAAATAAATCATAATCATTATTATTTTACATATATTGTATTCTGTATTTATCGATATAGATATGTAGAATCGGAAGTCGATAAACGAGAAGTTCCTGTGACAGCTCAAAAATGTTACGAGAATTCCGATGACTGCATCTCACAGATAAAAAAAAGGCTTACGTTCTTGAACGCACCTTTATACCAAACGTCAAGTGGTGTAAAATAAAAAAATCATGCATTTAAGGGTTAACCTATTCATAATAAGATAGAGAAAGTTACATGGACGCAGATTATTGGGCCGTAGGTTCTATAGCAGAGTTGTTCATGAATGCTACTTAATTAACCCCCGACGCAAAGCGAGGAGTGTTATGACTTTAACGTGTCTGCGTATCTGTCTGTGGTATCGTACCTACCAAACTGATGAACCGATTTTCCTTTAGCTTTTTTTGTGTCATAGATAATTTTATCCCGAGTGTTCTTAGCCATGTTTCATGAAAATCTGTGCAGCCGCTTTTCAGATATTGGACTTTGAAATGAAAATGTCGGGGGTTTCTCAACTTTCTAAGTTGTAGTTATTTGAAATCTTTTTTAGATGAATATATAGCAAATCATGTGAATTGTATATAACTGTATCTAATGAGTTTTAGTTGTTTCAAAGATATTTTGCCAATACGAAATGTCACATTAGTGCCATATTGTACCGAATTCAAAAGAAGTTCCTCTATTTTCCATATAAGAATCTTGTGATTTTACCTAGTTAGTACAAACCATTTTGAAATACAAAAGGTAAATAAATATTTTACGCACCTATGATTACTTTTTTTTAGCTCTCGTGTTACAAATCGTTAATTCAAATTGGTCCTGCAACGAAATATAAATAGAAAGAGATGAATATAGGTATCAGGTACAGGTAAGAATGTTCACTCAAGCAGCTCTTAGTATTGGCGGATTTTTTCTTCGTACACTGATCCACAACCCTGCACAAATCTGGTAGAAACTAACTCTAACACAGATTGCATAATAGTTCTACGAACAGGTAAGTACTCAATTTAAATAAAAAAGCGCATACCTACTGCTTTGCATGCCTACGGAGCGACCTTGAACGCGCAGGGCAATGCTTAAGCCTAGCAATGAAGCGTGCTCACAAATATCTGAACACAACTTGATTTTCAACTCAAGGTCAATGTTTAACGTTGTAGAGCGCGTTCAGAATATAGTCTCAAGCAACACACGGAGCTTTGAATACAGGGAGTCAATAAAACAATACGTACAGCGATTTTTTTTTATTTATAAGAAATAAAGCGCATGTCAAAATAACAGAAGCACTGACTATCTGGAGAAGTACTATAGCCAACACAGTTGGCCATCCGTGCACTTTATGTGCATTGCAATTAGGTTCAATATAAATACAGGATGGTCAGTTAACTGCGTTGGAGTTTTTACCATTGCACAATAAAAATAATTCGATTTTTAATCACTAAACGTTACGATGGTACTGGAGGTTTTTCATGCTAAAGAAAGACATCTCCCAAGGCTCTGTTACATGAATACGAGTTCTTCCTCATATTTTGCGTCTTGTGGCACATAAAGTGATTATGAGTGTATAGAAAGATTAAAGTATCCACCAAAGCTGAGGTAGATAAAAAGACAGTAGCATTTGCATTGCTATATTTTTCCTCGCACACCGCTCCGCTACCGCGCAAAGCTTTGGTGGATACCCACTCTGGATAAGATGTTTGGGTTGACCCCGCAAATTATGATGTTATTGAATACAGTTCAAAAATGTGCAGTTCGCACCAATTTTATTTAACACTTTCGCAACCGGCCTAAAAATGGAACAATACACCAGAAACCGACAGAACTCGCTATGCGTGTAGGTTTATAATACCGCCCTAGCGGGCTCAGTCGGCATCTGAGCTAACATTACCAGGCGGGTTGGTTGCGAACGTTTTAAACAATCGAAGAGCTCAATACATAGAAGTATGCGACAATTGGTGGTAGAGCTCATGTAAGCAGATATTATTGAACTGTTATGAATAGTGTTCGGAGTTTCGGTGGCGAATTTCGCAGAGGTAAATGGAGTCGCCTAACTATTTTTTTGATTGAACGAATAACGATTAAATTATTAATTTTGCATAATACTCTTTATAAATTATCTTGCGAGCATTACCTACTTATACCACGATAACACAGGACTACTAATAACACAGGTATGTAGGTAAACATTGTTTAATTAATTTATTTATTTTTACTTATTACATACGTACAAACATGTCACCTAAACAGTCGGGACAGTATAATGTTTGTACCTGCTGCCAATTATACAATTCGGAAAATTATAATTTATTTATTCAAATCTTAAAAAGTTAATTATAAATAAGGAGTCGTCCTTTATCCACTGTGTATAACTTGCCACCGAAACTCCGAACACTAGTTATGAATAAATAAATTTGCTGCGAACTGCGTCAGGAAGAACTGTTTTCCCAAATTGGTATTTTGGGGCTAATAAATCGGATATTTGCCATAAATTGTCACGATGGTTTTGTATGAATTATTGAGAGAAGACAATATTCCCTGTAGTTTACACAACAAAATCTTTCACTATATATTAGAGAATCTGAAAACCTTTACATAATTGTGTATAAGTATACTTTTGTACTGTAATCCTCTCATATCATGGGAAAAAGATGAAGAGTATTTCTATAATGTGTGGTAATCCTAAATTTTTAAACAAATGAACACAGTCGACAGCTTTAGAATTAATACAAAAATATTTACCTGCTTACTATAATACACTATCTCCTTATGATATATGTTAGATGGTAATTTGTAATAGAGTATCTTTTTCTTTGGTTCGTAATTGGTTGATGCTGTAATTTTAGCAATGGGGAATATGCATGGGACTTGTATTGTATTAGTTTTATCTCACGTTCTAAAATCTTGAGATAAAAGTGTAATATTATTTTGATTTTTCGATAAATAAGTCTATGATTTTCATAATTTAAAAAAGATGCATGATATATGCATCTATTTTCGTAACAGATTACGAAATTCCAATACCTTTAGCCGCAACGAAAATTTTATTTAGTATTTCATTACGAAAGAAGTAAAAACCTTCTGAGTATCGAAAATATTACTAAGACAGCAACACATTTCGTTTACAATATCTATTGAAGTACGAACCAAAATAAAGTATGTGTTAAAATATTTATAAGTGACTGACTGTACTGATAGTTGCAAAAGTTTTCTTCGGCGCCATTAGATGTGGAAATGATAATAAGTACCTAGTTGTCATTATCTCTGATATTACATTAAATGGATATCTAGCTTATCTTATACTTTGCAGATAATCTTAAATATACAAAAATAGGTCCGAATGCGGTATAACTAACTATTGTATATTAATTTACAATGTTAACCAATTATATTCTATATAACATATAACCATAACTGTTATTACTAATTAGTATTGCTAACAGGGTATGTCACTGCATATTTATAGTATCTTTTAGAATTTCAAAACAAATATAAACTTTGTAACATACGCGTATACTAACGAATAAAAAAACAATTCTCAAGGTAGCCAACATTAAATTTGAACACCTATATTTTTCATATTTTCTAAAGAATTTTACGATCACAGCAAAATGATTATAGAATTCAAAGAATATTATATTTTCTCTAGAAGATTAATTGATTAAATTACACAACATACTTACCTATTATATCCCTAACATTAAATTGCTCAGAAAGTTACATTTTGGAACTTTTCTTAAAACATTAAAATAAAGGTTTTATAAGAGTTTTTGGTTCCTTTTCCCCAATAAGTAGTCCTTACTAAAAACTTGTCATTAGCTGTCAAATTTACTATTGACCGCACCACAGGCCGCTCCAGTCTGTGAGAGGCCTATCAGCCAGGACATATGTCTAATTCTAAGTCATCGCACGTGAAGCCTTTTTGCTTCGTTGCAGGAAGATGCTGTACGACATTACCAACTCTAAATATCGTAGTAGTTAATAAAGATACATTTCAAAGGCTATTTCTTCGCCTAGATTTATTCATGGAATTAGTTAACAGCCTCTTTTTTTCTTTTACCAAGTCGGTGGGAAATAAACGTGGTGTACCTACGTTTACTCGGTTTTGGTCAAAAGTACACCCAAGTGCATCCATCTGTTTTTTTCATATAAAAGTCAACTTTTGCTAGCTAATTCGTTTTCAGATGACATCATCTCACCAGCTGGACAACGCAACGCATAGAGAGAGCTCCTATTAACACCAGCTTATAAAATCCACAAAACAAATTGACTATTATTAAACATGATCGGTGGATTTTGACACCCAGACTCTCTACAGTGCTGTCAGCTGGTGAAATAATGCGTTATGGAAACCCTCCAGGCTCCACTACACAATAAGCCGTCATGACTGCAGGACTCAGTTATGCGATAGAAAGAGATGAAATTAGGTCTTTTTCTCTTTAACGCATAGTTGCGTCCTATGAGCCATGATGGCCCAGCAGCCTCCAATCCATGGATTCATCTAGACGTTTTGTCAACCTACTCATCGAGTCAGAAGACATCCTTGGCGGCCTGTATAAGCGTGATGAGGTCACCCTTGTCGTCCTGTCAGGAGGGCGCGGGAGCGGGAGCGGGCGCGGACGCGGAGGCGGGCGGCGGGGAGGCGCCGCGCGTGGACAGCTCCGCCTTGACACGCCGCGCGATGTGCGAGCGCGTGTGCTTGCGAAGGTGGTCCTTGCGGTAGAAACCTGGACAAAACAGGAGAAAAAAGTCATATAAACTGACCTAAAAATACTAATGCTAAAATATGAACCCGTACGAATTATGAATGCTCCTTTCTAATTTAAATCTACTGATAAAAAAATCAAAATTAACTGTTAAAAAAGGCTACTCTTAATTGGTCGAGCCGCGAGTTTCTATTTATAAAGCCTTCGCTGACGCCTGAATTTATGTCTATGTCAAGCCTTTGGGCAAGCTGACGTTGCAGCGCGTGTGCGAAAAGTTGAAGTGTATTAAACACAGAGAAAGCCTCACCCTTCCCGCACTCGTTGCACACGTGCCGCTTCTCCCCCGAGTGTATGACGAAGTGCAGGGTGAGCTGCTCCTTGCGCTTGAAGGCCTTGAGACAGACGGAGCAGACGTGCGGCCGGTCGGGGTTGTGGCTCTGCTTGTGTCGCGTGAGGTGGTCCTTGCGCTTTAGGGCTGCGTTGCAGATGTCGCAGATGAATCTGGACATATATTAAATTTTTACGACCGGTTGGCATTTACCTATTAAGGCGCCGTAGGTTCATGGTCTTCTCTCCCTCTCACTGAGCATAAGCGTGAGCGAGATGGAAGTGCGTGCTCGGAAGCGCGGAAATCATGTTTTTTAATTTAAATTTTTTGGCCGTTTAAATAAATAAAAAAGTAAACACTGATTTCCCTCAAACATGACATTGCCGATTTTTAGAAGCCATTTTAGTATTTTTAGCTTTTGTTCGTAATTTGTAACAAATATTTTAAGTGTATTTTAGACCCTTTTAGACCTATGTTCGTGATTTTTTTCTATCGAGCGAAAAATGCTTAGTCATGTTTCTAAACACTGATTTCCCTGCAGAAAAGCCTCAAGATTACTATTCGTATTTTTTTTAAACCATATTATTATAAACAGACGCATTATATTGTTTCAAAAACACTGTTCGCTTAACTTCGCTGAACCTACGGCGCCTTAAATATACTTATCATGAAAGTTTTACGATTAAAGGATAGGTATTTGTATTTCTATCTACCTATGACATTATATCGTCGTCCAAGTACACAAAAACAAATCTTATTGAGCTTATTATGAGACTAGTTCCATTTGTGTAAGATTGTCTCCTAATATTTTTTTTTATAGCGGAGCTTCCATACGGAAGCAAATCCGGAAGCTCCATTATATCTGAAAGGTCTATATTATTATGAAAGATTCCGGGGATATATCCCCCTAGATAAAAACTCACTAACCTACAAGCTTAACTGTTTATAATATTTATCATAATATATCAAGGCACCTCCTCTCCATCGTGTGTCCGACTAGGTGTTGTTCCAGCAGTCCCCGCTCCGGATACGCCATGTGGCACTCCGGACAGCAGTAGAGTGTGCTGCCATCTGCCGATACACACATTATAAAAAAAATAAGTACGTACTGATTTGGCTGAAAAAAATGGGGGCCCAAAGATCTTTTAAAATAAATTAGTGTAAAAGCAATAAAGAGAAATGCAAAAGAATATATTCGATTGTCGTATCGTAACGTGTTACGAAACTCGATTACTAAAATATTTAACTGCGATTGGTAGTTTGAGTTGACATGTTGAAAGATGGTTTTCGTAATTGAATACTAAACACGAGTTTTATCGCCGTATTTAGTAATGTGCTTTTCGTAATCGTTTACGACAGTATATTTATTATTCCCTAAAATATATATATATTTTTTTTATGTGATAGGAGGCAAACGAGCAGGCGGATCACCTGATGGTAAGCGATTACCGCCGCCCATGGGCACCTGCAACACCAGAGGTGTTGTGAGTGCGTTGCCGGCCTTTAAGATGGGAGTACGCTCTTTTCTTGAAGGTTTGAAGGTCGTATCGGTCCGGAAATACCGCAGGCGACAATCCATTCCACAGATAAGCTGTGCGAGGCAGGAAGCTTCTGTAGAAGCGCACAGTTGAGGACTGCCAACCATCTAAGTGGTGAGGATGGTAATGTTGTCGCGTTGGACGATGGCGAAAAGAAGCGGTAGGGATTAATCCGAACAATTCCTCGGAGCACTCCCCGTTATACATGCGATAGAAAATGCAGAGCGAAGCCACATCTCTACGCAGCGCCAAGGAGTCAAGCCGATCCGAAATATGCTGGCAGTCAACAATTCGAGTTGCTCGTCGTTGGATGCGGTCCAGAGGGAGAAGCTGGTATTGGGGTGCCCCTGCCCATAGATGAGAACAGTATTCCATGTGTGGGCGGACCTGCGATTTATAAAGCTGCAGGCGGTGGGCCGGTGTGAAATACTGTCTCGATCTGTTGAGCTGTTGTTGTTGTTGTTGTTGTTGTTGGTCTGTTGATCTGTTTATCTGCTATTCTTAACTTTTATGTGTACCTAATTGGCTTAATTTTTATTCCAGTATGCAGTAAAAATGCAGTGATAAGATGAAAGTAGAAGCCATGAAAAGCTGTATTGAAATTGAACCAGGATACAAAAAATGCTGACATCATATTTCCCTAACTTATTGCGGAATAATACACCACAATTTGACTGTATGTACCTGTTGATACTTAGATCAAAGGAAAAGGATTTTTTTTACAATACTACCCAACGAAAAGGAACTTTCTCTCGTACCAGAAGAAAAGCAGTTCTATATACAGTTGAAGAATTTTCTACTAAAAAAATGCTACCTATTTGACGATTAAAGATTTTTTGACGATAAAATTTTTATGTTTTGTAGTGTGTAATCAAACATTGTTAAATATTACATATTATTATCGACATAGTTTAACGAAATTGAATTGACGGAGTCGTAATTATTACATACTTATTAACAAAATGTAATTATTACTGACAAAGTTAGATTTTATTATTATCTTTGAAATTGGCGTGTACTCCCAGGGTCCATGAGAATTTTATCCTATGTAAGACCTATATTTGTACCACGGCTGCAATAAATTATGAATTCATAATATTTTTTTTGTGCTTTGTGCAATCAGGGACACTTGCCCAATGCGGTGGTGAGGCGAATCTCGCCAGGTTTAGGCCTGGGCTTCTTCTCTTTAGCCAGTTTCTTCTTCTTCCTCTTCTTGTGCGGTGGCGGTGGCGGTGGCGGCGCGGGCGGCGCTACCGCGGCGGCCGCGGCCGGGCTCGCGCGCCGGGGACCAGAGGACTCATTAGGAATTGTTGTGCATGGATCAAGCTAAACAAAAATTCAATGTCAATGCAATGTCGTATCAGAAGTCAGAAGTGCCATTGAGAATCGTTACTCTTAGTTGTTATCTCGGAAATTGTAAATATAAGGAATTGGCAATTAGCAGATACTCTGTCGATAATACAGTCAAATAACTATATTCGTGAACCAGCATCCTAGCGTTTATTCAATAGAAGCCTGGGTTTGCTTTGGCACCTAATCCCAACCTTTGTCGTTGGCACTAGTTTTAAAAAAGCGACAAAATGGCTGTCATTTTATTTTACCTTACAACCCAGACGGAAAACTGGATCTTCTTTGGGACTAAACCAGTTTCCTCACGACATTTTCCGTCACCGAACACAGTTAAATATCTCAATTGATATTTCGCACGAGCCCCGGCGAATGACCTCCAGATTAGAAGTCGCGTGCCTACCACTCGGCTGCAGTGGTTTCGTGAACCTTATTGAAACGAAACAACTGAGGTTTGTAGAGATGTGTTGTGCACTGACCTGCGCGTGCGCGACGGGCGCGGGCAGCTGCACGAGCACGTGCTCGTCGCGCTTGTCGGAGTACTTGAGCAGGTGGTGCAGCGGCAGCGGCAGCGCCGACAGGTAGTCCGCCACGCCGCCGCCCAGCGACCAGTCCGACACGTCGCCGATGCCTGCGGGGGACGGGGGAACAAGACAAGTGGACAACACATACGTCATACCACTTAGGTTGCACCAAACGTATGGAATCGTAAGCGGTGTTCGTTCAAATCGGAATGCATGGAAAGATTGACAAGTTTCTATAGAATGACAGCTCCCGGCGCCATATTTAACGTTGAGCAGTCTGTAATCATTTGGTGCAACCCACTCTTATTCTTAGTCGATCTAAGCCCTGTTTATGGATAAACGCTGGCTGTCAATCATACCATCCATACTGATGTTATAAATGCTAAAGTGTGTCTGTCTCTCTGTTACACTGGCTCGCGCGGCTGCCGCGCATAATCTGTACATACCTTAAGCATCACCATTAGCGATGGGTTGAGTATAAACTATTGCCTCTTGCCCTAAAGAGCAAAAGTAAATGCATACATTTGATCAAAGCAAGAAATCGACTGTAGGTTCCGAATTTGCCGAAAAATAAGATCGATTAAAGTAAAATGTTGTCTTCCAAATCATTGACTTTAAATGGTTGATTATCGTATCGTGTATGTGTTTTTATAGAGTTTGTCGACGTAAGGCCTATCATCTTTCCCGCCAAAGCGAAAAAATTACCCATGTAAATATAAGTATATCTACTTAACTTCAGAAAATGTAGGATGACCAAACATTCAGTGGACATTAATGTTAACATTATCATTAAATTTAATTAACTAAACAGTGATTTAATTGCAAGGGACCTCATCCATTGAAATCCGTTTTGGCTGTTTTTCAATATTTTTCGACATTATTGTACAGTATGTACAGTAGTGTTTACCCGTGTGGTGTCGGGTTAGAATTTCACCAACCCTTTTCTTCCCGTGGGTGTCGTAAAAGACGACTAAGGGACCAGGGTTGAAGTGTGTTGTGGGCGATGGGCTAGCAACCATCACTGCAATATCACATTTAGTCGATCTTTTATACCCACATTTATGCTAAAAGTGGCGCTGGAACATACGTTTCATGTGCTCTGCCTACCCCTTTTGGGAATAAAGGCGTGAATGTATGTATGTCCAGTATGTTGTGTAATGTAGTCAAAGTTACTACAAAGACTGATCAAATGAAGGTAAGCCATAACTTGCCAATGGCCGTAAACAATAGCGCAATGTTCTTATTGACTACACTCTGTTTAATACCACGTTTGTGGCAAACAAGCGCAAGGTGCACCTGTTGGTAAGCGTCACAGTAACCTATGGACACTTGCAACTCCAGGAGTGTCACATCCGCCCCTCAACTTACTGATGAACTCTGCCTGCGTGGCCTGGTTGTTACGGCTCTCCTGCTTGATCGCGCGCGCGAGCGCGGCCGCCTCCTTCGGCTCGTGCAGCACTACCAGCAGCTGCTGCGTGCCCTGTTGCAGCGGCGTCCCGCTCACTGCCATATTTATACTTGTTTTAAAATAAAATATTTAAACTAACCTAAACGGCCAGAGAATAAATACCAGGAAATAGGTACCTACAACAATGTTTTTTTTTTACGACGGTGGCAAACAATCGTACGGCCCACCTGATGGTAAGCGGACACCGCAACCTATAGACGCATGCCACTCCAAAGCAGTAACATGGGCGTTGCCGACCCTTGCTATGTTTGAGGATTCGGCGTGTTGACAGCTGAAGGAACAAATTCCCTCGCTCTCAACACAACGCATCCTCGGAAGCTCTCGACTACCTACAGAAACTATTTCTGTACTTGCACTAATCAACTTTTGTCTCTAGTGGCCCATGGCGACGTCTCCTGTGTCAGATTTTAATACTGTGTAAGTAGTAACTTTTTGTAATTTGTCACCTGTCTAACGAGACCGTATATCAACAAAAAATAGTGAATTGACCAAGTTGCGTAATTTAAAATTGCCGGTTACAAGGTGCTCAATGGTCTTGCACGTCACAGATATTCTCAATTATTAAAGAACATCATCAATCATTTCATCTCAATAACTCAAAACTATTAATGTTTAGGTTTAAATATTCTGATTAAGGAAACTAAGTCCATAATTTAGTACTTTTTACTGTTGTATGGGTAATTGTCGTTACTCACATGTGAAAAGTTAAAGCGTAGATTAAGGCCCTGAACTAGGTACAAATTTTTTGATTATAACCCGTGTCAAATGTAACCATATGAGACTGTTTCTTAATAAATAAATAATAAATAACACAACTCCTGACCTGTGATGGTCTCAGCCTGTTGCTGCATCATCGTCGCCATGATGTCCTCCTCGCGGTACTCGCGCTTCTCCTTCGGCTCGTGCAAGTACGTCTGCCCGTACGCCACGTTGCCCAGGTTCACCGTCGACGATATGGTCTGGTACTTGACTCCGCTGTTCACTGAATTTAGGAATTATTTGTAAACCAACGTTGGAAGATCAGATGGCAATTTCGCGTAACCTAGCCTACGCCAAATAGATGCCAAAGCAGACCCCGTGTTCCCTTAAAGTACAACCGGTAAAACGCTAGAAGGATGATGGTTCGTAAAAGTTATGTGATACTGGTTAAGATGAATGGCCAATTTCTCTCAATATCGTAAGTAACTTTCCTATTTGGTTGCTAGGCCTTGCAGCAATTGCGCATCAAGTGATATTCAGCCTATGTGCGTAACACTGCTATGCTCATGGGATCGTCGCACAGATATGCATTGTGATAACTTAGGAGCAAATGTAACCATGGCCTTGTATAGCGCACAGGTGCAGGCATTCATTCATTATAGGGTGCGTGTGTGTGTGCACAGCCACACGCACACATACGTAACACATATAAAACGCCGTTTTCTAAAAAAATGTCGGCTATACTTGATAGAGTGCGGGAAGGTAAAGGCGAGGCCATTTTAAGCATGTATACTTACCGTTAGCTAATGGTACACCAGTAGTATTGATGGTGAAGTGACCGTGAATATTATGGATTTTGAATGTGGTGTGGTCCACCCGTGAACCTATTATAAACAAAAACTCACTGGTATGAACGGGTGCTATAGACGCCAGCGTCTGACCGGTCAGCGCGCCGCTCACGACCACCATCTCTTGTCTGAACTTGACACTGTCGGCCGGCACGAGCTGCACGTTGCCCTGCAGCCGGTCCTGCGGGCTGCTGGTGTACCCGAACTTGGCCGACCATTGCTGGATGGTCGGGATGGCGGCCGCGGTCGGGATGTGGCCCGTGAACGGGGCGAAGTTCATCGCGGTTTACTGGAAGCGTAATTTCGTAAAATGTTCCATCAGAAATGCCGGAATAGTACGTTCATGTACTTAACTGAAAAGTACTTACTTGAGTTTAAAAAAATGTTCGCACAAAAGGGATGAAAAGTAAAAACGACTTTATTGTTGAGTGCATAGGGTTAGTCAAATATTTTCGACTCCTAAACGTACATTTATGAACTCGATTGTACACGGAAAGAACAAGTCTTGTTACTTCTTTAAGAATGAGATTTTAATGTCATTTATTTTGTTAATAACGAGCTCTACATTATGAGATAAAAATCTCATAAAAATGTGCCGAGACATGCGCTCCCCGAGAATCCTTACATTACAGTAGTAATTGTTACCGATTACGAAAAGACATTAAATGATAATGTCAACAGCATATATGTTTATTTAAATACAAAGAAAATACTACTTCTCGACTAATAGCCAAATAAAAACCTATAAATAATAACAATGCGACGAAATTCATGTTTCAATTATAAATTTACAAAGATGTCGAGACTAAAATGGCTACAAAATTATTGTTTAGTAATTATTTACAAGCCAAAGATCTTCTTTCGTAAGAACGTACGAAAACTTATTACCAAATCGGTGGACCTTAGGAAGAATGCATGATTGTATAAAAAATCAAATAAAAATATGTGAAAAGATATCCCGGTCAGGCTTATAGGATCCCTTGACGATGAGCGTCTTGTTTAAATATTTAGGCCGCCTACTCTCACTCTTTAGCTATTTAGTTCAGTCATAATCATAACGAGTCTTTAATGCCGTCGATCAGACTCTTTACTGTGTTAATTCGAAAGTATCGGGACAATAGTAATATCGCACATGTTCTTCAAGCGACCCAATTCAAGGTTGCTTGATTTACCCTCGCTTTACGCCAATTATTTCACGTGGTGTGAGGTCGAGGTGATTGATGGGGGCTGCTCACACCCTGCCATAGTGCCTCACCCCAGTCGCAGTTCCTATCACTCTATTTTTACCGGCCCTCTAGCTCACACCACTCGCCCAAAACTCGAATTTCTGTGACGCTACAGTCTAGGTATCACATTCTGAAGGTTTACTAGTAAATTCTTACCTGTTTTCCGCGGTTGGTGAAGGCTTTCATGTCGTTTTAATAGTCGGCGGTGCCTGAAATACGGTGTTGTAATAATATGGCGGGATGCGCAGTAGGTTGCGCGGCGGCGGCGCGCGCATGGCGGAGGGTACGGACTTGTTGAGACCTATGTGGTAATTCTTATTAAGTTATACTTAGCACGTGTTTAACACTTGTAGAAACAATTGCTTGGTTTGTAGAGTAGTGGCCTCGGGTAATAGACGTATTGACCTTGAAATTCGACCCTTATAAGTCTTATAACTACCTGCATTCAATATTTTTATTCATAAAGGAAGCCCCGGAGTTTTGCTCGTTTACCCTAGTGTGTTGTATTGTAAGTGTAGGCGGTGTAGGCACGAGTTACGTTAAGTAGGTGTAGGTACCTGTCATACTATTGTATTTAGCATGTGGAGGGTGGTTTGAAAACTGATTAATAAAAACAGTCTTAATGCAGCGCTCGTCTTTGACTCACGTTCCCTGTGCCCCGACATACAAAACATGGCGCAGCCGGTATTTTAAACGGATTCAATTTAAACCAGTAAAAAATAAGTGTAAAAGTATAAGTGTAAATGTAAATAGTGTAAAATACGAACAGTTTGAAAGAAGAATGGAGGCAATTTTACAACCACCGCAACCGTTTATGTTCGAGAACAATCTAATAAACGTGACATCTGGAAACTTGAGTCGAGAGTGGGACAGATGGAAGAAAAGTTTTAAGATTTATTATGAAGCGTGTGAACTGGGTAAAAAAGACCCGAAAGTGCAAATAAACATTTTGCTGCATATAATTGGGGAAAAATGTAGGGATGTGTATGATCAGTTCACGGATAAATGTGATACGGTAATCAAGGTGTTAGACAAATTCGATGCTTTCTTTTATCCGAAAAAGAATTTAACTGTTGAGCGGCACAGGTTTTTCACACGAGATCAGTGTGAATTTGAATCGGTTGAGCCACAGATTACTAATATGTAGTTTACGGTTGAGCAGTATGTGTTCGAGCTAAACAAAATGGCGGTAAAATGCGAGTTCAAAGACTTGTGTCAAGACCTAGTACGAGACAGGTTAATATGTGGAGTAAAGGACGGGTCTTTGCGAGAACGCTTGTTAAGAGAACCCGATTTAACATTAACAAAAGCTGTGGATATATGCAATTTAGCCGAATTATCTCGTGCGCAAGCTGTAACCTTGAAAACGGAAAGCGCAGACCATCGTCACATTAATGAAATATCTGACGGAAACCAAGGAATAACATCACAACATGGGGAACTCGATGTAATACAAAGGAGGGGTCAATCGTCGCGAGCGCAGCGGTCAAGGTCATCGCGCGCGAAATCAGGCGGACAGTGGGCGCGCTCAGGCCTGCCGAGACAGCAGGAGAGATATCAGCACTCACGTATGCCAGGGAATCAAGGTGGTTCACGTTACCGAGAGGAGAAGAAATGGTCTTTTGCACCGACGTCAACATATCGCGGTTGCTTGCAATGTGGTGGAAACCATGCAAAGTTTAAATGCCCGGCATATGGACAACAGTGTTTAAGTTGTAAGAAGTATAACCACTATTCGAGGATGTGTGGAGTCTATGAGGTACGCGAGGACTCTTCCGATCAGGTAAATAAACATTTGGATTTTACGAGTAACGACTGGCTAGCATGTCTGCAAGTTTGCGACAAAAACATAACTTTCAAATTAGATACTGGTGCTGACGTGAATGTGCTCCCCATGAATACATTGAAAGGATTAAATATTCGACAGTCAGATTTAACGGGTACATCCATAAAGCTACAAGGTTATTCAGGTGGTGAGATAAAAGTAACAGGAAAGTGTTTCTTAAAAGTGAAGCATAAAATGAACACGCATGTTCTACAGTTTATTGTGGTCGAGTCTGATTCGGTTCCTATATTAGGAAAAAGTTCATGTGAGGAGCTAAACTTAGTTAAACGGGTATTTTCGGTAGAAAAGAAAAATGAAATTCTAGACGAATTTCCAGACGTTTTTGTAGGGATAGGTTGCTTGCCAGGAAATTACTAAATCAGGTTAAAGGAGGACGTTAGGCCAGTAGTTCATGCACCACGAAAATTACCGGTAGCATTAAAAGATAATATTAAGAACAAATTAGAGGAAATGCAGACGCAAGGAATTATTGCCAAAGTTGAACGTCCAACGGATTGGGTCAATAGCATGACGGTGGTAAAAAAGCCTAACGGTGACTTGCGGATATGTCTAGATCCCCAGGACCTTAACAAGGCCATACGTCGTGAGCACTTTAAGTTACCGACCATAGAAGAGATAACTTCCAGTTTATCAGGGGCTAAGTATTTTAGTACTTTAGACGCTAAACATGGATTCTGGCAAGTAGCATTACATGAATCGAGTACTGACTTATGTACATTTAACACTGCCTTCGGTAGATTTAAATTTCTGAGGATGCCATACGGAATCTGCTCCGCATCAGAGATATTTCACAGAAAATTGTATGAGCACTTTGAGGATATGGACTCCCTCCATGCTAATTCTTTTCGTTGATGACTTACTGATATACGCTAATACTAAAGAAGATCATGATCAAAGACTGAGAGCTGTATTGGATAGGTGTAGGAAGATAAATATCAAACTAAATCTTCAAAAGTGTAAAATTGGGTTAAAAGAGTTAAAATATTTAGGGCATAAAATTACTCACGCCGGTATCAAACCTGACGACAGTCGTATTTTAGCCATAAAAAACCTTCCCACGCCAGAAAATACAAAAGATGTCGAACGCTTTTTGGGTATGGTTACATATGTAGGTAGATTTGTTCCGAGCCTATCTGAAAAAACACATAGTTTACGAGAGCTACTAAAGAAATCAGTAGAATGGCACTGGGACCATCAGCATCAAGAGTGTTTTAACACTATAAAAGAGCATTTAACAAATCCACCGGTTTTACAATACTACAGTCTCGAAAAACCAGTAGTAATTTCCGTAGATGCTAGTAAGCACGGGTTAGGCTGTTGTTTACTTCAAGATGACCTGCCATTGTCATATGCATCAAAATCGTTGTCAAAAACCGAGCAGTCTTATGCACAAATAGAAAAAGAATTATTTGCTTGTGTTTATGCGTGTGAAAGATTTTATAGTTATATTTACGGGCGAACTGATGTAACAATAGAAGCGGATCATAAGCCGTTAATTAGTATAGTAAATAAACCGTTAGCGAATGCACCCGCGCGATTACAAAGAATGTTATTAAGGCTCCAACCATATACATTTAAACTTGTTTACAAGCCGGGTAAGTACTTATACATCGCAGACGCGCTATCCCGTGCAGTTAGTTGCACCGGGTGTGAGCGAGAAGTCCATGCCGCGCGACCATCTCGAGGCTCAGGCGCAGGTAGGTATGTGCATTGACTACTACCAATCCACTTACAGATTCTCATTTTTTGGAAATACAAAAATATACTAAACAGGATGAAGTATTGCAACAATTGACAAAAATAATTAAGTCTGGGTGGCCTACTCATAAAAAAGAAATAAGGAATGTGTTAAAACCATACTGGGATGTAAGAGATGAACTGACGGTGGCGTTTGGAATTATTTGGAAAGGAAACCGCGTTGTAATTCCTAGTTGCATGCGTGCGGAAATGCTTCGAAAAGTTCACATTGGCCACCTAGGAATAGAAAAATGTAAACTAAGGGCGCGTGAGATCATGTACTGGCCGAATTTAAATTCTCAATTGTTAGACTATCTGTCGCGCTGCCAAGCATGCCTCACGTACAGGAAACAAAATAGCAAAGAACCTCTGATTCAACACGAGGTGCCCAAACGAGCGTGGTCTAAGGTAGGAGCGGACATTTTTCGCTATGAAGGAAATTTCGCTATTTTTTTTTCTTCGTGTTTATTTTTTTTTAAGAAAAGGAAATTGTCATACTATTGTATTTAGCATGTGGAGGGTGGTTTGAAAACTGATTAATAAAAACAGTCTTAATGCAGCGCTCGTCTTTGACTCACGTTCCCTGTGCCCCGACATACAAAACAGTACCTACATGTTAAATTTTAATTATACCTAGAAGTAATGTATGAGAGTATATGTTTTAATAAAAGGTCTGATTGGCACGGTTCGGTTAGGCCAAACGGATCTTAAATATTATAACCTACCGAAAATCCATACCAATATTATAAATGCGAAAGTGTGTCTGTCTGTTAGCTCCTCACACTTAAGCGCTGACCGGATTTAAATGAAATTTAGTATATAGATAGTTCGAGTCCTGGGGCCACATAGGATAGTTTTTATCCCAGGAATTATCCTCTAAGGGGGTGAACATTTGTATGTACCTACGATACGCGATTCCACACGGGTAAATTTCTAATAAATACCTACGCATAGATAAACCTTGCCTTTCTTTGTCGCGTAACACGTGCTCTTTCAAATTAGCGCGTTAAACGCATCAGCGAGGAAGTTATTAGCGCTATAGCCTATATAGGCTATTATATAATATGGCTGATTAGGTAAATGGTCTGCTCGAAGCAGGGTATGCCCGAAGTGGCTTGTGAGGCCGGTCGGCCCATTTCATAATGGGGCTTCTAAACTCACATTTTCCTATTTCTGGCTGGCAACTATTGCTGTCTTACGCTGAGTTTGTACGCTAGAGCAAGGTGCACATACTTGCCGGTCACACATTGCCGTAAAAATGTTGCCCGTTTAGATGCCCCATCAAGGCTTGCATTGTATGGGGTATGGTGAAGATTATGAGGCCGACTTTTTATAAAACTGTGTTTGAAATTGAAATCTTCTATCATTGTTAACCCTTTTCCAGGCAGAGGCATTACATATATCGACCACATACGGACTGTCAAACGTGTATCTTAACGTCAATGGATAAGACTGACATTTGATTGGCAATTTTCAATTGCCGGCATGGAAAAGGGTTACTACAAGCAGTAGTCTCTTTTCGACTATATAAACTTAGAAAGAATGTTCCGCTTGCAAGTTACAACTATTGTTAAATGCACCCCTGTAGTCTCTGGCTGTGAAGGATACATTTCAGGAATAAGAAACAAAGTAAAAATCAGTGATTTTATTGTAATCATTACTCTGATGTTATCTTATCAATAAATATTTTCATACAAAAGTTTACAATTACACTCCCAACGTTCCTTAGCCTAGGTACTCTTAAATGTATAATACTTGCAACTAATTTCAGATAGAGTAAACAAATAAACTAGCCAATTATCTATGGACAAAATACATTGTTTTAAACCTGGTCCATGCAAATAAATAGCTCGCATAGAACCTGGAGTTATGAAAGAAAAATCATGTTTTTATGTGATGCATTCGTCTTACGTATAAACAAACATATCGTCCTGCCCTAATACTAAATGGAAAGTCAGATACAAACATAGCACCTGGACAATATACATGTGCGTACGTACACTCGGCATCGTGAAGTTGGCAGGCAAACACATCGTAATCGTAACACTAACACATCCTTACGTACGATTCCCACCGACCGGGCGCGCCTGTGCGTGATTTGCAAGTTGCCAAAGGAATTTGAAGCTTTAATATAGATGTTAAATTTCATATTTGAATGTACTTCGGTCGGCTCCTCGCGGACGTGGACGGCTGTGGTCGCATGTGACCGGCTCCGTCCGGCTTTTGTCTACTGCACTCTATTAAAACGCGGTCGGCTGCCCGGTTGCGACGCGGCGCCAGGCGACCCGGCCCGGCCCGGCCCGGCCCAGCCCGTTCGGTGGGAATCTTACATTACTCTTACAGTAATAAACACGTGTAACGAACTATTTGACTACTTTGATTGTTACCAACAATATGACGTTGACTGTACGCTCGCGGCCCAACAGCGGGACAAGACCATTCGTTATTTCCTCATGATCGCTGGTGGTTTAATCCCCGCTTTAATTGTATTCCTCTTCGATTCTCTTATCTTTCGTAAGTTACATATAATGCAAAAAGAAAATATGTAAAGCAAATTGTATCTCGCTCTAACGAATAACTCCGTCCCTCAGTTGCGGCAATAGCTACCTATACAAGCTTACGCTAAATAAAATAAAAACATTTACACCTACATTAAAGCTGACTTTGTTAATATCGTACGGTGAAACAAGGAGACATAGAAATTCATTAGCTGTCTGTTATATTGAAACCATTCAGTCTCGGTTTTATGGACGAACCATATTATTAATATTTAATCTGATATAAGCTCCAACGTATAATTATAAAACCGAGTCTTAGAAACACATAAGAGAGCATTTCACAAAAAGACACATTAACATTTTAAAAGCCAAGAGCAGCAAACGAAAAAGTCACAGAAATCCTTAAAGAATTGTAAACAGCTGCCTGGCATTGTTTTGACAGTTTAGGTAAAAACGCATGTATACTTCTTGACAAATGCTCTAACTCAGGTTCCATACAACATTTAAGGGAAATGGTACCTGAAGCCTCACAGTAACTAATTCTCCCAATCGGAGTTTAGAACACTTTCCTGATGATATTTTCAAGACAAGGTCGATATTAACAGTGTGTCGGACTGGCAGTCGAGAAAGTTTAAATATCACAGTGGGAATGATATTTACAATGACCAATGCGGTTGGCGACTTTACCAACAGTAGAAATGTGCTCCTGATCTCGTGGGGGACCAATGGAATTTTGGCCGTAGATAATAAATAAATAAGAGACGAACACAGATTACCCAAGCCTCGCTTGGAACAGCACCAAAAAAGAAAACTAAATCAAAATGTAGATAAGACAGACAAAGTTATAAAAGAACATTGGGAAAGTCGCCACCCGTTCAAAATCTCACGGATTATAACATCAAATTTAAATTATGCCTTTTGAATACAAAAATAATCTCTTAAACTAAAAGATGCGACTTAACCTCCTAATGGCATACAACTGACAAAAATGATATGTTGTCAGTTTCACATTGTCAAAACGCAGCAAGACGTATTTCCAAAAACCGTCGATAAAATTCATAAAATTGTCTTTATTATACTTAATAATGACTAAAGCTGTTTGTAGCAGGGTTCGAGAATATATATGTGTATCAATGGATATATATCATGTTATATCCGATATATATATGTTTTTTTTATGATATATATCAATGCAGAAATAAGTGTGGGGTTGACCATTAAATGATCAGAATTTATAAAAAAAGTTTTATGTTTTTGAGTTGATTTTTTGACATATAAGATTTTATGTTTTTTAGTTAATTTATTATGTTTATGTAACACATATGCAAATAGTATGCCTAAATAATACTATAAAATAATAATATGGCTTTCATACAAAATGGATATATATATCAAGATTTTGATATATATCGGATATATATCAGAAATATCCGATATTTTGGTATTTATAATAAATATCGGACATTTTCGAACCCTGGTTTGTAAATTGCAGTTTTTGGAAATACTTCAAACCGTCATAGTTTAGCATCATTGTTGTCAACAAATGACAATGTTGCGTCTCACACATTTGTGCGTTGAGTATTGTCATGTTATTGTTGAGCTGGCGTTAACACCTTGTCATAGTAATGTCACGCAGGCGTCACATTTAAAGAGGAAAACATAACCCTCCTTTCATATAATTGGGCAAAAATGATCATTACCACAAAGCTACACGTCTGTTTTAACCCTAAAGTAGTCGTGACTTGTCATGCCGTCAACCCGAAACACGACTGTCAAAAATACATTTACAATATGTACACTGTCTTTTAGCTCTCTCGGACTCATGAACAATGAAAGGGTTATAAGAAATCCTAAAGCAGACAGTAAATGTTTCTCTAAATGTGACGCCGTGACAAGTTCATAGCTCTAATGATATGTCGTGTACAGACTACGATAAACACATTTCATCGAGAACTCAAGAGCATTGCAAAATGTACTCAATCGAACATTTCACTATAGTAACACATAAAAAATACTTCAAGAAAATACACTGATTTATTCGAGCTATAGAATAAAGCATGATTTGACACGATTCTTATATAATACAATATGTAAAGATTTTATGATTAACCAGCATCATAGTAAAAATATGAAGAAATTTCTTGATCAATCAAACAAACCTCAATGTCCCGGGGTTTTATCTCCGCTTCTAAACTTAAGTGCCATTGTCAAGTAATTTCGTGCTACATGGGCCAATCAAATATTACAATGATACTATGCAAACCCTGACCAATTTTATATTAGCCCCACGTAGAACCTTGTCATAATGACATATGAATTCGATCATATAGTGACGTAAATACGTCGCGGCTTGTTACGGCAAGGTTCTACGTAGGGCTAATATAAAATTGGTTAGGTTTTATAATGTCCAGTAAAGCAAAATACGAAGCTGTCATGTTGTTAGAGAAACTGATCTAAATCAGGTATTCAATCGTTTACATGGAAGCTTCATGTCACAATTTTACAAGTCTATATTGGCAAATATATGCCTGTTTGGACTTCTGAAACGGCCCAGAGCAGTTCTGGGATGTTAGTTTTTAATTTATCTGGTGGCCACAGTTTTGAAATACTTTAATTTGAATGTTGATACTTGAAGTTACATGGGAGACAAAAATTAGGTGTAAAAGGTGATTGGCTCACATATCATCTCTCGCACTTATTGAATAAAAGAGATGCACATTCGCCCCGCAACATCAGGTCAACCCATTCGCGGTTACCAATATAATGGTGTCATGTAGAAATTTCATATCAATTCACATATACGTCAAAGTAAATTTAAATTATCCTAGTTCCAATTTCAATACGAAAGGCAATCTCGATGCGACAGGAGGACCCTGTAACCGATTCCCGATACAATAAAATTTATTCCCATACTCTTAGTGAGATAATGGAAATCGCTTTCAAATCCGGTCAGAAGAAAGTTCTCGTTAAGAAGAAAGCCCTCGTCTCGCATTTCTATAAAAGTTTGTATATACGTCAATTAAGGCATACTTAGAACTTTCTTATTTTCATCATCATATCATCCGAAAGACGTCCATTGCTGGACATAGCCCTCCCCTAAAGAGTGCCGCAATGGGTCCTGCGCCACCCGCATCCAGCGGACTCCCGCGACCTTTACCAGATCATCTGTCCACCTTGTGGGGGGGACCTACCCACGCTGTGCCTTCCGGTACTTTTGTTGCGCATTCTGATACCGAATTTTTATAATTTATTACATCATTTACATTTTTATATTTGATAGTTAACATCCTGATAAACGTATACTTTTAGATTTGAAGGAATCTCAAAACATTGTATCAGAAATTACAAAACACTTTACAATAACTAATTGATGATGAACTTTTACAGAAACTCGCCCATTTATCCCCGCTCGCGGTGAAGATCTCGTACAGACTTGACGTACAAACTTTTATAGAAAAGCTCACAAGACTTTATTACCCTATCTGACGGTCACCACGTTCCCAGTGTCAGACTGACGGCGGTCACGACTGTCTGACCTCACTGATGTACATACAAACGATAATAGAAACGCCACAAAGAAGAATTCATTAGCCTATTTGCCGGTCACACGTTCCCGATCTGGTACAGACAATAGTCACCAGTATCCGACATAATTGATGTACATTTTTTTTCAGAAACGCTCACAAACATGACCTTAACCTATATGTACGGTCGGGGAAAATGAAGGTTAGGCACAGGTCAACTCTATTTGAATCACGTTAAGGTTCAAAAGTGTTAAACAGTTAGTAAAAGCCAAAGTAGCCAAATATTAGGTCCTTAATGATTTTCATACATGGAATTTTGCGGATTATTCAGCAATGTCAAATTCAAATGAAACAAAATTTTGGTAGGAATATAAAAAAACTCATAAGCTACGTTACACATATCTTAATTACTTAAAAATAATTAGCATCACAAAACTATACGTAATTGAACCGGCAGCACATGAAATGGGTGGTTTTCAAGCTTTAATTTGAAACACTAAATAAAAAATTAAAACCTGTTTGAATTCAAAACCTTGGTTACATAGTCTAATATTGAAATTTAAAAATAATTTGGAACTTGCAATAGAAATGATTAAATTGCGTACAAAATAATATCTATGAAATCAATTTCATAGGTAAGGACCTAATATATCGGAACTCGTGTTTATTACTATAGGAGTAAGTGTTACTATACATCTGGCTACTTTGGTTGCTACTAATTGATGCTGAGTGTACACAGAAAGGTTTCTAGAGAGGCTCACGCGGCGCCGTGACTACCCTACCGCTCGGTGCCGGTCGACGCGCGCCGGTCACGAGTGTCCGGCCTGCGCGAGCAGCGCGTCCAGCTGCGACTGCGCGCCCGCTTGCGCTTGCGCGTGCGCCTGCGCCTGCGCCTGCGCCTGCGCCTGCGCGTGCGCCTGCAGCGACGACACCACGTGCTGGGGGATGTTGATCTGCACCGGCACCTGCATGTTCGAGCTCGTCGGCACCTGCGAATATTACTTGTTACTAAAACAATAGTACGTTAGTACAGAGGCCGGGAAGTAATGGGTTGCCGACCGAGTGCATATAGACGGCCGAGTGTAGCGAGGTCGTATAGTTATGAAGCTGACAACCCCTTTTCATGCCGAGGTATGTATAGTGCTTTTCCCAAACATGCAATGAAATAGATTAAAAAAACTCTAAGAAATCAAACTTTAATTTTCATGGCTGAACGCCGTGATCCTGAGCCACAAATTGTGGAATGGAAATTAGAAAAAACCATCTTGCAGGCCTAGGACTTCAATCTTGTATGACATGCCATTACGGGTCTCTCGTGTCCATGCGCCCGAAACGTGACAATTCGAAGC
Source organism: Epinotia demarniana (assembly GCA_945867215.1). NCBI lineage: Eukaryota > Metazoa > Arthropoda > Insecta > Lepidoptera > Tortricidae > Epinotia > Epinotia demarniana. The sequence goes on from OX244268.1 coordinate 26,249,579, forward strand.
CCATTATGAAGAACAAAACATCAATATTTCATTGCATGTTTGAAAAAACTTAGTGCTTCGCACGAAAGCTATAAAATTGGTTTTTGGAGCATGCATTATGCAGTTACGATGAGTTTTGAAGCTATACTATAAAAACAAAATAGAATATAATGACATGTAATATTTATAAATAAGTGCTGAGTAGGTCTTATCAAAGTAGTTTAGCGAAGAAATACGGTATTCGACTGATAGTCAAATCAGTAACTTTTTACGAAACATCAACAAGAACTATAAGCAAGTTCTGTATACTGGTAAAGTTGATTTGTTTTTTTTATTGTCCAATATCGTATTAAAATCTACTAGCGCTTCAAAAAAAAGGAGACACTAAAGAAAATTGCAGGTTTTTTTACAATATTGAAATATTATTTATTTATTTATTGAAAGTTTTACAACAGTGATTTACATAACGTTTATCTAAATCATCTATACTTGACGCCGTATATAGGTTCCAAAAAATAACCTTAAAATTGCCATTAACATATATTATTTTTTTTATTGGAATCTACATACGGCGTGAAGTATACAGTCGGATGTGGCTACTTCAACTTATAGACCGTAAGCCCACTCCCAATACACCGATGTCTCATGAAAACACAAAAAATGCATGGCAGCAGGTCGAGAAAGTTGTGCTGAGCAAGAATCAGAAGATTATCGCACCTAAATGTGTCGAGTTAATGTTTTTCTTTCTTTCTTTCTTTCTTTAAATTGGCCGAAAGTTTGAAACTACTTTACTTCATGACATGTGGCATCATTTAGCTCTTTAATCGTAGAGAGAGTAAACTGGCTGGAAGTACTTGGCAGACGGTGCTAGTGGCCAATTTAAGGTCACAGCTCATTAGAGCCACCCGGCTCCACAGTTAGTACATTTACGAGGCGAGGCGGTGCGGGTCGGGCGCCGGGTGGCTCTAATGAGCTGTGACCTTTAATCTTCTGATTCACAACAGCACAACTTTCTCGACCGGCTGCCATGCATTTTATCGTGTTGTCTTGAGACGTAGGTGTATTGGGAGTTGGTTTAGGGACTATTAGGAGTAATGAGAATGATTTTTAATCTATTTGGTTTAGTTAAAAACATCATCCAAATAATTCCCAAGGTTCACACACCCTGAATATAATACTTAACAGAAATATGACAATAAAATATTATAAATTTTAAATGAAAGGAAAAACAAAACTTAATTTAGTATGGGGTAGCGCGTCGTTACTGACGATTTCTCAATATAATTTGAGACGTTGGTGCCGTTAAGAAGCCTAAGTCTTCTAATAGATGTCGCTACACGCCTCCCTAAGGCGTTGTATGAAGGAACTGATTGAAGGATTTGGTGCCCGAACCGGATTGTTCCGATAGCTCAGTTGGTTAGTAGCGACGGGCCATGAATGCCTGTGGTCGCCGGTTCGAATCCGGCTCGGACCATTAAATTTTTCAATTTTTCCTTTCATTTAAAATTTATAATTTTCGTTTGCAGCGTTAATGCTTAAAAACAAAAATTAATAAAATATTAATCCTACTAATATCATAAATGCGATTTTTGGATGTTTATAACTCAATCACACTTAAACGGCTCAACCGATTTGGATGAAACTTTGCACGAAGATAGTTTAAAGCCTGGATTAAAATATAGGATAGTTTTTATAGTTTATATAGTTAGACCCGAGTCCACGCAGACGAAGTCGCGGACGGAAGCTAGTTTTTAATAAACGGGACTAAAGCACGTGTAATTAACATATTTATTTACCTGAGGTCTCCCGACGTTTCGGATGTGTCGCAACATACATGGTCACGAGACAGTTAAGTCAATTATACGCGGTTAAGTCCCGTTATAAAAGGAATTTGTGAGAATCGTGAAACTTTAAATCAATATAATAAAATATTTCATGTATTACTTATAGCGATACATACATGCCCTAATTTAAATCCTGGTCCCTGTGGTACGCACATCGAAGAAGCTAGACCTGTCGGAATGGCGTAATAAATATTCATCATCCTCCCAGCGTTTTTCCCAATAAATATCACTATTTCATAATTTTGGGCCTAAAACTTCGTAAAATATTTGAGTCAAAACTCAGATTTTATTTAAATGTCGTGTGTTGATGTCTTATCAGTGCCAGAAGGTAACACAGCCCAAAAGAAATAAGAGAAATATTTGTAATTTGCATTTGCATTGTGGAAATAAACTTTGTACTCTTCACAGAAAAAAAAATGCGATAGGAATGCAAAAAGAACACTGTTGTATAACAATTCAAAACTTTTGTAATAAAAATTAAAACAACGTCTCCTTTTGTCACGATATCCATGTTAATCACCTGACCCCGATCACCCAGGGGAATTAGCGGCAATTATTTTATATTCAACTGGGAAAAAATGATAATGTTCGGTTATGGCGCTTCGCCGGACGCTACCGCGTCATGCTCGTTTCGCTCGCTCGGCTCGCGCGCTGTAGGGTCGCAGTTCACCTAACAACCTAGGTCAGGCTAGGGGATTAACGTGGACAAGAGCCCTTTAGTTTTAAAAGTTATAATTGTAATAAGTAATTATACAAACGCCAACACAGTTAACTGACCATCCTGTATTTATATTGAACCCTATTACAATGCACATAAAGTGCACGGATGGTGAGTTAAGGGGATCCACGCGCTTTATGGCTAGTTTTGACGAGTTGATAGTAGCAGACATATTTATGGCACAAACACTACTTTCTACTTCAATATTCGATATGTTTTGACATAAAAGAGTACAGTAACAGTCTTCCCCGTCACTAGTAAATTCATCATTCAGAGACAATTTCAATATGGCGGTTTGTTTACATAGTTAGCAAAGTCCATTGACAGCGACTTCAAGCGACACAGGTCGCGGGCCGTCCTGTGATAGCTGTGCTGATATAGTAAGATAAGCTGCAAACGCACAGAGAGCGGTGGCGGGGCGGAGCGGCGCGGTGCGGAGGCGGTACCGGTTGTAATGTTCGAGCTAATAAGGAAGGGTCCGCACAGAAAACCGCGCCGCTCTTAGCTCGAACATTACAACCGGTACCGCCTCCGCGCCGCACCGCGCCGCTCCGCCACCGCTGTCAGTGCGTTTCGGCCTTCAGTCATGGCTTTCAGAGGCTCTAGTATAAGTTTTACCGAAACAAAACTTTACGATCGCTTTTGCGTTCTACTCTCAATTTGTATGGGATTGGCAGCAAATTATGTAGCTGTATCAAGACGCAAAAGCGCTGTGCTTTCGTTTGGCTTTGCTCACTTATTTTTTATATATTTATCACGCTATCGATGAGGATCTGTTGTTAGCTCACTGTCACTACTGTTCTAAGCTCCTGTGCAGTATTTAAGCTGATGATCTTCCTATATAAATAAATAAAAATAATCCTACTATAATATTATAAATGCGAAAGTTTGGATGTTTAGATGTTTGGATGTTTAGATGTTTGGATGTTTAGATGTTTGGATGTTTAGATGTTTAGATGTTTGGATGTTTGGATGTTTAGATGTTTGGATGTTTAGATGTTTGGATGTTTGTTACTCAATCACGCTTAAGCGGCTCAACCGATTTGGATGAAATTTTGCACGAAGATAGTTTATAGCCTGGATTAAAATATAGGATAGTTTTTATCCCAGGCCCACGCAGACGAAGTCGTGGGCGGACGCTAGTAATAAATAAACGCGATAGCGGTCATAACGTTTGGTTTTGGTAAAACTTATACTAGAGGTTCAGTATAATCAGGCGACAGTGGAGCTTGGAGGCTCAGATATGAGGCCACTCACGTGTATGGTGATCTCGGGCATGATGCTGCCGGGCGCGTGCGCAGGCGCAGGCGCCGGGTCGCCGCCCTCGTCGCGCGCGCGCTTGCTCTCGTGCGAGCGCGTGTGCTTGCGCAGGTGATCCTTACGGTAGAAACCTACACATCGGAATACTGATCGTGAGAACATGTTCAGATAAACGGACTCCCTACAACCTGAATGGTCGCGTAGGGTACGGTTTCATACTTATTTGTTTCACAAGGGAGCAAAATAGTATATTTACGGCAAGGGCGGTATATTGAACCCTGAATGCAGCGAGGGATTCTATTGTAGGATCCTGAATGTAGGGAGGGATACAAGTGTTAACGACCAAGACGAAGATAATTTTGCTACCGAGTGACACATACTATTTTTCACACCGACTATGAAGAAATTTAAAAAAAATGCTTTTATAATGACTTATAAAAGTTAAAAAAAAAACTTATTTTTTATTACTAAAATTTGAATATTACGAAAAATTTATACATTTTCATATAACAAACATGTGAGATAATATTAACAAACATGTGAGACCACTTCACGCGGAGGCTCGACTAGCCTTTCAAAACTGGGTTCATTGTGGTAAACCCAGGTCAGGTCCTTGCTATGATGTCATGGTTCAATCTAGGAAAGCGTTTAAACTTAAATTAAAATGGTGTCAAGACAACGCACAACAGATTAAGCTAGACATCATGGCAAATCACCATACAAATAAAAAATTTAACAGGTTTTGGAAACAGACGAGCAAAATGTGCGCTAAGTCGAGCCTCCCAGTAAACGTAATGGGTGAAAGTGACCCGGCCAAAATAGCGGAATTGTTCAAACATCAGTTCATAATAGAATCACCGCTCGGGCCGTCACAAGATACACCCACACCTGTTGAACCGGGCCATAAATCGCTTATAAGGTTCACAGCCGGCGACATAAAAGCGGCGGTGAAGGGCATGACGCGAGGAAAGTCACCTGGGCATGACTCACTCAGCATAGACAACTTCAGTATGCTGGAGTCCATCTGCCCAGGGTACTTGCCATGCTGTTCACCATATGTTTGAGCCATAGTTATTTACCCGACGCAATGATAAAAACGATTGTAGTCCCTGTTCCTAAAAATCGTACGGGCGATGCGTCGGACATATGTAACTATAGGCCAATCTCACTCGCTACCATACTATGTAAAGTGTTGGACAGCGTGCTTGATAAGCGCCTTGAAAAGATTGTGCCACTTCACGACGCCCAATTTGGGTTTAGATCCGGACTATCTACAGCAGGGGTTCCCAAACTTTATTTTCTCATAGACCACTTTCAAAAGTTAACTGGTTCTGGTAGACCCCCATATTCCCAAAACTCGGCAAAAAATGTGAATATTACCCAAGTCTGGAGACGCTCGCGATCTGTTGCAGACTTGCAGTCGATAAGTTTTGGATGCGAATGGTGTAGTTTTAATAATCGAAATTTTAATCGGGGAGCAGCGTAATGAAGCTGTCATGTATTTATCAGTCATCCAGGCTATAAAAATAACACAAAAAATAATATCTCTTTTCGTTTTTTACTATTGAAACCAGGTACATTTTCGTGGATCCCCACTTACGAATTGTGCACCCCCATTTTTTTGTCACGCCAACGTAGACCTCCGTCGAGTCTCCTGTGGACCCCTGGGGGTCCACCTGGACCACTTTGGGAATCCCTGATCTACAGAGACAGCCGTCCTGTGCCTCAAGCACGCTGTCCGATACTACACAGATCGTAAGACACTAGTGTATGCGTGTTTCTTGGACTTGTCCAAGGCATTCGATATGGTGTCTTACGATCTTCTATGGAAAAAGTTACATGACGCTGCTGTACCAGAGGAAATGGTTGAGCTGCTTAAATATTGGTATGGCAACCAGAGTAACAGGGTAAGGTGGGCGGGCTCCCTGTCAGAGGCTTTTAAAACGCAGTGTGGGGTGAGACAGGGTGGATTAACCTCACCTAGACTGTTCTGCCTGTATATGGACCAGCTTATCGATGAACTCAGCAACACCCGAGCCGGTTGTTCAGTTGAGGGTCAGTGCTTCAACAACATCAGCTACGCTGATGATATGGTGTTGCTGAGCCCATCGGTATGTGCGCTTCGGAAGCTACTCTCTGTCTGTGAGCGGTACGCGGCGGCCCACGGCCTCAGGTACAATGCTAGTAAGAGCGAATTACTTATATTCAAAGCAGGCACAAAAACCTACAGTACTGTACCTCCGGTGGAACTAGGTGGGGTTCCGCTTAAGCTAGTATCGCAATTTAAGTACCTGGGACATTGGGTCACCGCGTCGCAGAAGGATGACCTGGACTTGGAGCGGGAGCGCAGGGCGCTATCAGTGAGAAGCAACATGTTGATCCGCAGGTTTGCTAAATGTACGGCAGATGTAAAACTTACCTTATTTAGAGCGTACTGTCAGTCTTTCTACACATGCAGCCTGTGGATGAACTGTACGAAGACAGCCTATACCTCTATAACAACGCATTCAGGATGCTGATGGGGTTGCCGCGCTACTGCAGCGCACCGGGCATGTTCGCGGAGGCGCGCACGGACGACTTCCATGCTATAATGCGTCAGCGAGTCGCGACCCTGATGCGGCGTGTCCGTGGCAGCACCAACGGCCTCCTGAGCGCAGTTGCGGCAGCACATGACAGTCCAATACTCTGTCACTGGACGCGATCTCATGGCTCACAGGTGAGCTATGAGAAGTGACCATTTGTGTACCTATACCTATACCTACTACATAATACCTACACTAACATAGCTCCTAAGTTAATAATGTGCCTAAAACTAACAAATATGGATGTATCTTTACTCCGAAATAAACGTATTTATTATTATTATATAACGTTATAAAGTTAAAACTTGAAATACGTTTGTTTTTAATCGATTACAACGAAGTTACAATCGATTATTTTAAAGGCCTTCTACACGATCGGGACCAACCGCCAACCACAGTGTCCTTGGTCGGATCAACGGTTGGCCGACAGCGTTCCAGACGGTTCGGACCAACCACCGACGCAGCCTGTCGCGAGGGATGCGCTCACGACCAAGGCCGTTGACATCAACCAAATATCGGTTGGTCAACCGCTTTCTACACGGTCCATTTTTATATCAACCCGACCAAGGACACGGTGGTTGGCGGTTGGTCCCGATCGTGTAGAAGGCCTTTTATGAGTTAAATTGGCAGATTGCGTAAATGCTACATGCTAATGAATAAATTAAAAAAGTAGCTTGAACAGAAAAGTAGCGTTTTGATCCCTCTCGTTGTGGAGCAAAACTTACTTTTCTGAATGAAAAGTGTGAAAAAGCTCGAATGCTCAGGTGAAATTAGCTCCCAGCTGAAGATTTTCCGACGAACTACAATGCAGCTCTTCAAAAAAGGAGTGGAGCTTTAAACAAGCTAACGGGTACCGACGTTTCCATTCGATGTTGGTGCTACTTACATTATTCGCAAAGTTATTAAAGATTTGGATGTCATTTTCAATTTAAAAACATCAGCTATGAATATCACTGTAAATACTGTAATACCTATAATTATGTGTATGAGTAAAATATTCCAAACTAACGTGCAAGAACTTCGTCAGTAACGCTTTCAGCAAGCAAGCCTTCAGATCAGATCATAGGTTTAGGTTTAAGGGGCGTTAGACAGCTGATAAATTGCACATTAAACTCACAACACGATCGAAGATCAATTTACCACAAAAATAAGGAATATCCGTACAAGTTTACAATTTAATTTAAGAATTAAAACATGTAATATTTTGAATATCCATAGTGTATGTGTGTGTTTGTTTGTCCGTCTTTCACGGTAAAACGGAGCGACAAATTGATGTGACTTTTTTAAGTGGAGATAGTTGAAGGGATGGAGAGTGAAGTAGGATAGTTTTTATTCCAGAAATCATTCCCTAAGGGAGTGAAATGGGTGTAAAAGTTTGTATAGAGCTGCGATATAAACGAGTTCTACGCGGACGGAGACGCGGGCAAAAGCTAGTTATTAATAAATGACTTATGAAGACTGATTTAGGGGCAGCTATAGATGGTGTTGAGACTAGTGTTAGACGCGTTCAGAGGCTCTAGTATAAGTTTTACCGAAACAAAACTTTACTTTGCGTTTTACCCTCAATTTGTATGGGATTTGACAGCTAAACGCGAACGCGGTCGTAACGTTTTGTTTCGGTAAAACTTATACTAGAGCCTCTGAAGTTCCGCTAACGGTACGCACCCTTGCCGCACTCGGGACAGACCTCGGTCTTGACCCCCGAGTGTATGACGGTGTGCAGGTTCAGGTGCTCGCGGCGCTTGAAGCCCTTCCTACATACGCCGCACACGTAGGGCCGCTCCGGGTTGTGCCCGAGCTTGTGCCGCTCGAGGTGCTCTTTCCGCTTTAGCCTGTATAAAACAATTAATTAAACATTGTTAGAAAGAAAGAAAGATACATTCATTCGCAAACACACAGGACACACATATTAAGAGCAACGGTAGCCTAGTGGAGAGCTACGGTAGCCTAGTGGTTCAGGCATCCGGCTGTCAAGAGGCGGTCGTGGGTTCGAATCCCGGCTCGTACCAATGAGTTTTTCGGAACTTATGTACGGAATATTTACCGTTAGCTTTTCGGTGAAGGAAAACATCGTGAGGAAAGCGGTCTAATCCCAATAAGGTCTAGTTTTCCCGCTGGGTTGGAAGGTCAGATGGCAGTCGCTTTCGTAAAACTAGTGCCTTTGCCAAATCTTGGGATTAGGTGTCAAAGCGGACCCCGGGTTCATTTAGGGGCATTACCGGGAATAAAGCTAGGAGGATGACGACACAGGACACACATATTAAACAATAGAATAAACAAAAAACAGATAAAACATGAAACAAGTTTGTCTCTGCGGCAGTGAACCGGACACCGGCTCAGCATTATGCTGAGGTGTCAGACACCTGCAGCGCTGATTTTCAATCAGCACCGTCGGTGACTCACGGAAACGTCATACAAATGTAATAAATAAACTACTTACATTATTGGGACAGGTGAAAGAGAATTATTAAAAGAAATATTAATATACAAAGATAAAAAAAATAGCAACCGAACGGGACATCTGCTCCGAATAAGGCATGCCACACACTGGCGCGGCCTGGCCGCGGCGGACAATAATAAACTTGTCCGCCGCTGTCAAATTTACTATTCCGCCACCGCAGGCCGCCCCAGTGTGTGGCAGGCCTAAGACGGAAGCTATTGCCGTCTTTCTCTCTCTCTCATCATGGCGTCAGAACCATGCCCGTCGCTCATGCTTATAACTTAGTTTAAAATTATAAAGTGCAAATAAATTCAGTACTACTCTGTCTGCGTGTATAATTTGGAATCAGCCCTAGCCGCCAAAATCGATGCGGAGTTTTTGTGGATGCGGATATAGTGCAATTCACGACATAAAGAAGCCCACATGGCGCTTATGGCGCGCGATTCAGTTATTTTCGCCATTAATAAAATAAAACTTCTTTACGTCACACCTGGCCATAATGCGAGTTTTACTGCACGCTGCGCGTACAGTAAACTCACATTGTGGCCAGATGAAGACGTAAAATTTTGTACGCAACACGGGCGGTAATTCGCAAAGCCCCAGAGCGCATATATAAATTACAGTAATTTAGTCTCAATGTGTTTGATGATCGCGTGATATCATAAAATGGTTGCACGGAGGCTATGGAGGTGGCCTAGACGCTGCGCGTTCCTATTCGGCGGAGTTCCATAGACGGTGGTCAGGCAGACAGGCAGACAGGCAGACGACTCACCCAGCCCCGCAGATGCCGCAGATGAAACGCCTCTCGATCTCGTGCACCGACAGATGCATCTCCAGCTGCTCCTTCTCCGGGTACGCCATCTGGCACTGCGGGCAGCAGAAGATGGGCGAACCGTCCGCCGCGCTCGCGATCACCACCTGCACCACTCACCCACATTATACAAAACAAGTGTACCTACAATACAATAGCATTGTTTTTTCCTAACAGACGGCGTAGCACGGTCGCCATTTTATCACTGATCGGTGTGATCCGTCCGTCTCACACTCGCCAGAACGTGACAAAAGTGTTATCCAGAGTGTGGTGTTAGTGATAACCGCAGCACGGCTAGCACTAGAGCTCACAGCAAGTGACAAAAGGGGCAACCACACCGCAGGAAGGGTACGCGTCTAAATAGTAACGCATGTAAACGCACAGTTACCGTTTCAGTTTCTTATTTGCTCATAAGCTTCTATAGCTTGCAAATACAGTTACAGCACAGTGAACAAGAGCTAGAAATCAATTTGAAGTATTTTTGGCACGCGTTAAAAACGCGACACACGTGTTACTTGAAGAGTTAACGGTGCGTCAGGGTATTTTGAGCAGCGGTGTGGTCAGCCCTTAAACTGGATTCCGACATAGATGTGTAGCAATTTACCTGTCCGGGCTTCGGCCGCGCTGGTTTGGGTGCTTTCTTTTTGTACTTTTTCTTCTTCTTCGGCTGTATTCTGAGGGAGCCGTCTGGAAATAGGAAAAGAATATTTAGAAGCAGGAATATACATTTTTCCTGTAAATATTAGTATGTTTGGAGTGGAGTTTCATTTTAAATATAGTGGGGTGTACAATCAATATTGTCCAGGGTTAGGTATGTGTTCCCTGATATGAATACTGTAATGGGTTTCACGAATTCAACCAATAGAGGTGTAGACACTAAATAAAATAATCAATAATCTCATATTTTCTCGAAAAACTATCAAAAATGTAGTCAAATGGAGAAAAAATCAACGCAAAAGTTCAAATAGAAGTGTCCAAAGTTTTAAGAAGGGGTATGTTCTGTCCCTCTTTCGCAAAACGCAACTTCATATGAAACGATGACGCTGGAAGATTGTGACGTCACTAATAGACGGTGCCGCGCCCATCGTGTTCGGCGCCGCCGTCGCCACGGCCCCCCGGCAGTCTCGCGTAACGTGACGTCACACACTGTTTGCGTTTTCTCTCTCTAACAAGCAATATTAAAACGGTTGTAGCTTGGTAATTCTTTGAGATATCTGAATGGGATTTTCGTCACTAGGCATATTTGCCTTCTTTCTTTTGGAGTAATAACAATTTTCGAGTCATCACCCCTATTGGGATCTGTTCATGATCCTCTGTCGCTCAAATTTTATAAGTGCGTAATGAGATGGAGATAAGGTTAGATAGGTTTGGTCGAACCTTCCTCGACGACCGCCTCGGTCATGGGCTCGTCCTTCGAGTCGTCGAGCGGCAGCACCTCGATCTCGACCGTCTCCTTCTTGGTGTCCGCCGGGTTGATGCGCAGGAACTGCTGCAGCGACACTGGGAGCGTTGGCTGCTGCTGCAAGCGTATGGTTTTTGTTAACACTGATGTAAGCTCGTGGACTTTGCTATCTATGTAAACAAATGACGTAACTTTGTTTTGTCGCTTTCTCCTTTAATTTTCACATCACCTCATCAAACACCACTGAAACTATACACTATTGAATCCACACTGAGCATAAGCGTGAGCGAGATGGAAGTGCGAGCTCGGAAGCGCAGAATTCATGTTTTTTAATTTTATTTTTTTTGCCGTTTTAATAAATAAAAAAGTAAACACTGATTTCTCTCAAACATGATATTGCTGATTTTTAGAAGCCATTTTAATATTTTTAGCTTTTGTGCATAATTTGTAAAGAATATTTTAAGTGTATTTTAGACCCTTTTAGACCTATGTTCGTGATTTTTTTCTATCGAGCGAAAATTGCTTAATCATGTTTCTAAACACTGATTTCCCTGCAGAAAAGCCTCAAGATTACTATTCGTATTTTTTACTCTGTTCGCTTAATTTCGCTGAACCTACGGCGCCTTAAGTTCTACAATTGTCAATTGTGTGTGTTTGATATTGTAGAGCCGCTACACACTACCCAACTCACGCTCTCTACTTGCCATCGCGGTTGTGTACATTAGGCGGTAGTTTTATAAGTGGGTAGAGAATCGTAGTGTTTTATCAGTGGGTACAGTGTTTAAAATAACTAAAAATACCTACTTGTTTTTTACTTTCGATATTTTAATATTCGATACGTTTTGACATAAAAGAGTGACTGACATGAAGAGTCTTCCACATCACTAATAAATTCATTATTCAGAGACAATTTTGCGGTTTGTCTATATAGATAGCAAAGTCCATTGGTGACGACTTTCCGGGAATGGCGCTGGTGACTTGTGGTGTCACCTCTACGCACTATATACATACATACATACATTCACGCCTTTATTCCCGAAAGGGATAGGCGGAGCACATGAAACGTATGTTCCAGCGCCACTTTTAGCATAAATGTGGGTATAGAAGATCGACAAATGTGATATTGCAGTGATAGGTTGCTAGCCCATCGCCCACAACACACTTCAGCCCTGGTCCCTTAGTCGACTTTTACGACACCCACGGGAAGAAAGGGGGTGGTGAAATTCTAACCCGACACCTCACGGGTAACTACATAATCTATGCGTATTGTATCGTGCATTTAAGGGAACACTATGAAATATGGTCAGTATTATTCCTGCATCTGCTAGTTTCATTACTCACATCCTCTACATGGCGACCGTGACAGGACACGGTCACACGGCACACTGTCACGGGCATTTAGGACTGAAGTTGATAAGAACTAAATGTCGAGAGACTTGCATTGATTTGATCCTAACCAAAATCCGGTAAGATAGCTTTGGTGCAACCCTAGACTTCTTTTCTAATAGAACTAAACAATGTTTGTATGGGTGTATGAACTTTCTCTTGCTGTTATTCTGTCCCGGCTGGCTTAGAGATGCCCCACCATAAAACGGGTTTACTCACAAAACACATGTTTAGTAGATATAACCCTTTGACCATTTGACAACTTCAATAAATTCAAATTTGAACCGGTAATCGGTCGGAATACAATCGTTTTTGTTTCATCTATGACGGCAAATATGTTGCAGTTAACCACTTAAAGGTTAAACTCAATAAAAGCATAGTTATAAAGTGTTCCAGTAAACATGACAACAAGCAACGAAAAATGGATGATTGGGCAAGGTAAGCTATGAAGCTGCGTGTCACTTAGCTGCTTGGCTGGAGATAGCCACACACTATATGGTGTGTCTTCTCGACTAGTTTACCATGCGTGTTAAATTATGTACATACCTGCGGTTGGAACTGGTTCAGGTACTTCAGCAGGTCTTGTTGACTGCTGTTGATATGCCATTGTATGTTCTCGCTCGACTCCGTGCCCTGTGAGCTCTCCTGCGGACCACGTATCAGTTATAAATAAATAGTCCAGGCGATGAACTCACAACTTGCATGGAAAAAATGACAATTTTGGAAATAATTTATAATAGGTTTTTTTTCTGTGTATTTATGTTATCAATTACACAGTCACCCAGCGACAGAATCCGACAAAATTTCAGACATGAAAAAAAATATAAATTCGCTAGCCACTGAAAAGTCAGAACCAATATTAATATTTATTTTTGTCTTTATTTTGGTTTATTTACGTTTGCTCTATAATATTCAAGACAAATCATGCAATCAAAGACAATGCATGCTTCATTTAAATCTACTTAATTACTTTGGGTTGGAAAGTTTGCCGGATTCTTGAATAAAGAATCTTAGATAACATTTTAAAATGAAATCAACAAAAAAAAAAAACGCTATTATAAATTAATGTTTTTAATAACCGTTTTTTGCCTGGAGTAAGAACAATGTTTCTAAAGGTTTGGTAGTGTATGTGTTACTGTTGGCTAGCATGAGCAATAATCTAACGGTCTCTTTCTAATTTGAGAAGGAGACTCGCCGAGTAGCAAGCGACGCTACTATACCTACAGCCACTTGTGTTTGCACCCTTTGTGGGATGGCGTTAAAAAGGGTATTGTGTTTGAGTATTGTTTTTTGAAAGATATCTTTTGTCGACTCTTCCAAAATAAATTCTGTTAGAGGCTTTAATTGCTCTTGAAAGTATGGTATTTCTAACCCTTTCCGGTCTGGGAGTTGAAAAAACCATTCAATATTACACAAAAATAGCTACATATTTCAGTATGCATCTGCCTAAAAAAGGGTTAAAATCCATCCACACTATTATTACAAATGCGAAAGTGTGTCTGTCCGTTACCTCTGAACCGAACTAGGTGAAAACTGGTATAGAGACAATTATACAAAAATTAATTACTACTGGCCAGAGGTCATTGTCGCAGGAAAAATCTCTATAGCGCGATTCAGGAATCGACCTGAACGGTACAGCGCCATCTAGCGGCCAATTCGAGGAAACTTATGTACTTGACACACGGCTGAACAGTGACAGTTTGTATGGACCTGCGATATAAACGAGTTCCACGAGGACGGAGACGCGGGCAGAAGACTTACTAGAAGTAAATAAAGGGCATGGGTGTTCTCACGTCATCGTTGGCGTTGTCTTCGCACTCCTCCTTGATGATGATGTTGGTGATGCCCGCGTTGTTGTTGTTGTTGTTGATGCTCGTGTTGTTGTTCAGCTTGCTGTCGTCGGGGCCGTTGATCACGATCTGCTGGTTCGGCGTTATGAACACCTGCAACATAAATCAATATTAGGGAACAAACTTACTCATTTCGAACTAGCCATATAGCAAGCTCAATAAGGCTCGTTTTATCGGTGCAAGACGACGGTATACTTAAGGCGCCGTAGGTTTTTTAGCCGAAATTAAGCGAACAGATTTTTGAAACAATATAATGCGTCTGTTTATAATAATATGGTTTCAAAAAGATCAGTGATTCGAAACATGATTGAGCAATTTTCGTTCTATAGAAAAAAATCACCAACATTGGTCTAAAAGGATCTAAAATACACTTAAAACATTCCTAACAAATTATGCACAGAAGCTAAAAATATTAAAATGGCTTCTAAAAATCGGCAATATCATGTTTGAGAGAACAGTGATTACATTTTTATTTATTTGAACGGCCAGAAAATTAAAATTAAAAAACATTGTATCCGTGCTTCTGAGCACGCATTTCCATCTCGCTCACGCTTATGCTCAATGAGAGGGAGAGAAGACCATGAACCTACGGCGCCTTTATAGATGATATTGACAAGTTTGCAACCAAGAACCCGCCTAACGGGCACTCGTAATGTTTGCTCAGATGCCGGCTGAGCCCGCTAATTCTGTTGGTTTCTGGTGAATTGTTCCATTTTTAGCCTGGTTGCGAAAGTGTTAAATTCCATCTTGTGTAAGAGATCACTTTCCGGGCTCGTCAACTCGTCCGCATTTCTAACTCATCCCAATTTCCAATACATGTCTATCCGGAATTCATCTACATCCTAATTTCTTGACTTGGTCATGTTTAAGTTTTATTAATGGATTGTATATTCATTAAAAAAAATGTTCGATACATCATTTTGTTAATGTGCAACTCATACTCGCACACTATCAATCTAAAGTCGCCGTCAATGGAATTTGCTAACTATGTAAACCAACCGAGACAATTTCAATATAGAGGTTTGTTTACATAATTAGCAAATTCTATTGACGGCCACTTTACAACCTAGTTAGCAACCTCCAGGTGTTTAGTATTATGTCTGTTCATACTCTATGTGTAGTTGTGTACCCCTCTATGTGTATATATATTTGTTTATGCGACTGCTTGATTTAAATATAAAAAAAAGATTGATTCAATTTACGTTCAGAACATGGTCGCATTAAGATGACAAAATGTAGACGAACCACACCATCTCAAATATGGTGTAGTAATGGTAATAATAGTGGTGTCCACCTGATGCTGGATGTTCTGCTGGACCTGCTCCTTGTTGTCCTGCATCTGCTGTACCAGCTGCATCTCCTGCGGCAGCAACACCTGGAGCCCTGCCGACAACCACCCGGAATGTAAGAGCCCGAGCACATTGAGCCAGGGACTGATTTCGGTTACGACGTAATGAATGGTGTACAGGTTACGCGCGCCGCGCCAACATAACGGTACCGTATTTTGAAATACCGGTATTCAATTTAAAGGTAACCGTAAGCTATGTAATACCGTGTCGAAACCGGTATTATAAAGGTTACCGAAAACATAAGCGAACTTACACTTACACAGACAACTTCTTCCAATAGAAACGAACGAACGAATCAGAAAAGAACCGACTAAACTGTCCAGCATAAGTTTTACTGAAACAAAACTTTACGATCGCGTTCGTGTTTTTCCCTCAATTTGTATGGGATTTGACAGCTAAACGCGAACGCGGTCGTAACGTTTTGTTTCGGTAAAAACTTATACTAGAGCATCTGAAAGATAAAACGGCAACGCCGGCGGTTTGGCAACGACGCCAAAATCGTATCGGTAACCTTTCAAAAGCGGTTACGCTACCGAAAAAATTAAAGCTACCGTTATATTTCATAAAGGTCCCGCTACCGAAACAGCTCTATTTGAAAATCGATATGACGTCATATCGGTTTTAAAACATACCGGTATTTTTTGGTTATGCAGTCCCTGCATTGAGCCACTAGAGGCCGCCAAGAGCCGCGGACGAGTTCTTTCATACATTTGGTATAGCATCGGCGCACGGCGGGCGTTTAGCTGCCGCGTCCGAGACACACGCTGTGGGGAGTGGCTCGCGCTTGATACAGTCGGCGTCATATAGTTAGTAGCAGACAAGGTAGCCAAATATTTCGGTAAACGTCTTTATTACTGTAAGAATACTACTAACTATATGACGCTGACTATCTACTGGCCCCTTTTAGTGGCTATGTCTACTACACAATCCTATAATAGTTATTTATGATACAAGTGCGGGCTTCCCGTGTTCATGTTGACCCATGTAAAGGCGCACTTTCAGAGCAAGTGCATTGTAAATGTTTAATTTTTTAATTTCCTCGCACGATGCATTGTCAAATTTTGTATGATACACGTGCGGATAGGTTATTCCCAACTCGTGTCGATCAAAAACACTCCCTGACGGTCGTGTTTTTGGTGATCGTCACTCGTTAGGAATTACCAACTTTCCGAACTTGTATCATAATAGTTATTTACGATACAAGTGCCGAAAATAGGAAATTCGCAACGAGTGGCGATAAATTAAAACACGACCGAAGGGAGTGTTTTAAATCGACACGAGTTGCGAATTACCTATTCGCACGTGTATCGTACAACGTTATACTGTACATATGGCTCTTTAAAGTTTCGACATATGCACGAAAAGTGCTCTTTTCCGCACTAGTGCGGGAAAGTAGCACCATATGTACTGTAAATAACTATTAAATGATTACTTTACATAGGTCTAATGCGATATCTATGTATTTACCTTTGTTTCTGACGTTACAACACGGGGACTGACTGAGTAAAATAATCATTTAAATATGTGTAAAAAGCGTGACAGTAAGTGTAAACACCAGGCCCTATTTCACCAACTTGACAATTGTCACCTGACAACGACAATTCTCCGTACATTGCTGGTTCCACAAGTAACCTAGCAACCACCTTAACTTCTAGAACAAGCAATGTATGGCGAAATGACAGTGTCAAGTTGGTGAAATAGGTCAAATAGGAGCAAATATAATGGAACAACCCTATATTATATAGCCGTAGAATGAAAAGGGTCGTATATAAATAAATAAGTATTTATAACTTTTTTTTAACGATTTAAGGTCCAAAAATGGCAACCCTTTTCATTCCGCGACCGTACAAAACAGACATAGTATGCTATTAACAAAAAGAGGAGTTAAGTACAAAAGCAAACTTATCCCTTTGAGGGATCTTTTCCAGCTTTGAGTAGATAGGAAATTAAATTAAGACCTAATAATATAGAAGTAAAATGCAAAGTTAGTATGTAGGGAGACTAGGGAGTATCTCCGAAACTAATCACCCCATTTAATAAAATATTTCACAAATATACATCATAGATTAGTACAGAAACGCTCGACTGTTTACAAACAGTGCAAAATGTTGTGATGGTGTGGATATATAAATGCGGGTTTGTTAAAATAACTGCGAATACATCACAAATGATAGTGAGTTTGTGCAAAAGCAGTTTTCTTTAGCAAAACAAAACAAACAAGTCTGATAACATTTTCTGAACGACAAATTCACCTGATCGGTTCCTGACTGTGCCTGGGTACAGAAACGAGATCTCATTACAATATTATAAGTATAGGTCATTCAAATATATATGTACATTATACAAGTTTACGCAATTATGTTCCTAATTTATCTGCATAGAAAAATAAACCAAAGTCGGGACTTTATTTTCCTTTTTTTTATATCATAAACAAATTAGTGGGATAATTAAGTTACAATAACGGTTTTTACCTCGCCTAGTCGCCTAAAGATACCATCTAAGATATAAGAATAAATATTTTCAAAACTTAGAGTATTCGACATTTTATTTATCCAAAAAAGCTATAATAATAAATAATAATAGTATATATAGAATTCTTACTAAAAAAATATGCCAAAACAAGGGGAACCGGCTTATCATGTTGCTTTCTTCTACATACGGAGTTGCCTATATCGCTTCGTAGGGTTACATCTTGGCACATGTTAAAGCTCACCTTCAGGCAGCGTGTTCCCCAGCACCTGTATGCCGCCGGTCTCGTTGTTCTCCGGGGAGTACGCCACGGTCAGCACGGCGCCGCCTGCAACAATAGTCTCGTTTGAAACATCATGACATACCTACTAACAGGACTCTATCGCATAAAACTAAGGGTAGTTTGCAACAATCAGATCGGGAGCTCTTGACTCAACGCAACTTCACATCAATAAAGGAGCGGCAATGCGCTGACTCCTCTGAGGCCCTCGCGCGAAACGAAAACGAAGTTCGTTCGTGTATCTCCCTCAAGTCGCACTTGCTGGTTCGAGGGACAGAGAGGGAGATACACGAAGGAGGTAGCACCCCTGGAATCGGAAATGCAACTTTTCATAAGCTACGCTCTGTTTCCCATTGACACATTCTTTTAAAATGTACCTTACTACGAGTAGAGTGCCGAAAATATTGCATTCTCTATCGACTGAAAAACGGTGCGTGCATGCGTGAACAGGCAAGATGTGATCAAAATCTCCGCGTTCTCATATGAGTCAGTGTATCAAGACGGAATAGCGTGTAGATAGCTAAACTCTGCTTTACGCGCGGCTCAGTGTGTGCGTGTGTATTGACGATTGCCGTGTAAGTAAAGCTAAGGAAGCTATCCTTAAATATATGTCCTGCAAAGATATGCGCACGCACACCTACAGCCGGGCGCAAAGATAATTTGAACTTTCTATATTTGCTTGGCAACTATAAAGCTGCAAATTGGGCATGCTATGTAAAGTAAAAGTAAAAAGTCATTTATTTAAACACATTCTGTTACATAGCTACCAGGGGTCCCCACACTAGGCTACGCCTGTATCGTGGAGAACCAGTTAATTTTTAAACATGAGAATTAGTTACCTTAAATATTTATTACATTCGGTGGAGTAAGAAAAATTATTACAAGTTGAAAATTTTATACTCAAAAACTAACTTATATATCAAAGGTAGCTTCAGTCTGAGCAGTTTAATGAATGAAGAAATTTAAAAATAAGGGTTTTAGCTTCTTTATAGTGCAGTTCCTATGAAGTATCAACTTAGCAGATTCAAAAAACGTAGATGTTAGTTTGTGTGAACAGGTCAAAAATACATCAAATTAATTTAATATAATTAAATTAATTTGATGTATTTTTGACCTGTTCTATCTATCTCGAGGTGCCAGTATGTGCGAGCAATACTACTTTCTTGCCTTATTTAGTAAAGAGTCTTAAGCCCTGATCCCACCGCCGGCGAGTAGCGAGTACTCTCATAGTAATTCTCGTAGTAGCACTCGCTTACTCGCCGGCGGTGGGACCAGTCCTTTAAGTTTGTACTCTTTGATCTGGGATTTCTCTCTCAGCTTGCAGGATATCAAATAAGGCAAGTCTGAATGGACTAACATATGTTTTCAACGTTTTCGACGCCAACGACTGATATAAGCGTCAAGTAGCCCAGCGCGATAGCAACCTTCTTGCACTGACATAAGGTTGAACTCCGCGCTAAATGGCTTGTTGACCTGGCGTGTGGTTGACAACTTTTCTCTTTGACAGAGCGTCGAAAAGGTTAAAAAGCTATAAAGTGAAATAAATTAAAATTCACAACCATGTAGGTTTGATCGGACTCACCGGCGAGTTAGTGTTACTTACCTCTAAGGGCGACTGGGGGAAGGCAAACATATGGGTTAGTACACACTCCATCCTTTCAATGTGACCTCTCAACCCATGCGTAGAAAGTAGAACCTTTCGATATATTTTTAGGGTTCCGTACCCAAGGGGTAAAAACGGGACCCTATTACTAAGGCTTCGCTGTCCGTCTGTCTGTCACTCAAGAACCGTGATAAGTAGACAGTTGAAATTTTCACAGATTATGTATTTCTGTTGCCGCTATAACAACAAATAATAAAAACAAAATAAAATAAATATTTAAGGGGGACTCCCATACAACAAAGAACAGAACCTTAAGATTATGTTTCTACCTGACGATTTGAAAGTGCTTGTTACTGGGCCTTCTTGAATAAATATAATTTTGAGTTTGAACAAATTTTTTTTTAATTGTTTTTATAGATAATGGTACGGAACCCTTCGTGCGCGAGTCCCACTCGCACTTGGCCAGTTTTTTTTTATAAATAGTGAACTGTTCCAATTACAACACGCCTTATACGAAATTAAGCACAAGCCTTGGCTAAGATTTGGCTTTTTTCCCAATCAATCCAAATTCTCTTTCTAATAAAAGGAGTTGAAAAGAGGATTTTACTTCTATCACAAGTTACAAGACTTAGAGCGAGTTGCACCAAACCGTCTGTAATCGTAAGCGGTGGTCGTTAAAATCTGAATGTATGGAAAGTTTGACAAGTTTCTATAGAATGACAGTTGCCAGCGCCATATTTAATTTGTTTTGATTGATCTGCCTATAATCGCAAGTTGATGCAACCGACTCAACGAGATAGTTCCGGGTAGACGCTGTTCTCGCACTGCCCGAGCAGTCAATTTATCTCATCATAAGCTCGCGCGCCGTATAAACACTGGTTAACGCATTTAACGCCTTGGCAGCCCTAGCGATCTGAAAGAGCACGTATATGGAACAAAGAAGGAAGGCAAGATTCGGGTTATTTCCATCAAACGTCGGGTTTGTTTGACAGTGGATCTTCTGTGGAGTATTAATAACTTAAAAGGGCTTTTATTTTTTGGGAAAAGTAAAAAAAAAATAGTATGGGGTAATCTCCGGAACTACAAATCCAATGACAATAAAGATTTCACCAGAATATAGAATGGACGCCTGTTTTCTGTATAATGCGCAGGCAAGTTGTCTTATATATTTTTTTTCCGCTTTGCCGTTTGACTGGTAGAGAATGCCGTATGGCATTAAGTCCGCCTATCGTACGATAAGTTTTCATTTGCGCAATAAAGTTTAAATAAATTCACTACCTTCTGCCCGCGTTTAATATCGTAGCTCAATACAATCCTTGACCCCCCCGAGGATGATTTCGGGGATAAAAACTATTCCTTATCCTTCCGCGGGACTGATACTATCTCTATACCAAATTTCATCTAAATCAGTTCAGCGGTTTAAGCGTGAAAAGGTAACAGACAGACTTTCGCATTTAAAAAGTATACATATAAAAAGGTTCTAGGTATCCTGCACATGGGTTCAAGGCTTTTACTCACTGAGGTACTGCGCCAGCATGCTGTTACCTTGTTGGAAGCCCTGGATAGGGATCTGCATCTGGTACTTGGGTTGTTGCTGCTGCAACATGTTGGGGCTCAGCACTTGGATCTGTACCGTTTGCTGAGGGTCACCTGCGGAGTAAGGTAAGTGAATTCAAAAGATTTTTCAAAAAAATCCAATTCATCATCCTTCCCTCCTTCCTTCCTTTTATTCCCGGTTATGCCCATACAGGAGCCCGGGGTCCGCTTTGACACCTAATCCCAAGATTTGGCATAGGCACTAGTTTTACGAAAGCGACTGCCATCTGACCTTCCAACCCAGAGGGTAAACTAGACCTTATTGGGATTTAGACCGGTTTCCTCACGATGTTTTCCTTCACCGAAAAGCTAACGGTAAATATTCCGTACATAAGTTCCGAAAAACTCATTGGTACGAGCCGGGATTCGAACCCGCGACCGCCGCTTAGCAGCCGCATGCCTGAACCACTAGGCTACCGTAGCTCCAAAAAAAAAAATTCCTTTCAAAAAAATCCAATTGCTTTTTTTAATTTTATAGCCTATGTCACTCCCACAATTAAGAGGAATCCAACCTCACCTCATATGTCGAAATCCGTCAAACCGTTTAGGGGTTTAGGCTGCAGGGCGTGCCAAAGAATATCCCACATACATAAATACATGCGCTCGAAAAACATAACCCTCCTCTCCTTCGGGCAGTCGGGTAAAAATTATCACAACATTACAGTTTCCACCGAGGCGCTGTAAAATTCAGATTAAATAACAGCATGTTGCACAATTTCCATTTTATGTTGACTTTAACATTTTCAACGCCAATGACGGATTCATCTGTCAAGGAGTAGAGTGAGATAGCAAGCTACATGCATAGACAAGGTTTAAATGTGATTTTGAGGTAGCGTGCCTATGATTTCAGGAACTCCTATAAAGTCTAACAGGGTCAAATTGTGCGGATCATAGAGATAGAGGATAGCAGACATATTTGAATGGTGTCATATTCAATTAAAAATTATTATAAAAATAATTGTATGTATGAGCATTACAAATAAATAAATAATTATTAAGGCACAATCTTACACAAATCGACTTAGTCCCAAACTAAGCAAAGCTAGTACTATGGGTACTAGACGACGATAAACATACTTATATAGATAAATAAATACATAGAAATCATCTATGACTCAGGAACAACTTTTCGTGCATCGTGTTCATCACACAAATAAATGCCCTTACCGGGATTCGAACCCAGGACCTCTTGCTTCGTAGGCAGGGTCACCAACTAGGCTAAAGCGATCGTCGAAATAATATGTATTAAGATTCCACACACATTCTTTTTCATTCCATTTCAAGGTAAGGTCGCCAGAGCTCCCAAAGGTGTGCTGTGAAGAAAGTTAAGGACTCGCATTACTCTCTAGCTACCTACACAACAAATCCTCAAATCAATAAAAGGGTCGGCGACGCGCTTGCGGTTCTTTTGGAATCTTTGAGAAGCTTGCGATTCTCCTGGAATCATTGAGAAGCTTGCGATTCTTCTGGAATCGTTGTTAAGCTTGCGATTCTCCTGGAATCGTTGAGAAGCTCGCGATTCTTCTGGAATCGTTGAAAAGTGGAACTCACCAGGTTTGGCCCCGGGCAGTGCTATGGGCAGCGTGATGAGTTGCGGCGACGCGTGCTGGACGTACTGCACGCCGTCCATGCCCACCACCTGCAACCAACCAGGACACCCGTCACATCACAACTTGTCGGAGCTGACCTTCGGAGAACATACTTGAGGCTGAAGAGGATCAGCTTGAGCTTCCAGAGTGATTTAAAAAAAAAATTGAATGACAATACAAATTTTCAATAACTACCCCTCTTATTGAAAATTTTTATTGTCATTCAATTTTTTTTTTAAATCTTCTCCCTTCCTTCATCCTAGGATTGTCTTTATTCATCATCATGTCAGCCGAAAGACGTCCACTGCTGGACATAGGCCTCCCTGAAAGAGTGCCAAAGTGACCGGTCCTGCGCCACCCGCATCCAGCGGACTCCAGCAACCCCTTTACCAGGTCATCAGTCCACCTTGCGGGGGCCTACCCACGCCGCGCCTTCCGGTACGTAGTCACCACTCGAGAACCTTTCCACCATTGTCTTTATTGTCCATGATAAATTCATCATCATAAATTTAAGAGCTTAGCGAGTAATTTCCAATCTGATCTACATTCTGCCTTTGCCTTTGATAAATTATAATGTTAAAAATAAAGGGAATGAATAAGAAGAACATACTTGTTGTAATGTGCTTCCGTTGCTGGTGACATTCTGCTGCAGCTTGCTCATGGGTATCTGTCCGGAGGTGGTCACGAAGTGCGTGCCCGCAGCATTCGCTGTGGAAAACGCTGCGAAATTCATCTCAGACTCTTCCTCACTGAAACATGTCAAAACAAAACATGTAAGAAATTATAATTTACCTTAAAACAAAATATTAAAAATACATTGTCATCACCATCGCTTTCTGGAGCCTAATTTTACATTGTTAAATAATTCTGTATTGTTATAATGTGTATCTGTATTTATTTTTAAGTACTGAGACTTTTAGTACTTCATATTAATGTTGTAATTCATATTACATATATTTATGTTGAAGCTTTCCTAAATTTGTTTATAGGTAGGTATGTTGTGTTTAAATTTTTACTCACTATCTAGGTTCTTTGTCATGCCATAAATATAATATAGATGTTTGTCAAATATTAAAATAGCTCAGTTTACCTTATGTAATTTTTATTTAACTTCTGAACAGGTATACAATACCGTGTCGGTACACAATTTTGTTAGCAAAAAACTTTTAACCACATCATGTGCATAATAGAGTGAAAGTAGGAAATGACCATAAATTGCAACTAAACCATCCTCTCAGTCCTCAATTTTGCAATAGTTATTTAGTTGAAGTGTTTAAACTGATAATCATGAATTACTAATAGACGTTCATTGCCATGTAGAAATTTATGAGTATTACCTTAATTAGTGTTTCGCAAGAAGTTAATTACTAAAAAAAGTGAAAACATTAATACCAAGAGGCATCTTCTCTGGTAGGCATTTTCTGCATGTCACACATGTCTCGCCGCGGCGCGGGAAAAAAGCAAAGCACTGTCCCACTTTCACGATCCCCCACGTCCCACTATCCCATCCCACCACTGGGGTACCACTGGACTCTGGGAAGGGCTACGGCATACCACTGCCGACCACCAGACGCGACACACAAATAAAATTAATTCTACGAGAATAAGAAAGTGGGTTAAAGAAAGTTCGGTAGACGGGCGAGTTTGCTATACGCCGCGTACGAGAGGACTGCGTGTGTCTAACATGGTACTCACTTTCTCTTTATACTTTCACAAGACACAAGGTGTGGCTGCGGTTCAGTGAGTGCAAACCTGCTCGTTGGGTAACGAGGCTATTATTAGTTTCATGCAAAAAATGTGCATCATGCGATAGGTTTTACATGTTAAACGCCGTGTAAAAGTTCGGAGTAAAATCTTATTTCAAACAGCGGAAAGTTTGAGGTCGAACGAAGCTACGGTGTGTCAATGACCTCAATACGGTGCCATAGAGTTTCCGGAGTAACAGTAGTTTTGGGGATCATGCCTTGTTTTCGTAAACAACTTTGATGCTCGAAATGTTACTGATCAAAATAGGAATGATCACTTGCAGCAGCTGCAATACAACTAAGACAAAGGACTTGGAACAAAAATGGCCGTTCTTAACAATTAGTTACGCAATTAACGATTACAAAGTACAAGGATTTTTAATTCATCTTTTCGAAGTTTTGATCATTCGAGTGAGGGCAGCTAGCGGAAGGTGATTCACCCCTTCCGACTCCTAGCCGCCGGGCGAGTGCCCACCACGCACGCGACGCATCCCCACCAAGGTGCGGGATCCCCTCCATGTACCTCCGAACACCAAATCACTCCCGCTCCCGACTCCTTCCTCCACCGCCAGGAAATCGCGAGAGGAGGGGTTGCTCCGTGCGGCACTCTGTCGACGGCACTCTCGCGGCCACGCGCCTCGACTAACGGTACAACACAGTACCGCTTCGCTTGCCACAACACGATTCAGAAATAAGGTCACGGATATTCACACGTAATAAACAAACTCGAAAATAACACTTACCTCCGGCACTTGCAATATGCGCGTCAAAGTTTTATTTTTAAGTTTTTGGCAGTTCAGAATGTCATTATTTCATATAATGAGTGTATGTAAACAGCACCGTATCCTTTCTCTCAAATGAATTGAAGTCCGTCGGCCATTACTGTTATTGAAGTTCGGAAATATTCAGTCAGATGGCGCCTGAACTTCTCAAACGTGATTGGCTTCTTTTCAAGTTCATGAAACGTATTTACATTTTATAAGCACGTTTTGCTATTTCTATACGCGTCATTGAGGCGTTTTTGACAGGTTAAACTAAATAGTGTTTGTGACTGACATCATCCAACACAACTACTAAAAGTAACCACTTTCGTGAATAAGGTTTTATTAATTAATATTAAATAAAAGTTACATACATACTATGGCATGCTATCAATAAATACACACAAAATAGTACACAATCACTAAAACGGGTACTGCTGCCCCGATCTTTGAGTTCTTTCTAAATGCAATTCGAATAACAGTTTGTTATCATAGTAGTAACTACTTTGGGCTGAAGTTATTCCTGGATCGTAACTAGGTCTTCTATCGGAATCCGACGATGAACTAGGTGAGGAGATTCCATTTTCAAGGTTTATGTTACTAGCCATATTTGTGTCTTGCGCCTGGGTAGTACTTGTAGTCGCAAGGTTATTGTTTATATGCAAGTTATTTATTCTCTTAGATAGAGGCATAAATTCACACGTGTCATCTTCTCTGGGTCTTTTTCTGAAAACGGAAATTGCATTCACATAAAATAGGTACACCTACAGTACTACAATGCTCAGCAACTACGTTTCTCATTGTTATTGTATGGTACTTACCTATTTTCTGTCATAGCTCTGAAGATATAATTTCCATTGCTTACTCCAAGACATGTGTTCCAGTTAAAAGACGAGCTTTTTCCAGAAGTCATCAGCTCTTCAAGTTTGTGGGCAAATAAACAATTACAGCTGATTTAAATTACGATTGTTCAGATTCTGACATAAGTATGACAAATGCTGCATTGCATTTGTTCGTAATTTTTTCATTGTGGCAAGAGCGCTTATGGCTCTTCACACGATATCGATGGAATTTCAAAAAGTTTCAATTGATTTCTCAAATATAACAATTGTAATTACATTCTATTTTATAATCAAATAGGTAGAATTGAAAAGCCAATTTTGTCTGCAATATTTTAAGCATTCAAGCAGTCTGTTTTATTCTTGGTGCTTGCCTCGTGTGTAGCTCACCTTACTGGAAGGAACGAAAAAGTACCAATAGATGTCGCTGAAAGCACATTGTTGTTTGTTGTACTAACGTGGAACGAATATGTAAAGAATGTGTAAAGAGCTCATAATAGATGGCGTCGCAAAGCAGGATTATAAAGAATATACACTCGATGGAGGAAATAAATACCGGCCAAATGCGTGTCGGGCCACGCACAATGAAGAGTTCCGTATTGCTTATATGCCCATGTCGAATAGGCATGATGACAGTAATTGAAAATGTGGTATTTTCTTGGTGAAATTTTAATCATAGAATTTGAAAAATTCTCATATTTTTTTATTATGTAAGAGATTATTATTTATTTTGATAAAATTAAACCGAAAAATACGGACGCCCGGCATGATATGTTAAACACCAATCAGAGCGCATGACGTCACGTTTGTAGAAATACTTACCCATAACGGCCATTACCACAGCTTGCAGAGAAAACTTACGTACTGAACGAATAGTAAGACAGGGATACAACCATGTTGTCTGTCAGATCTTCATACGTCATTGTCCCGCTCTCTCGCTCGCACGGCCGCGCAAGACTTGTAAACTTTTTAATTTATGTTCATTCAATGAGCAATTGAGCGATCTAGGTAACGTCAAAGGTTTGCGTTGTTTTTATACAAACGTGACGTCACTCGGGACGCCATGACACTGACAAGCGTTTTAGCGCCAATTTGAAATTTAAAATGCAGTTTTTTCATATTACTGTTATATTCTCTTGAAAAATCTTATTCGTTGTACATAATAAATGTTTCTAAACATTATAGAACAGTTTTTCAAAATGTGTCATCATGCCTATTACAGTTTACTAGCAGTAATGGTTACTGAGCCAAGCCGAAGGCGGGCGGAAATGGCGAAACTACAAGGGTGAAATCACATTATCAGCATCGAATCGCATTTCAATACAGAAACGTAATTTTGCATGAGATGCGTCCGCAGGCGGAAGGGTGAATTGATGCGGACGCATCTTCATACAGAGTTACGTTTTTGTGTTGCGAAATGCGATTCGATGCTGATAGATGTGATTTCAGCCTCAGGGTTCCTCCTTCACTATGGAATACTCCTATAAATAAATATTTCCCTTTAAAATATTAAAAAAAAAACGTTCAAAAATAGGTTTTACGCTTGCGTTGCCAGCAATGAATATGTGACACCCAGAATGGACAGCGTTCATAGGGTATGGTGACAATGACAAGTTGACCACACTCCATCATACCTACCTACTTTTTGCCAACATCCTGGTATGTATAAAATATTTACGTAAGTAATTCAAATCATTAAATAGTTCTTAAAATTAGAATCGTTATAAGCACCTACATTTACGTTAGTTTCATCATAAGCCATGTGAATGAATTCCGGATAAAAAATAAGTTTGAATTGTTCTTACGAAAATTCAACGTTTTGTTCCAAACAATTACACCTTTTGGGAACGAAAGCTACCACAAGTATTTTTTATCGGATGGTGTAATCTTATCACGAAGTGATGTAATTTAATTATGTACGAGTATACGTAATTTTATTGTAGAAAGCGTTTTAATTTATATCGGGCTTGGCAACCTGACTAAAAAGGAAATTTAAAGTTCGAACTGAGATTAAAAGTACGTTATGCCAGCGGGGCCTTAGTTATAAAAAGTTTTGGCGAAGCGTTCCAAAAATGTTTTGCAGTCGTTCTTTTCGGTCCAAACAAGAGCATTAAGGCCACCGTTGTCCTTTTTATGGTCAACGAGAGCAGTCACGAGGCAATCTGTGTTTTGAGTCTGTGTGCTGTACGATTTGCTTATCGAGAGAAGCTAATAGCTTGGTATGTATATTGATGGATTTCGTGACGACGAGATTTGTTTGGAGAGAAGAGTCATAACTAGCTCAACCATGATAGGTATACAATATACCTACATATAACCACAAATTGATAATTTCTTTGTCATTTTAACATTTTGCCTGTAAAACAGATGGTCGCGCAGTTAATAAAACCCAATGTTCTACCTTACTAGTAATTAGTTAAGGTCGCCTTTAGACACAAGTAAAATTTAGCATGCTTTATTTGAAGACCATAGGACTCGTTGCAACGAACACGTTTAACAGACTCACTCAGAAGCATATTGATATTCTACTAAAATCACTTCCGAGACGATGTCTATCTTAAATAAACACACTGCGTACCGTATAGGCATAGGTATAATAAATACTTAACGTATAATTAGAACATGCAAAGGAAAACAGAGGTTAGTTTATTGTCCTTAGCGAGACCAATTAATACTAACAACAAGTCTTGTAATAAAATGACCGCAAATATTTCCAATACCAAGAATTAAGCTCTGAGTAAAGTGACTTAAAAGAGTATTTAATGACGAACCAAGAGTACTAATTATATCTACATTCACTAAAGCAGTTGCTGCAGCCACTGAATTGAATTTCGACGTTGCATATATGGGTAGGTACACCGTTCTGATTTAATTACTTCAGGAAAAATGTGTAATAGTTGCAGCCAATTAAGGTGCAAATAATATCCGAAATCGGATAGTGAACTCGATGCTAATCCAGAGAGAGCAACAGATATCAAATTAATGAGATGCCGTTACGCACCGCCAGCTGGAAAGGAGAATTTTCAAAGTATAACCGCTTTGTGACTAGAACAATTATATACCTTACATAATACCATTACAAATGTCGGGGTCAAAACTACGGGTAATTTACTGTTTCCAGTTGAAAGTAGAAACCAAAGATTTCTGTGAATGGGTAATTTGAAGAAGGGAATTCATCGCCATAACAATTTGCATGTCATTATCAAATGAGCAAGAATGTTCTCTAAATCTCCATCCACGCAAATAGCTTACGTAATTCTTCTTATCATGTATGCTCGAAATCCAAAACTGCAGTCGCAGGACGGTCGTGAGCAAATATTTGCTATAACTATATTCGTCAGCGATGTTATTCACAACGATTACCGAATAACCACAGCGAACGTATAGGGCAAATCTCTGGTTACGTAAAGTTGTTACGAATCTGGGGGTACCTACAGGGTAAAGTTGTGTGAAAAGATAGACGGTTTCAACAGCTTGAGTATTTATTTACGGGAGAAAATAAATGAAGCAATGTCATCAACGTTTCAACGTTTCCGTCCTTGCCATTGACCTCTGTGCATTGAGCTATTATTACTACGTACGTAGTACATTATACTTCAATGCCTCTGTGTAGGACATAAACATAATGAATGTCTTGTTCATCGTTGATATTAATTACTCTGGTTAACGTTTATATTAAACCATTTAATTGCCTATCTATGCTGTTGACTAACTCGTAGACTTTGAGTCTCTAAGCTGTGACAAACCGTCTTCTACTGGACTGTGATCTCGTCTATAAAACAATAATTTCATGCTTATCTTCGTCTGCTCTCCTACCTCCAAACCTACGATTGAACTTTGATCTCAAGAATCTCCTCAGAATTCGTAACAACTAGACTAATCCAAAGATAGTACCTACCTACTTGTACTGGCTGACCTGAGCTTGCCATTAAGTACTGCGAATAACGCAGAAGAGTAATCTGACGGTTAGGAAAAAATCTGTTGACCGATTGAGTAAAAAGTATCAACAAAATAACGGTGGCCGTTTTTGGTGTTTCTCTCCACTGCAATCACAAATGTAATTTGTTCTAAGTACATCCATATTTAGCCCGACTGTTCGACCAAAGCTTGTCTATTGGTAAATGGTTTTGTAGTCGACCACGAGCTCATGTCTAGTCAGATGTGACCCCTAGATTCGTAACCACTTTTAGTACACAGAGGTCAGGCTTGTTCGTCTAAAGCGAAGCTGCTTAGCTTTGTGAATAACAGCCCTGGTTCAGCTACCATTAAAGTAAGGTGTTACCTTTTAAGCCTCGCAAGGCTGTTTCCTCGAGCTTATCTTGGACATAGGTCATCCAGTGTACCAAATTAAGACTAAACTAGCCGAGCATGCAATGTCGGGTGGTATCTGCGAAGTAGAGAAAAAATGTCAGGTGGGGGTGGGGGCTCTTGGAATTGAAGGAATCGCCCCAATAATCGAATATTCAAGTAATAGTAGTTCATCACTCAAGACTTTTAAGATTATATACTTTATTGCAGAAGCAGAAGTTGCTATACGATGCGAATGAAGTTCCTTTTGTCGATGAAATCTTCACAGATTGTTTCCGAGGCAGGCAAATACACATGACATGACAGACGATTATGACCATACCGTCTGTCTAACTTCCGCTGCAAAATGTGTATGCTAAGGTGTTTTGACTGGGATGTCATTTGAAATCAAGTAGCGTGTTTGCCAAGTGCATCGGCACGCGAACTCTTATCCGCTCTGCTGCCTCTATACTCAAAAAACGTTGTACACGACTCAGCTTGTATCCATTATAATTCAACATCTAGGTTCGCAATGTATGTGCGTAAGTGGAGGTCAAACTTATACGGGATCTCTGTAGCGAAGTGGTTGGTAAGCTTACTGAACAGCATTGTATGCCCAGTGGAATTCGCGCCATATATGGTGATAGCCAATGTGATAGCACACGCTCGATCCACGCCTGCTGTCATTGTTAATAGAAAAATGGGCGTGGGAACCTGCCCAGCGTGACCCATATTTTCGCTATGTCGTTACAAGCCTTACAATAGCTATTCTGAATAGATCCGTCCAAACTTACCAATTTAATGGACAGCGCTGGAGCTGGAGCTAAATAAGCGACGCAATACCAGCGATTTAGGACAAGTTGAAAGGCCTCAAAAGCCTACATTAAAGTCAATGACGGTGAATAGGAACCCCCGTCCCATTGGTATGTAAAAAGCGTGCCGGCCGTCGAAATATTCGATCGCTCGCTTTTTGTGTTAATTAGCGCAGAAATATGAAGATGGGTGTCTAGTTACTTTCGTATCGGACTCCGGAGCAGTTCACATACAGTTCTTAATACTTTCTCTATTCATATATAGCCTCGTCACTTTCACGCGGGATCTAATGAGAACCGCGTGATTGTTCGCCAAGTCGGATAATTGGATGTAACGTGGCATTGTTGTATGTTGTGTCAAGACGGTGGAAAAACTGTAACATTACTGGCACGGATTCTGCACGTAATTAAAGATAAAGAAAGCGTGCACCGGATACTTTGAAGAGCGGCGCATTACTGAAGTCGCTGATATTATGTTGCGAAGAGAAAAGTTTATTTGACTGAGTAATATTGAATACTTATTCGTGTCTTATTATTTAGAATGATTCCAAACCGGTATATACAACGTGTTACAAAAATAAAGCAAAACCGTTTAGGAGCATAGTCAACAAGTACCTATCGTGTTCTGATAAGAAAAAACGAAGAGATTTTTTTTCTTTTCTCTTAGCTTTTTGTTATCAGAACACGATACCTGTTATGCCCTTGAACGGTTTTGCGTTATTTTTGTAACACGTATATTTTTTTGTAAAGTTTTCCAAGGTTTGTATGATGTAACACACTAAGCAGAATCGGAGGTCAGGCTTATAGTGGCTATCTGTACTATCTGTATATTATATACAAAAGTGATTGCCTTAATACATTTTTTCATACTGTTTCCTATATATTTATTGTTGATAAGTATCCAAACAGGGCGGCCAGCTTCTGCGGTATAAAGATGTGTTGAAGCGCCACATGCGGATATGTGATATTGAACCATCGCGCTGGGAGATTTTGGCTCAAGATCGGTCAAAGTGGAGGCATGCAGTGAAGGTTAATGTGAAAGCTTTCGAAGAACGAAGACGAAATGAACTCGATGCAAAACGCGAGGAGTTAAGAAAGACTCGACCACCTGCGGCCATTCACTACAATTTTGTCGGAGGGGTGCTGACCTGTAAGGAGTGTAGTCGCACATTCTCTGTAAAGATAGGCTACGTCAGTCACCTGCGAGCTCGCCGTTGTCGAAATCGGCCAGGATAGTGATGATGATTGTTGATATAAACTTTGTTAAGTTTCAAATAACCCATTTCCGTAAATATTCGGTTATTTATTGCGATTTGCGGTTCCAATTTATAACAATAACATATAGTGGAAGATTCTGAATGAAAGAATGGTCTAATACTCAGATTCAGAACCATATCATCCTTAGTCAAGAAGGTATAAGTATCAGTTATCAATTATAAAGCAAACCAATGTCGTTGACGTTGCGTGAAAGATATAGTTAGCGTGGCTGTCAGTCGTGCTGCTCTTGAAATATCTTCAATCAATATCAATTCTTACTAAATACCCATCGACCCATTGCCCCAAATAACGAAACACGCAAAACTTGAACGGATTACTTCGTTAAAATAACTACGTCAATTGGGTACCTATTACTTCTTAACTTTCCACATTCAAAGTAAATTGAACGCATGCCATACCCAATTATTCAGATGTTTACTCATAACTCATATCTCATTATTATTATTACTACGGTAAACGTGGAATGGTCAAAGCTAGTATACACGTGTCAAATCTAGGACTTATCGTTAGTTGTAAGAACAGAAAATCATGACGTTATGTCTAGAAGATAATCATAATCATTTTAGTCATTACTACTTACTTACTTACAAAACAAATGACTCAATTCCTTAAATATTTGACAATAGGATTTGGTTGTTTGTGTCAGCGATATTATCAACGGTTTTATTTTGAATCCTTCTGAGCTTGACGTAATGACTGCTCGATTGTTTCGATGATGTAATGCTGACGTGCGTCTGATAATGGACGGGTAACGTTCGAAATTTAAACGAGGCTCGATAGATGGATCAAGGTCAATGTTAGGATTACGTTTACTCCGCAGTTTACGATGGTCAACTAGGTAAGTAAATATGTAGGTATTTCTAATATCCTAATTGTAAACCGTGTTTCACACATAGGATTCGAACCATTCTATGTTATCATTGAGTTAAGTATATGTTATATTATGACCGGCCAAATGAGCCAAATCAAAAACATTTAAGTACTTAAGTAAGTAAGCACTTTATTGTACATAAAACAAAACAGGTTAAAACAAAAAAAATACGGAGGATTAAGGTACAAAGGCGAACTTATCCCTGGGATGGGAGGGAAACGTCTCAGGATCCTCGAAGTTATCGATATCGTGATGGTGACATCTTTTATAAAATACCGTCCAGTGAGTGACACTAGGTGATGACCTAGGGTCACTCACTGGGCGGTAT
Organism: Epinotia demarniana; assembly: GCA_945867215.1. NCBI lineage: Eukaryota > Metazoa > Arthropoda > Insecta > Lepidoptera > Tortricidae > Epinotia > Epinotia demarniana. Next base: position 26,283,658 of record OX244268.1, read on the forward strand.
TTTATAAAAGTACCTAATAAAAAAAACCTGAATAGAAATCTATTTATTTCAAGTAAGAATGTTAAAAATGTATAATAGCTGAGCTATTCGAATGTTTCGAAATTAATGAACTAGAATTTCCTTTTCACACCTTTCATTCGGAAAAGTAAGTTTTGCTCCACGACGAGAGGGACCAAAACGCTACTTTTCTGTTCAAGCTACTTTTTTAATTTATACATTGGCATTGGAACATTTGTACGCAATGTGCCAATTGAACACAGATGATAATAAAATAATCGATTGTAATTTCATCGTAGTCGATTCAAAACGAACATATTTCAAGTTTTAACTAAAACAACGTTGTATAAAAATTTATACATTTTTCGTAATATTTAAAAATTAGTAATAAAAATTAAGATAATTTAGATATATTTAAACAATAGCTTTTTTAAATTTCCTCATAGTCGGTGTGAAAAATAGTATGTGTCACTCGGTAGCAAAATTATTTTCGTCTCGGGCGTAAACACTTGTATCCCTCACTACGCTCAGGATCCTACGTTAGAATCCCTCGCTACGCTCAGGATTCTATTGTAGGATCCCTCGCTGCATTCAGGATACAATACACCGCCCTCGCCGTAAATATACTATTTTGCTCCCTTGTGACACAAATAACTATTTACGCTTCCTCATTTGGGTTTTTGGAAGCAAAGAGGATTATCGAAATAACGCACACATTTTCCATTTTCCTTATTCGAACTGGTTAAATTAAAGACAAAAATAGTTTTGATATTATGCATACTGCACCAAAAATTGTAGAGAGGACAGTATCGCCTGATTTATTGGAAAGTAATAATGTTCATAATTCATACGGAGGTAAACTTGACGTAGTTCTGGTGCAGCAGTTTTGTTCAGTGAGTGTTCATGAGAATGCCGGTGATAGGCTCGTGCCTCACGCTGACGCGTACCATCCGCCTCTTCATATTTTAATAGAGAATAATATGTCCCGAGCTCGTAGGAAGACATCTCTACATAATGCTAGTAACCTTGATACATCTAGGGATTGGAACTTTTCTAATGCTGATTACCACCCACTTTACCAAAACCTCCGATATAGCGATTGGTATCTCGTTTATCAAGCCACAAACGTAGATAGATAGTGCCGTAGAAGCCTTTTATAATATCCCTTACAGTATATTTGATGAATGCATTCCTAAGAAAATACGATCGCATTAGAAATTAAGCGATTTTATCCGGTATGGTATACGTCTGAAATTATCTATCTAATTTCTAATAAATCCTCTCAACACCAGTTATGGAAATCGACCGGGGATATTGAATTCTACAAGTCATTGAGTACATTAAGAAAATGTAAATGTACATGTAAAAGTACTCATAACGAAAGCTTATGACGATCACACTAGGTTTGTTGAACGAAACATCAGAATTAACCCTCAGAAATGTTGGAATCATATCAATAGTTTAAGGTCTAAAGGAGGTTTCGAAGCCACTATTTCATAAGACGGAGAAGAACGAAAGGGTCCGGACGCTGCGTTGGCGTTTGCCAACTTTTTCTCTAGTGTCTTTTTACCGGGTATCCCATCATTAGATTCTAATCTAGCTATAAAGAATGATATTTCCCAATCTTCTACACGAATTGACGTTACTGATATATCTTTGCAGGAAATAGCTGCTGCAATTAATAATCTAAAACCAAAAAGTGCAGTTGGTCCTGATAATGTGCCACCGTATATTATTAAAGCCGGCAAAGAATCTCCGGTTCATCCTATACATATATTCAACCTAATTCTGGTTACTAGTAAATATCCAACCCAGTGGAAAATGTCGCGCGTTAAGCCTATCCCTAAATGCAGTGACTCTTCAAAAGCCGAAAACTACCGTCATATTGCAATTCTCGATTGTTTACCCAAAACAAAGTCATAGAATCTATTTGACATCGTAAAATCTCACTTCATATAAGCCCATATCTTGCCGACTGCCAGCATGGTTTCCGTGCGCGGCGGTCAGTAAATACCAATTTATTATGCCTAACAGACACTATATCAAGATATTTAGATCAAGGCTATCAAGTCGATGTAATATATTTTGATTTCCAAAAAGCCTTTGACCGTGTTGATAATGACATCCTCCTAGATAAACTTGCGTCTTTTGGCTTTACTCCGAAACTCCTCCAGTAGGTCGCTGACTATCTCAGGGATTGGCAACAATTCGTGCGCCACGGTTGTTATATTTCTCTACCGTACCATACTCGTTCTGGGGTAAGCCAAGGTTCCATTCTGGGTCCCTTGTTTTTCGTTTTGATGATAAACGATCTCTGGAAAGTGGTTTCTTCACTCTGATTGTTTGCTCCATGCGAACGCTTAAACTTATACGTCGCGTAAATGATGTATCTGACTGTAAACTGTTACAGGAGGGGAGGATGTAAACGCGGTTCTCTGTTGGGCTGAAACTAACAAATTACTGATTCATTCGTCCAAATGTAATACAATACCCTTTACCTGCTCTCTTTCCCCTCTTCATAATTCGTATTTCTTAGACAATTGTCCCATAGCTTGCGTAATTTCTACAAAAGATCTTGGCGTTAGGTACATTTGATCCGAAACTTATACTTTTAACCAGCACATCATATGGCTCGCAAAGGATTGTTATAAGAGGCTTGGTTTCATCATACGCAACGCGAAAGATTTTCGTGATCCCAAAGTAGGTAGTACAGTTGTTGTACACCGCATTAGTCAGAAGCAAGATTGAATCGGCATCATCCGTTATATGGAACCCGCATGAACATGTATACACCCTTCTTTTAGAAAAAGTGCAAAAAGCGTTTCTCCGCTTTCTCTACAAGAAGATTTACGGTTATTATCCTTTCTTCTACCCCACCAGATACCTACTAGGAATGTTGGCCTTCAACTCCTTACATGTCAGACGGTACGTATATCGAGCTTTTGTCCACTGCGTGTAAGATGTTGAGGGGTGAGTCAGAGTTGTCCGACCGTTGGTCGCAAGAACATGTCACCTCTTCGTTCCCGACAAGTAAAGCCTTTCAGTACCTATAGACGGTTTTCAAATTAATAGTACTGTCAATGTTTATGATTTAATTTTATTAATTCTGCGATGTATATCGATGTCTACTTTAATATGTCACTATAAGTTTACCAACGCCATGGCGTATGTATGTATGTATGTAAGCACTTAATTGTACACAAGCGTAAGCTGTTATGTTGATAAATTGTATTTACAAATAAATAAATAAATAGTACATTACTATGCTGAACGTCCCAAAAGTCCCAATGTTTGAAACCTTAATGCTAATAGTTAACTTATCACCTATGTCAGTATCAAGCAATGGGGCGTTTACCTTATTAAGCTCTTTAAGGGTCCGCAGTAAGCTCGATTCTCCATACAAACGTAGTTACGCTCTCATTTTAAAACTACGTGTTGGATTGTAACGAAACTTTGCATGTACAATGACATGAGGTATATCTATGTCTGTAATTAGTTTATGTAGCTTCAGATACCATAGTAAAAAAAATACAGCGAATTTAAGTTTTTCATACAAAACTGGTTTTGGCTGTATTTCGTTTGTTTTATAAACTGGAACCATATAAACTAATTACAGACATAGATATACCTCATGTCATTGTATATGCAATGTTTCGTAACAATCCAACACGTAGTTTTAAAATGAGAGCGTAACTACGTTTGTATGGGAAGGTGAAATTCGGCCGAGCTTACTGCGGACTCTTAACATAAAAACCTATTTACGCATATAACATAGGTAATAAATCAAAATCATTTCTGTTCATGCAATCATCCAAAATTATAAGAGCTACCTATATGTACGATTGTAGGGGAGACCGGGGACAATTGAAACAATTTGACTTTAACCACCTGTAACTGTTATATTTTTATGAGTAGAAAGATGAACGCCCAAAATATTTCAAGGTTGGTTATCTGGTTCCTAAATAAAATGTATCTGGTTGGTCCACAGTTTTTTGACAATAATGTAACAAAGAGGGCAGAATGGTTCAATTGACCTCACATGGCTGTCAATTGAAACACTATGTGAGGTCAATTGAAACACTCTAATATCTTCGGCACAATGAAAATACTTATATCTTTTTTAATCTTTTTCATCACTACCACGGCATACAATGAGCTCATCAAAAGTTCGCAAGCATAACATAAACAGTTCTCAATTTATGAGCAACTAAACATCTCGATAAAAAAACGAGTGTAAATAAAAAAGTATATGACTTTAGTTTTCTTTGTTACTGCTACCTTGTACATTTTGATTAACCAAAGCACTTTTAATGCAATTATAAGATATAACGATATAGAATTGCAGAAAACATGCATAATCATGTTTCATACAAAAGTGCTTGTTTCAACTATAACAATGTTTCAATCATAATCATTCCTTGTAAGTACCTTCCCTGTGACAAAGAGTGTTGCAAACTTCGGGATGTAAAATTAAATTATAGACGCAATAAATAATCAGTTTAAATTGTTTTACAAAACAAAATATTTGCGATATGCCAAATTATATTTAAAAAAATGTGTGATGGAATGTGTGATTCTTTCTGATAGATGACATAGGTATATTTTATATACGGGTCAAACTGAGAACCTCCTTTTTTAGACGTCGGCTAAAAACAAATGTTCATAAAATCACGTATAAAAAAACAATGAAAACCATTTCCATGATCTATAAATAAGTTCAAAAACTACACAAATAATAGTGAACATTAACATAACCTCCGTATATTCTCAAGTCGGTTACTTTCGGGGACGATTAAAACGCGAGGACGATTGAAACGTTTCAATCGTCCACAAGCAAGTTGTTTCTTCCGTCCTCACACGACGTTTTTAACTTCAAGTTCAAATATTACATATAAAAAAAACTCCAACGCTGATCAAAAGCCATTAGAAACATTCCTTTATTCCTAACTATAATACTAAAATAATTTGATCTGTCAAAATACAAAAGGAACAAAGTTATAAACAAATATACGACAGCACAAATACTCAGTTTTTACCGCGAAAAACTGATTTGGCTCATTTACACTCCCATCGCGCACCGTCGCTCGACAACTACTGGCCAAGGATTCAAACGTGGCAGAATGCGTGTTCTGAGTGTTGCTTCAGGCGCGTAGGTATTATAGTTTTCGAGAAATTTGACTTGTTTCAATCATGACGTGTTTCTATTGTCCCCAGTCTCCCCTACGCATGAATTAACAAGACGGGGATCAAATGTTAAATGGCCCTCATCTCTATAGACTTCACTAATTCGGTAGTGGAATTGATCTTGAAGTCATCCTTGCAAATCACCTCGCACACCTACTGAGCATGCCACATGCCAACTTATAGCCTCCTAGCATCCGCTAGCCTAACGTACACATTAGGCATTGTGATTTGAATTTGAAACTCAACGGATGCGAATGGAACGCGACGCGCCCAAAGGCCAAAGACATCGGCGCCATTTGCAAACCCGTGATCGTTGAAATGGGCGCGATCCTTTTTTTTCAAACTCTGACCGCTGAACCGGTTATTTTTATCAAGTTGTTAAATGAATGCACCCTTTTGCGTGGGAGACGCAAATTGTAAACAGTTGTAAATGCTTAGACGGTTAGCTCACTTGAATCAAATTCCTTACCTACCAGTTGGTACTGCTGGTCAATTCCACAAGAGATTTATGAAAACATGTGTGCTAATTTTATGGGCACTCATTTCGCGCGTCCCACATACGTAGGTATAGGTATAGTACCTTACGATTTCATGGCATGTCTATGTATTTGGACATTACTAAATTTACTTTTGTATCTAAGTGGTACGTTTGTGTTTACATAATTACTTGTAAGTAGGTATTTAACTTAGGTAGGTAATAATACCGACTTCCAGCCGACTTCGATATGGGATTGCAAAATGTATAAGTGTGGTATCCAACTTGTCCAAGATCTTTGTCCAATGTGTATTTGCATCTCACATTTTGCATAAAGAGTGAGTGAGACTTGACTCGACCTAAGACAGAGACGATGATTTGATACATGCAGAGAGGATCAGGATCGCTTAGACAACTGAGATTTTGTAAATTCGTGCTAACCCAAATTTACTCTGTGTAAGGGCTTGTCCGTATATTACGTCATCGTGTTTTGGCGATTTTTGACCACCGCCACGCCATCATCATCCTGTTAAGTTCCCTACCCTCCCCGCCTAATAAAATGACCCTACAATGAATACGACTCATCAGCCTCGCTATTCCGTAACTAGTTTTAAACTCACCTCACAGCTCACCCACAAATATATAATACACCGCGATGCGTAGTAACCAAGCGTAGATAGAGGTATTGTTTCGTTACGCGTAACAGGTGAGGTGTGGCGCATTAGTGTGTTCTGAATTACAGCCCATCAGCCAGGACGGGGCGGGGTAAACTAAATTAAGGGTATTCAGCATTTCAGCGTGACTATAACCTTTTCGGTCGTTATCGTTAGTTATTCAAATATTAGTTACTAGTTTGCTTCTGCCCGCGACTCCGTCCGCGTGAAACTCGTTTATATCGCAGCTCCATACAAACTTTGACCCCCCCCCATTTCACACCCTTAGGGGATGATTTCGGGGATAAAAACTATCCTGTCACTCTCCATCCCTTCAACTATCTCCACTTAAAAAAACGTCAATTCGTCGCTACGTTTTGCCGTGAAAGACGGCCAAGTGCGTGTCGGGCCACGCGCAGTGTAGGGTTCCGCAGTTGCCTGTCTGTCTTTGACCTTTGTTTGTATGTTGTAGCATCGACACGCGCGCGCCAATCTAAGCGTTGCGGTTGCATCACCCGAATTTGTACGGAAGTTAGCCATTCCAAGTACATTTATTAAGCTGGTCCACGTACTCGGTAACTAGCAATATTTAATTTTAAATTAAAGGAAAAAATGAAAAAAGAAATGGTCCGAACCCGTGACCACAGGCATTCATGGCATGGCCCGTCGCTACTAACCAACTGATCTATCGCAACAATCTGTCTCGGCCACTCAAATCTTGGAAATGACTGAAAGATTTAGTGACCGAGACAGATTCTTCTGACTACGTTATATAAAATACCGATTGTAAAAAAACAGCTTTCTAGGTTCAACGGTTTGTGCTGGACGTTGATTTAAATCAGTCAGCCAGGACTTTTATGTTTATATATTGATTACAAAGTTATTTATGCAGTTGATGTATCTAGAAAACTGGATCGAAATTGCAAATTATTTGAGTTTTTCCTTGATTCATACACTAAACACTAATTGTATTCTAAATTTGAAGCTTCTTTATCTGCAAGAAGCGCCTTAGAGTTTTGATGATCAGTCAGTCAGTGAGCGAGTGACAAAATTAAGAAACTTTGACTAGTTATAACTTTGAAATTACTGCTTCAAATTGAATAAAATTGGAAATATACCGTGGTTACTGACAATTCAGGCTTCTAGTTTTACCCACAACGAAGTTATAGGGTTGAATATGGCCTCAACTGCTTCGAGAAAAGGATGGCCATGCCGCTGTTTTGTTCGAGAATGGCGGCAACTGCCGTGCCCCCAGATGAATCGTGTACCTATTTATTTATAATTACAATATGGAGTTGTTATTGAACACTCGGCCGCCTTGGCACACAGCTCTGCTGATATCATTAAACTCACTTCCTTCCGCCCAGTACTGGGGTACAGTCGGCGACTAATTATATCCTACTGTGACACATCACATTCAACTGCATTATTACTACATTGTTGGAAATTGAAACATTTAGTCCTGAGTGGCCCTGAATCTCACTGGCGCGGCCTACGATGGCGGTTATAGTAATTTTGGCAATTATTATAACATGATGAGGTGATGAGTCCCACTGCTGGGCAAAGACCTCCCCCCTCTCCTTCCAATTTGGCAATAGCTGTCACTAGTGACCGCTACTGCAGGCGGCGCGGCCTGGCCGCGGCGGTCAATAGTAAACTTGTCATTAGCTGACAAATTGACTATTGACTGACACCGCAGTCTGCACCCATTATCAGGCTGGATTCGGGCCTTATTCCGCTGATGAAAAGACACGGTTCAAATCAGAGTAGGCACAATACCTACATATTCATTTAATACTCGAAGTTAAACCGTGGTGGTAAGGAAAATGTAATAAATATTGTTTGTTGAACTCAAGGGTACGAGCAAAACTTATACTGGTTATACACATATTTCCTTGTGTACCAAAGAAGGCAAACGTTTCAGTGCTTGGCCTCCCATTTCCAATTGTTGAAAAACAGATAGGCTACCGCGAAACGAAAACTAACCTCTCTGTCGCACTTGCAAGTTCGCGACAAACTGAACCTATTTTGATAAATGATCGATTCCAAATCATGCTACGGTTGACATAGGCTCTACCTTTAGTATAATCCTACTAATATTATAAATGCGAAAGTTTAGATGTTTGGATCTTTAGATATTTGGATGTTTGTTACTCAATCACGCTTATAAACGGCTGAACCGATTTCAATGAAATTTTGCACGAATATAGTATATAGCCTGGTTTAAAATATACGATAGTTTTTACCTCGAAATCATCCCTCAATACCCTTCTTTACTTTTAACTAAAACTAAAATTATATGACATCTTCTTAATGTGCCCTCGCATGATGTTTGTTTTGTTAATTGTTTCTCGCCTAAGTGTTTTTTAATCTCAGAGACATAAAAAAATTAAACAGTTTAAAAATCAACATCTACTAATACTCGGTACCTACAATTGAGGTGAAATCAAATTGATTTGTTTCTCACAGATGACATGTTCAAATATTGAATGTAATCAAAAAGAAACATCCATGCTAATAATATAAATGAGAAAGTGTAGGGGAAAAAGGGGTATTGGGAGTCACTTAAGCGGAAATTTAAATAAAAAAATATTAAACTATTAAATCTTTATTACAACCGCCTCATAACAAAATCTACTTAATTAGCTATCATTTAAGATCAGTAGTAATCACTTTGGTAATCAACTTTGGAAAATACAAAAGTTTAAAAAAAAAAACAGATTTGACTCCGATTCCACCGAGTCCTTTCATTCGAAAGTCGAAGTTCGTAATACATGCATCCCTGTCACTCGAATATGGGAGTGCGATAGAAATGGAAATATCCGTACTCCGACTTTCGAAGTTCGTGGTAGCGCCACTGGCGCGAGCTTCTCACACCATAGCAAGGGGTCAAGAGCGGGGTGGGGCGGGCGCGTACGCGTCACTAGTGTTTGTGGTTTTGTAGATGTGTGGGTGATTGCCATTGCCCGCTGATTCCCATTACCCGGTCTTCCCCTATGTTTGTTTGTTTGTTTGTCCGTCCGTCTTTCACGGCAAAACGGAGCGACGAATTGAAATATTTTTTTAAGTGGAGATAGTTGAAGGGATGGAGAGTGACATAGGTTACTTTTTATCTCTTTCTAACCCCCGACTTTGCATGCACTACCTACACAATTAGGATCTAAATCGTATGCCATGCAATAATTTGGAAAACTGGATGTTATGACTATGAAACTTGACTATGTAAAACTTTGCCAAACAATAATTTGCGTAGTTATATTTTGCCACAGGAGATATTGCAAAGTGATAAAATGCGAATCAATAATTGGACTAGTGATTTTTTGCCAAATGATCATGTGGCAAACATTTTCTGGGAAGTGACACTTTGGGAAATGATTTTTGCCCATACAAAAGAGAACAGGGAAAATGTCTTGACGGCGACTGTACCTATTACTTATACCAGTTATACCGTATCATCAATGGCCTGTACGTCTAGCACAACTTGCTGCTCAGTCAGCCCCCCTGACCTTATACCACTTACTGAGTCGACGCAGCTGTTTTTGTTCTTCCGTACCACATCTCTTCTTGTTCTTGCATTTCTATTAGTTAATATGGTTTCAGCCCCCAACCTTCCTTGTCCTACCTTTTAGCTCCTAGTGGCTCTGTGAGCTGAAAAATTCGCGAGTTCGTGTTTTGTTTCCAAAAACTGAAACCAAAAAAATAACCATAGCACCTGCTCACAAAATTTCACGAGATTGGTTGGGAAATGCGACTTGTAGAGGAGAAAATCTGGACAGCGGCACAGCGGGACATCCGGACATACGAAAGAATTTTGGCCCAAGCTGAAACTGAGAACTTCCGCTTCGCTCGCTCTTTAAATTAATGTAAAAGTGCCATTACCGCCTACTTGTAGACTAAAATTCATATACATTAATAAATAAATTTATTTATTGATAAATACATTTACGTGACATTACAGTAACAACCAATGCGTCACGAAACCAAAACAACAAATAATACTATTTAGGCGACGAAACGGCGTGGCCCCGTTGCATCGTCGTCTCCGGTGTAGGATTCGCCAGATTGCCCCGGAACCGTCGAAACACTACACACCCTTCGGCCAGAAGTCAGCACATGCGACGGTCTATTTCATTCATCAACTTAAGAAACATTCCGTTGCTCATAAATAGACATAGATAACAGCAATGGTACTTTTACTGATTTCAAGCCTTAAACGGCCATGCAACGGATCATACGAGTGCGCGCCAATTTTTCCATTGCCAACTTAAGAAATCGAAGTCCTAATTCCTTATGGTACGAGTACGAACATCATATCATATGGTGAACGTTGCCTTTGCTGTGCAGCCATGCACTTCGCAAATGATATGTGATCAATTCTTCGCTCAATCCCAATTAAATTTAACCCATAGCCAGCTACGAATTCTTAGGCCGCATTTACACTGGTTCCTCTGTAGCGATGGACCTTGTGAATAACCGGTCTGGTATTACGTAGTCAACCAAAAATGGTACGTACGTCGGTCGGTAGGCCTTTTAAGGTTGCTCAATAACCTTACGCGTAGATGGCCGGCGAAGGTGATCTCGGATGACAAGCGGTTAGGGCAACGAGAAAGGAAATAACCTAAATCGTCCAAAAGGCAAGGTGAGCTTGCAAATTGCAAATTAGGGTGGCTTGCACCAACTGAGGTCACAGACCGGGCAACGTTCAATATGTCGCCGGCAGCTGTCATTTTATAGAAACTGATAGAAACTTAACGCAGTAGGCACCATAGGTAAGGCATTCATCCTCACTCGCTAGAATTAACCTAAATAAGGTTGTACGGTTTCATAGGAATTTCCTGGCTCGAACGCTGCGGTTGTGGTAACAGTAATGAATGACCTCCCCTGTGTCAAAGTGACACATATCGGTTATTATTATTATTATTTATTAGAGAAATGGCAGCCTCTAGGGCCTTTGCCAAAGACAGTGTACAGAAATAAAAAAAAACATTTCACATGCATGATGCACGGTGGAAGGCCTTCACGATGCACTGGGTGATAGCTGGAGCAGTACAAAGTACTTATAATGGCGGCCGCGACCACGAACCGCTGAATGATGCCCAAGAATTGGTTATTCGCATTTCCAGGAAAATTCTTCATAAACTGTAGCCGTCACGTTTGCCATTTATTGCATAATACGCTATCAAAACTATACATTAAACAGCAGGATGCAGAAAATGAAAAAAAATGTCTGGAGCACGATCCGCCATGTTCCATGGATCATTCAAAAGTCCACATATCGGTTAAATTTGAATGAAGAACTAAGTTGCTTTGACATAGAGCGGTCATGTCATACATTAGTAAAACGTCGAGGCCTAGTTTACCTTATAATTTAAATGTGCATTTTTTCTACATTTGCCATAAAAGAAGCGGACCAGTTTTATTTCCTACATGGCATGCAACATGCATGACACAGCGGAACTAAATAACATCAGACAGTTTAATCTTTATCCAGTGATTGCTTGAATCAGGCATGACCAAAGTCGGTACAGACCCTTGCTTGACCTCGCTGTTTCATCTGGGTGAAGCGCGGGGTACCTATAACCTGGTCCCGTGTTTCACCCTGCCATATTAGCTGTCAAAATCACTATTGACCGGCGCCGCAGGCCGCGCCAGTGTGGTTCAGGCCAAGGGCTATAAAACCCCCAATATTGGTTGGACTCATCTGTATGATCCAATCGTACCATCAAAAGGCTCCAAAGGTTTCGCGAATACGATTTGTTTTTGCTATGACTATGCAACAGCATCGGGCTTTTGAGTTACAAGCTTAGAGGGGTCTCGCCTTTGAGCACTGAAGCCGGGGGGCCAGGAGGGGTCCTGGACGATGCGTCTCTGCCAGTTGTTGTGTGTCACTGCCCGCTCCACACGATGGGCCATCCTGACCCATCATACAGGACGCAAATATGCGTTGAAGGGGGTAAGACATATTTATGTCTCGTTCTACCACATAGCCGCGTCCTGTATGATGGGTCAGGATGGCCCATCGTGTGGAGCGGCCTTATTGGTTTAATCAAAGCATTGGCAAATGACCAGCCAACGAACCCAAGTTGCATGGGCACTGTGACGTGACCTTGGTTCTCGGTTACGAGATGCGCGTGCACCGAATGGTAAACGCTGTTTTGTCATCTAGGCTGTTATTCTTCACGCGCTCATACGTCTCACCCCACCCGTCACGCCTAACGAAACTAGACTTACGCTTAGTACAAATAGCGGCGTCATGATATATTTGTGTGTGAGCGTTGAGGTGAAGTTAAAACAAATTACATAATAGTGGCGGAATAGCTTAGGGTTGCCATTCGCAGGATATCCGTCCGCTGCAGATTAAGTAATGCTCCACTAATGGATATGATACTACGTGGAAGCTACGTGTTTTTTTACAAGCATTTTATGTAGCGTATACACTGGTCGCTAAAACTTAAGTGGCAGTTGGCGGGGCATATAGCCCGTAGAACCGATGGCCGTTGGGGCGGAAAGGTTCTCGAGTGGCGACCGCTTACCGGAAGGCGCGGCTTGGGTAGGCCCCCGCAAGGTGGACTGATGACCTGGTAATGGTTGCGGGAGTCCGCTGGATGCGGGTGGCGCAGGACTGGTCGCTTTGGCACTCCTTGAGTCCAGTTGTGGACGTCTTTGGGCTGATATGATGATGATGATACACTGTTCGTATAAGTAAGGGCGGCCACATACAGTTGGAATACCGTTTCGCAATTTCGATTCGTAATATCGATTTGGGATTTCGTGCGCTCTGAATACAAGTCTTTGGAACCTACTACCACTCTACCAGTAGGTACATGCAGTACCTAGGTAGTTTTCCGTTCGAAGTTTTCTCAGATTCGAAATTCCGACTGTGTGTGGTCTCCCTAAGGTTGGGAGGTGCTCGTTAAATTCTGAATTAATGTAAAGTTTGACTGGTTTCTAACCACTTTCTGATGACGTTCGTTAGCTTTTCGGTGAAGAAAAACAACGTGAGGAAACAGGTCTTATCCTTATCCCAATAAAGTCTAATTTTCCCCTTGGGTTGGAAGGTCAGATGGCAGTCGCTTTCGTAAAACTAGTGCCTATGATGCCAAATCTTGGGATTAGGTGTCAAAGCGGACCCCGGGCTCATTTAGGGGCATTACCGGGAATAACGCTAGGAGGATGATGATGATCGCGGTCTGTAGTAAATAAGTTGGGTAGGCACTTGCTTACTGTCACAATATAAATAAATAAATAAATAAAAAATTAAAATTAATATATTTTTTGTAAGTAGGTCCAAGCTTTTTTGAGAGGGTTCCAATTCCAAATAGTTAACAATGAGCCCAAACAGTGTCTCAAGACGAGAGTCTTTTGACCAGTGTGTGTTGCCAGTTATGACATTATGGCACTGAAACGTGGTCGCTTACTATGGGCCTCATAAGAAAGCTCAAAGTCACCCAAGGGCTATGGAGAGAGCTATGTTGGGAGTTTCTCTGCGTGATCGCATCAGAAATGAGGCTATCCACAGCAGAACCAAGGTAACCGATATAGCCCTCCGGATCGCTAAACTTAAGCGGTAGTGGGCGGGGCATATGGCACGTAGAACCGATGGCCGTTGGGGCGGAAAGGTTCTCGAGTGGCGACCACGTACCGGAAGGCGCGGCGTGGGGAGGCCCCCCACGCCGCAGGTGGCGCAGGAACGGTCACTTTGGCACTCTTTGGGGAAGGCCTATGTCCAGCAGCAGTGCACGTCTTTCGGCTGATATGATATGATGAGCCCAAACAAGGGCGTAACTCGCTAGTTACGGGCAGGGGGGGCAGCTACCTATTGATGACAAGCATTACAAATATTCCATGCCAAACGGACACAGAGCCCTAAAAGGAGGATGTGTCATCAGCGAGCAACACGCGTATGTCGCTATATACACGCGTGTGTCCACTACTAATCCGTATACCGTTGCAGTAAGGTCTACCCGCGGTCAATTGAATTGTCGATGGTACTATCTTTTATTAACAGTATGTATTTTCCTGTAAACATCGGTAAATATAACTGTCCTGTTCTATATTATTTGTTGTGTCTTTAATATTCTGCGAAATACGTCGTTGTTTATATATAAGACAAAATATACAAATGAGGTAAACGCCCTGTTTGAAATACTGAAGGCAATAATTGACCACGTCATTAATCTTTATTGCTACGAAAAGAGGGAAGGACACAAATATACGGACGGACCTGTATACTTAGGTACCTTATTATTACCTTTACCTATTTACCCGAACGTTTACTTCTTGACAGTTGCCATATTCTGGCACTTAGGCATCAATTTATTGAACCTGATGGCAGTGTTTTTTTAACCGACTTCAAAAAAAAGGAGGAGGTTCTCAATTCGGTTGTATTTTTTTTTTTTTTTTTTTTCAATGTTTGTTACCTCAGAACTCCGTCATTGATGAACCGATTCGGAAAATTTTTTTTTTGTTCGTATGTATATACTTCCAGGTGGGTCCCATTTTTTTCAAAATTCAGTTAGATGATGGGATCCATGAGGAATTGAGGGGACTCCTCAATTTTATAAGGCACGCGTGTAGTGATTTTGGTATTTTCTCTTATAACTCGTGTATTTACATCCGGAATCATAAATTTGGTGGCGAGGAATTGATGATGAAGACCACAGATGACTTATCGAATTCCTCAATTATGTACTTAAAAGTGCAAAAGTACGTCACAGGTTCTGATAAGATTCCGTTGAAATAGGAACTAATGAAGTGCCATTGGTGATGATCTTGGGGAATCGATGGAAGTCCTCAAATATTATCGGCCCACATACAGCGATTCGGTTTTTTTCTATAGTAATCAACGCATTTTCTATCGGAAATCAGTTCATGTGGTAAATTGTAAAAAATAGGAAATGTGCTCGTGGCTTGGCGGAGTACAAAAATTGAAGTCGGTTAAAACTTTGTTTTTAAAGTAAATTATTTTAATATCTTATTTTTATTTTATCGTTACGACCTTATGACTGAGTTATGATGTTTCTTGAATTTTGGGAGGTACCTACATTTTAGATTAAAATAAGTAACATTCGGGTAGCAATTTAAAAGAAAAAATATACAGTAAAACAAGAACTTATATTTTATAAACATAAATTAAATTATAAAACTAATTACAGGAACAGTACCATATTAATCTAATAAATTAATTAATCATGAAATGAAGAACAAAACGACTATGCTCATTACACATGATAACTGGGATTCTGTTTTAAATAAACTAGCTACTATAAAAGAAATTGTAAATTCAGTACTGAATAATACAATTCGTCGATAACAATAACGACAATTATGGTACATCATAAAAAATAGAAAATAATGAAACAAAAAAATTAAAACTAATTAAAAAAAAAATAGACCGTCCAAAAGTTCTGTCTGCGGCATGGACCCCATGACGCTGGCGGCATTTCCCCTTTGGACCGCAAGGGCGATCCTTTGTGAAAGGTACGCGCCAGCTTGTTTTATACAGGATGTGTCAAAAATATCAGCCTATCACATGTCACATTCAAACAAAAAAACCTGTGTAAACATAGACATAGGTGGCCAAGGTATTTTTATGACCATTAACTAATAAAAGTAAAAATAATTTACCCCAAACTAAATGTATTAGGGTAAATTATATACACAATTTTATACAAAAGCAAAATTTAAAATTTAACTAAGTAGGTACCTTTGTGGTCGCTATGTAAGTACATACATATATGATTCGGTATAACAATATTACTATACAAATATTATTGTAGTTTATTAGTACGATGTTGTCATTTTCCTGTGGTTGGAATATTATAATAATACACTTTTATTCAATATGTTTGCATGCACAATGACCGTTTAATTTAGTTTCAGTTTTTATTATATCATCATCATCATCATCATCATATCAGCCGAAAGACGTCCACTGCTGGACATAGGCCTCCCCCAAAGAGTGCCAAAGTGACCGATCCCGCGCCACCCGCATCCAGCATTATATGTAGCTATTTAACCTTTTTTGTTACAAAATACTTATATTGAATATTTTGGCATATACAGGGTGGAATTCGATTTCAAATTAATGAAGATTGGCAAATTAACGAAGATTGACAAAACATAACTACGTGCGAGAAAACGGTCATTTTAGAAAGTATTTTTTAAGTACATATATTTTTTATGTCAGTTGATTCCATTTCGATCCAGTATCAATAGTTTCCTTGGGGTCAACTTTCGGTAATGTACAAAAAAGCCAGAAATTAAAGAAAACTGTTTTCATACATTTGCTATGGAGGAAAAGTAAAACTTTATTCTACTTTTGATTCTAACTACCTACCTATAACAATATTTCTTGTACATTGCTATTAACAATTCAATTCGCAAATACGAAAAACGTGAAGCCTTGTTTGAAACATATAGAGCAAAAGGATCTACAAAAAGATGGAAAAAGAGAGTCATAAAGTGTGTGGGTTAAACTTTTACTGTTTCAAAGTTTTTTAGCAGATGGTTTGCAAAATCAAATATTTATTCAAAGTTTAATTATAAAAAAAAATATTTGCAACGTACCGTGCCAGTTCATACTTTCAAAGTTATGAAAGAAGAAGGCATTACAGAATACGCAGAACAGCTGCTAGTTTGACCACATAGTCATCAATGTCATCTATTCATCGACTTGATATAAATTAAGGTATTCGGAATCCATGGACGCGTCATTTGTATCTCGTACTGCTCAATGAGTCACACTCACACGCAGAACAACATACGATAACGTTGACTCACGCGGCCCTGTATGTGCTTTATTTTTATTGCTTAGCGTCATGTCTTGTTCGCCATTTCATTTAATTATTTCGTTGTCCTCGTAGTTAATGTTTTGTGATCCGTACATAATTTTCCTACTCAAACACAACAGTACTAACTATTTACCTATTTGGCAATGAGGTTTTTCTTTTCTTTTGGGAATGCTTTTTGCGCCTCGCTGGGGAACCATAGGACTGTGCTGACTGACGAATATGTACAGGCCGAGGACTGTGATATTATTAGGAATGATGAGCTATAGTGATCTAATTCTCAGTTGCATTCAACCTGAACCCTGTGACAATACTGTGAAGTGTATGGACCTCAATGTACGAGTAGTAGTAGCTGGCGACTTTCTCGCGCAGCGCATCAGCATTGAAATTCAGCGAGGAAATGCCGGCGGCATCCTCGGTACAAATGCCAATAGGGCCTTTTTAAAATTTAAGTTAAATTTAATTTACACAATGTAATTTAGCCAAAGACTAATAAGAATACAGACGCGCAGTATAAAGCAAGACGATGTTTCATATAGTTGTCTCTGTCACTGCTTATGGTCAGCTGATGTGAGTTAGAATGAGACGAATAGTATGGTATTTTGAGTCTATTGACGACTTGTCTCCAAAAACTGTTAACCACGGTGTTAAATGCTAAACAATCTGTCAAAGTCAAATCAACGTCAAATCTCTTGTGAATCTTGAGGAAAGTTGGTTATTTCAAGAATATTGTGTTGAAAAACTAAATATTTCTGTAATAAGTTAATGATTTAAGTTGTATGAAGTGGCACAATGGCTTGTGCAGTTCCGTACTGCCGAAGTTACGCTAGGTTGTTAAAAAAGACCGGAGAAACAATCGGATTTCATCGGTAAGAATCATTTGGTTATTTTTCAAATATTTCATGTACATTACGCAATATAATGGTCTTGGATTACAGCAGATGCTTGATACTATCGGATAAGTACTTTTTACATGTATCAAACTTGATATTTTTGGGATTTTTAGTAAAAATACAATTGTCGTAAACATGGGTAGTGTTGTTACCATGTATATATCGATATTTCGTCGACATGAATTATTCATGTAGGCGTTTAGACAAAATATTTTAATGTTACATGTTTTAACTGTTAACTTCAGGTTTCCGGTAAATAATAATCTTCGAAAAAAATGGATTGACGCAGTAGGGCGCAATAATTGGACGCCGAAAAAACACCATAGAATATGTTCGAAACATTTCGAAACTAACTGTTTCGTTATTATTAAAAATATAAAACACTTGCTGCCAGAGGCGATACCTACAGTTTTTCAGAGGCCGCTTGAGGTAAGTTGGTATAGTGAGTTTTATTTATTTTATTACTTGACATTTCTGAGGTCCCTCCAGATGAGTTCGTTTCATTTAAGTTTTGTATATGCAAAGAATTTGTATTAGTACATTGATTTTCTTTATATATCCATAACTACTATAATATGTATTATACATGGGAAAGTAACTCTGTGTCGGTTTGTTGTTTACCTGTTCATACTTAAGCAGCTCAACTGATAGATATTGTATAATAATGTTTTGGTTACTGTATTTAATGCAGGGATCTCACCAGGATCAACAATTCGAAGGCAACTACAACAAAATGATGCTGAGCAGTAATGAAAGGCTACCAGATACAATACCTAAGACATCTGCATTGCCTCTTCAGGTGATGCAAGTTTACTGATTGCAAAAAGTTCTATATAATTGGATATTTATTATTTAAAGCATTAGATGTAACTTTTTTATTAAAATGAGATATTTTAGGAATATAATTGCGTTGTTATTTTGTGTTAGCCTACTTTAAAAACAAAGTTTTAATCGACTTCAAATCAATACTTCAAGAAGCCACATTCCATATTACCGCATGAACTGCTTTCTGAAAGCAAATGCACGATTTCAAAGTACCCAAATCGTTTCAAAATAAGATTTGAAGATTGCCCTGGATTTCTCCAGGATCCCATCTTCAGATCCTGACCTGCCTAGGATCACCTTTTCTAACAAAACACCATTCTTATCGGTCCAGGCGTCTAAGAGTAATCGAGGAACATACATAAAAAATAAAGAGCCAGCGGAATTGATAAGTTTCAGAAGTCGGTTAAAAATAAATGTGTTCCACTAAAGATCCACAAATTAGTGAGACATAAAAAGTAACTCGTCTGACTACCTATGTATTTGCATAATTTAATTTGTAGCGAACATATGAAACATGAATGCAGTTTATTATATTCGTAGTCGTGTAATGGTTTTTGTTTTCTATTTGGTAAGTACCATATTAATTTTTGCATAGTATGGATAGAAATACAATTTACTTACGAGTATCGCATATTACGAATTTATTAACAGTAAATATCGATATCGATAACTTGTAAGAAAATATCTTTCTGTGCACTAAATCTCGAGCGAGCGAGAGAGCGAATTACATCGTGCGAGCGAGAAAGCGGAGACAATGACGTATGTAGACCTGTCAGATAACATGGTTCTATCCCTTTCTTACTCGGCGTTCAGTACGTAAGTGAGAAGACATCGGATGTATAGAAAACGTTCAATTTATTAGGGCCTATCTGCTTTTCTCTGTAATCTGTGAATTTAGCCTAGTGGTTTAGGCATGCGGCTGTCAAGCGGCGGTCGTGGGTTCGAATCCCGGCTCGTACCAATGAGTTTTTCGGAACTTATGTACGGAATAAACCGTTAGCTTTTCGGTGAAGGAAAACATCGTGAGGAAACTGGTCCAATCCCAATTTTTAAAACAAGTGCCTATGCCAAATCTTGGGATTACGTGTCAAAGCGGACCCTAGGAGAAACACTAGGAGGATGATGATAAATTTTCGTACTTGTATACATATACTTGAGAAAATCAATTATTACTGAAAATAGTTCAAATCGACTGCAAAATAAAAGTATTACATATTGCCAGCAAAGTTATTCGCTAACGAACTTCTATAGAAGTTTGTACACAAGGGGGTTTGACTGTAGTGATTTAGTAACATAACTTGTGCAACTGACTGTTTGTTGGTACGTTTGTAATACTCATAACCAACCGCAGAAACCGAAGACGGGTGCGGATTTCTCGTCCATATAAGGTAATGTCTGGAGAGCTGCATGTACATATTATATGTAGGTAACAGACGGACAGTAAGGCGATAAGTGATGACTCATAATCCGCAAGGGGTGCAGAAAATCGATGGCAGACGAAACTAATCGCCAGTGCATTTGTGCATGGCGGAGTAGACTGCACATTTTCACAGGTTTTTCATTTCCATTAGTGAAATATTACTTAACCAATATTTACTGGCGGAGAGGTGAAATTGCTCTCTGCTACAATCCGACACGTTGTTGACCTGTTTTATAAAGGCAATGCAGAAAACACTAGTTTGATAGTTTCTTTTTAAATAGTTTGTTATATTAGCCTGCAATGTCTCTGCTTTGGTAAACTCTTTTTCAACACTATTGCTCGTAACGTACCTCTTATTGTGTCGCTTTTAGGCTCATAATCCTGGATATTAAACACGCGTGTTTTATAACATTACAACACTTGTGTGTTATGGTTATATCCCGATTAAGTCACGTTGGCACCTTGAAGCAAGATATATGCATGAACACGGTGCATTCTTAAATTAACCGGGTTGTACAGAATGTACAGCTTTTTTTTTAATTCTCGGCAAATCGTTATTATCAAAAATGTTGACTCGTGGTGACTAGAAAAGTGATAAATAGAACGGACGCCACTGGAAATTCTTGGCGATGTGCAATTGTGAGTAAAAACCTGTTGTCATCTTAATGATTTACTAAATGTAAAGAAAATAATACAGCAGGCCTATAACATTTTCATCTTATGAAAATTATTTATTCCTCGCAAAATGTATTGAAAAACGTCTTATGACACGCGTGAGGTTTGATAATTACATCCGCGGCTTCCTTATCACGGTCACCTGCGGTTCGCGTCAACAATTTCGCCTCTGATGTAATTATCAACATACCTCACGTGTATCACAATGTACTATTATCTATATTCTGGACAACATGGTGGACTTATATAATAGAGACATGTGGTGAGTTGAGCCAGTCAGGTTGTAGAGTTCTTAATAGTTACGCCTGGAGGATAATTGACATAAACCGCATACTGTGACGTTGGTTGACCATCTATTCTGTATTTGTTTATGTTCGTGGAAACAGAACAATTCTACTTGGGATTTTCATTTATTCAAATCTTTAGGGTCAGACGCTTTATCAAAAAATAGAACAATAAAATACGTAAATGTCGTAAATTATAGTTTTCAACTTTTCACTGAGTTACTCAAAGATCAGGATATTTTATTCTGCTAAGAAATAATACAATATTAAAAAAAATGCACAGCACACAACAATTAAACTATTTAATGGATTTTATCCCCCTAAAAAAACGCCAGATAATACACATAAAGCATAGTTCATTTCTGTGTAGTACCTATATAGGATAAAAGCGTCTGTTTTATTATATTTCGTTTTCGTGTGGTCATACAGAAATTTAGGTTCGCGTCTCTCCTGTGGACCTGTGGACAGCGTAGTAAATTAAATGGTGGGTGTTTTTGGAAAGCAGTAATGCTCGACACACTAAAGATAAATCCAACTGTCATAGTCACAACCACAGTGAATGTATACATACATACGTAACAGATATCTTATCGTCGCCAAAGCTGTATTTCTACTAATTCAGAATCAGTAGGTAAATCTACAACTCATTACTGATTAGTCGTAATATGTCCTTGATTGGAGCAGGAAATTACGAAACTCTAAAAATGCGTACCGTACCTAGGGTATGACCAAGGACTTTAATTGTTGAGCCGTTTAGAGGTCACTTTATGCTGGACACTACAAAGCTTACCTACTAATAAAACAAAATTACTTGACACCTAAATACTTCAACAATTAAAGTCCTTGACCGTACTCGCCTACTATAAAAAAGGCGTATCACAAAAATCTGCATAGTGATTTATGGACACCCTGTACAATACATTGACTAACTTATTGATCGTGTGGTACAGATACGAATCGACAAGAAACGATGACGTGCCCGAAGTAGCGTAGGGAACTTTTTTAAGTCAAGAGAGCCTTCGCAAAACTCTTAGGTACTATGAGGTCACAGAATTTTGCAAGACAACGGACAGAGACGATTTCCGGCCCAAGCTGAAGCATAGAACTTCGTTCGCTTCGCTCGCTCGTTCGAAAAGAGCTTTGTCCCTCTCCCTCTCTTACTAAAATGACAAAGCGGATAGTTTTGACATAGTTATGTTTATGAATTACGGGCACACTAAGTCTATCTTATCTAAATATGTTGCGCCAACTTTCCTTTCTAGCTCCACAATTAATGTTAGTACTTAAAATGCGTTCGACGCATATGAAAGATAATTAAACTGTTTTAACGCCAATTAACCAGTAGCAAGTAGGTTAATGTCACTAGAGTCTTTTAATACTAAAGGTTTTAAGTAACCTTGTATCTAATATATTGTTACGACGTTTAGTGGCGGTTAATTACGAAGATGAAAATGCCGAATCATAGAGAAAGCACTGAATGACTGGTGTTTTTGAATACTTCAGATGAGACTATTTAACATTGTGGAATGCAATAAATGATTGAGTATTGTGTTGGCCCAATTGCAGCGAAGTAAAAAGCAACTTAATCTTCATTGGCAGAAGATTGCAATTCCAATGACTGTCTTCTATAAAATAATTTCAACTATAAGTATTAAATTTTAAATTTGGAACGTTCAATGAGATGTTACTTTACCGATTGGAAATGTGTTGCGATCTCTTGGGACTTGGAATGCATCGTGAATGATAGAAGATTACCTCTGCCATTATCCCATATCGGAATACGATTATAACACGACATCGACAGTTTAATTTAAACCAGTGTTTTCCAACCTGTGGGGTCCAAGCTTCTTCAAGAGGGTCGCAGCTCGCAGCTACTTGAATTGTGTAGGTAAGCTAAATAATTGTAGAGATTATTAATTTTAAACGGTGACATATTTTTTCTAAAGAAAGATGAAAATGGTTTTTTCATTCATGAATAAGGTAGAAAAACATTGGTTTAAAAGGGGTCTTCAAACTTTTTGACTCGAGGGCCACACTGCACTTAATATAAATTCGTGCGGGCCAAGACTTTGGTTTCATGACCAGCCCGGCAAGTTTGCTATAATTGGTATGCTAGAGGAATGCAGATGATTTCGGAAAATTATGCGTGGGGAAATATGTTTACTAACATATTTGAATGGGACTGCGAATGCTGATCAATAGAGAGAACAGATCAATGACCCCAAGACCAAGACAACTATTTATTACTGGGTACTAGACAAAAACAAATACAACATATACCTACTACTACTATACATATACCTGGTATTTTTTGGTTTTTGCGGACAGTCTTTCGGCCTAGTCCCGAACTAAAGAAAGCTTTGTACTATTGGTAGTAGGGTACGAGACGATGATAAACAAACTTATATAGATAAATACATACTTATACATAGTACAGGGTCGAAGTGTGTTGTGGGCGATGGGCTAGCAACCTATCACTGCAACATTTAGTCGATCTTTTATACCCACATTTATGCTAAAAGTGGCGCTGGCACAACTCTGGCTACCCCTTTTGGGAATAAAGGCGTGAATGTATGTATGTATGTAAATACAAATCGTGCTGATCACACGAACAAACGCCTTCGGGATTCGAACCTCTTGCTTCGTAGGCAGGGTGACTACCAATACCAGCTATACCTACATATACCAACAAATACCAACTAGGCTAAAGCGGTCGTCAAACTATATATTCTGAGCATTGAAATGACGCGTTTTTGGTTCCGTGTCCAAGAGGCAACCGGATAAAAAGTAAAAATAAAAAAAAAAAACAGAAAAAAATGTTTTTTTTTGTCGCCATGCAGCCGATTGAAACAACGGTTGCCTCAATCAAGGTGTATATATGCTGTTAAAGTTAATGTGATGAAAGTTAAATACTGGTCTAAAACGATTACCTGCCGACATTTTTTTTTCATAGGGTTGGTCCACAACACTTCGGGAGCTGAAAAACCGCGAGCCATCCGGTTGCTCTCGGACACTGAACGCGCCATTGCTTTACATTAGATTACCCCAAAACTATAGTTACTTAACGTAATTAAGCATCTAATTTTAATTTTAAAGTTGGTATAATAGAATGGACCTTTAAATAAGGACATGAAGCCATATTTTTGCGGGCAGCCCGATAGCAGCTAGTTTCTTTAACCAATACCTCCTTCTTAGGCAGGTCTTATTCAGATGAGGGCCCTTTCGGATGCACTTCGACCCAGTGGGATCTTTTGTGCATTTCTTAGGCAGGTACTTGCTGATTAAAACATTCGAGAAACAGCTATGAACTTAAATTATTATTTTCCCTACCTTATTTTGTAAATTGAACATTATTGATCACGGCTCAGTTATTTAGTGAACATATATTATTTTCCTGAATCGACCGAGCCACACGTGACTAAATTCCACATTAATACAAGTGTAATGACTAATGAAACATGTCAATAAAATTCGAGTTTTATGATTATTATTCAAGATCGATTAGAAATCGTAAAGGTATTTGGTGGAGCGCCCGCCTAATCCTTCGCCACGTAAGTTATCAACTTATCACTGATAATGATTACAGGGAATATCAAGGCTATCAGTTGTGTATGTGAAAAATTGAAAATGCCGTTGCCTTACCATATATGGTCACGAAAATTGAGCTATTCGGCCATTGGTGGATACTAAATGGTGTTGAAATGAGGCTATCCACAGCAGAACCAAGGTAACCGATATAGCCCTCCGGATCGCTAAACTTAAGCGGTAGTGGGCGGGGCATATGGCACGTAGAACCGATGGCCGTTGGGGCGGAAAGGTTCTCGAGTGGCGACCACGTACCGGAAGGCGCGGCGTGGGGAGGCCCCCCACGCCGCAGGTGGCGCAGGAACGGTCACTTTGGCACTCTTTGGGGAAGGCCTATGTCCAGCAGCAGTGCACGTCTTTCGGCTGATATGATATGATGAGCCCAAACAAGGGCGTAACTCGCTAGTTACGGGCAGGGGGGGCAGCTACCTATTGATGACAAGCATTACAAATATTCCATGCCAAACGGACACAGAGCCCTAAAAGGAGGATGTGTCATCAGCGAGCAACACGCGTATGTCGCTATATACACGCGTGTGTCCACTACTAATCCGTATACCGTTGCAGTAAGGTCTACCCGCGGTCAATTGAATTGTCGATGGTACTATCTTTTATTAACAGTATGTATTTTCCTGTAAACATCGGTAAATATAACTGTCCTGTTCTATATTATTTGTTGTGTCTTTAATATTCTGCGAAATACGTCGTTGTTTATATATAAGACAAAATATACAAATGAGGTAAACGCCCTGTTTGAAATACTGAAGGCAATAATTGACCACGTCATTAATCTTTATTGCTACGAAAAGAGGGAAGGACACAAATATACGGACGGACCTGTATACTTAGGTACCTTATTATTACCTTTACCTATTTACCCGAACGTTTACTTCTTGACAGTTGCCATATTCTGGCACTTAGGCATCAATTTATTGAACCTGATGGCAGTGTTTTTTTAACCGACTTCAAAAAAAAGGAGGAGGTTCTCAATTCGGTTGTATTTTTTTTTTTTTTTTTTTTCAATGTTTGTTACCTCAGAACTCCGTCATTGATGAACCGATTCGGAAAATTTTTTTTTTGTTCGTATGTATATACTTCCAGGTGGGTCCCATTTTTTTCAAAATTCAGTTAGATGATGGGATCCATGAGGAATTGAGGGGACTCCTCAATTTTATAAGGCACGCGTGTAGTGATTTTGGTATTTTCTCTTATAACTCGTGTATTTACATCCGGAATCATAAATTTGGTGGCGAGGAATTGATGATGAAGACCACAGATGACTTATCGAATTCCTCAATTATGTACTTAAAAGTGCAAAAGTACGTCACAGGTTCTGATAAGATTCCGTTGAAATAGGAACTAATGAAGTGCCATTGGTGATGATCTTGGGGAATCGATGGAAGTCCTCAAATATTATCGGCCCACATACAGCGATTCGGTTTTTTTCTATAGTAATCAACGCATTTTCTATCGGAAATCAGTTCATGTGGTAAATTGTAAAAAATAGGAAATGTGCTCGTGGCTTGGCGGAGTACAAAAATTGAAGTCGGTTAAAACTTTGTTTTTAAAGTAAATTATTTTAATATCTTATTTTTATTTTATCGTTACGACCTTATGACTGAGTTATGATGTTTCTTGAATTTTGGGAGGTACCTACATTTTAGATTAAAATAAGTAACATTCGGGTAGCAATTTAAAAGAAAAAACATACAGTAAAACAAGAACTTATATTTTATAAACATAAATTAAATTATAAAACTAATTACAGGAACAGTACCATATTAATCTAATAAATTAATTAATCATGAAATGAAGAACAAAACGACTATGCTCATTACACATGATAACTGGGATTCTGTTTTAAATAAACTAGCTACTATAAAAGAAATTGTAAATTCAGTACTGAATAATACAATTCGTCGATAACAATAACGACAATTATGGTACATCATAAAAAATAGAAAATAATGAAACAAAAAAATTAAAACTAATTAAAAAAAAAATAGACCGTCCAAAAGTTCTGTCTGCGGCATGGACCCCATGACGCTGGCGGCATTTCCCCTTTGGACCGCAAGGGCGATCCTTTGTGAAAGGTACGCGCCAGCTTGTTTTATACAGGATGTGTCAAAAATATCAGCCTATCACATGTCACATTCAAACAAAAAAACCTGTGTAAACATAGACATAGGTGGCCAAGGTATTTTTATGACCATTAACTAATAAAAGTAAAAATAATTTACCCCAAACTAAATGTATTAGGGTAAATTATATACACAATTTTATACAAAAGCAAAATTTAAAATTTAACTAAGTAGGTACCTTTGTGGTCGCTATGTAAGTACATACATATATGATTCGGTATAACAATATTACTATACAAATATTATTGTAGTTTATTAGTACGATGTTGTCATTTTCCTGTGGTTGGAATATTATAATAATACACTTTTATTCAATATGTTTGCATGCACAATGACCGTTTAATTTAGTTTCAGTTTTTATTATATCATCATCATCATCATCATCATATCAGCCGAAAGACGTCCACTGCTGGACATAGGCCTCCCCCAAAGAGTGCCAAAGTGACCGATCCCGCGCCACCCGCATCCAGCATTATATGTAGCTATTTAACCTTTTTTGTTACAAAATACTTATATTGAATATTTTGGCATATACAGGGTGGAATTCGATTTCAAATTAATGAAGATTGGCAAATTAACGAAGATTGACAAAACATAACTACGTGCGAGAAAACGGTCATTTTAGAAAGTATTTTTTAAGTACATATATTTTTTATGTCAGTTGATTCCATTTCGATCCAGTATCAATAGTTTCCTTGGGGTCAACTTTCGGTAATGTACAAAAAAGCCAGAAATTAAAGAAAACTGTTTTCATACATTTGCTATGGAGGAAAAGTAAAACTTTATTCTACTTTTGATTCTAACTACCTACCTATAACAATATTTCTTGTACATTGCTATTAACAATTCAATTCGCAAATACGAAAAACGTGAAGCCTTGTTTGAAACATATAGAGCAAAAGGATCTACAAAAAGATGGAAAAAGAGAGTCATAAAGTGTGTGGGTTAAACTTTTACTGTTTCAAAGTTTTTTAGCAGATGGTTTGCAAAATCAAATATTTATTCAAAGTTTAATTATAAAAAAAAATATTTGCAACGTACCGTGCCAGTTCATACTTTCAAAGTTATGAAAGAAGAAGGCATTACAGAATACGCAGAACAGCTGCTAGTTTGACCACATAGTCATCAATGTCATCTATTCATCGACTTGATATAAATTAAGGTATTCGGAATCCATGGACGCGTCATTTGTATCTCGTACTGCTCAATGAGTCACACTCACACGCAGAACAACATACGATAACGTTGACTCACGCGGCCCTGTATGTGCTTTATTTTTATTGCTTAGCGTCATGTCTTGTTCGCCATTTCATTTAATTATTTCGTTGTCCTCGTAGTTAATGTTTTGTGATCCGTACATAATTTTCCTACTCAAACACAACAGTACTAACTATTTACCTATTTGGCAATGAGGTTTTTCTTTTCTTTTGGGAATGCTTTTTGCGCCTCGCTGGGGAACCATAGGACTGTGCTGACTGACGAATATGTACAGGCCGAGGACTGTGATATTATTAGGAATGATGAGCTATAGTGATCTAATTCTCAGTTGCATTCAACCTGAACCCTGTGACAATACTGTGAAGTGTATGGACCTCAATGTACGAGTAGTAGTAGCTGGCGACTTTCTCGCGCAGCGCATCAGCATTGAAATTCAGCGAGGAAATGCCGGCGGCATCCTCGGTACAAATGCCAATAGGGCCTTTTTAAAATTTAAGTTAAATTTAATTTACACAATGTAATTTAGCCAAAGACTAATAAGAATACAGACGCGCAGTATAAAGCAAGACGATGTTTCATATAGTTGTCTCTGTCACTGCTTATGGTCAGCTGATGTGAGTTAGAATGAGACGAATAGTATGGTATTTTGAGTCTATTGACGACTTGTCTCCAAAAACTGTTAACCACGGTGTTAAATGCTAAACAATCTGTCAAAGTCAAATCAACGTCAAATCTCTTGTGAATCTTGAGGAAAGTTGGTTATTTCAAGAATATTGTGTTGAAAAACTAAATATTTCTGTAATAAGTTAATGATTTAAGTTGTATGAAGTGGCACAATGGCTTGTGCAGTTCCGTACTGCCGAAGTTACGCTAGGTTGTTAAAAAAGACCGGAGAAACAATCGGATTTCATCGGTAAGAATCATTTGGTTATTTTTCAAATATTTCATGTACATTACGCAATATAATGGTCTTGGATTACAGCAGATGCTTGATACTATCGGATAAGTACTTTTTACATGTATCAAACTTGATATTTTTGGGATTTTTAGTAAAAATACAATTGTCGTAAACATGGGTAGTGTTGTTACCATGTATATATCGATATTTCGTCGACATGAATTATTCATGTAGGCGTTTAGACAAAATATTTTAATGTTACATGTTTTAACTGTTAACTTCAGGTTTCCGGTAAATAATAATCTTCGAAAAAAATGGATTGACGCAGTAGGGCGCAATAATTGGACGCCGAAAAAACACCATAGAATATGTTCGAAACATTTCGAAACTAACTGTTTCGTTATTATTAAAAATATAAAACACTTGCTGCCAGAGGCGATACCTACAGTTTTTCAGAGGCCGCTTGAGGTAAGTTGGTATAGTGAGTTTTATTTATTTTATTACTTGACATTTCTGAGGTCCCTCCAGATGAGTTCGTTTCATTTAAGTTTTGTATATGCAAAGAATTTGTATTAGTACATTGATTTTCTTTATATATCCATAACTACTATAATATGTATTATACATGGGAAAGTAACTCTGTGTCGGTTTGTTGTTTACCTGTTCATACTTAAGCAGCTCAACTGATAGATATTGTATAATAATGTTTTGGTTACTGTATTTAATGCAGGGATCTCACCAGGATCAACAATTCGAAGGCAACTACAACAAAATGATGCTGAGCAGTAATGAAAGGCTACCAGATACAATACCTAAGACATCTGCATTGCCTCTTCAGGTGATGCAAGTTTACTGATTGCAAAAAGTTCTATATAATTGGATATTTATTATTTAAAGCATTAGATGTAACTTTTTTATTAAAATGAGATATTTTAGGAATATAATTGCGTTGTTATTTTGTGTTAGCCTACTTTAAAAACAAAGTTTTAATCGACTTCAAATCAATACTTCAAGAAGCCACATTCCATATTACCGCATGAACTGCTTTCTGAAAGCAAATGCACGATTTCAAAGTACCCAAATCGTTTCAAAATAAGATTTGAAGATTGCCCTGGATTTCTCCAGGATCCCATCTTCAGATCCTGACCTGCCTAGGATCACCTTTTCTAACAAAACACCATTCTTATCGGTCCAGGCGTCTAAGAGTAATCGAGGAACATACATAAAAAATAAAGAGCCAGCGGAATTGATAAGTTTCAGAAGTCGGTTAAAAATAAATGTGTTCCACTAAAGATCCACAAATTAGTGAGACATAAAAAGTAACTCGTCTGACTACCTATGTATTTGCATAATTTAATTTGTAGCGAACATATGAAACATGAATGCAGTTTATTATATTCGTAGTCGTGTAATGGTTTTTGTTTTCTATTTGGTAAGTACCATATTAATTTTTGCATAGTATGGATAGAAATACAATTTACTTACGAGTATCGCATATTACGAATTTATTAACAGTAAATATCGATATCGATAACTTGTAAGAAAATATCTTTCTGTGCACTAAATCTCGAGCGAGCGAGAGAGCGAATTACATCGTGCGAGCGAGAAAGCGGAGACAATGACGTATGTAGACCTGTCAGATAACATGGTTCTATCCCTTTCTTACTCGGCGTTCAGTACGTAAGTGAGAAGACATCGGATGTATAGAAAACGTTCAATTTATTAGGGCCTATCTGCTTTTCTCTGTAATCTGTGAATTTAGCCTAGTGGTTTAGGCATGCGGCTGTCAAGCGGCGGTCGTGGGTTCGAATCCCGGCTCGTACCAATGAGTTTTTCGGAACTTATGTACGGAATAAACCGTTAGCTTTTCGGTGAAGGAAAACATCGTGAGGAAACTGGTCCAATCCCAATTTTTAAAACAAGTGCCTATGCCAAATCTTGGGATTACGTGTCAAAGCGGACCCTAGGAGAAACACTAGGAGGATGATGATAAATTTTCGTACTTGTATACATATACTTGAGAAAATCAATTATTACTGAAAATAGTTCAAATCGACTGCAAAATAAAAGTATTACATATTGCCAGCAAAGTTATTCGCTAACGAACTTCTATAGAAGTTTGTACACAAGGGGGTTTGACTGTAGTGATTTAGTAACATAACTTGTGCAACTGACTGTTTGTTGGTACGTTTGTAATACTCATAACCAACCGCAGAAACCGAAGACGGGTGCGGATTTCTCGTCCATATAAGGTAATGTCTGGAGAGCTGCATGTACATATTATATGTAGGTAACAGACGGACAGTAAGGCGATAAGTGATGACTCATAATCCGCAAGGGGTGCAGAAAATCGATGGCAGACGAAACTAATCGCCAGTGCATTTGTGCATGGCGGAGTAGACTGCACATTTTCACAGGTTTTTCATTTCCATTAGTGAAATATTACTTAACCAATATTTACTGGCGGAGAGGTGAAATTGCTCTCTGCTACAATCCGACACGTTGTTGACCTGTTTTATAAAGGCAATGCAGAAAACACTAGTTTGATAGTTTCTTTTTAAATAGTTTGTTATATTAGCCTGCAATGTCTCTGCTTTGGTAAACTCTTTTTCAACACTATTGCTCGTAACGTACCTCTTATTGTGTCGCTTTTAGGCTCATAATCCTGGATATTAAACACGCGTGTTTTATAACATTACAACACTTGTGTGTTATGGTTATATCCCGATTAAGTCACGTTGGCACCTTGAAGCAAGATATATGCATGAACACGGTGCATTCTTAAATTAACCGGGTTGTACAGAATGTACAGCTTTTTTTTTAATTCTCGGCAAATCGTTATTATCAAAAATGTTGACTCGTGGTGACTAGAAAAGTGATAAATAGAACGGACGCCACTGGAAATTCTTGGCGATGTGCAATTGTGAGTAAAAACCTGTTGTCATCTTAATGATTTACTAAATGTAAAGAAAATAATACAGCAGGCCTATAACATTTTCATCTTATGAAAATTATTTATTCCTCGCAAAATGTATTGAAAAACGTCTTATGACACGCGTGAGGTTTGATAATTACATCCGCGGCTTCCTTATCACGGTCACCTGCGGTTCGCGTCAACAATTTCGCCTCTGATGTAATTATCAACATACCTCACGTGTATCACAATGTACTATTATCTATATTCTGGACAACATGGTGGACTTATATAATAGAGACATGTGGTGAGTTGAGCCAGTCAGGTTGTAGAGTTCTTAATAGTTACGCCTGGAGGATAATTGACATAAACCGCATACTGTGACGTTGGTTGACCATCTATTCTGTATTTGTTTATGTTCGTGGAAACAGAACAATTCTACTTGGGATTTTCATTTATTCAAATCTTTAGGGTCAGACGCTTTATCAAAAAATAGAACAATAAAATACGTAAATGTCGTAAATTATAGTTTTCAACTTTTCACTGAGTTACTCAAAGATCAGGATATTTTATTCTGCTAAGAAATAATACAATATTAAAAAAAATGCACAGCACACAACAATTAAACTATTTAATGGATTTTATCCCCCTAAAAAAACGCCAGATAATACACATAAAGCATAGTTCATTTCTGTGTAGTACCTATATAGGATAAAAGCGTCTGTTTTATTATATTTCGTTTTCGTGTGGTCATACAGAAATTTAGGTTCGCGTCTCTCCTGTGGACCTGTGGACAGCGTAGTAAATTAAATGGTGGGTGTTTTTGGAAAGCAGTAATGCTCGACACACTAAAGATAAATCCAACTGTCATAGTCACAACCACAGTGAATGTATACATACATACGTAACAGATATCTTATCGTCGCCAAAGCTGTATTTCTACTAATTCAGAATCAGTAGGTAAATCTACAACTCATTACTGATTAGTCGTAATATGTCCTTGATTGGAGCAGGAAATTACGAAACTCTAAAAATGCGTACCGTACCTAGGGTATGACCAAGGACTTTAATTGTTGAGCCGTTTAGAGGTCACTTTATGCTGGACACTACAAAGCTTACCTACTAATAAAACAAAATTACTTGACACCTAAATACTTCAACAATTAAAGTCCTTGACCGTACTCGCCTACTATAAAAAAGGCGTATCACAAAAATCTGCATAGTGATTTATGGACACCCTGTACAATACATTGACTAACTTATTGATCGTGTGGTACAGATACGAATCGACAAGAAACGATGACGTGCCCGAAGTAGCGTAGGGAACTTTTTTAAGTCAAGAGAGCCTTCGCAAAACTCTTAGGTACTATGAGGTCACAGAATTTTGCAAGACAACGGACAGAGACGATTTCCGGCCCAAGCTGAAGCATAGAACTTCGTTCGCTTCGCTCGCTCGTTCGAAAAGAGCTTTGTCCCTCTCCCTCTCTTACTAAAATGACAAAGCGGATAGTTTTGACATAGTTATGTTTATGAATTACGGGCACACTAAGTCTATCTTATCTAAATATGTTGCGCCAACTTTCCTTTCTAGCTCCACAATTAATGTTAGTACTTAAAATGCGTTCGACGCATATGAAAGATAATTAAACTGTTTTAACGCCAATTAACCAGTAGCAAGTAGGTTAATGTCACTAGAGTCTTTTAATACTAAAGGTTTTAAGTAACCTTGTATCTAATATATTGTTACGACGTTTAGTGGCGGTTAATTACGAAGATGAAAATGCCGAATCATAGAGAAAGCACTGAATGACTGGTGTTTTTGAATACTTCAGATGAGACTATTTAACATTGTGGAATGCAATAAATGATTGAGTATTGTGTTGGCCCAATTGCAGCGAAGTAAAAAGCAACTTAATCTTCATTGGCAGAAGATTGCAATTCCAATGACTGTCTTCTATAAAATAATTTCAACTATAAGTATTAAATTTTAAATTTGGAACGTTCAATGAGATGTTACTTTACCGATTGGAAATGTGTTGCGATCTCTTGGGACTTGGAATGCATCGTGAATGATAGAAGATTACCTCTGCCATTATCCCATATCGGAATACGATTATAACACGACATCGACAGTTTAATTTAAACCAGTGTTTTCCAACCTGTGGGGTCCAAGCTTCTTCAAGAGGGTCGCAGCTCGCAGCTACTTGAATTGTGTAGGTAAGCTAAATAATTGTAGAGATTATTAATTTTAAACGGTGACATATTTTTTCTAAAGAAAGATGAAAATGGTTTTTTCATTCATGAATAAGGTAGAAAAACATTGGTTTAAAAGGGGTCTTCAAACTTTTTGACTCGAGGGCCACACTGCACTTAATATAAATTCGTGCGGGCCAAGACTTTGGTTTCATGACCAGCCCGGCAAGTTTGCTATAATTGGTATGCTAGAGGAATGCAGATGATTTCGGAAAATTATGCGTGGGGAAATATGTTTACTAACATATTTGAATGGGACTGCGAATGCTGATCAATAGAGAGAACAGATCAATGACCCCAAGACCAAGACAACTATTTATTACTGGGTACTAGACAAAAACAAATACAACATATACCTACTACTACTATACATATACCTGGTATTTTTTGGTTTTTGCGGACAGTCTTTCGGCCTAGTCCCGAACTAAAGAAAGCTTTGTACTATTGGTAGTAGGGTACGAGACGATGATAAACAAACTTATATAGATAAATACATACTTATACATAGTACAGGGTCGAAGTGTGTTGTGGGCGATGGGCTAGCAACCTATCACTGCAACATTTAGTCGATCTTTTATACCCACATTTATGCTAAAAGTGGCGCTGGCACAACTCTGGCTACCCCTTTTGGGAATAAAGGCGTGAATGTATGTATGTATGTAAATACAAATCGTGCTGATCACACGAACAAACGCCTTCGGGATTCGAACCTCTTGCTTCGTAGGCAGGGTGACTACCAATACCAGCTATACCTACATATACCAACAAATACCAACTAGGCTAAAGCGGTCGTCAAACTATATATTCTGAGCATTGAAATGACGCGTTTTTGGTTCCGTGTCCAAGAGGCAACCGGATAAAAAGTAAAAATAAAAAAAAAAAACAGAAAAAAATGTTTTTTTTTGTCGCCATGCAGCCGATTGAAACAACGGTTGCCTCAATCAAGGTGTATATATGCTGTTAAAGTTAATGTGATGAAAGTTAAATACTGGTCTAAAACGATTACCTGCCGACATTTTTTTTTCATAGGGTTGGTCCACAACACTTCGGGAGCTGAAAAACCGCGAGCCATCCGGTTGCTCTCGGACACTGAACGCGCCATTGCTTTACATTAGATTACCCCAAAACTATAGTTACTTAACGTAATTAAGCATCTAATTTTAATTTTAAAGTTGGTATAATAGAATGGACCTTTAAATAAGGACATGAAGCCATATTTTTGCGGGCAGCCCGATAGCAGCTAGTTTCTTTAACCAATACCTCCTTCTTAGGCAGGTCTTATTCAGATGAGGGCCCTTTCGGATGCACTTCGACCCAGTGGGATCTTTTGTGCATTTCTTAGGCAGGTACTTGCTGATTAAAACATTCGAGAAACAGCTATGAACTTAAATTATTATTTTCCCTACCTTATTTTGTAAATTGAACATTATTGATCACGGCTCAGTTATTTAGTGAACATATATTATTTTCCTGAATCGACCGAGCCACACGTGACTAAATTCCACATTAATACAAGTGTAATGACTAATGAAACATGTCAATAAAATTCGAGTTTTATGATTATTATTCAAGATCGATTAGAAATCGTAAAGGTATTTGGTGGAGCGCCCGCCTAATCCTTCGCCACGTAAGTTATCAACTTATCACTGATAATGATTACAGGGAATATCAAGGCTATCAGTTGTGTATGTGAAAAATTGAAAATGCCGTTGCCTTACCATATATGGTCACGAAAATTGAGCTATTCGGCCATTGGTGGATACTAAATGGTGTTGATAATGTTAAATGCTGATAAGGAAAAAGGAAACGTTTTATATAGTAGAACTCACGCTCGGCCGCCTCATTTCGTGCGGTGCTTCGCAAGCAACGGTCGTACTTTACCTTATTTATTAAATTAAAAGTAAGTTGCATTCCATTTTTATAATTAAACTCAGTTAAGTTACTTTAAGTTTTTTTCGCTATCTTGTGGATCAAGTGTAATAGTTTTGTTTTTGTTTAAACTCACAGTTTTATATTTTGACACGCTAGTCGGTTGCGTAATGTGTGTGTGATATTGATATCGTTTTGGATTTTTTGCAAAAAACTTGGAAGTCTCTCAACAGTACAGTTAAAAGTTTTTTTTTACTGTAATGTTGGTTTTACCAACAGTTCGATATGTCTATCAAAAAGTCTCTATTTTTAAACGTGAATACTATCCTTTATTGCTTATTTTTAAAATTATAAATTATATTCTTATTTTTATTTAACATAGTAAATACTTATTTTTTTATCAATGCAACTCATTTCCAAGAGAAGTTTGTTTAATAATTTGTTTCATCTGTCAAATCAAAACTCAAATGCTTTAGGCTCAGAAAGTATGGAGTGAAACTGAACATTTATTATTTTTGTACTTCGGTTTACTTTGACTTCAATTTTGAAATTTTACGTTTTACCAATATAAATCAACTGAAATCAATGTAATATCACCTAAAATTTTACCATCTAGACGCTTATCTACTATTTTTGTATCTTATCTCGTCGAGAACGAGATTGTAAAGTAACGTGTTACATAGATAAGTAGGACGTGACTGATAATGATATTTTTTACTATTACTTATACATATTTTAGAACTGGTAATATAAATCTACATCGTTATGCAACGTCAGATGTTAATCAAACATAACCATAACGAGCGGCCAAAAACGAAAGCGGGAATTATAAATAATTAAAACTAACGGAGTTCATCTTTTCTCTTTCAGACTAACTCAAAATGTGCGACGAGGAAGTTGCTGCGTTGGTAGTGGACAATGGCTCCGGCATGTGCAAGGCCGGTTTCGCCGGAGACGACGCGCCGCGCGCCGTGTTCCCCTCGATCGTGGGCAGGCCGCGTCACCAGGGTGTGATGGTCGGCATGGGACAGAAGGACTCGTACGTCGGTGACGAGGCCCAGAGCAAGAGAGGCATCCTCACCCTCAAGTACCCCATCGAGCACGGCATCGTCACCAACTGGGACGATATGGAGAAGATCTGGCACCACACCTTCTACAATGAGCTGCGTGTGGCACCCGAGGAGCACCCCGTGCTGCTCACCGAGGCTCCCCTCAACCCCAAGGCCAACAGGTACGTGTCTCACCCGCACCCGCCGAGCCGCTAAGTTATCTTGACTCTCGTCAGCTGATATTGCCCTCCGCCCGCCGTGCTAACGCAACGACGTTTTCTTTTCCAGAGAGAAGATGACCCAGATCATGTTCGAGACCTTCAACACGCCCGCCATGTACGTCGCCATCCAGGCCGTGCTCTCGCTGTACGCGTCCGGTCGTACCACCGGTATCGTGCTGGACTCCGGCGACGGCGTCTCCCACACGGTGCCCATCTACGAGGGCTACGCCCTGCCCCACGCCATCCTGCGTCTGGACTTGGCCGGCCGCGACCTCACCGACTACCTGATGAAGATCCTTACCGAGCGAGGCTACTCCTTCACCACCACCGCTGAGCGAGAAATCGTGCGCGACATCAAAGAGAAGCTCTGCTACGTCGCCCTCGACTTCGAGCAGGAGATGGCCACCGCCGCCTCCAGTAGCTCGCTCGAGAAGTCGTACGAACTTCCCGACGGTCAGGTCATCACCATCGGAAACGAGAGGTTCCGTTGTCCCGAGGCCCTGTTCCAGCCCTCATTCCTGGGTATGGAAGCTAACGGCATCCACGAGACCACCTACAACTCGATCATGAAGTGTGACGTCGACATCCGTAAGGACCTGTACGCCAACACCGTTCTGTCTGGTGGTACCACCATGTACCCTGGCATCGCCGACCGTATGCAGAAGGAGATCACCGCGCTGGCTCCTTCCACGATGAAGATCAAGATCATTGCTCCTCCGGAAAGGAAGTACTCCGTATGGATCGGTGGATCCATCCTCGCCTCCCTCTCGACCTTCCAGCAGATGTGGATCTCCAAGCAAGAGTACGACGAGTCTGGCCCCTCTATCGTCCACAGGAAGTGCTTCTAAGCGCCATAGTAAGACTGTTCCTAAGTTATGATGCCCTACACCGAGACCCAGACCGGGTGGCTCAAATTACGCTTGTGATCTTTATTTAAGTACAGTATTTAAATAGGATGTAAGGTATCGTAATATGCATATTACGTAAACTCGGCGAATCAAGTTCGTCCGCGTTTTTGACAAAGATTTTTATTTATTGTTACGTGACTAACCCAAGTCTTTTGTAATAAAAGATAATTTATATGCCGGTATAAAAAATGCATTTTTCATTCCCCGTATATATGGGCATGGTCAAGTTCTCCAAGATAACTTGAACATGCCTATTATGACTAAAGACTTTTAGTATGTTATTGATGAGATTGATGACTGATGAGTCACGCTATAGATACACTGTCCAGCTGGCTTGTCCCTGCATGGTATATGTACTTAGAAACTTAACCAGTCACATTATAAAAACTCGAAGACCTTAGAAGGTAAAAGAAAGTAGCTCACTGGAGATAACGTGTCAATAACCCATGTTAGGTATTAGTTGTTATATTGAGTCGGTGTGCCCAGCAGGTTTGGATTAAATTTTCTTTAACCATTCTGTTTTAAAAGTCAAATAACTCCGACTTCCTCATTAGTCGAATAAATTAACAAGATGTCATTTTTACCACAGTATTTATATATTCGGCATATTTGCTTTGAATACAGTTATAATAAGTTATTGACACCGGCGTCATCAGCGTCAATATGCGTGTTCTCGACGCTTTTAATATTGCTAATGGAACATTGTTGTCCGATGGGGCCCATCCATTTTGTCCCTATGAGCGGTCATGTTATTCACCTTCTTATATAGTTATGCCTATGTATTTCTCTAGAGACACCCCTAATTCAACCAATACCGAGGTTACGATACCTGTACGCTTATCATGAGTTTGACAATGACGGCTTACGCTAACGAGTATCGAGTTTACTATCTGTGCATCCCGCTCGTACTGTCAAAGTGCAATAGAGATGCACAGATAGAAAACTCGATACTCGTTAGCGTAAGCCGTCATTGTCAAACTCATGGTAAGCGTACTGTTCCTGTTGCTGACCTGCGATCACCTCCGAATGTTTTGTCGCAAGGTTCAATGACACGATAAATATATACCTATGCTACGATCCAGTTCAGTGACGTAATGTGAGAATAGGAAAGACTTGTGTACAAACTTGACCCATTTCCGGATGACTTAGTTAAAAACAAAAATATCTGACCTATTGCTGAGTTAATGACGTGCACCGGGCCCAATATAATTAGATTACAGATACAGACACACCCACCGCGTGGTTCCGTCTGGTGCGTGCATGACGTCACGGACTTATTTCTGGAGACGACGCTGAGATCGCCACGTTACGGCTGACGCCACTAGAGAATGATAGAAATGCAAATCTCAGCTGACGAGATAAACATTACCTACTAACTAACTAGACAAAGATGAATCATACGGAAGTTTGTAGCTGACTAATCGCCGGTTTAATCATATGGTGAGCAACATCGGATGGAATTATGAACGGGATGTTGGGAGACCGAATTTTACTGTGTCTGTTCTGTTGCATCGATTCAATTCGCAAAATTTGCGACCGCTTTCTCACGCGTCTCTCGCTCAGTCGATTTCCAACCGGTAAAGTTTTTCTATAGAGCTGACGATACATTAATAAACGCCGAGTAATCCTCAGGCGTTGGCGTGTAGGTACTCCCCGTCCCACACATGCATAGGTAAAGTACAGACCACCCCAGCTGCACGGTGGCGAGCGACGCGAGGGTCAAGGGCGCAGCGCTGCGCACGATCGATTCCCCTCCCCCCGACGCCCCCACAATGCGTCTGCTCGACTAGACATGCGTTCCTTTTCGATACAATCAAAGCTGCATCTTATACGCTCTTTCTAGGGTAGCTTCTACTCTAACATCGACCTGAGGATAACGCAAACTAGGTACTTATAGAATATTGCAGTGGTTTTTGAGGTGCATTTTATATGCTAACTGGATAGCAGAGTTCAGGCACGGGGTAGGTATTTACTTAATTGGATTTTTTAATAAACTTCGTCTGGGATTCTGGGGATCAATGCTGCAAGCGATGCTAAAATGTATAGGTACTACAAAAATTCTAAATTTGTACTAATGGATTTATTTAGTAAGGTAGCTAAGTTTTTTTACTATTAAGTGTACCATTTTTGAATGTGAATGTGGTATAAAATTTTTATTTAATTATTGTTTAGTTCATGAAGGAAACAGGTTGATAAGAAAAAAGGCCCCGCAGGCCGCAACACCCGCTGTCAGTCCTTTGTCAGGTCCCTTTTGTATTTTTATCGGGAGTCCCAGCCACAGCTCTTTTAGGGGCTGGTGTGGTAACCTGCAGTGAATGTTCCCATGAGACGCTTTGAGCAAAGGATGTTAAAATTGACTAGTATAACCTGATACGTTTGTCTAAATTAGTCAAAAGACGCCGCACCATAGATATATCGCCGCACTGGATAAATTTGGAATTCTCGTTAATAGATACAAATCATCCGCCCACTAAGTACAACATGACCAAAAGAACATTTAATCGCGATTTGTGCGTGTATGTTAGTCACAAATCACACGAGGTTCTGTAAACATATGCATGACTCGGTAACATCAATACCAATGAAATTATAAGACTGGAAACAATGGCGTTATAAGTCGATTGAAATTCTGCTCGGAACGCCACGTTTCCTTCACTCAGCCTGAATCATTGTGTATGTGGGAAATATAAAACCAAATACATAGTCATTTCGGTCGAACCGTTTCTACATAGGTATATTGCTTGGAAACGGAAATGAGTCAATGCATTTCCAATAATAATTATAAGTCCCTTATGAAAACCTAGAAATGTTATTAACTCAATCATACCTAGGTACTATGAAGTCGACTAATTTTCAATCATGTTATCTGTTGTAGTGTAATCACAAATTATAGGAAGTGATTACTGACATTTAATTGTTCATCATCATGTCATTATCTTAATGACCAAGAACACCGATAATTTCCCTTCGATACCTTCGCTTCGATGACTAAAAAAATAAACGTCTCATTTTGTAGAGCTGCTGAATAAATACTAAGAAATAAACTTTCAATAATAACAAGGAATGGAGTGGCATAGCGTGGTCCCAATACCAATATGAAACCGAGGGTTACTCATCGCCGTAGTACGCATGCACTGACGGTGGTAACTTAGTGAGTCATCTTATGACCGCGACAAAGCACCCAGTATTTCACATTTTAATAAAGTTACAATCGAACTGCAAATAAAATTACGAACCAAAAAGAAAATTATTTTCCTACATTTACAACATGTGTAAGGACTGTAAGGTCAAGTTTTAGCCTCGGGTATTTTACACGTAAGTACAAAGAGCAACTTATGTATGACGTTATGTTACGAATGCTTACGATGATTTTACATAACGTGTCAAAGCTGCTCATACGATAATTGCAGATCACAATCACAAGACACAAAGTTTCAAACAATATCCAGTAAAACTGATATGTTTATTCAAAATCTTTAAATAGGTACTTAGTATATAAAAAAAACCCTTAACAAAGTTCATAATACCAATTCCGTTGTATCATATACTATGTTATGATTTAATATCCTTCTGGTATTATAAACTTGCGGCCGCCCGCGACTTCGTCCGCGTAGATTTTTGATGATGACAAAGATATAAAATAGGTAAGTGAATTTTATTCTTAGTTAAAATGGTCTAGACATATTACATTTCAAACAGTGGCAGATACTGATATGCGATTGTTAAAGAATTTTTAAAGATTTTCCAATCAGATCACGGGACTTGTTTGCAGAATGCTTAATACACATTCCGTCAGTTACCTGATGCTTTAATATAATTTTAATCTTTGTCAAAAATGACTGCAAGATATAGAGCGACGCATGGATTTGGAGCTAGAAAATGGGGATCTTAGTTATTATGACTATTATGAGTGAGATTTAAAAAAAAGTTAAATATCGTAAGGCTGATGGAGACAGGTTAATGAAGAGTACATCTCTTTAAAAAATCCAGTGTTCCCCGTACAAAACCTTCAATCTTTTTTAACCCATTGGGATAGAATTTTCTTGAACGCTTAAATTACTTTTTTTGTATTTTAATAAGTTAACTTTCTACAAAG
Source organism: Epinotia demarniana (assembly GCA_945867215.1). Taxonomy (NCBI): domain Eukaryota; kingdom Metazoa; phylum Arthropoda; class Insecta; order Lepidoptera; family Tortricidae; genus Epinotia; species Epinotia demarniana. The sequence goes on from OX244268.1 coordinate 26,326,006, forward strand.
TTTCAAGTCTCTAGTTCAAAAAATAATGTTTCCCCCATACAATCATTGCACGCCCATATTACCCCCTTAGGGGTAGAATTTTCTAAAACGCTGAAATCACTTTTTTTGTATCTTTATAAGTAATCTTTCTACAAAGTTTTAAGTCTCTAGTTTACAAAACAATATTTACCCCATACAAATATTGCACCATCATTTAACGCCCTTAGGGGTAGAATTTTCTAAAACGCGGAAATTACTTTTTTTGTATTTTAATAAGTAATATATGTTTCTACAAAGTTTCAAGTTTCTAGCTCAAAAAATAAAGTTCCCTCCATACAAACTTTGCACCCATATTTAACCCTCTTAAGGGTGGAATTTTCTTAAACGCAGAAATTGCTAGTCCCTAGCTCACGTTATAAAAATAACCTAAAGTTACAAAACTAGTTTAATAAATAAATGTTTCCCACATACAAATATTGCACTGGTGGAATTTTCTTAATCGCAGAAATCACTTTTTTTGTATTCTAATGAGTTATCTTTCTACAAAGTTTCAAGTTCATAGTTCAAGAAATAATGTTTCCCCCATACAAACATTGCACCCCTATTTAACCTCCTTACGGGTGGAATTTTCTTAAAAGCAGAAATCACTTTTTTTTGTATTTTAATGAGTTATCTTTCTACAAAGTTTCAAGTTCATAGTTCAAAAAATAATGTTTCCCCCATACAAACATTGCACCCCTATTTAACCTCCTTAGGGGTGGAATTTTCTAAAACGCTGAAATTACTTTTTTTGTATCTTAATAAGTAATCTTTCTACAAAGTTTCAAGTCTCTATTTAAAAAAAATAATGATTCCCCATACAAATTGTGCACCCCCATTTAACCCCCTTAGGGGTGGAATTTCCAAAAATCCCGTCTTATCCGTTGCCTACGACAGAAAAGGAAGTCCTGGTGTAAATTTCAAGTTTCTAGTCCCAGTAGTTTCGGCTGTGCGTTGAAGAGTGAGTCAGTCAGGACTCAGGACATAGGCATTTATATGTATAGATGGGTACTAAGTAGGTACATAAATAGTTAATGCTAATTGCTAAATAACTCGATGCGAAAGGTACAAATAACTTTTTTAATGTTAATATTTGAAGGGTCATTAATAATTTGTTTATTTATGTATTGCATGCCATTAAATAATAATGAAAAAGAAAGTTTTACATACGTAGCCACCCAAATTTTCTAGTGAATTTATTAACATTTTCTAGTTACGCGAGGTTACTCTTACTTCATTTTAATAAATACATAACATAAAGTTTCTCTAATTCAAACCGGTAGTGAAGCCTGTGAAGCTGAAGATATCTATTTTGATTTGTTTATACAAATTCGATGTTTATGACACTGTGATTAATTGTACTCCGCATAAATTAGCTTTCGAGTCAAAAACCGCTAAGATTAATTATTATTTGTCTAAAAAAAAAGAGGAGGCACCTAAATTGTATATTTTAGTTATTAAAAGCAGTACTCAGTGTACATTATTGTGCGTTTAAAATATAATTAAATGTTAATTTGTATCTATGCTATGCTACCACAGCAATTTTTTTTAAATCTGTATACTGTTAATTAATGATCGCTCGCAATTAAAGCAACAATGTACCGAAATAACATGATTGTCATCTGTCTGTAGTATTAGTTACTTACACAGATTACAGAGAAAAGCAGATAGGCCCTAATAAATTGAACGTTTTCTATACATCCGATCTCTTCTCACTTACGTACTGAACGCCGAGTAAGAAAGGGATAGAACCATGTTATCTGACAGGTCTTCATACGTCATTGTCTCCGCTTTCTCGCTCGCACGATGTAATTCGCTCTCTCGCTCGCTCGAGATTTAGTGCACAGAAAGATATTTTCTTACAAGTTATCGATATCGATATTTACTGTTAATAAATTCGTAATATGCGATACTCGTAAGTAAATTGTATCTCTATCCATACTATGCAAAAATTAATATGGTACTTACCAAATAGAAAACAAAAACCATTACACGACTACGATTATAATAAACTGCATTCATGTTTCATATGTTCGCTACAAGTTAAATTATGCAAATACATAGGTAGTCAGACGAGTTACTTTTTAAGTCTCACTATTTTGTGGATCTTTAGTGGAACACATTTATTTTTAACCGACTTCTGAAACTTATCAATTCCTCTGGCTCTTTATTTTTTTATGTATGTTCCTCGATTACTCTTAGACGCCTGGACCGATAAGAATGGTGTTTTGTTAGAAAAGGTGGTCCTAGGCAGGTCAGGATCTGAAGATGGGATCCTGGAGAAATCCAGGGCAATCTTCAAATCTTATTTTGAAACGATTTGGGTACTTTGAAATCGTGCATTTGCTTTCAGAAGGCAGTTCATGCGGTAATATGGAATGTGGCTTCGTGAAGTATTGATTTGAAGTCGATTAAAACTTTCTTTTTAAAGTAAGCTAACACAAAATAACAACGCAATTATATTCCTGAAAATATCTCATTTTAATAAGAAAGTTACATCTAATGCCTTAAATAATAAATATCCAATTATATAGAACTTTTTGCAATCAGTAAACTTGCATCACCTGAAGAGGCAATGCAGATGTCTTAGGTATTGTATCTGGTAGCCTTTCATTACTGCTCAGCATCATTTTGTTGTAGTTGCCTTCTAATTGTTGATCCTGGTGAGATCCCTGCATTAAATACAGTAACGAAAACATTATTATACAATATCTATCAGTTGAGCTGCTTAAGTATGAACCGACACAGAGTTACTTTCGCATGTATAATACATATTATAGTAGTTATGGATATATAAAGAAAATCAATGTACTAATACAAATTCTTTGCATATACAAAACTTAAATGAAACGAACTCATCTGGAGGGACCTCAGAAATGTCAAGTAATAAAATAAATAAAACTCACTATACCAACTTACCTCAAGCGGCCTCTGAAAAACTGTAGGTATCGCATCTGGCAGCAAGTGTTTTATATTTTTCATAATAACGAAACAGTTAGTTTCGAAATGTTTCGAACATATTCTATGGTGTTTTTTTGGCGTCTAATTATTGCGCCCTACTGCGTCAATCCATTTTTTTCGAAGATTATTATTTACCGGAAACCTGAAGTTAACAGTTAAGACATGTACCATTAAAATATTTTGTCTAAACGCCTACATGAATAATTCATGTCGACGAAATATCGATATATACATGGTAACAACACTACCCATGTTTACGACAATTGTATTTTTACTAAAAATCCCAAAAATATCAAGTTTGATCCATGTAAAAAGTACTTATCCGATAGTATCAAGCATCTGCTGTAATCCCAGACCATTATATTGCGTAATGTACATGAAATATTTGAAAAATAACCAAATGATTCTTATCGATGAAATCCGATTGTTGCTACGGTCTTTTTTAACAATCTAGCGTAACTTCGGCAGTACGGAACTGCACAAGCCATTGTGCCACTTCATACAACTTAAATCATTAACTTATTACAGAAATATTTAGTTTTTCAACACAATATTCTTGAAATAACCAACTTTCCTCAAGATTCACAAGAGATTTGACGTTGATTTGACTTTGACAGATTGTTTAGCATTTAACACCGTCGTTAACAGTTTTTGGAGACAAGTCGTCAATAGACTCAAAATACCATACTATTCGTCTCATTCTAGCTCACATCAGCTGACCATAAGCAGTGACAGAGACAACTATATGAAACATCGTCTTGCTTTATACTGCGCGTCTGTATTCTTATTAGTCTGTGGTTACTTAGGTACCTATGAGAGTCACAACTTGCATTCCGATGCAAATTGATAACGACAAGCTACAGAGTTCTGTGACCTCATAGCAATCAATTACCTATTCGTTTATCGTAATGAAATGACATGATTGACATGACGCCGACTTCATACTTCTTAGCCCGTTCCGTCGTCATATTTTGAAAAAAAAAACCCTTTCCAATGTTGCCACCATACTCTATAGTATTAGATTGAATGAATTCAATGAATCGTTCGTTACACAAACACCAACAAGTACAAGTAAACTTTGTACGTGTGCGTGTTGGCTGTATTGTGACCGTTGCTTGCCAGGACCGACCAATCACAACGCAGGATTTTCTCCATGCCCATATATGGTAAAGCAGTCTGTTGCGACGAGTGGGGAGGTCAGGCGAGTCCATAATTTATCGATGGTCTTGAAACATTTTAGCGTTCCAATTACAAATTACGAACAATTGATTGACATTTGTCAGTCGAGATTGTCATTGGGCGCATTTTGTAGTCCGTTTTATCCGCCATCGCGACTTATTTCCTCTGTAATTTGAGTTTATTTAGCACCGAACTGAGGTCCGTTGGGAGAGTCGATTATACCGCGGCGCCGGCGTAGTGAAGCAAATCGACCTCCACGAGCGCGCGACAGAAACCGGCCGGCATTTCTCACGGATCGGCGATTGCTGTAGTATTGTTCTTCGCACGCTGCTACTTTTCCTGGTAAGTCATGATTATTTATTGCTCCTTGTTTTTGTGTCCAATGAACTAACGATAAGTAGGTAATTCTTCTGTATTTGTTTATGACATAAACGGCTGAAAAAGGCGGTTACTGGTCGCTAACCATACATATTAGTTCTGTATTTTCGTTCCACTCATTACTATAATAGGTATATTATTGATCACCTAAAACTCTGTGGTTGGAATAGTAATCACTAATCACCTAGTTATTCGCTAGCTATGTTTTTCGTCTGGTCCACTGTCTGATTCGACCTGAATGAGATTTTTTGGAGCGATGCCAAGATGTCGAGACCGTTATTTTATTAATCGCAGTGCAAGATGCTACTGATTAGATGTGTAGGAAGGATCAAGTTAGTGGCTAGAGGATGCACTATCCCTCGCGTAGCCATGTGTGCAGTGTGTGTTCGGTTGGAAATCTTGTCGTTATCAAGAGTAGCGCTGCGCTATCAGAGGGGTGCGGGGAGGCCTCAGCGCGCAGGCTCCTGCAGCGCAATACCATATATGGTCACGAAACCTCGCGAAGTGTGCGATTGGTCGAGAGCCGTCGGCGCGGGGTAGGGGCGCCCGATAACTACTTTCATTTATATACTCCACGGGCCGCGCTCGCAGACATTCCACGAAGTGAGCTCGAGCTGAGGCGTTGTGCAGCATTACCGAGGCTGTGCAATCTAATTAATTTATTTTATTTGTAATAGGACTATTTAATTAAAAGTAAGTTGATGCGTTTTTATCTGTGATAGTGAAGAGTGGTGCAAGGATTGAAAGATTGTGGAGTTTAGAGTGCGTGCGGGTCAGTGACACGAAGGGTTAAGGGCGGATGCCGGTTGGTTGCGGTAGGGCGTGGCCGTGGTCGAGGATCGTGAGAGAGTGCTCTTGAACCGCGACATAATTCGGTCCTCGAATTGGAAAGTTCAGCGATAGCCGTCAACGGCCATCTGCAAAACGCGGTCAGGCCGCGTCGGCCGCCACGTTCGCGCCTCGCCTCTAGATCGAGCCTTATTTGGTTTCATTTCGTTTGGCATCGCCCACTAGCGTCCCGATAAGGCTTCGTTTGCCTCTCTGCCCACAGACTGTACTAATTTAGTAGTAGTTGAATAAAAAGTTGTCGCTCGTGTTGAGTTGGATGAATGAACACTTTCTTATTAGATTGAAAGACACCGTAGTTAGTGATAATAGGCATCGTATCAAGACTGTTTCACATGCTCTAACGGTTATTCTTTTCTTTCCAGACTAATTCACAATGTGCGACGAGGAAGTTGCTGCGTTGGTAGTGGACAATGGCTCCGGCATGTGCAAGGCCGGTTTCGCCGGAGACGACGCGCCGCGCGCCGTGTTCCCCTCGATCGTGGGCAGGCCGCGTCACCAGGGTGTGATGGTCGGCATGGGACAGAAGGACTCGTACGTCGGTGACGAGGCCCAGAGCAAGAGAGGCATCCTCACCCTCAAGTACCCCATCGAGCACGGCATCGTCACCAACTGGGACGATATGGAGAAGATCTGGCACCACACCTTCTACAATGAGCTGCGTGTGGCACCCGAGGAGCACCCCGTGCTGCTCACCGAGGCTCCCCTCAACCCCAAGGCCAACAGGTACGTGTCTCACCCGCACCCGCCGAGCCGCTAAGTTATCTTGACTCTCGTCAGCTGATATTGCCCTCCGCCCGCCGTGCTAACGCAACGTCGTTTTCTTTTCCAGAGAGAAGATGACCCAGATCATGTTCGAGACCTTCAACACGCCCGCCATGTACGTCGCCATCCAGGCCGTGCTCTCGCTGTACGCGTCCGGTCGTACCACCGGTATCGTGCTGGACTCCGGCGACGGCGTCTCCCACACGGTGCCCATCTACGAGGGCTACGCCCTGCCCCACGCCATCCTGCGTCTGGACTTGGCCGGCCGCGACCTCACCGACTACCTGATGAAGATCCTCACCGAGCGAGGCTACTCCTTCACCACCACCGCTGAGCGAGAAATCGTGCGCGACATCAAGGAGAAGCTCTGCTACGTCGCCCTCGACTTCGAGCAGGAGATGGCCACCGCCGCCTCCAGCAGCTCGCTCGAGAAGTCGTACGAACTTCCCGACGGTCAGGTCATCACCATCGGAAACGAGAGGTTCCGTTGTCCCGAGGCCCTGTTCCAGCCCTCATTCCTGGGTATGGAGGCGTGCGGCATTCACGAGACCACCTACAACTCCATCATGAAGTGCGACGTCGACATCCGTAAGGACCTGTACGCCAACACCGTTCTGTCTGGTGGTACCACCATGTACCCTGGCATCGCCGACCGTATGCAGAAGGAGATCACCGCGCTGGCTCCTTCCACGATGAAGATCAAGATCATTGCTCCTCCCGAGAGGAAGTACTCCGTATGGATCGGCGGCTCGATCCTCGCCTCCCTCTCGACCTTCCAGCAGATGTGGATCTCGAAACAGGAGTACGACGAGTCTGGCCCCTCAATCGTGCACAGGAAGTGCTTCTAAGCTGGAGACGGCCGCCGAGCCGCGGCTGCTCACTCGGGCTTGTAATCTCCGTTAATTTAATTGTACGTAAGATATTATTGTAATTAAATCGTAATAGTGACGGCAACCGGCGCGGCGCCGTCCGCACGCGCGCCGGACTCGTGTCGGACGCGCCTCGGCCGCCGGCCTCGGTACTGCACTCGCCAAAGGATCTTTTGTAATATCATGAATGAATCTCATGAATGTATGTGCTGAAACGGATAAGACTACTTTCTTACTAGGTCATTTATAAATTATAAAAAATGAAAAATACACGAAAAAAATTTGTAAAATTGGTACGACTTTCACTTTTCCCGAATGACTCAATGTCGTGGGTCGGGTGATTCTTGCGGTACGCGAGAGCAATGGCCTGCATTGACCCATGTACAGAAATAGACAACTTCGCTGCGCTCTGCCCAGGAAGTTGGGAGCTGTCTCGAAGCAAACGCGAAGGCGTTTTGGCGTGATTGAAGTCTCAAGGGGTAATTTGACGTCATTCATCAAACCGAGAGAGGGCAACTTTTTAGTTGCGCATCTATATTACATTGAAGATTTCATAGATTATGCATAGTGCATTGTAAATTCAAATGGATCCTCATTTTATTAAAATTCAATCTTTATAAGTGCGATGTGCACTCCCACAACCCAATGAGTACGCACGCCATCTAATCTGAATACGTCCGTCGCGGCACTTTGCGACTGATTCAATGTGTAGCTGGCAGATTATCTCGTGTCGCGTCAAATTCTGCCATCCTCACAACTCGCGCAAGTCGGGTTTATGTGAATACGTAACGTAACCGCGTCTCAGCCGTTCAGCAACGTGTCTTACAGTTTGTCTTCCTCCAGCTAAACTGAGCTACGTTGTTCCCACGCAAACTAAGGGTGACAAGTCCAACAACTGTGGATAAAATCCACAGTTGTGTGGGGTTTATTGTATTTTCTGGCGTGATGGTACTTAATAGCGTGGGGGAGTTTTACATTTTTTTATCTATGTAGATATCATATGAGTGACGCAACATAATCCACGTACGCAGCTCGTCGGCTCTGGTTTGTCTGGTACGAGGCTAAAATTCAAATAGTATTATTCTGGAAGACCTCCAGGTTGTTACTTAGAGCCAGCGCTCACGGACGGCGTGGCATGGTAGCGAAGGATAACATAATTTATGCTTGAGAGTAGTAGAATCTTAAGTGTAACGAGGGATTCAAGTGTTCACACACAAGACGAAAATAATTTGGCTACCGAGTGGCACATACTGGTTTTTACTCCAATGAGGAAAAGTTAAGTCCCTTTTGAGGGCAACAATACTCTTTTCACACCTTTCATTCGGAAAAGTAAGTTTTGCTCCACGACGAGAGGGACCAAAACGCTACTTTTCTGTTCAAGCTACTTTTTTAATTTATACATTGGCATTGGAACATTTGTACGCAATGTGCCAATTGAACACAGATGTTAATAAAATAATCGTTTGTAATTTCATCGTAGTCGATTCAAAACGAACATATTTCAAGTTTTAACTATAACAGTGTTGTATATTTTTTTTAAATATTTCGTAATATTTAGAAATTAGTAATAAAAAATAAGATAATTTAGATATATTTTAACAATAGCTTTTTTTAAATTTCCTCGTGAAAAATAGTATGTGTCACTCGGTAGCAAAATTATTTTCGTCTCGGGCGTAAACACTTGTATCCCTCACTACGCTCAGGATCCTACGTTAGAATCCCTCGCTACGCTCAGGATTCTATTGTAGGATCCCACGCTACGTTCAGGATTCAATACACCGCCCTCGCCGTAAATATACTATTTTGCTCCCTTGTGACACAAATAACTATTGCTCAACAGCAGATATGAAAAATTAACATACCCGTCTTTTCATCTTGGTTTTAAATACCTACACGACGACAAAAGTTTATACGCAATTTTCAAAATTAATAATTACTCGTTCATTACACAGAAATCTGACAGATACAAAATTTGTTATTTCCCTATATGATGTCATATTTACCAAACACCTACTGAAAATAAACTCTTAAAATAAAACTATAAACCACATTTCCACAAAACTTTATTCCGAACATCACAAATATTTCCACGTAATTATTATAGGATTTATCAAAAACATTTTGTTACTATAAAAAAGTTAAAAAAGAATAAATAAAGTAAAGAGGATTTAGTAGACATGATAAAAGCTATATATTATTCTTAGAACGGTGTTACATTTGTGTAGGAAAACTTTATAATTAATAAATAATGATAATGACATTACATAATTAGCTGCTAATCACACCCTTTTGTTTTATTATTCGGAATCCAAGTACCTTTACAACATCAGACAATTTATTCTAGTGCTATGTTAGACCAGATTTAAAGTTAGATCCTAACATGTATAAGAGCCTAGTTCCGATCAGGTTTTTTCCCCTTTGGGTTGGAAGTCAAAGGTCTTGTAATGGATAAATAAATAAGTAGATATTAGGGGACGACCTTATATATTCTACTTAACACGTTCACGTGAGGTACCTCAATTAAGTCGTAGTTAAGCCTTCGCGACGTCTATAGACGTTGTGCACGTGAACGCGTTAAATGCATAGAAAACATCCAAGACTGCGAAACAAGTATTTATACTCATCGCACAAATATTTGCCCTCACTGGGATTCGAACCCATAACAGCTTCGCCGGCAGGGTCACCACGTAGTCGCCATCAGATATATCGGAGCGGCCAAATCGCTCACAAATATCTGAACACGTCTCTACACTATACTATATTTATTTGGTCTAAACCCACCAAAATATGAACGGTTCTGTTGAATGCTGAATAAGGCACTTTTTTATTGATACAATGGGGTTGGCAACTGTCAAATGTTTGACTAGATGGCGCCATCATAGGTTTTACCTACTCACTAGCCTTTTTCTATGGGATTTGGCTTAAACGGCTTGATTCTAAACAAGGAATTCCGAAAAAAAAAACAAGTATTTGACAGTTTTGGTAGGACTGACAGATAAAACCTATGCTGGCGCCATCTGCAAATACCTTCGCCCGGCCAACCCCATTTGATTGAACATCGAAAGTTGTGGCAATTTTTAACCATTTGTTTGTACTGTCATTTACTTCATATGTACAACATACACTCCCATGAACCTAGAATACTCTGGACAGGCTATGGTAATAATAATACCACGTGCGAGCGAGCAGGTAGCATACAAATCTCGATAAGTGTGACAGAAAGGGAAATATCATTCATTGTCCTTGTCATAGTTCCACTTTTTTTATTTGCCACAACTGATTTAGTATGAAGTTGTGGCACATAAACCATTACCCGTCCAAATTAAGTAGGTTGTTTATGGCAAGTCAACATCCATTTTAAGACCAGTTCTTAATTTAGCAGCATAGTAGCCTTTCCGTCCCTCACTGTGGCATCATGTACAGCCTGTCCAGATTATTCTAGGTTCATGTACACTCAGGTTCACAATCGTCCAATATTACATAGAACGTCAATTTAGAATTGATATATTTGGTAAGGAGATTGCACTTAAATAGCTTAGACATAGTTTACTTAGAAAGCGGTAGGAATATTCGTGGGAATTATGTTAATGGTAACAGTAATGTAATGTTAGTATTACTTGGTCTATGTTAGGAATATTTGTCAGTGCTCCGATTTCAATTAAAGCATAAGCGATAGTTAATTAATATTCATTAGAAATGATCAACATTCTGATAATGCTATAACATCTATAAATATTTGCAAGCATGTTTTCTAACTGGATGAGTGACATCCATAAACGATTCAATATGTTAATGCGATATTCTAACTTATATATCTACTTTCGAGAACATCCTTACATAAATAATTTTGAGTTTCTCTAATTAGACACGTTTAATTTTATTCTTATTTCGACTAACAGACAAGATCGATATAATTAACACATAGAATAGTGACAATGACATAAACATTCGTCTCTGTAACACTATAGCGTCTCGCGTTTAAATGAGACTGTTCCTAGCCTATAGCTCGCGTGGCTGTTGCCGTCTCAGTTAACCTTTTCAACACTCTTTCAAAGAGAAAAGTAGTCAACCGCCCGCCACGTCAACGAGACATTTAGTGCGGAGTTGAACCTTATTCCAATGACTGAATGTTGCTATCGCATTGTACTCCTTGACGGATAATTCCGTCATTTGCTTTGAATCAGTGGTGCGGAAATATCCGTCTTTGGCGTTCAAAAGGTCGGGCGGCCTATAGAAAGATACGAAAGTTTTACAAACAAGGAATTTCACTTTTGAATTAAACGGCAGCGCTTGAAGTTCCATTTATTGACTTCATTGTATAGTCTACCGAAGTAACGTCAAAAATACTTTGACACCAACTTGAGCTTTGGGGCCTTTGTTAAATAAAGCAAGTGTCGAAGAAGTTACGCCGTTCTCGGAGATTTACTGGATTGGAAGCCAATCAACTATTTCTTGTTGCCATGGTTACGTCTCCGGGGTCACTATACTATGATTTTATATGGTTTCAATCCACTAAAAACGTGCTTTTGGTATATTTGTTTGTTTGGTGAATTTATAGTATTTTTTCCAAGAAACTCATTCAGTTGTCTCCTGGCTTGCTGGGACAGAATAGCAACAAAAAAATTGGCCATTGGAGAATACTACCGAACAGGAATTGCCCATACAAATCGGCTTTATTTCCGTTAACAGCGCATCACTAGTCAAGATGGCATTAGGCATTTAGACAATATTGCAGCTGCAACTAACACTGTTTACTATAATTGCAGTTTTTTATCAAAGTACAGAATGAAAACTAGGAGGGCGTACGCCAGCATCATATAAGTTAGTAGCAGCCTAATTAGCCAAATATATCATACCACATGCTTACTTCTATAGTAATAGATGTGTTCCGATATATTTGGATACTTTGGCTGGTAGTAACAATACAATACAAATATTCTTTATTGCTCACCAGACATAGTAGACAGCAGAAAAATAGCGCTAAATTAAACATAAACAATGACAGACAACAGGCGGTCTTATCGCTAAAGCGCGATCTCTTCCAGACAACCTTTGGGTGGTGGAGACAATGCAAGAAAAGATATGACGCTAACTAAGCTAAGTAACTTTATGATGCTAACTTTAGCTCTGAGAGTGAAAAGTTTTCGGTATTTATTTTATCTTCAGGCCTTTCAAATCTTTAGCTTCTCACAGAATGATGAAGCAACAGCACTGTTAGACCAGTCGAATTTAGACAATTTTGATAATTGAGACATGATTGGACAAACACTAACCTAATGCATAAAATCTAACCGGACTAGCTCCTTCATTAACCTAATTATTACAAGCCTAATCACTTAAAAACCGTTACAAATTACAGTACTTAAAATCTTTTATCAATAACTTAAAATACATACAAATAAAAAAAAACTTACCAATAAACATACAAATTCAGAACTAAGCGTATAAAACGGCATTGTGCGGTGTTTCTAAATGTAAAAGAGATTTTGTATAATACACTCACTGGTTCACATAATACTAAGCACATAGTGTTAAGTCACAATAGTTAACAATCATAATTTGTACTTTGGACCTTATAATTCCTAGGGCGCATTTACACTCAAGTACCACACACGTCTATTCACCAGTCTGCTATATTCGTAAAGTTAATTTCGAGGTGCCATAGACTCAAGTTTTCTGGAATATCAGCTAGCTATCTCACTCTCATTTCATACAACTGAATGTGATAGATAGCTCATATTTAGGCAGAAATCAGTCCTTATACACGTAATGAGAACATTGGCAAGAGAGTAATCGATCTTTAAAAAGGTGAGACTAGGGGCTGCCCCGGTCGAGATACATGAAGTCACTATACTTCGCAGAATATCTTTGCATACACATTTTTAGTTATCTTATTTGAATTTATTTTTAAAATCTATCGGTGAGTATCTGTTATTAGCTCACTGTGACTACTGTTTTAAGCTAATATGTAGTATTTAAGCTGATGATCTTCCTAAATAACAAAATATAAACGATTTTTTGCTATATACAGCGCACACCCACGATTTTGAATATTGCTAATTTATTGGGCAAGGGCGCGCGTGCTTTAAAGTAATATTAGATAACCAATCAAAGACTGTCCATCCGACTGTGCTATACGGTGTCATAATCATAACGTGAGACTGAGACAGACAGACGCGCCGCGCAGATCCTTCCCATAGAAAAAGCAAGATTTAACCTTTTGACAGCTAAAAATCGTGCCATTGACGCCACGACGGCCATGCACGACGATAATTTTCATACTCGCTCATAGCTTCTAATTTATCAGTGGCGTCAGGTAGGTGTTTTGTTTCGCACGCTGGCTGTCAAAAGGTTAATGATAGGAACTTACATTTCATCCGAGGGCGAGCATTCTCCTATAAGCACAGTTACGGCGAGTTGCGCCAACTTACGATTACAGACCGATCGTTAAATATGCCGCCGGGATCTGTCATTCCATAGAAACATGACAAATTTTCCACCACTTAGACCAACCAAGCAACAGGCCGAGTACTGTCTTGCCACTGCATCCCGTGCATCACCGAGGCATATTTTACAGCTAACTTGAAACACGGACCACACGAGTTTTGATCACTAACACACACGCAGTCAGACACACTGCTGTTCCGCCCACCCCCAGCGTTTCAGCAATCGCTACGTCTCGCTCTCGCGTATGCTGTCCTCCGTCGCCTTCCGCAGGTCCGACAGAGGGTTGCCGTGAACTCGGAATCTGAAGACAAATAAGTTTCAGTCAAAAATTGGTACAAGCTTTTATTGCCAACTGTACTTTTCTGTATACCATCATCAACTACTCATTGAGACGATTCTAACGAGCCAAACTCAACGGGTTTACGTCGGTTAAGTACTGAATTCCCATGGCCACCTTCTGTCTCCATCATCAGATCAGCTCGATGGTACCATAATATTGAATTGTCATCCAAACTATACTTATACCAAAAATTTCAGCTCAATCGGTCACCGGGAAGTGGTTCAAATTTAACTCGCAAGATTTGTCCCATACTAATAGGGCAAGTTAAATAAAAGCTTGTAAAAAGGCAGTCGGGTTTTTTGAAAAATCATTTAAATGCTCTTTTTGCTTTACAAGCCCCAAACGAGGCATGAACTCACGATTTTTCACGAAGCCACGAACAGCCATTAATAATAACATGACATGACTTACCTGTAGACGCAAGTGTAGGTCGGGTTCCCGTGGTTGGTCTCGACGCGCAGCTCCACGATGTCGTACGCGACCGGGTACGACACGCCGCCGATGTCCGTCAGCTTCGCGTACTGAACGGGGAAGTATTGTATGGAAGTGCCGTTCGCGTCGTACATGTAGTTCCCGAACAGATGGGGCTCCGGGTCTTGTTCGCCGTGGAGGCCCTGGGAATAAAGAGAGGTAAGGAATAACTTGTAAACGAGGTATTTGAGGTGAGGGAGGGCACAGCGAAATGTCATCCCGCTCGGATGTGGAGCATCCCAACTGGGTCTGGGTACTTTGCAAAAGACCACAGCCATAATAACACTCAACTCAAAAACTCGGGCCATCATGGCCATGGACCATCGGGCGGGCCGTACGCTTGTTTGCTACCATCGTTGTATAAAAAAACCGCGAAAAATAAGATCTATTTCAACAAATGGCGCTGTTTGAGAACACGAGTTGAATCTAAAGTTTGTGTACAGTCAAGGGCACCAGTATGTATTCACTCAAAGTTGCATAAATAATAAGGTCTGCTTACATATTTTTGAGACTTTGTGGGGTATACATATTGGTGCCTCAATGGTGTTTCAAAGATAGATAGGATTGTACAGTCTCAACTGTACATCGTTTTGCTTACGCTGCGGCCTACTTATTGCCGCGTGAATTACATTATTAAAGGCGACACATACGATTATAAAACGAGTTTTTACTTAGCTCGCGGGTGATTAACATCAACAGAAGGAACTGCTAACTAACTCAACTTTTGTATATTTACGTGCAATAAACGGGTTTAAATTCAACTCTACAACTTCGTCCTTTCAACATACTCCAACACCACAACAAGCAAGTGTAAGGGCTAACTGGCTCCTACATTTAATGGTCCTTCGAGCCGGATTGTGAGGTAATTAAGTGTCTTTGTATTTCGGTTACGGTAGCAAATCGGTTCATTGGCTTCCCACAAGCGGGTTCCACCAGTGGATTGAGAAGGTGCAAATATCGTAATCAGAGTGCAACCGCACTGATTACCTCCACCAGCAACTTCAACTACGTCCTGTGAACTTAACTTCAACTGTATAAACTTCGTACTGGGAACTCAACTCAACCTCAACTAACTACAACTTCGTGCTGTGAACTCAACTCAACCTCAACTAACTACAACTTCGTGCTGTGAACTCAACTTAACGTCAACTATAACTTCGTGACCAGAAAATTACAAACCAGCGGAACTTTAACTCAACTCTTAACTAACCTACTCAAGATGAGCCAGCTTCAGCAACAACAAACCTGCTTTGAAAACATAAAAACTTTATGTGTCAACTACAAAAAGGACGGCAGCTCTAGAAAATCTCTCGACTACCTAAACGAGCGTTTAACAAACCTCGATGCTTTATGGGGAGACTTCGAAAATCTTCATGTTGCATTGGAAGAGGAAATAGAAGACAAAAACATCAACTACTTCTTGGAGGACATACATGGTTGCACAAAGACAATGTATGAAACTACGAAGTCCGACATGGTGTCGCGAATTAATAAACTATCGGAGAAGAAGGGATCCCTGAAACAACCTGAACAAAAACATTCCGTCAACTTTGATTTGACCGGGCTATTAGAGAAAGAAGCGGGAAATGACGTCATCCAGCTTCTTAACAAACAAGAATGCAACTTTAAAGCTATTCACCGGGCGATGAGAAAAATTGAACATGCAACTAACATCGAAAAATGGGAACTCGAAGATAATCTCAACATCTTGAAGGCGAAATGGTCGGATATTGATAAACTACACTGGGAGATTGATGGTTTACTCAAAGGGTCTAACGAGTTATACTATGCTACATTCGACGACATCGAGTGTAGTTACGACAACTTGCGAAAAGAACTCAACAAGAAGATTTGGTCCACCGTACACTACCAGCAGTCAATACCCAGAATTGAGATACCGGAATTCTCTGGAAATTATAACCAGTGGATTTCTTTCAAAGATCTTTTCCTCGAAACCGTGCACAACAATCCAACTATTAACAAGGCGCAAAAAATGCAACATCTCAAAACAAAACTGCGAGGTGAAGCGGAGAGATTGGTCCAGCATCTAACTATCAACGCCGATAACTACCAATCCTGCTGGGACATCCTGAACCAACGATATGACAATCGCCGCCTCCAATTCATTTCATTCATGAACACCATGTTAAATCTACCTACTATTCAACAACCGGATGCCTACAACTTAAAGAAAATGCATGACGTCATAACTGAATGTATGAGCGGCCTAACTAATATTGGCTTAGAAATATCAACTTGGGACCCGATGATAGTGCACCTAATGACGCTGAAACTTGACGCCGCTACACACAACGATTACATGAGGGATCTTCAAGACCATAGGGAGGTTCCAGTTTTACATGATTTTCTATACTTTCTCGAGAGCAAATTCATGGCTTTCGAAGCGATGAAACGTGGAAAAAAGGAGGTCAACGTGCAGCAAAAACCTGTATTTGGGAAAACATTCAACAAAGAATATCCAGCCAAGAAAACTAACTATAACAACTTCAATAACTATAACAAGACATTCTCGAAAACATATCATACTCCAAATGCCAAAATGCCAAATGGCCGCTTTTGAGAGTTCCGTGGCCAACCAGGGAGGGGATTTGTTGGCGGGTGGCTACGGCACCTTCAAAACTCTGCTGTGGAAGGCCGTCGAGACACTCCAGGAACAAATGGGCTTCGTTTTGAAGACTTTGGAGGAGATGGAAACCCGTTCTCGAGCTGGAATTCTGCTGCTGCATGGTGTTCCGGAGGTTACAGGTGAAGACATCACAGACACAGCGATGGACATCATCAAGCAGGACCTCAAAGTGGATGGGGTCTCGGCGCATTCCATGATGGCCTGCTACCGCCTTGGTAAGACCCCTATGCCTTCAAAACCACGGGCTGTGCTACTTAAGTTCAGCTGTCACAGGGCTCGGAACGCAGTTTGGACCTCGAAGAAACTGCTCAAGGGCTCTGGTAGAACTCTCTCTGAGTTCCTCACTTCTACCCGGCATGCTGTGTTCGTGGAGGCTCGCAGGCTGTATGGCGTCAGAGACAGCTGGACAAGCGACGGGCGTATTGTGGTACAGTGCAGCGATGGAGTGCGACGGAAAATAACGTCGATGGAAGAACTGCGGTCGTTGCCTGCGCCTGCGGCTACGGAGGAGGACGGTCCTGCGGCGGGGGCAAGTGCGGGGTCAGCGGGTGCTCCGAGGGTGCCAGGTGCTGGAGTGCCTCCTACGCAGCCGCGTCGACCCAAAAACCCTTCCCGAGTTGGCGCTAGCGTAGCGGCACGGCGTGGTGCCCATACTTAGTATCCTCTTATGTGCTGTTCTTATTCCAAATTCCAATCTAGATCATTTTTATTTTATTTTTTTGTACGCGGTACACCTCAAAATATTTGTTCGAAATGTCGTGCATCACTTGTCATTCTTGTCAATGTCACTAGTAGGTTAAGATTTGTTTGACGTTTTGTGCGTTTCGTTATTGCGCAGTAAAATTATATTGGTGTATTTTTCTAGGTGCATATGTTTATACTGATGGTGTGTCCGTAATTTCAGTTTTCTTTGCGTTACTTTTGTTTTTTTTTGCCATGTGTTGATTGCTCTTTAGTGTAATTAGTAGTTTGTTGATTTAGCTAGTAGCTTAGGTTCTTTTATTAATTATTTATATTTCTGTATATATATATCTATATATTTGTATTCAACCGTATTTACAATGTCGGACGTGTTTAATGCTAGTTTGGACAGCGAGTTTTTTTCACTCTCTTCTTCAAGTTTTTACGATTCCTTGAGTGACGCATCAGATATGCCTGATCTTAGTGAACGCTTGCACTGTACTTTTAAAACTTCTACTAAAAACTTCAATGTCGTTCATATAAATGCGCAGAGTGTGCCGGCTCATTACACTGAATTGCTTGCATCGTTCAGCTCCAATAACAATATACATGCAATTCTTATCTCCGAGTCATGGCTAAAGCCCTCTCTTCCTTCAACTTTATATCCCTTGCCTGGGTATATTCTGATTCGTAATGACAGGATTGGCCCTAGCGATGGCGGTTCGGGAACTGTGCGGGGCGGCGGTGTTGCCATATATATAAAAAGTAATTTCGCTTATCAAGTAGTTGCTCAGTCGCCATCAGTCTACTCGAACTCTTCCGAGTATCTTTTCTTAGACGTGACTTTACATCACTCCAAAGTTCTTCTTGGCGTTTTTTATAGCCCTTCATCTCAAATTAATTATTTTGATTCCCTCGAAAATGTTTTAGTCAATATTAGCCCTCAGTTTGATCACAGCATTATTATGGGTGACTTTAACACCTGTCTCCTTAAAAATGACCATCGCTCCGCTAAGCTCCGTTCTCTTGCAACTTCTATAAATCTAAGCGTGTTGCCACTTGATGCTACGCATTTTCCTCATAACGGCCCTCCTTCTCTTTTAGATCTCATTCTTACTACTTCTCCAAATCTGGTATCCCTCCACGGGCAATTCAATGCTGCAGGTTTCTCCAATCATGATTTAATTTACGCCTCTTTTAACATTCGTCCCCCGAAGAAGAGACAGAAGATAATCATGCGTAGAAATCTCCGCGATGTAAATCTGGAAGCGCTCTGGGATGATGTTTCACATGCTGATTGGAGCAGTGTAGGTCGTCATGACGATGTTAACATGAAAGTAGGGGCTTTCAATGCCATATTGCTTGCGATTTTTGATAAGCATGCTCCTTTGAAACCAACGCGAGTTAAACACTTTCCTGCACCGTGGCTCACGCCGGAGATCAAACAGTACATGGCCAAGCGCGATCGAGCTCGTATTAAGTTCCGGCTGGTTCCTTCGGACGAAAATCGCCAGAGGTATATTTCCATACGTAACTGCTGCAACAAAGTCTGTAGGGAAGCAAAACGCCTCCATATCCACAAATCAATAGAGGAGTGTCCCCCTTCTAAGTTGTGGAAATTTTTAAAGTCTCTTGGGGTCGGCAAAACTCAGCAATGTTCTTCCAATACTCTTGACATTGACGCTATTAACAAACATTTCAGCACGTCGCCGGTTACTCTTGACCCATCCATTAAGCAATCCACTCTTTCACTTCTTGCCAATATTACACACCCCGACCTATCTCCCTTTGAATTTGGTTTGATTTCACCGCAGGAGACGCTTGCCCTTCTCAAATCTATTAAGACGAAGGCAATCGGTGACGATGGCCTCAGTGTGGATATGCTTATGCTCGTGGCGGATTTTATTGTTCCTACCCTTTCGGATATTATAAATTTCTCCTTGTCCACTGGAACCTTTCCGGCATCGTGGAAGTATGCTCACGTAATTCCTCTCCCCAAAATCCCTAATGCTGTATCTTTCACTCAATACCGCCCTATTTCTATTCTCCCAGTTTTGTCAAAGATCATTGAACATTATGTTAATCGTCGTCTCCTTTCTCATCTTAACAGAAATTCTTTGTTTAATCCTTTCCAATCCGGATTCCGCCCCGGGCATAGCACGGTCACCGCTTTAGTTAACGTCACCGATGACATTCGTCTCAATATCGAGTCCAAAAAGCTCACTGTCCTTGTTCTTCTTGATTTTAGCAGTGCTTTTAATACGGTAGATTTTGATATTCTGCTAGGTATTCTCCGCTCTCTTAACATTTATGAAACTCCCTTATCCTGGTTTCGCAGCTACCTCTTTGGCAGGCGCCAGCGCGTTACGTTCGATGACAAGATGTCCGAGTGGTGCGAACTCTCCGCTGGCGTTCCACAGGGCGGGGTGCTTTCTCCATTATTGTTCTCTGTTTTTATAAATAGTATCACCGAATCCCTAACTACATCATATCACCTTTACGCAGATGACCTACAGATTTATGCAGCGGCTACTGTGGATGATGTCTCCGCATTAATTTCGGAAGTCAATCGAAACCTAGAATCTATACGCTGCTGGGCGTGTAAGTATGGTTTACAAATTAATGCGAAGAAATCGCAAGCGATTGTTATTGGTAGTCCTTACTATGTAGATAAGCTCTCAAAGGTGCCTGACATTATTTTTGATGGAATTTCTATTCCTCTTTCCTCTACTGTCAGGAATTTGGGTATCACCATGGACCAGACGCTTTCTTGGTCACCCCATATAGCTGAGGTGAGTCAGAGGATCTTTAGATCCCTTCACTCCCTAAGACGTCTCCAGAATTTCCTTCCTCTTCGTACCAAGTTGACCCTTACTCAATCTCTTTTGCTTCCTCTTCTGGACTATGGCGATATTGCGTTTCTGGACCTCAACGAGGAGCTACTTGATAAGCTGGAGCGTCTACAAAATGTATGTATCAGATATGTATTTGGTCTACGCAAGTATGATCATATCTCTGAATTCCGCTCTAAGCTTCGATGGTTACCGATTCGCCGGCGCAGGGATGTGCATATCCTGTCATTACTTTTCAATACACTGTTCAGCCCTACTTCCCCTCCTTACCTTTCTGAGCGGTTTAGTTATATGGCAGACGGCAGTGGCCACCGCTTGCGGTCGAGTACTAACCTTACTCTTGCTGTACCGTCTAGAAAGACGCGAACATACTCCAGATCTTTTACTGCGCGCGCTGTTAAATTGTGGAATGAGTTGCCTTTGTCGCTGAGACAGTCGCAGTCTGTTGCGTCACTTAAGATGAATTTGAAGAAGTTGTGGCTTTCCAATGACTTGTGAATTGGTTGAATATAGTATTTATTTATTTATTGTATATTTGCGATATATATGTAACATATGTTAGTGTGTATTATATTTTATATTGTATATTTATATATGTATTGGCATGTTTTTATTTGTCTAGAATTAATACTAATTAGGATTTGCTTTATTTTCTCTGTTTTTGTACACGGTATAAGTTTGCCTATCTCGTTCTACCTACCTTCCTCTCAATTGCTCAAAGGTTAGCTGGAAGAGATCCCTTATAGGGATAAGTTCGCC
Source organism: Epinotia demarniana (assembly GCA_945867215.1). NCBI lineage: Eukaryota > Metazoa > Arthropoda > Insecta > Lepidoptera > Tortricidae > Epinotia > Epinotia demarniana. The sequence continues at coordinate 26,347,219 of OX244268.1, forward strand.
TTTGTACTTTGATCTATTGTGTGACATGTATATTCCTTAACCTGTTATTGTGTACAATAAAGTGCTTACATACATACATACATACATACATACTACATACGGACAATGTCCACTTTGCAACGGATCGCACGTGTTGATGCAATGTCAGAAGTTCATCGACCTAGATATACCGCAGCGGAATTACACTGTTGCGAAACTGCAAATGTGCAAAAATTGCTTGTTCAGTCACGGCGACAAACAATGCAAATCTAACAAAACGTGCAAGGAATGTAATTTAAAACATCATTCATTATTGCACAATAATAACTTCAGGAAACCTACTTCGACTTCAACTGCTAATAAAAATAACTCCGAACCTCGGCCATCAACTTCAACTCAACAATCTCATCAAGCTTCCAATCATCACCTAGCTACAAAGGATATGGAAGTCCTGCTTACTACGGTGCAACTTAAACTACAAGCCTCCGACGGAACTTTCATCACACTCCGCGGATTGCTCGATCAAGGATCGCAAGTCAATTTGATCACAGAAAATGCCGCACAACTACTTAAACTACCCAGGACTAGACTGAATGCCACGGTATCTGGGATAGGAGCCTTATCTGGAAATTGTAAAGGAAAAGCCCAACTAACGTGCAAATCCTTACATTCGGATTACACCTTCACAACTGAAGCGTTAATTCTTAACAAAATTACCAACAACCTGCCCAATGCAACATTCAAGAAAACAAACTGGCCTCATCTAGAAAACTTGGTACTAGCGGACGCCGATTTTAACTTGTCGCGCCCAGTGGATTTACTCCTCGGAGCGGACGTATACGCTGACGTCATAATGGACGGCGTACTGAAGGGCGATCAACAGGCTCCGATTGCTCAACAAACTCACTTAGGATGGATCCTATGTGGAAAACTGATAACTTTCAACTGTCACGTTTCGTTAATTAATATGAACGAACTAACTAAATTTTGGGAAAATGAAGATATTACCCAAAACAGCGACGACATCCCAAACGACGACCAGTGCGAAGAATACTACAGAAAAACAGTTCAACGAGATTCCAGCGGGAAATACATCGTTAAAATGCCCTTATGTTCGAACTACGAAGAAAAACTGGGTCATTCTAAACAAATTGCCATCTCGCAATTTCTACAACTTGAAAGGAAACTACAGCGACAAGCCAGTCTCGCAAAAATGTACAGAGACTTTATAAAAGAATACTCAGACCTGAAACATATGAAACTTTCAACTACAACTTCAACTCAAGACAGCTTCCTCCCCCATCATGGGGTCCTGAGGGAGGATGCAACCACAACTAAACTACGGGTCGTCTATAACGCATCTCAAAAAACTACTACCGGGCACAGCTTGAACAGCTTACAACAAAAAGGTCCTAACCTACAAAAGGACATACAAGCATTAATCCTAAAATGGAGATCTTACAAATACGCATTTGTTAGTGACGTCGAAAAGATGTATCGCTGCATATGGCTGTCTGAAGATCAACAACACCTCCAAAAAATTATTTGGCGGGACTCAACATCCGAAAAACTCCAGGAATACACCCTTTGCACTTTAACTTACGGAATGAAGAGCGCACCGTGGTTAGCTATGAGAACTCTGAAGCAACTTGCTATTGATGACGGACACAGGTACCCTGAAGCTGCCGAAATACTGAAGAACGAATTTTACGTCGATGATCTCGTCAGCGGCCATAACTCAATCGAAGAAGCGAAACAACTACAACAATCCTTAATAAAACTACTTCAAGGCGGCGGCATGAACTTAAGGAAATGGTCGGCAAATCACCCGGCTTTACTCGATGATTTAACTGAAGAACAAATTTCCACGAGAAAAATATTTGATTTCAAACATGAAGACTCAACGAAAACTTTGGGACTTGGCTGGAACCCTAACACGGATACATTTATCTTTAACTGGAATCTCGATGAAAAACTAACTTTGCCGCTAACTAAACGAACTCTACTGTCCCAGATATCTCGCCTTTACGACCCACTGGGCTGGTTCAGTCCAGTAACTGTAACTGCTAAACTGATATTCCAGAAAGTCTGGACCAGTAAACTTGAATGGGATGAAGCACTGCCTAGCGACATCCAAGCAGAATGGCTTAAACTGAAAAAAGAACTGCCCTTAGTAAACAACATGAAACTTAATCGATGGATCGGTAGCGCATCGAAGAAAATGAAACTTTTGGGCTACTGTGACGCAAGTGAAAAAGCATTTTCCTGTGTCATTTACACCCGCGTCAAGGATGACAACGGCAAACTTATAACTACGCTACTAGCCGCTAAAACTAGGGTTGCCCCCTTATCGCAAAAAACAACACTACCAAAACTGGAATTATGCGGAGCACTACTTTTATCTCAACTAATGAAGAAAGTCATCGACACGTTTCAAGACTATGAACTAACTATACAAGCATGGTGCGACTCCCAGGTGGCCTTGGCTTGGATACAAGGAGATGTGTCGCGATGGGAAAAATACGTCGCGAATCGAGTTGTGAAAATCAAGCAAACTATACCAGCTGAAAAATGGCATTACATCAAATCCGAACAAAATCCAGCCGATTGTGCATCACAAGGAATGTACCCCAGCAAACTAACTAACTTCGACCTCTGGTGGAACGGACCTTCGCTCCTTGAAACAAAGGAAAACCTGGAACAGGCTAATTTAAATTGCCATTTTACAACAAACATCGGAACTCTACAAAAGGAAGAGGCAACCCTGATAACAAAACAAAATGATAACTTCATTCATAACTTATTAGAAAAATGCAGTTCGCTAACACGCGTTATAAGGGTCACCGCATGGATTGTGCGCTTCACAGCAAAACTACGCCGCAAATCGACACGTGACACCGACACTACCTAACTACAAGCGAGTTGCTAGCGGCGAATGAATTTGTAACCCGATGCGCGCAAACAACTGCATTCCGGAATGAATATAAATTATTAACTAAAAACAAACCTGTGGCTAAAAATAGCCCAATGTACAAACTGAATCCCTTTATGGACGAAAAGGGAATAATACGAGTTGGAGGGCGACTAAGCAACTCTAACTTGCCTGCAGGAATGAAGCATCCTACTATACTTCCAAGAAAAGGACGAATGACTCATCTTGTTATTCATCACGGGCATCTTTCAACTCTACATGGCGGAGCGCGACTAGCTCTCAACTATATAAGACAACGCTACTGGATCATCGGCGGGAACAGGGCTGTCAAAGATCAATTGCAGCACTGTGTGCGTTGCCATCGTTACAAGCCTTCAAATAACTATCAACTTATGGCGGACCTGCCGCCGCAGAGAACTGTCCCTTCAAGGGCATTCACGTACACCGGCGTGGACTTCACGGGGAGCGTAGAAGTCAAGATCAACAAAGGCAGAGGGGTCAAGACATCTAAAGGATATATAGTTGTTTTCATATGCCTCGTGACGAAAGCAGTACATATTGAACTCACTTCAGATATGAGTACTGAAACTTTTCTCGCAGCTTTTGAGCGTTTGTGTGGGAGGCGCGGCGCACCAAAGCACGTCTTTTCGGATTGCGGGAGCAACTTTTTGGGGGCCTCGAAAGTCTTACACGAAGAATTCAAGAAAACTTTGAACAACCCGAACTTTTTTGACGAGATGGGACAGAAGGAGATAGAGTGGCATTTTAATGCACCCTCGTGGCCAACAGGGGGCGGTATCCGGGAAGCAGCTGTGAAGTCCCTGAAATACCATTTAAAACGAGTCCTTGGAGACCAAAAACTAACTTTTGAAGAATTCATAACTTTGCTAGCAAAAATTGAAGCGTGTCTTAACTCAAGACCACTTTGCCCTCTAACGGAAGATCCTGATGATTTTTACAACTGCCTAACTCCTGGGCACTTCCTAGCTGGAACACCTATCCTGTCCGTGCCACACTCTGACCACACGGATCTCCGAAACATCGACTTAAGACGGCGGTGGCAACTAACTGAACATATGTCACAACGCTTCTGGAAAAACTGGTCAACTGACTATTTATCTCAACTTCAACGCCGAACTAAGTGGAATAAACCTACAAAAAACATAAAAGTTGACGACGTTGTACTCGTGAAAGAAGACAACTTGCCACCAGCAAAATGGGCGTTGGGTCGTGTCACGGAGGTTCATCCCGGATCTGACGGTTATGTTCGTGTAACTACTATAAAAACTAAATCGGGAACCTACAAACGGCCGGTCGTCAAACTCTCGCCACTGCCACTCGAAACATATGAAGAAGACAAACCACAACAAAACAAGCAGGAAGGTCGAAGCACCTTAACAAAACCACCAAAAACGGCAAGAAAAACTAACGTTTGTAAACAAAGCCTCTTATCATTGTATACAACTTTAATAACAATGTGCGCGCTGATAACTGGATCACACGCCGTCGGCGCGTCAACGTCGGCTCGGATTACAAGTCTGGAACCCGAGCGGCCGATCTACTACGATACTATGGGAAGAATACAACTTATACATAACGAGTGGACCTTACTCATGTATTATAACTTAACTAACTATTGGGAAGGAAATACTCGTATGGAAACTTACTTGAACGTAGTAACCGACTGGTGCCAGAAGACAGACCCGAGGTACTGCAAAACTACGCTCGATCAACTTTATCATGAGTTGGAACTACTGCAGTACTACAACACTATTTTACTTGCGCCGCTGAAGCACTTGTCCGACAGGAAAAAACGAGGGCTAATCGATGGAGTTGGAAACCTGGCCAACAGCTTATTTGGGATTTTGGATCAACAATTTGCCGAAAAATACAACCACGATATTGAAGCCGTACATGACAACGAAAACTACCTACTTGAACTAATAAGAAATCAAACATCGATTGTAGAGTTGGAAAACAAGATTTTGAAGAAAAACGAAGAAAATATCAAGCGCCAATTTGACGTCATAGAAAACTTTATAAACCAAACTAACATGAACTTCGCAAAAATCGAAAGCGCATTAGAAACTGCAATGGCCACGAGTTACTTCAATTCAGCAGCTTTATCGGCATACCTACTCATGAACAACTTGAAGAATGTACAAGAAATGCTCTTTAATACTCTAACTGATGTATATAAAGGTCGCATGGATGTACATCTCGTGACGCCAGTGAACCTGATCAATCAAATGAACGTCATCGCTGGAAAACTACCTCGATCATTATCTCTGCCGGTGGATAACATACGAGAAGATATCAAGGATCTGTACAAACTACTTTATGTCAAAGCTCGCGTCACAGAGAGCTTTTTCTTGTTCGAGATACATATACCACTAATCTCGGACGAAGATTTTACTCTACATCGTGCGATCCCAATACCAGTCAAAACTAACGCCGGAACCATCACCGTGCAAACCAGTTCGAAATACATAGCCGTGAACTTTCAGAAAAACACTTACATCTCATTAAAGGAAGAGGACCTGAGACATTGCATTCAACTCAAGCTCGACACTTTCATATGCAACAAAAACCTACCAGTGTTCAACTTACATAATGATAATATCCCGTGCGAAGCAAAACTTATAGGGCATCGTACGACAACTCCGTGTGACGCCACAAATACGTCATGCAAAGACAGCTGGATAGAGTTGCATTCGCCGAACGCTTGGCTAGCTATATGCTGCGATACGTGCACACTACGAGCCATATGTGAGGACGACATTACGTCACACACTATGACGTCATCGGGAATAGTTACGCTGGGCCAGGGCTGTATGTTACAGTCCAAATACCTAACAATTCACTCACTCAGTCAATACAACAGCAAGGTGGAATTGGATTACAACACCGTCAACGTGCCGACTCTGACGTCATCAATCAACCGAATTGCGAATATAACTTATCACAACATACCTCAACTTTATCATTATAACTCTCAACACTTGGACACAGAGAAGATCGACAAGGAGTTGGCCTACCAAAGGAATCATGAAGAAAGCCTTCCCGCGACACTCTCCACCCACGACATACACCAATATGTTATCAGCTATTCTCTCTTAACTGCAGCAGTCCTTGCTGTTATCCTGTGGGGAGTGGGAAGACGTTATCCTCAACTCTGTTGTGAGTTGAAGAAACGAAGCCAATGTTCGCTGCAATCAGTCAAGAAACACTACGAGGACGTCGAACTTCAACCGATACCAAAGGAAAGAAGTCAGCGTCGGGAACCACCGCAGCCGGCCGGCAGCCGCGCGCAGCGCCCGTCGCAGCTCAGCGCGATCAACGACAACGTCGCGTTTAACTTTGATTAGATTTATTATGTTATGTTTTCATTATTTAATGTAAAAGCTTTTCCTTCTTTTGAGTTGATAACTTCTTAACTTAGTTTTCCCCTTCTTTTGGGGTTGCCAATATGTACAGTCTCAACTGTACATCGTTTTGCTTACGCTGCGGCCTACTTATTGCCGCGTGAATTACATTATTAAATGCGACACATACGATTATAAAACGAGTTTTTACTTAGCTCGCGGGTGATTAACATCAACAGAAGGAACTGCTAACTAACTCAACTTTTGTATATTTACGTGCAATAAACGGGTTTAAATTCAACTCTACAACTTCGTCCTTTCAACATACTCCAACACCACAACAAGCAAGTGTAAGGGCTAACTGGCTCCTACAAGGATCTCATCATAAGATCTCTTCCAAATTTTTATGGGACCCGCTTTGAAGTGCCATTTTTCTTACACTTTTCAATCGAAGTGAAAGAGTACTAGTATTGAACACGCCACCGTTTCATTGCTCGTGCTACGTTTAACCAACTAAGCTATCGTGAGTCCACAGCAAAATTATTTAATTAGAAGACTTTGCTTGGAAAAAATATAAACATTTTTTCCTAATGAACAGAAACAAGGTACTATCGCCAAAATTGAATCCTGACCCACCATAGAACCTTGTTTGACATATTAACACTTCGACTGTCCCTAGCTTTCGCCACTGTCATGTGTCGATACGTACGGACGTATGCACGTGCATTACATGTAATGCACAAATGTATACAATTGTCTATTTCTGACGTCACGTCGTAGACGCAGACCTAGTTTGACGGTGCATCACATAAAATGTACGGACATTCAAAGTATTAACGTCATATCGATAGTTCACAACCGTACTAATTACGGGGGAAAAAGTGGTGCAATTAATATGACAGTGCTCAAATCATAAAGTTAGAATTTCAGTGACAAAAAAAATGAAATTAGTACAACTGTGAACTAGGGTATCGATATGCTCTTACGTATGTTCGTTAATTGTAACAAGGTGTGACCCACCATAGAGGTCATGATTCAGTTGGTTCGATATTAACTACTTGCTAGCTTTCGTGACATAGACATATGTAGGTACCAGTATTTAACATGTCTACTCACATAGACGGAGAAGTTCTTGGGCGCGGACTCGATCTTGCCGTCGACGGCGAGCAGCCGCGACATGTGCTCCACGGAGAAGCCCGTCACCTCCACCACGGCGTACGTGCGGACCACTACACACAAACACACACACATCAATATTTACAAACTTGTTCAATGTTACCCGAAGCAAGCAGGAAAGGAGGCGAACGCCATCCAGCATGTTTCATTGTCGTTTGACTTGCACTAATGTATCTTGAATCACAATTGGAGTATGAAATATTGGTCAAATTTTACTTGCGAGATATAAACCGCACGTACTAAGGAATAACTAATACGGCAAGTTAAAAAAAATACCTGTAAAAATGATTGTTGTACTCAAAAATCTTTCGCCTATTTAGCAAGTTTGAAAAGAACTACCGGCAGCCCGCTATTATTCGCTGCGCCAATAACCCCGTTAATTTAGATCTAGACATGGATTTACCACAGACAGGCGTCAATTCGCCCTGGTAGAGGAAATCTTCTAAATATTCTTTTTTTACGCACGTCTTCACGAAGGTACATATTCACGATCGACTTTAAACTTTCGTGAGACATGTTTAAATAATACTAATCATTCGGTTCAACTCACGTATTTAATTTCACTCCGGGCGACATGTTTCCAACTCTTCGGGAGTTCTTCTTCAGGACGAGTGTTTTCGCGGCGGTGACTCCCGAAGAGTTCGAAACATGTCGCCCGCAGTGACATTGAATACGTGAGTTGAACCGTGTAACTATTAGTATTAAGGTACATATGCTTATAGTGAGTTTGTATTTGTCAGTATTTGCTAACTTTACAGCTCCACTCTTATTACTGTCTCTGCCAGTAGCTTACTCCGCACCGCTGCCGCTGGCACACGGGTGCAGGGTGCACACTGTACAGGTTACAGAGAGTAGTCTCTACTCACCCAGGTACCCGGGGAAGCCCTGGAAGGCCCAGCACTCGGCGGGCATGGCGCCCGGCGTGAGCGCGAGCCGCGGCGACGTGTACACCCACCACACCGGCAGCCCGAGCACCGAGTACTGCTTCGTCTTGATCTGGTACAGCTCCGTGCATTTCGTTGATACCACTTGTCCGCCTGCAGAGGATACACAGCATATAACAATGGGGTTGGCAAATGTCGAAGTTTGACTAGATGGCGCCATCATAGGTTTTACCTAATCACTAGCCTTTTTCTATGGGATTTGGCTTAAACGGCTTGATACTAAACAAGGAAATTCCGAAAAAAAAAACAAGAATTTGACAGTTGTGGCAGGACTGACAGGTAAAACCTATGCTGGAGCCATCTGCAAATACCTTCGCCCGGCCAACCCCATTATCACTAGTAAGTGGGTAGGACATGAAATTAAAATGAGATTGCATGAGCACCTCATTTCCAAAAATGAGGTGGTACAATGTCCTACTTCAAATGAGGTGAGGTACCATCTAATAATTAACATATATCGGAAGTAAAATCAAGGTGTTTTTCAAGTGTAGTGTACAATAGACCACCTATTACTTTCATGCTCAATATGCTCACTTACCTTCCTCCACTACATACAATATTGTATTGTAGATGGGGAAAGTTAGGCGCGAGGTGATGACCGAGTGAGTGATGAGCGAGGCGGTGCCTCGTGAGGAATGAAGTAGACCATTTTTCAAGTGATGAATTTAATGAAATGAGTATGACAAATGAGGTGCCTCACGAGTGAGTAACCCAACACTAATCATCACCATCCATTCTCCTAGCTTGTTTCCTAGTTGTATCTTAAGGGGCTACCCGAGGTTTCCATCGATTTTTGACAAGTTTTGAATCGTATCTCCTATTTTTGCACTACAGATAGAAGTATAAATCAAACGGTTATCAGTTCTTCAATCTTTTATCTCCATTCTGGTCCACCGGATTTTGAAACAAATGAATACTTAATTTTGTATGATCTTTTTAAACATTGTCTAAAATAACACTAATTTTGTATCTCTATTGACGTGAAAGATCTAACACATACGAAATCTACATATTTGGGTTCGTCTGTGACGTCCCTAAAAACTGGTCTAGGGTTTTCTTTCTAAACCAATTAACACAAAAGTTATGGCCAGAAACCGGTTTTTTGGCCTAAAATTGTTCATCTTTGATGCCAAATATCTCGAAAACAATGAACTTTGAAGTAAATATGGGATACTATATTGCCTAAAGCCGTTGTTGTTAACATAATAAGCTACAAAAAACCTAAGAAAACTAAGAGATTCAGATCGAAGGTACGATCCCATACGCCAATTCTGGGAGCCCCTTAAAAGACCCTGGGGTCTGTGATGGCCGCTAATTCCAAGATTTGGCGAAGGTATTATATCATAAATATTACTTGCATTACCGAAAATCGGAAGTTTCGAAAATACTTTCGAATTGAAACTATCGAGCCTCAACTAATGTGTTTTTACAAAGACAATTAAATACATAAAAAATAAAAAAATTAACTCTGACTGTGACCATAAAAAATGGTGACTCCGCTACATAGTTACCCACTTCATAATTCATACAAAACTTTCTACTGTACGAACATTGTACAAAGCACTGTTTCATAAAAAGATGCTAATTTGACTAGTCTATATCAATGAAATATCGTACATTCCACACTTTGACTTGCTTTGACAATAAAATCGTGTTCAGATGTTTGTGAACACCACGACCACTCAGTATGTGACGGCGACTGTACATATGACCGAATACTGTTTTAAATGCTCACAGCTTCATACAACTTCAAGAATACAATACACGTCTAGCATGACAGTGCACCCACCTGCAGACTCGAGCGCGTAGTCCACCAGGCCGGTCTTATCGGCGTCGTACACGTCGAGCATGTTCGCCACCAGCCTCCTCACCGCCTCCGGGTCGAAGCCTCCCTCCCGCCTCACCTCCACCTCCTTCACGTACTCCTTGAACCGACTCACTATCACCTCCATCTGTTGTCTCTCGAACACCGACAGATACTCTTGGATGAGAGTACGTATCCTGTCCTCATCCATTTCGGGCTTCCACGAGGATATGAGCCGTTCGTGTATCTCAATACTCATCTTTTGCATCTGCTCATTGGTAATGTAGTCCTTTTGGAAGTGCTGTTTTAGTTTGGCGGCTATCGCTTCGCTGTTGCCCTCAGAATTGATTATTTGGATTAGGTTCTGCTGTAGATACTTGATCGAGTACTGCTCTATTTGCTGTTCTAGGTTGTCGAATTTGGACAGTTTTTGGTCGAAGAATTTGAGACGACTGTCGACGTTTAGAGCCCAGTCCTCGAGCGCCGCCACCCGTTTCGTCAAGTCCGAATCTTGTTGTATTTGAGGAGGTTTATACGTGTCTTGTACTTCTTGGGGCATTATGTCGTCCGAGTAATTATAACCTGGAAAAAAAAAATCTGATTAATAGATAGAATTTGGTGACTTCTCTGTCCTTCCCAATAGTGTTTTATTATAGCTATAATATTGTATAAGGAGCCGGGGAAGGACAGAGTGGTAAACGAATTATAGAACAATATGAGTCACTCACCTAAAGTGTGTAAGGTGTCTGACCTCTATCCTTCCCCGGTATTGGGTTCATGGCGGTGGAAATAAAACAGTATTGCGTAGGAAAAATATAATTGTGTCCAAAAATAGCCCATCGTTATTACAATAAGAATGCTGACATATATAAATATATAGCCTGCGCGATTAGATACCAACCCATCTTATTCTAAACTTAAATATTGCCAAAAGCAATGGAAGCTGAAATATTTTTTGGAAAAAGATTGCCTCCAATCCAAACTTATACTTTAAAAATACCTGGGTCATATTGTCACAGCTGACTGAGAGGGAATGGAGGGCTCTGTCAGTGAGGGCCAATATGATTTCCCGTAAGTTCGCGCGGTGTACGAGGGAGGTTAAAATAACTCTGTTCAAAGCATAATGTACTTCTCTATATACGTGCGGCTTATGGAAGTATTACACGCAACGGGCCTACGGAGCCCTCCGGGTCCAATACAATAACGCGTTCCGGGTGCTGGTGGGGCTGCCCCGCTTCTGTAGTGCATCAGGGATGTTCGCAGAAGCGCGTGGAGCCTGTTTCTATGCGACTGTGCGCAAGCGCTGCACATCCCTGGTGCGCGGGCGCAGGCCGGCCCCAACCCCACCCTGCGGTTGATAGCGGACAGGCTAGATTGTCCGTACATGAGGCACTGTTGTGAAATGCATGTTTCCAACAGTGCGTATTTTGTATAATCTAATCTTATCTTAAGTAATATGTAATTTATCTGTATGAGTCATGATGTTATTTGAAATAAATGTTTTCATTCATTCATACAAAACCTTCTAATAAATCTTCACAGGAGTGAATACTGCATCACAATCGACTACTCAACTTCCGTGTATGTTGGTAACGATTGACTCGACAGGAGCCTTTTAAAACATGTAGTTATTCCTATACAAAATATACTAGCTTTCATTGCTTCTGAATTTATAATAAAGCAATTGAATATACCGATTAAAATCTCCAAACTATTTATGGCGCCCCAAGCGTATATAATAAATTGAAGTAACTCGGCGACATAATAATTAATTTTAGAACCGAATCGAATGTATGACTAGGGGGTTAAGTCTTTTTGAAACATTAATCTTTAATTTTAGTCACCAAAGAGTAACACATACAAACTTAACCAAATTAACGTTAAATTAAATTCAAGAACAGGTACATAAATTAAATTAAAACTCCCAATTATGGCCACTTATTACTTTAAAGGTACATAAGGTTTTACTTGAAACAATTTAAATAATTATTTTCATTGGATTCTACATTTACGAATATGGTAAGCAGTAGCAAAATATATTAATATTTAATAATATAAATAGCATTATTTGATAACATTGAATATATTATGCGCATATTGCAGTGATATAATAATTATTTTGTACTATTATTACAAAGTATAAATGTGATCATTAGTATTGAACTTAAGAGTGTGCGTAACAACAAAAGGTTAAAATTAAAATAATATAAATTAAAATCATTATTCTTATAGACATGAAAAGCAAAAACATCGTTAGACACACTCATAAGCTATAATATATATTTTTAAATATAGTAAAGAGCCTTAGAAACGGGTACATTTGGGGTCCTGTCACTTGACCTACTTAACATGCCCATGTTTCACTAGAGCTAATGCATTTTTTTTGAAACAGTGAACTTTTCGGGTTCTGCAATACTCCTATAAAGTTTACAATTAGAAAAAAATGCATTAGGTCCAATGCAGCATTTACGGCTAAACTAGTTAGGTCTAACAAGAGAGAACCATTATGTATTTATATAAAATCTACCCGTTTTTTCTCCAATGTAGGCGTTTTAGAACAAAATAAATATAAGCTACAAAATACTGCATAAAAGTGCAGTCAAAATTAAGTACTTATGTACGCGATTGAAGGAATGAACTACCACACCGGAGCTCGACGCAGCGGAAACGCAGCGCGTCTTGTGCGTCACGTTTCCTACGTACGTTTCATACATAAATTCACGCTTGTGATACCAAAACGGGTCAGAACATGAAATTAATGTTCAGTGCATTTTCTAGCAACTGTAGGTTACGTTATAAGTTTTGTTGTATTGTAGTTCGGTGTGATAGCTCGGTTAGTTTGCATTTAGTGCCGACCACACAGGAACCGCTTTCACAACCTTTATCACTGGGTTAATTCAACTATTAAAAGGTGAATCTTCAATTACTGGAATATAAATGTCAGTTACTGGCCACCAACGTATGCTGCTGCCATTCATAACAGTTTCGACCAAGTATCTTATTGTTTTAATTTAATTGCTGCCACACGCGAATGATTTTGCTCATATTTCTGACAACTTAATTGTTTTTCAGACCAGTAATAAGTTATCCATAAATATTATATTTCGGACTGCATTTATCAAGTTCTGAAAAAAGCTTTGTCTAAAAACTCTAAAATCTCTTTTAATCCCTAAATGCAAACTAAATTTAAACACGTAGAACGAAAGTGACGGAATCACTAAACAGTACATATTGTATTGGAAGAAAATATCTTTTGATCAAGTTTTTGAACTACAAAAACTATTATAAATTGATCATACTACATCACAGCGATATTATCATTTTTATTTCCTAAACGCCCAGTTGCAAAAACCTCTATCAAATTTAGATGGAACATTAGCCCACGGTCTCTAAGTACACTTTCGTCCCAACGAAAAAAGGACTAAATCCTTAATCATCCAAGTATGCCGTGCCAATATCTCCTGAGCTCCTCAAAACAGCTTTCAGCCACCACCTTCACATAGTCCGAGGCATCCGACATCCTATTATGCACTATGTCTCTGTACTCCACATAGGCCTTAGAGACTTCTGGCAGGTTCTCGCTGATGTCCGGTAGTGTGATGTTGATATCGGGCAAGGATATCGAGGGCATGGTGATATTGGGGAGGGATATGGTCGGCATGCTCGGTAGCACGGCGGAGAACTCGGCCAAGTATAGTTGGAAATCGGTAAAGTTGAGCATCGCGATAGTATCCAGGTTCTCGTACGTGTAGTAGGCTGAAAGGAATTCAAGTATGTCAGGCCTCATTTAGTGGCAGGCATCGTTTTACGTCGTATGGCGCGCGAGGCGGAACGCGAGCGCAGCCGACTACAAAGAGATCGATACGACCAAAGTTACAAATAAGTTTCTGTCAAAAAAATCATTTTTGGTACAAGCTTTTATTGCCGACTGTACTTTTCTGTATACCATCATCAACTACTCATTGAGACGATTCTATCGAACCCAAACTCAACGGGGTTACGACGGTTAAGTACTGAATTCAATGATCAGCTCGATGGTACCATAATATTGAATTGTCATCCAAACTATGCTTATACCCAAAATCTCAGCTCAATCGGTCACCGGGAAGTGGGTCGAAATTAACTTGCAAGGTTTGTCCCATACATACTAACAGGGCAATTTATTGCCTTAACATTACGGTCGTGGATAAATATTTTTGTAACTTCGGCCGTATCGATCTTGTTATAGTCGACTGTACAAACAGATGGTGTCGATTTAAAGGAGGTCGCAGACGACTACTTTTTTAGCGATGCAGTAGTGATGATGTCGCTAGTAGAACACGATGCATCGATTCTCTTATGATACAGCATCGATGCCGTCTTGGGCTCCTCCCGACATCACGCAAAATACTCGCGCGTTAGTCGCAACACTGAATCAATACAGTCGCGCGTATGCATTGATGCAGGAGCGGTGCTGAATCTTAGAAAAGTCGCCGGGTGCGACCTTTCCAACGAAAAGCGGCCTTACTTGTTGGGTGATGTCGAGTTAGGAAACTGTCTTAACTCGAACTGACATGGCCATATCGTTTTGTATTTAGACGGTGGCAAATGAGTATACGGCCTGCCTGGTAATAAGCAGACACTGTAAATTACAAGAGAATTACAAAAGCGTTACAGACCCCGATTGCTATGACGAAAGTTAAGAAATTGTTAAAATTACGCAAAATGTAGAATCTCGAAATAGCTGCAAAAAATAGGTTCCGTTGTTTTGTTGTAAGCGGCAGATTTTTTTTTATCAGCCCTACTCAATTTAAATAAAAATACAGCATTCAAAACTTTAAGAACGTCATTTGTTTGATTAGGACGACGTTTACCCAATCAAAACACATGAATGTCAAAACGCGATTTGTTAACTTTACTATGTTTATTTACTTTTGTTCCACTCTGAGTCTGTGCTTGAAATAATAACGACAAATGAGCAACCCCAATGTTATGTTGAACCTATTGTTTTTTTTTGATACTTTCGTACTCAGTGAATGGAATTAGAGAGTGAATTGTGTGACCTGGTAACATTTCTGTTAATTGTCGTATGTAATATTTATAGTAATGGTAATTTGAGAGATTGCAATTAGCGAACGAATTCTCTACCCACGCTCCAAACACAAGCCTAAGACCCTGTATGCGCATGTGCGAACTAAACTGCTGCCTGGCATCGTTTCGACACCCCGCCACCATCCTCGCATATGGGGATGGACCCCATTCTATGGGGTCATTTTTGGCGCTACTAAGACTTCCATGGTTCTTTTGCAATAGGATTTTATAATTTTATTATGGACGCATCGAAAACAATTCTAACCCAAATACTACCTCTAAGCAATAGCTTTTTCATATCATATTTTCTTGTAAAGTTGATACAAAAAGTTTTCAATCGTAAACTACCTGGTGCCATACGAAAAATCCAAATATACATACACATATCCTGGTCGTAATTCATATTCGGCACCACTATTCATCTCACTAGACTTATCAATGCCGTATGCCCGACGCAGAGCAACGAACATATCTACTTTTTTTTAATACAAAGACGGTGGCAAACAAGCGTACGGCCCGCCTGATGGTAAGCGGACACACATGCAACTCCAAAGGAGTAACATGGGCGTTGCCGACCCTTGATATGTTTGAGGATTCGCCGTGTTGACAGCTGAAGGAACAAATTCCCTCGCTCTCAACACAACGCATCCTCGGGAGCTCTGGCGAAAACTTGCTTCTCCACGGAACAATATACACATTGTATGTGACCGTAGAGGTTTCTTCAGTAGCTTACAGTAGCACCTTTAAACTGCAGGAACCCGCCCGGTATCCCCTTCGAGGGTTTTTGAAAGGGTTTTTCGTAATGCTTTGCTTACCAAAGCCGATGCTCCTCAAAACCCATTCGTTTGGCTATTAAAGCGCTCCAATACGGTATCCCCTTCAAAGGGTTTTTGAAAGGGTTTGCTTACCAAAGCCGATGCTCCTCAATAAATAATAATAAATAATAAATAATATAAATAAATATAAGGGGACAATCTTACACAAATCGAGCTAGACCCATAGTAAGCTCAGTAAGGCTTGTGTTATGGGTACTAGACGACGATATATATAATAGATAGAAATACTTAAATACATAGAAAACATCCATGACTCAGAAACAAATATTCATGCTCATCACACAAATTTTTGCCCTTACCGGGATTCGAACCCAGGACCTCTTGCTTCGTAGGCAGGGTCACTACCAACTAGGCTAAAGCGGTCGTCAATACCCATTCATTTGGCTTTTAAAGCACAATGAATGGGTATTCAACACGAGGAAGCGCTTCAACCCTTTGAAAAGCGCTTAAAAAGCCTTTCGAAAGGGTTTTTATATCAGCAGCGGTAGCGCCCCGTAAGGGAAACCCGGCTAAGTTAAATGAATGAGTTTTCAATCAATAAAGGACAGCAAGTGATTTGGGCTATTAAACGAACGACTAACCCGTTCAAAGGCTTTTTTCTGGGAAGGGGTGGGCGGGTCCCTGACTTTAGAGTGAGTCGTCAATAGAGCAGCTGTGAGGTAGCTGAGCTGTATACGAGGGAAAATTCCACCAAGCGTCTCTTCGATGCGAGAGCAAGGCCAGCTAGGTAGGTTTTTTGTGGTGGATACTCCGCCTTAGTATATGAATAATGAGCAACTTACATCCATATCCGAGAGCTGGTAGGAGCAGCAGCAGCAGCCAGGGCCACCAGCGGCGGCCGCCCGCCTCCTGGTAGCGCGCGGCGTGCTTGCTGCTCACAGAAGCTTCGCTCGGCGACAACTGCGAACATTATATTGATTGTTATATCATCCGGAGATGCTGTTAGAAGAACAGACCGTTTATGCTATATATATCGTCCTACTAAACGCAAGGCGGCAACGCAAGCACTTATTTTGCTACACATATTTTATCGAACTCAATCTACTTAAACTTGCTTGACCTAGTATAACGCAATTGCAGATGCTGACATTGTAATTATGTATACCTTATGTAATTTATTGATATGAATGTACCTATAAACGTAATTTACAGATATCAGTTATTAGGTTCTACATTCCAATTGTTTCTGATTGTACGATACTATTATATACCTTCCTTGTGCACAAATTGCACCAATTAGTTTGTAATTATTATCTTTGTCTGAGACACAGGATCATCCTAGTTGAGACGCCGCGCCAGTAATATTGTATGTACTGTCTTAATACGCAAGCACATGCATTGTTACCATTAGCAATAAGGTTTTA
The DNA here is from genome assembly GCA_945867215.1 of Epinotia demarniana. Classification (NCBI taxonomy): domain Eukaryota; kingdom Metazoa; phylum Arthropoda; class Insecta; order Lepidoptera; family Tortricidae; genus Epinotia; species Epinotia demarniana. The sequence goes on from OX244268.1 coordinate 26,364,689, forward strand.
TTAATAATATTTGTTATTATTATTTATTATATAAAATAACGTGACATTTGTATTTGTGGCAAAGAGACAAAACAAGTTTAGTTACCAGAGGTGTAATATAGGAACGTGGATCCACGGAATGCCGTTCCGTACGATCTTTAATTTTCCATGACAGACTATTTCTTCTATTGTCACCGTTACTGTGTACTGTTTGCTTGGATGTGGATTCACGTTCATGCACGGTACCACGCGACGGCGCGCGGGCTCGCTCGATTTTTCTCGCACTATCCGTCTCTCTCTTAATTAGAACACTTAAAAAGCCGTCTTGTGATAACCGTGCTGGCATACCAAAGGTTAAGTTTTATGAATAACGGAATTAACCTCCATTGTATTCCATACAAATAGATATTGGTCTACATATCAAGAGGTCATGACAAACTTAGCTCTCACGGAAAAGCCGCTTTACAGGGATCATTTTATATTCACAGGGCCAACTTAGTGCAGATTCGTTAAGTATATTCACCTGTGAATCATGCTGGGATCACAATAGATTATCCTTTCGGATTCTCCAAGCATGTTAAGCTGTTTCTCACCTAAGGGCACTTCCTATGTAGTAAATATAACTCACGGTTTCGGTTATAGTGGTGACGGTGGTGGTAGTAACAGTTTTGATCATGATGTAGATCCAGTAGAACGGCGCGGCCACTGCTGACGCGCTCCGGGATAATATGCCAGCTGAAATTATACCAATATTTATATTTCTTGATAACATGCCCTGAGATTAATTCAGCACAATGAGAAGTGATTCGCTTTTTAAAAGGTTATTCAAAATGAAACTGTTAGGATAGGCCACAGTGCAGTATGTAGCTTGCGTCGTCTACATGGAAAAGATTATTAGCTAGCCGTTGTACCTAATTGTAAGCTTTGTGTAGCTAAGCAGTGCGCGTCTATGTTTTTGTTATTATTTCTACCCGCATGTCACATTTTATATGCTTATATTATTTGCAGTCTTCATACACATTAGTAACTTATGTAAATGTTATTACCTAGTGTTAATTAGTGTCGCTCACGGGCCAAATATACATAATTTAGTCTTAATGCATGACCTATTCTCATTAAGTGAAATGTAACATTTCTTTTGAGAAATAAAGTTTTTAACCATAGATTATCCAATGATCAAGTAACCAGCTAACCTCGTTGTTATGACCGTGTGTAGCGGTTCGCGCGGCGGAGAATTCGCAGACCCAATCTATCGACTGATTCTGAGATCTTTCTATGATCTGTGGACTGATCCAATAGCAATAGCCAACTAACCCACTTTACTGCAGCTGTTTGTAGCTCTCTCTAACGCTCCTTGCAGACCGACTCGTCACATGAAGAGTGTGTAGACTGATCCAGTCACAAGCTAGCCTAAGTTCCTGATCTCCGCTTGTTAAAGTAACCTGTCTTCCGAGGAGTCTATCGAGTCTTCCACTTGCCAGCCATCCTTGGTCAGCCGTGCTATCCATGTACATCTCCATGCGGAAGTAGAACATCTTCTAAGCTGTCTTTACCCTGATCCAGGCACAAGCTCCTACCCTGCTGGTCTCCACTTGTTGAAGTAAGATGTGATGTGAGGACGCTATGGACTCTTTCATCATCATCATATCAGCCGAAAGACATCCACTGCTGGATATAGGCTTCCCCCAAAGAGTGCCAAAGTGACCGTACCTGCGCCACCCGCATCCAGCGGACTCCCGCAACCTTTACCAGGTCATCGGAGATTCTTCGCACCCCTGACTCCGCTGGTACCCTGCCGCTACCACAACCAGGGTACCGGGGGTCGTCGGAACCTCGGGGCCGTGGTTTTTTTGTACCTTCCATTGGGGGGTATATGCTATAATCGCCACGCTTGGCATGCGGGGTGGTGATCGCACGGACTGGCGGCGTTTCACGATCGGCCGCCGACATATACACTAACACAGTGACAAGCTAACCTTGTTGCGGTCTCCGCTCGGTGTACGGGTACCGGTGCGAGGGCCCGAGGACTCGCCGGTACGCGCTGGCCGCGGAGCTGGTGACGCTGGTGACGAGGCTGATGAGGAGGCTGGTGAGCCACCAGCGCTGTTCCACGGGCGGGTACCCGTTGCCGCGGAAGTAGTTCTCGTCGTCGGAGCTGTCTATTGACTGTGGAAGAGAAGATAATGTTACATGAATATTCCGTTTAGGTGTGGGAAATGGAACCCAGGGTATTATTATTATTTTTTGCATGTAAGGTTTTAATTTATTGTTTTTTCCACGCCACTGCTCGGAAATATGGCAAAAGATGGAAAGCAAAGGTCAGAAAACAGTCTTCAAAGCAGGACAGTTCGACATCGCACGAACAGGCCAAATATGAGTTCAAACTGACCAACAATGTCATTAAAATTATGTGTTTTTTATCTGTATATATTTTTAGCATGTAATTTATTGTTTTCTGTCTGTTGTTTGTTTTAGTGTTGGTCATCATCAACATCATATTAGCCGTAAGATGTCCACTGCTGGACGTAGGCCTCCCCCAAACAGTGCCACTAAGACCGGTCCCGCGTCACCCCGCATCGTACGGACTCCCGCGACCTTTACCAGGTCATCAGGCCACCTTGTGGTCTACCCACGTTCGTTTTGTTAGTCTTGCCCTATTCGTTCTTCGACATTGTACGTTCAAAAACCGACGTCCTCAATGAATCGCCATAAGCTAAGGTTGTTCCACGTTGGAGACTGACGACGAAGTTCATGTTTTCAGCAGAACCAGTGTCAGGAGCTTGTGTCTACGTACCGTGTATCTCTTCCTGAGCTGGCTCGCGCTCCAGGCGCTGAGGTCCACCTCGTCGGCGCTGGTGTTGGGTCCCTGCACGCGGAACTGCGACAGCGAGCGACGCGACATGTTGGGCACGGCCACCTGGCCCGGCGCCAGTTCCACGCGGTCCTTCGACAGTGGGGAGTACGTGTAGTCCGTTTTGGGGTATTTACTGGAAATAGAGAGAAGTGGATTAGGCTGCTGCCAATCAAAATTTATTTCGATACTATTTAGGAGTATATAACTACTAGCTTCCGCCGGCGACTTCCGTCTGCGTGGACCCACGATAAAAAGTATCCTATATTTTAATCCAGGCTGCTAATTGTAGCTATTTGTATGCCTTGTGGCTAAACATAGTGATACACAACACTACAATAACACCTATGTACATACCTGTGTTTTACAAATAAAACATTTTGTATTTGTATTAGGCTATGAACTATCTTCGTGCCAAAAATATCATCTAAATCAGGTGAGCTGTTTAAGCGTGATTGAGTAACAAAAATCCTAACTTTCACATGTATAATATTAGTTGGATAAGCTAGTTGAGTACAGGGATGATAATTCGGCACATGTAAGGAAGTAAAAATAAACAGGGGGGGACACCTGCATATATAAATATTTTGCCAATTAAACACATGAAACTTCAATTCATTTTACTATTTTTTTTTACAGAAATACATAAATACCAAAAAATGTTCGCTGCTTGACCATAGAAAATCGTGACGTCACGGCTCTCTAATTCCACACAAAATTCATACTAACAAAGCATGTATGACCTATCATAAAAAGTTGCTAATTTGTTTACGTATCGGTGAAATAAAACTTCCAACTAGACATTCGACGTATAAACCACGCTTGTAAATAGACATGTTGCCCAGACCCTGACCTGATACTAGTAATACGCTAACACAATCTTATTGAACTTTATCGACGCGGAACGTTCTCTCAATCGAACTGATGTCCGCCTATTCCTCATACTGTTAATTAGTTTGTTATAATGATTCAATTTCAATTCACGCTCCGAGAATATTTATGATTGATGAGGTTGTCACGCTGACGGCATCTTTCATGGTAGTATCTTGAAAGAGTTTTTCTGATCATCGATAAGAAGAAGGCTAATGTTCAATGCTCGACTGATAAGCTTTTTTTGTACGAGTCAACGCACCGACAACTTCGCGGCGATAATTTAGCGTCATTCACGCGCTGCTGTTTCGGTACGGCGGTAGCGGGTTAAGAAAGGAGGTTGCTGATAGCTTGAACTGCGTCGAAGTTGTAAAGCAACAAAGTCGGTGGAAAATTATGGCGTTGACTCTAAACCTTTCCACTGGCAAAACCTCATAAGGTGGTTGACAATCTTTTGAATCATAACTGTCCAATTAAAGCTTCGTTATGAAATTCTTAGTTGAAAAACAAAAACATATGCCACCAGAAAGGAATCTTCAACAATATGGGTCATTCTCATTTTATTCGACACTGTCACATCCCGCCAGTACTTAAAAAGTTTACCGATTTAAGATTTTTAAATTCAAAAAAACCAATAATAAGCACGTTGTTTGATTGTGACGTCACGAGCAAGTACGTACGTACGTAAGTACGTACTTTCATACTAACGGAGCGTTTTTGACGTTTCATAAAAAGAAGCTGATTTGACTTTTGTCAAGTAGTACCGTATCGACTGATCAAATAAATAAATAATAAATAATAAATAAATAAATATAAGGGGACAATCTTACACAAATCGAGCTAGTCCCATAGTAAGCTCAATAAGGCTTGTGTTATGGGTACTAGACGACGATATATATAATAGATACAAATACTTAAATACGTAGAAAACATCCATGACTCAGAAACAAATATTCATGCTCATCACACAAACATTTGCCCTTACCGGGATTCGAACCCAGGACCTTCAGCTTCGTAGGCAGCGTCACTACCCACTAGGCTAACCAGTCGTCAAAATCAAATCAAATTCTTCCTTAAGAGTCCGCAGTAAGCTCGATTCTCCATACAAACGTAGTTACGCTCTCATTTTAAAACTACGTGTTGGATTGTAACGAAACTTTGCATGTTCAATGAAATGAGGTATATCTATGTCTGAAATTAGTTTACGTAGCTTCAGATACCATAATAAAAAAGATACAGCGAATTTAGGTTTTTCATACAAAACTAGTTTTTGCTGTATTTACTTTGTTTTATAAATTGGAACCATATAAACTAATTACAGACATAGATATACCTCATGTCATTGTATATGCAAAGTTTCGTCACAATCCAACACGTAGTTTTAAAATGAGAGCGTAACTACGTTTGTATGGGAAGGTGAAATTCGGCCGAGCTTACTGCGGCCTCTTAATCAAAATACGTCTACCGCTAAAAGGGAATCTCCAGCAAAGGTCTGGCTAATGTGCGACCTCTCTCTTTTTTACACTGGATAAAAAGAGACAATGGTATATGAAAAATATTATTGTCCTTCAGCAATATGATAAAAGGAAAATCTCAAGCTCAGAGCATATTGCATAACACACGCATACCTAATGATTTCAACGCACCGTAGTCCATACATGACTGGCCGTGCGGAACTAACAGGGTTATGCACAATACACACTTGTTCACTATGCATGCGTAACACGTAATGTAACGAGATCTACGTTATCAGTGAGTTTGTTTACTTAGTTTTTATTACTCAGGGTGAACTGTGTCACTAGCCGTGCACACTGGGAGAGGCGTGCTGGTTCAGTGTGGAAATCTTACAGTAGAGAAAGACGGGCTGCTGTTAAATGAAGTGCGAATCTACTTTATTTATAAGTCAGCATCATAAACATGTATATGTCGCAGAGAAATGGCCAAAACAGAGATTTGAACAAATCTCTAAGGGATATGATCAAATCACGCAGGATGTTAAAATGGCCAATCCATTTTATCATTTACCTAATACAAATCAGTCATTTGATCAAATCTCTGAATCTGTATAGTGAAATGAAATCGGACAAAAAAGGCAACTCGTTTTTTCATTTCACTAGATTTGTTTAGTGATTTGATAAATCCCTGAAACGCGTCAGTGAATTGACGAAACTAACTCGCAGATATTAGTAATTTAAACGATTCTGGGACTTAGACTCGGATGGCGGATAGGTTAGAAGATGGTGGCGGGAGGCCACCGTCTTCGTGGTTATTTTTTTATAAAAGAGCGGGAAAATCTTTATCGCGTTAGTTTCGTCAACTCACTGACGCGTTTCAGGGATTTTATCAAATCACTAAACAAGTCTAGTGAAATGAAAAAACGAGTTGCCTTTTTTGTCCGATTTCGTCATTTCACTATACAGATTCAGAGATTTGATCAAATGACTGATTTGTATTAGGTAAATGATAAAATGGATTGGCCATTTTAACATCCTGCGTGATTTGATCATATCCCTTAGAGATTTGATCAAATCTCTGTTTTGACCATTTCCCTGCAACATATACACCTTTTGAACTAACCCACTGGCATGCTTGTAAGTAGTTATGCATTCAGCGTAAGACACTTTGCTATCTACTTGTAAGTATCAATGTAATAACTAATAACTGTTGGTAAACCTTTAAATAAATAAATTGTCTCCAAGTTAAATATATGGTCTTAAAGTAGTGGTCTTAGAATGATTCTGTCTGTCTGTCTGTACAGTTTTGAAGTCACCAATTAAACAATGTGTCATATTAAACAAACTTTTTCATTTCAAAGTTGAACATTTCAAAACCGGCTAAACAGATGTTGCTGAAACGTAGCTACGAACCATCTTGATCACGTCAGATTTCGGACAAAAACCGCATCAAAAATCGGTCCATTCGTTTAGGAGCTACGTATAACACCCCTTATTCTGCGTCCGGGGTTAAAAAGTCCAAATGTGATTTAAAACTTTACTGTTCACTTTTTGTCACATTCGATTTTCTATACTAAGAGCATAAATCCTTTAATTATTTAAAAACACTAGTAACTACTTGCGCGCGCGCCGCACCGCTTCCCGACGCACCGTTGGTTTGGCATTTGCACTCCGATGCAAATATAGAAATAGAACACATTTATTGTGTTTGTCGAGGAAGCTGCGGCGACACTGTAAGGATATGTCGGTCCGAAGACTCTTTTAAATGTAAGATTACTAGTTAAGAGTCCGCAGTAAGCTCGGCCGAATGTCACCTTCCCATACAAACGTAGTTACGCTCTCATTTTAAAACTACGTGTTTGATTGTGACGAAACTTTGCATATAAGTGAGATATATCTATGTCTGTAATTTGTGTACATTTAGCGTGAATTGTAGAACAAAATTTAGTGTAGTGTAGTTTGACGAAGTCGCGGGCGGAAGTTAGTTTATAATACAAAATACGTTTTTCATCTCCGTGTCATGTTACTTGATGGATAGCACGGGCGAGTCGCTAGAATACTATAAACGAATGGAATGTTACTGTGTTGACACATTACACGTAGAACCGATGGCCGTTGGGGCGGAAAGGTTCTCGAGTGGCGACCACGTACCGGAAGGCGCAGCGTGAGTAGACCTGGTAAAAGTCGCGGGAGTCCGCTGGGTGCGGGTGGCGCAGGACCGGTTATTGTGACACTCTTTGGGGGAGGCCTATGTCCAGCAGTGGACGTCTTTCGGCTGATATGATGATGATGATGATCGACTGTGTTGACGCGATAGCGTTTCTCGCGAATAGTTCTTTCACCGCCGATAAAACAGGTCACTGGTTTATCATTTATCACAAGCACTTGCAAATAAAATAACCCCAATAACCTTTTAAATATACACTTATTCTCCCGTTCAAAGGAAAAATAGTTTCAATGAGTACTGAATTGGTATTACGTTAGGGTTATTGTCGTGTGATTTAATGCTGGCGTTGTGATGCATGTAAAAATGCTCCCATATTTAGTTTGTAACAGGACAAGTTGTGTGTCTATTTATATTCACAAAGAGGATTAAATGCCTTCTCATTTTCAATAATTATATTCCTTATTCAATAAGGCTTTTAAATCTTAGCGCTGCGTATATATGAACATGCTAGCTTCCGTCCGCGACTTCGTCTGCCCGGGATAAAAGCTATCCTATATTTTACTCGTGGCTAACTATCTTTCGCCGCACGGTTGAGTTGTTTAAGCGTGATTGAGTAACTATATCCCACGGAATATTGTTCTATGCTATATCCAAACTTTCTCATTTATAATATTATAAGTAGTAGGATTTTCTTATCTAGTCTTTATACACAATGGGAGCTAGAGCCTTTAGGTTTTACGTCTATCAAAGTACATTTTGGAGCGTGGTGACAAACGAAAAATTTACAAGGTCAGAAGCAGAAGGTTAACGACCGATTGGTTATCGAGTTAGAGAAAAGGCAAACAACACCTAAAATATATATATATATATAGCTACATGTAAGTAATTTTACTTGACGGTGTATTATTTCGTAGTAGGCAGATCACAATGCAATGTGGCTCTGGCACTTTTAAAAATGGAGAAAATTTAATATGTCCTGCAGTGATAAATTGCTAGTCCATCGCCCTTAACACACTTCAACCCTACGGCCGTAAATAATAACACTATCTTACTTTTATGTATGTATTAAAAACGTACGTACGTACGTACTTACGTTACAGTCAGTTCGACCGTCTCGACATCCGTAACTCTTATCACTTCCATTATCACCAATTTACTTACAACTAGATAATTAAATATCAATAAAATGTCAATGAATATATTACAATTAAAAACAATGTCAAATAATTAATAATTTAAATAAACATGTCAGTTACCAGCCAGCTGGCGAATTGAATTAGTTGTATAATATGGTGGGTAGTTAGAATAACGTATATTCTGTCTAATCTACCCCTACATTAATTTATTTCCTTTGCCTTAAGGTTCACTGTTCACTGTCAAGGCTTGATGCAACCAAGTTTACCATTAACTACCGACTATTGTACTAAACAAAGTCTTAGGTACTTGTGCAATAATAATTAAATTATCGCATCGCGACAGATTCGTTTCAACAACGATCAAAACGGCTTACGTGGTGTTTCAGCTATTTAATGAATTAAACACAAATGATATGTTAATACGAGTTAGCACTGTATAGAGGCCCAAGTTAAACTAACATGAAAACGAGTATGGAGGAAAAGGCGTGTACATATTTTTATCAAAAACAGGAAAAGTTTCAGACGACCTTGTGGCGCGGCGCGCTACAGTAAATCTTTAGTTGGCTCGACAGACATTTCACAAATGCACTAGGAGTTGGCAATGGTTGATCGCGGCATTTCTAGGATTCCTGGACTTGGCTAGTGACGTCACAACTCTTCCAGAACATAGGTATGTGTATGTGACTAGGTAGTCACAGTATGAGCAGCGCATATCGGAAGGCATATTATTGTTACGAAAGAAACGAATCTGAGTCTATTCAAAATCATCATTAGCGAACATACCTATAATAGTCTAGCTAACTTTACGGACCATGTCTACTATTCATACTCGCTTGCTCGAACTGTACGAGACGAAAATAAATAGAAGTAAGACTTCTGTCTAACATAACCGATGTTTGACAGCTAAAAGACTCATTATATTACAGTTGTGGGTTATAGAAGTCTTTCGTCTATATTTCTCGTTATGGTATAACTCCGGAATTCCACTGCGACATATCTTATTGTGTCGGAGATGGGCGAGAGGCCTGATGGCCCCTATTTCAACAACTTGATAATTGACAATAACAATTCCTAATTTCGATCAGGAAAATTGAAAACTTATTCGCCACGAGCGGGATTTGAACCCACAACCTCTGGAATCCGTCCATCGCTTTGCCAATTGGCATCAGAGTGATGCCAATTGGCATCTTATTGTGTCGGAGATGGGCGAGAGGCCTGATGGCCCCTATTTCAACAACTTGATAATTGACAATAACAATTCCTAATTTCGATCAGGAAAATTGAAAACTTATTCGCCACGAGCGGGATTTGAACCCACAACCTCTGGAATCCGTCCATCGCTTTGCCAATTGGCATCACTCTGCCAAAAAAATCGAAATTTGAAATTTCGTTAGCGACGTTTCTGCTTAATTCTCAATGTAACTTGTTTCAGAAGTTGTAATAACTTCGCGGTAGATTTCGCTACGAGCCTCCCTAAGGTGTAAATACAATAGTGGAAGAGATTGAAAGTTTCGTCGCCATTAGCGGGCCCACGGTGGCTCAATTGGCAGAGCGATGGACGGATTCCAGAGGTTGTGGGTTCAAATCCCGTGGCGAATAATTATTCAATTTTCCACTATGATCAAAATTTGAAATTTCGTTAGCGGACGTTTCTGCTTAATAAAAACATTTAATGACAATTCGGCATAGATTGCTAGTTCTAGAAGTTAAGGTGTTTGCTAGGTTACTTGTGGAACCAGTAATGTACGGAGAATTGTCGTTGTCAGGTGACAATTGTCGAGTTGGTGAAATAGGGGCCTGGTTGTACTCACTTCCAGTACTCGCCGGCCATCTTGTAGAGGCGGTAGGGCAGGTGCTCGCGGCTCGGGTCGCGGTCGAGGAGGCTGCTCGCGTCCGCTAGCGCCTGCTCGGCGAACGAGCTGTCCGTCGAACACGCGCTGTACGCTGGGCTGCCGAAACGCGTCGACCTGAGGAGGACATACTTCATTTAATTATGCTTCAAAAAAAGGAGTTCTTTAATTCTCAGCGTTGTTGAACCTTGAATCATGAGAGAAGAGAGATACGCCATGAAATTTTGAGAAAATTGGCCAAAGTAGGTAGTGTCCACTCGACCCAAACCACGATAGATTTTATCATACAGTTCGACGTTTAACTTCAGACTTCTTTCTTCCGGGTTGGTCAAAACCAAAATTAATAAAGGTACATTCCTAAATTGGGCGAATTCTCTCATACAGAGTTGTTTGGTGGTTGAAATTGAATACAATATTGTGTTATGTATATTTTAAAATAAATATTAAATGTTTATGAAGCAGAAACGTCCGCTAACGAAATTCCAAATTTCGATCATAGTGGAATATTGAAAAATTCCACTATGATCTAAATTTGAAAATAAATACTTCTTATTAAGGGTGAGTTGCACCAAACCGTCTGTAATCGTTAAAATCTGAATGTATGGAACGTTTGACAAGTTTATATGGACTGACAGCTGTAAAACGATGCAACCCGCCCTAACAAACCCACGATAACACATTTGCGGCACTCAAGGTCACAGAATTAACTGAGAAACGGAAACTGTACGTTTATTATAATATTCCAGCATTCATAAATTTGTTAACAACCAAAGCCTTGACCCATTATGACGATGTACGTCAGAAATTGCACTGTAAATATACCCGTGGGTAAAAATTTGGCAACAAGCCAACTGTGTTGTATACCGCTGCCTATATGGACTACAGTACGCGCCCCAAGACTTGCCTCTGTGATGTTAGCTACTGGTAGCGTCGCAGAGGGGTTCGACGGGTATATGGGAGGTGATTTATACTGACTGGGCTGGTCACTTCTGCCACACGTATCCACAGAGACGGGCTAAATTAGCTACGGAGTGGGTGCCACAAGGTGGACAGCGACGTGGCAGACCAGGCGTCCTGGGGCCCGTTTCATGAAGCAACAAGTTACAAATTACAAGCGGAAGTCTCTTTCTATCAAAAGGTATTGAAAAGAGACTTCCGCTTGTAATTTGTAACTTGTTGCTTCATGAAACGGGCCTCTGGACGCTTTTCTCAATGCCTAGCTACTAAGCAGAAATTAATCCAGCCTTTGTGGAAAGCGCCCACCCCTTCCCAGAATTTTTTCTGCGTTTGAACGGGTTAGTCGTTCGTTTAATAGCCCAAATCAATTGCTGTCCTTTATTTATTGAAAACTCATTCATTTAACTTGCCGTATGAAGGGGCACCGCTACTAATAGAAAAACCCTTTCGAAAGGCTTTTTTTAAGCGCTTTTTAAAGGGTTGAAGAGCTTAACCGTATTGAAAATGCTTTAAAAGCCAAATGAATGGGTATTGAGGAGCATCGGCTTTGGTAAGGAAACCCTTTCAAGAACCCTTTGAAGGGGATACCGTATTGGAGCACTTTAATAGACAAATGAATGGGTTTTGAGGAGCATCGGCTTTGGTAAGCATAGCATTACGAAAAACCCTCGAAGGGGATACCGGGGGGGGGGGGGGAAGAGGATCCCTGGTGGAAAGTATGTACGTACCGGTCGGCCGTGATGTTGCCTGCGTGGATGGGGCTGAGCGTGAGGTCTGCCAGCGTGTGGTACCGGCTGGTGGTCGACACTCGCTCATACTGACTGTTCACCTCATTCTGTTGACAAACACGTATAATTATTCAAAATATTCAAAGAACCAACTAAACACTGTTTGAGTTTGTTTAAACTTGTTTACGCCAGCGAGGGAGACGAGACGAGAAAAAACTAACCAATTCGGATCGGTGGGGGAATCATTATCGCTTTTTAGAAAGCTGAATCTGCCATTATCATGTTTGTATATTAGAGACGTATGTGTTTTTGTCAATTGTCATCAAACTATTTAACAAATGTAGTGAAGTGATACAAAGGCAGGCAACACCACATAATATATCATATCGCTTTTATACAAACCACCCTTTAGGTTAGGTTAGGTTAGGTTAGGTTAGGTTAGGTTAGGTTAGTTTAGGTTATCGGAGCGATCCGGCCCGTCTTGGAAAGATGGGTCGGTAGAAAAGGGGGATTCCTCTCCTTCCACCTTGCGCAGATTCTCTCGGGGCACGGTTGCTTTGGGAGATATCTGTGTAGGGTGGCGGGCCGGGAACCGACGGCGGAATGCCACGAGTGCGGCGACGCCGAAGATACGGCGCAGCACACGCTGGCGGTGTGCCCAGCTTGGGCAGAGCAGCGGGCCACACTCGTGGCCGTGGTCGGGCATGACCTCTCCCTGCCCGCTGTGGTAGAAGCCATGGTGGGGAGCGACAGGTCATGGAAGGCGGCGGCCTCCTTCTGCGAGGACGTGATGGCGCAGAAGGAGGCAGCAGAGCGTGGGAGGGAGGACGATCCGGCCTCCCAACCGATGCGCCGCAAACGCGTGGGGCGACGGCGGTTAGCGTATGACCGCCGATTTCCCCCATAAGGGTACCTGTGGGCGGCAGACACGGGGACGTCTGTCGCCTACACGATGGTCCCCGAGTGGCGGGCGTGCCGTTTCTCGGTGCGCCCCCTTGTGGAGGTAGGGGGAGAATCATCTCCCCAGAGATGAGTCCGCAGCGCGGACAGCCGCTGGCGAGGTTGCGGAAGTGTGCCCAGGGCGTTCCCGTGGCCTCGCCTTATAGCGTGGAGGCGGCACATAGAGGGGTTTTTAGTGGGTAAACCATTGGCCTCATTAGCCGACATGGGAGTCCCACATAACCACCAGGGTCCGTCCCCGCACCCCGGTGGTATGCGCAACGCATTTTCCCCTCTTAAAAAAAAAAAAAAAAAGGTTAGGTTAGGTTAGGCGAGACATTACACGACGTACAAAGGGAATGCTGTAAATAAGAGCATAGTTTTGTACAATAATGTAGCAAATTAATTACGAGCATAGTCGGGACAAATATTCCAGCGAAAATTGACCAAATGGTTACTAGAACAATGATTTTACAGCGTCAAGGACTATTTAAAGTATAAAAACGATTGACATACATCATTATAACAATATTGAATAAATACCTAATTGACATGTTATTTTAGCTTCTTTAAATGGAACATTAGTCTGCTTGCTTGCGTGCTGAATACGAGGACTTTTACGTATGTGATTTGTTAAGTCGCTTACCCCAAATGCAATTATTCTTAGCAGTTAATTTTCTTTTCGCATTTTATCCGGAACGCGATTATTCTAGTCGCTTTTTTTCACTGCAGCTAACTTTCTCACTTGTGTTGCTCCCGTATCGTATTTTATCTACTTTTATTTTGTTCTTGCAACCCATTGCAATCGCGAAAGAGTCGGTAAAGTCGCTGTCAATGCAATTTGCTAATGTAGTATGGCAATTGGCCGCATTTAGTGTTTAGCAGTAACACAATAGTTTACTGCTACATAAACGCATATTGCTTGTATCAGCGATAACTTGTATGTATAAAATAGGCTACACAGTTAAATAAAGTGTTCTTTTTACGGTATTTACTTAACCTATACTGGTGTATTACTTCGCTCCTCGTCATCACCAGTCAGCCCCAGACACCATCCCCATCATAAATTATCACACTAACTATGTAAACAAACCGCCATAGTGAAAGACAATTTCAATATGGCGGTTTGTTTACATAGTTAGCAAATTCCATTGACGGACACTTTAGGTTAAATACGTTAGGTAGCTTCAGATGCTCGAAGGGCAAAATGCCCCGAAATAGAAGCCCCGAGTTGAGCTCCGTCGAAATAAATGTTGAAAAACGCTTTTGGTAAACTTATGCGAGCAAAAAATTCGCTACCATCATATATGTAGCGAGGCAGGTAAATTAAAAAAAATGGGAAATTATGTGACTATAGGGATAATGGCGCAGGAAACATTTGCTACCTAGAAAAACTGCGTTAAATGGTCAATTCTTACTGGTCGAGTGCCTCAATGTTGCCTATTTAGCTAACTTGCATTAGCTTCGCGACCACCTGGGCGTGGACCACGATCACCATAAGTCCATGGTCGCAGTACGGCTCTGAGTAGAGCCTCCCTTCGCTATATAATACACAAATCAAACCAGAATGCCTAGAGTTCGTGCTAGCCGGGTTCAATCCACCTCCATTTGATGTCCTGCGACCATAAACATTCGTAGCTTTGGGATTTCCATGCTCAGATTTTCCCGAGGCACTTCAAGGAGCGAAAACATTTTAAAACGCCCGAACGTGCATCCAAAATCTCTGGAGTTACAAGCGCATCAGCGGGCCTAGGGTTATCATTTTATCATTTAACGTTGTCGATAAGACATTCGTTGCCCTCGCACTCGCGTACTTGTCAGAACGTGACGAATGTCTTATCGACAGCCTTAAGTGATAAAATGACAATCACGCTACCACGGCAGTAACGTAACTACGTTTGTTTCCTTGTGTTATTGAAGTTTATAACTCGTTCATTTAAGTACCCATTCAATGTGTGTTAGACATGGGTTTGGTAAGCTTCCTATTACCCACGCTTAGCATTATATATATATACATCTACAACGACTTTAAAGGCCGAAACGCACTGACAGCGGTGGCGGAGCGGCGCGGAGGCGGTACCGGTTGTAATGTTCGAACCAATACTAAAGGGTCCGCACAGAATACCGCGCCGCGCCGCGCCGCTCTGTGCGGATCGTTTCATATTAACTCGAACATTACAACCGGTACCGCCTACGCACCGCTCCGCCACCGTAGTCAGTGCGTTTCGGCCTTTATAAAAGCCATTGTAGTGCAACGATCGTTTGAAACGCAGCGCTTATCATAAATCAAGTTAATCCAATTTGGAGATAGCTTTGGAATGTAAAAATATGGGTGCATTCGAACTTTTACTTTGAAAACTGTAACGACGATCTTATTTCAAACGTGTATGGTTGCTTTTACATCGACGCAAAGTTAATCTGCTACCATGTCCAGTCAAAGTATTATATTAGTACAGTCTGCATCAAAAGTAGCTACGTAGACGCCAAGTCTTTATTAAAAGGGAATAAGAACTCTTGTTTGACGTCTTCGATTGCGTAGTTACTTTTTATGGTGACTGTACGTGCAATTATTTATTCTATGAGGATGTATGTAGGTTTAGGCTTGGCGTGGCGTAGATCACAGCGCTTATCCTAAATCACATTAAGGGGCTCCCATACGCCAATGACCTTCGATCTGAATGCTTTCGATTTCTTATGTTTTTTGTAGCTTATTATATTAACAACATCAGCTTTAAGCAATATAGTATCCCATGTTTACTTCAAAGTTCATAGTTTTCGAGATATTTGGCATCAAAGTGGAACAATTTTAAGCCAAAAAACCGGTTTTCTGGCCATAACTTCTGTGTTAATTGGTTTAAAATGAAAACCCTGGACCAGTTTTTAGAGACGTCACAGACGAACCCAAATATGTAGATTTCGAATATGTTAGATCTTTCACGTCAATAGAGATGCGAAATTAGTGTTTTTTTAGATTTTTTTTTTAAATACAAAAAATAAAGTATTCATTTGTTTCAAACTCAGGTGGACCAAAACGGAGATAAAAGATTTAAGAACCGATAACCGTTTGATTTATACTTCTATCTGTAGTGCAAAAGATACGATTCATAACTTGTCAAAAATCGATGGAAACCTCGGGTAGCCCCTTAACTGTTTAATCCAATTAGATTATTACAATCCCGTACGTTACCTGCCGTACCAATTGCGATAGTTAACTTGTGGACCGTATTACAATGGAAAAGGGTCTATAATGCTACACTTTATAGTGTGGTTCGTTTGCTAGTAATGATTTAGTGCTAAACCGGATGCAGGCAATCAACTTAACGGTAAAGATGAGGTGCCACTGGATTTATTAAAACTCGTGCGTGAAGGGTTCTATTTTAGGTATATATCTATATATAAAAGTTTACATATCTATAAAAAATAGTAGATTTCATAGAAATATTTAGAAGGCTGTCACTTTAATTAATACAGGACTGAAAAAATAATGGTTAGGTTTTATTATTTTATTTTTCGGTACGGAACATATACTCGTATAAATCTGAAGTAAATACACGAAAAACGCTTGCGTTAAACCATAGTTTGTTTTGTTTCCATTCACCAACTACCGAACTACTACTATAAGGTGCATTCATCCTTACTTGTCTTATTTGGTAAACAACATTCTAACCTCAAAATGTATCTTTTTAGACTATAGCAGCTATTTTATCGTAAAAAAGCGTTTCTAGACAAAAAAATCGTGAAGTGATGTCCGAAAAGTCTTCTCGGCATGATCTAATACTCACAAAATTGCTATTCTATCCTAAAAAGATGCATTTTGAGGTTAGAATGTTGTTTACCAAAAAAGACAAGTAAGGATGAATGCACTATAGGTAAAAGTAGCGCTGAACACTTCAGACAATACGTCGAAATTATGAAGATTATAAACGCCGTAAAAACTTTTGCCTCCTTATATTTTTCAAAGGGTAAACCCTATTACTAAGACTCCGCTGTCCGTCCGTCTGTCACCAGGGTGTACCTCATGAACCGTGACGAAATTTTCACATATGTATTTCTGCTGCCGCTATAACAAATACTAAAAAACAAAATAAAATAAATATTGAAGGGGGCTCCCATACAACACACGTGTTTTTTGCCTTATATATAGATAATGGAACGGAACCCTTCGTGCGCGAGTCCGACTCGCACTTGGCCGGTTTTTTCTATCAGTTGAAAACGTAAACACACTACTGTTAAAAGCTATCTAATACCCTAGCTCCTAGCTAAATGTGATATTATGTAGTTATCTCACCAGTGATGAAATGCGTCCAAATTCAGAGCAACGTCTTTACTTTCGACACGTTCAGTCCAAACTTCATGCTGCCGGTCATCGCCTCATGACATCATGCTAAGCGAGAATCCCGTGCTAATTGAAGCGTGCTGTACACTGTATTGACTCATGCTAGATAAGTGTGGCCATACAAATGGCGGGACTATAGAAAACCGCTGGCTCTCTAAGATACGTATTACAAGCTTTTATTAGGTCCTTAACCTATGAAATTGGCGTTTTTTTCACAGATATTTTTTTGTACGTATAATTTATTCATTTCTATTGCAACTTCCAAAGTTTAGACTAATGCTGTAAACCGATCCCATATACCCTAATAGGGGTGTAGGCACCAAATAATTAAAAAAAATTAATATAATGGTGTATTTTCAAATGGAGATAAAAGCAACGCTAAAAGGATAAATAATCACAAAGTTACGAGTATCCAAAGTTTTAAGACTTCTGTCCCTTTTCCACTTAACGCACCTTCATATAAAACGATTGCCTTCATACATATGTGACGTCACATCTGCTAGCGTTTTCTATCTCTAACAAGCAACATTAAAACGGTTGGAAGTTCGTAATTTTTTGAGATATTTGAATGGGATTTTCACCATTAGCCACCATACTAATTTTTGAATCTACATACTATCTATTATTCGGATAAAAAAACTACTGAAGAAACCTATTAGGGTGCTCATTAGGGGAACGGGCGGGACCCTATTAAAGTCTAGTCAGTAAACCGGTATGAGCTAGGAGGTCCTATCTGGCGTGGTACCCTGGGTACTTGCCCAGTGGTCCATGAGAAAGACGAGTATGGAAGAAAGGGACGAAGCGATTGAAAATCCGGTTACACCCAGCTATCGCGGCAAATCGCTGTCTCTATGGCCCGCCATTTTCATGACTAGTTTGGCATGTCGGCAACGGCCAGTACAAAATCGGTGAGGAAGTTGATAGTAATCTACGGCAGGTGATAATAATAGATAGGATAAACACATAACAATAATGATCACACCATACAACGCCGTATCCGGTAGACGTTGGAGAAAATTACAGTAGCCTGGCTACCCAGACTACCCAGTGTCCGTAGCAGAGAAACTGAAATAGATAGGACTTTCTTCGCTACTATATGGTGACACGGATGGTTGTCGATACACAGAGCGTCTTCTCTATTTCATTAGTCAAAGAAAACAAAACACTTACGCACATCTACCTTTAAAAATAGCTATTATCAAGATTTTAAGTTTCATAGTGCTTTCTAAGAACCCTTTTAAATTGCAATTCCAATGAACTCACCCAGTACACAGCACACATCTTAAAACACTTATTGATTCTACTTCCAAGAACCTAAACATCTCCATAGAAACATACCTCACAGATCGCATCCTTGGTACGCTCGGAACTAGGTCAATCAGAGCCGTAAAAATAACTAAATACATTCTAAGTACACTTAAAGGTTAAACGTATGTGGACTTCATTACAAGCGTTGGCTGACTGGCTGGCGGGAAATGCCCATATGCGAGATTTAAAAATAAACCGCGTGGGGGATTCGAAATTCGAATCCATTTATACTCGAACGTTAGAACAAAATTTTATACATTGTTTATACACCATTATAGTTCTAACTTCCTTCCATTAAGGATTAAATTAGTGTGTTTGAGGTTGAGCGGCGAGCGTCAAACTTTTATACATTGTTGCTACTCTATTATAGTTCTAAGCACTTGATTTTAAGGATTAAAATAGCTCGGACGGTACAAGGGAGTCTGTTTTTAATTGCTTGATTGTTATTTATTGTGCATTATATAATTGTAATTGAATCGAAAAGACCAGCGGTTAGTGTCTGAAGTAAAATGGACCGATAAGAATGTCGAGTGCAATAAAACAAGAGAGATAGCGATGCTTAATCTATTTTACATACTCGTATATATTTAATCTTGTAAGGGGTGATATACAGTCTTCTTTGAGAATTATGAAGATGAAATAGCCTGTAGCTATGGGTGGCCCTGTATATTATCGAGGGCAGTGTTATTGTAGAGACTATTTAGAAGATGTTATACGAATGGGCACTTTAGGAGTAAGGATATAACCGGTGTCCTTATCATATAAATTAACCGGTATTCATTACCGGTTTTCGCGTATTTACATTTGTATTCGCGTGGTATTCGCATTGTAATGGGCAAATATTCATGTCACAAAAACGATCATGGAATGCCAAATAAACATCTTGAATTTATTAAGCGTTCCCTAGAATGATCGTGAAAATGTTCGTAGCGATGTTTGGCTCTATGCTTGGCTTTCATGACATTTTACACAAGACGTTAAAGCGATACAGTATAAAGCTGTCCAGTCCCTTGTGAGGATGAGTGTACAAGTTAATAAATTCTGTGCGTATTTGTTCGTTGTTCAGTTCGACAAATTTAAGGGGCTCCCATAATTAGCGTATGGGATCGTACCTTCGATCTGAATCTCTTAGTTTTCTTATGTTTTTTGTAGCTTATGTTAACAACAACGGCTTTAAGCAATATAGTATCCCATATTTACTTCAAAGTTCACTGTTTTCGAGATATTTGGCATCAAAGTTGAACAATTTTAGGCCAATAAACCGGTTTCTGGCCATAACTTTTGTGTTAATTGGTTTAAAATGAAAACCCTTGAGCAGTTTTTAGGGACGTCACAGACGAACTCAAATATGTAGATTTCGTATGTGTTAGATCTTTCACGTCAATAGAGATACAAAATAAGTGTTATTTTAGACAATGTTTAAAAAGATCATACAAAATTAAGTATTCATTTGTTTCAAAATCCGATAGACCAAAATGGAGATAAAAGATTGAAGAACCGATAACCGTTTGATTTATACTTCTATCTGTAGTGCAAAAGTAGGAGATACGATTCAAAACTTGTCAAAAATCGATGGAACCCTCGGGAAGCCCTTTAAAGATTTAGTGTTCGATGTTTTTTTACATGTGAAATCTCAACTCAAGTGTATCAGAACCTTTTAGGGGATTTTACTGATTCATCAATAGCACCACAATCTCAAATGGATTGTCCAAACTCGTGTCCGTGTGCCAGCTCCAAACTATCCTGCTATCATACGAAATGTCACCTGCCATTGTGTCTAAAATTTGTATTCATGAATGGTTTTGGACACAATAAGACAGGATAACAATAAGGCCAATGCATCTTTAATCTCAAACCGGTTTTTTTCTTAAAATTTAGATCCCTTGTAGTTTATATTGATACAAGGCATGACAGGTTTAGAGGGTAAAACCCCCCGTATTTTTTAAATTACATTAATCTGAATATTAGTGACATTTAATGGTTTTTTGATGTGATAACATCTTATAAATCGATGCACGCCGCCTGCACGCACGAAAAAGTGTGACTCATTGTCCCGTTCCGTTAAGTACGCCGGCTGCGCGCACGAAATATCATCGCACAGCCTAAACCGCTGGTTCTAGAGATTCCAAATTTGGCACGCAGGTTCCTTATGAGGTCTAGTGGTGCACTAAGAAAGGATTCTTCAAAATTCACCCTATAAGGGGGTGAAATGGGGGTCTTCAAACTTCGAAAAATGAGTAAATACGTGTTTCGGGTTTTTTAAGAATTCAACCCTTAAAAGGGGGAAATGTGTTGACAGTCTGAAAATCTGATATGACAGTTTTCAAAAAATTACACTTTGCAGTTTCCTACGCAGGTTCTTCTGGTCATCATCCTCCTAGGGTTATTCCCGGTTGTGCCCTAAAGGAGCCCGGGATCCGCTTCGACACCTAATCCCAAGATTTGGCATAGGCACTAGTTTTTACGAAAGTAACTGCCATCTGACCTTCCAACCCAGAGGGAAAACTAAAAACTGGGATGTTTTCCTTCACCGAAGAGCTAACGGTAAATATTCCATCCACAAGTTTTGATAACCTCAGTGGTACGAGCCGGGGTTCGAACCCGCGGCCGCTGCTTGACATCAGCGGCGTTGCCTGAACCACTAGGCTACAGCCAGCTTTAGATGAAGCCAGTGCTGGCTTGTCATTGTATGTAAAACACTGGCTGCCAGCACTGGCGGGAATAGAGCGCCGGCCTATTTTGCAAGCCAGTGAGCCAGCACTGGCTTCGTCTAAACCTAGCTTTACATTGTCTCGTTGCACAAATTTATTTCCCCCAATATCACAAGACAGATCAGACACGGCCCGCTCCATAAGCCAGTGCAGGTGCAAAAGAGAGAGCATGATCCAATGATTTATGACCTGACTTGCCACTTGATTTTGCGGGTACTATAATAAAATATGGCTAACATACCTGAATTATCTCTTTTCGATGTCCCCTGAGCCTGTCCAGGCTCTCTTCGGAGGAGTAGTCGGAGGTCTTGACGAGGTTATCAGCGGACTTCATGGACCGCCTGGTCCGAGCAGGGAGGTGTGGTGAGACCTCTTCCAAGTCTTCTGGTATCACCTCCGTTGTGGCTTTTGATGTAGTTTGTTGTAGCTGCCTGAAAAATAGGGTTTCTTTAGTTTCTGTAGGTCTATAATCTATTGCTGTAAGGAGTTGTTTTAAAAACATGAGGTACATCGAAAAATCAAACACATATTAAAAACTTAGAGCTTATACATCAGCCTATATACGTCCCACTGCTGGGCACAGGCCTCCTCTCATGGATGGATGGGGAGTTAGAGCTTAGTTGTAACAAAACGCGTCACGAAAAAACATGGGCGTAAAACACAAGTTCTAAGAACACTAATTTAGATTAATGCATTTTATTTATGATGTGTATAAAATATTAAATTTCTAATAAGAACACATTACATAGCAGTGAGTCAGGTTCCACACTAAAATCCAATTCAAAGATTTAGGTTACATCAGAACCATAAAATTGAAATTGAATAAACATTTATAGGGTCATTTGCAATATCACATTTGTCGATCTTCTATACCCACATTTATGCTAAAAGTGGCGCTGGAACATATGTTTCATGTGCTCTGCCTATCCCTTTTGGGAATAAAGGCGTGAATGTATGTATGTATGTATGTATGTATTTATAGGGTTTCTGATGTGCTCATGAATTGATGTGAAATGGATCAAGGTAGTTGCGTATATTAATGCAAGGAAACATATTAGTAATCATAAAGAATGCCATTTTGCATTAAGTGCACAATTTGTATTTGCACTTTATATAGTTTTGTGCCATAAACTTTAAAATTTTAAATACATAAACAAGATAATAAAGTTGTCGGGAAGAGATAGCTCATTACCAACAGACTTCCTTTCTACCGATAAGACCTCCTTTTCTACCGTTATATCATGTAAGGTCCTTGTGTTGTTTTTTTCTTCTTTCAGTGAACAATAAGATTATTTGTATCGAATATTTGCCCTAGACAAAACTTATATAAATGGACACAAGAAAAAGTTGAGTGGTATGCAAGAGGTAGAATAAAAGAAAAAGTGGAAGACCAATTCTAAGATGTTCAGATGACCTTAAAAGGAACGGTGGAGGAGTGTGGCTGTGGGACGCAAGGGAATGTGAGGCATGGAAAGCTTCGGAAGAGGCTTTTGTCAGAGGACAATTTCAGATTGTTGATGCAGTAAATAATAAGTTATATTTTTAAGTAATATAAGTTTGTGCCAATTTCAAACCTCAGCAATAAAAGCCATTTTTATTTTATTCATTTATTACTTGCCCTTACTGGGATTTGAACCCAGGATAGTCAGCTTAATAGGCAGGGTCACTACTACCCTCTAAGCTAAACTGATTGGTACATACATTCATAAAAGCTGTAGGCAAAGCACATGAAACTTATGTTCCACTGCCACTTTTAGCATAAATGTAGGTATAAAAGATCGAAAGAATGCGATAACGCATTGATAGATTGCTAGCCCATCGCCCACAACACACTTGAACATTCTCTTAGTAAGACTTACGATACCCACAGGAAGAAAGGAGGTGGTGGGATTCTAACCCAACACTACACAGGCTAACTGATTGTTAAGTTGAGCATATTCAATTTGTTCACCAGAAAAAAATTGAAATATTTGATATGATAAAACTATACTATCATTATGAGTAAGCCATATCTAGGATGTAAATCCTTGAACCAAATATTGCAGTCATAAAATCAGTTCATTTGTCAAGTGACAAAGTATCAAGGTAAGGTCAGCAGTGAGGTCACTCTGGCCTTAACTTCATGGGGATTTGATGGCTCATGACATCACTAGGTAAACTAAGCATTATAAAGTCATGATGTCACTTAGATTACATATCTACATTTAAAAATATTATCAACTTTAAGGAAATTATGTGATATGAATGGGAAATGATAAGATAGGATGTGATCTAGGTACAATTTGTTGTTAAAGTAAAGTTAGCCTTTGAAGTAATTCATAACTGGTTTTCCATGTTGAAAAGGCAGCTGAAACTTAACACCTGCCTTGTGATTCAGCTTGTATGTAAAACGCAGTCATAAAGTTATATACCTGTTACCTTGAACAATTTTATAACCTCTTCATAGAATACGGAAGCGGTTAGTTCTATAACACCAACATTCTTAAAAACAACAATAATGTTTTGAACGCGTGGGATTGCGAAAAGAAAACAAAGCAGTATCCCCTCACACTTACTTGACAGGGGTGTTCCGTTTAATGGGTGTTTTCCGCCCCGATTTGTGTGTGTGCTCCTCGCCCTCCGTGCAATTCTCATGGTCGCAGCTCGATCGCAGGAAGGGTGTTTTGGACCGCGACCTTGACCGCAATCCACTAACCGTTAAGCCCTCCATCTCTGATAAACGTATGACACAAAAATTCACGATATCACCTTTTCGACATCTTCAGAAACCGTGACCCAATTGCGAGAACCGGTCCAAATGCAGATTAGTTTATGGATCACTGATACGCGCTGATTATTGCACAAGGAAATCTATTTCTGTGGCTTCGGTGATGCCGCCAAAAGTAACGTAACAATGTCTTGTTGACTTTTAATGTTTCTGCAGCACCGATACGATATAACACTTTTATTGCACTTAACTTATCATCGTATTGTGTTTGTTTATTATAAATTATTAGAACTTTGTAAATAAATTAACCCGTAACGTTGAAATTCGTAAATTTCGTAACTGCCTGTAAGCTCTCGCTAAACATAAACTGATGACGTCATC
The DNA here is from genome assembly GCA_945867215.1 of Epinotia demarniana. NCBI lineage: Eukaryota > Metazoa > Arthropoda > Insecta > Lepidoptera > Tortricidae > Epinotia > Epinotia demarniana. The sequence goes on from OX244268.1 coordinate 26,389,063, forward strand.
AGCTAAAGAGCCGTTGAATCAGTGTTGTTCCTGTCGAATTCTGGGTTGCCGTGTACAGAGTCTAAAATTGCCGTGTTTTAAGCGAAAACCTCAAATAATTGCCGTGGCTGTATATTTGATAAATGAGCCCCGGAATACTTAAAAAAAAACCGCAAAATTCCTTCTAATTTGGCAATTGAAACGCGGCAACACTGTGCCGCGTCAAGCTGTGACTAGACGTCCCAGCGTGGCAGTCCGCCTCGGCCCGCGGGAACTACGCTAATAGAGAGAGGCTGGTTTTCTCGCTCTATCTAGTCTATCTTATGGCGAATGGACGTGTCACGTGTTAGGCGCATTACATACGAAGCAATTTGGCAGACGGTCCGTGGCGCTTGATGGCGATACCTATCTCTAGCTGCAGCTTCGTGAAATTGCCGTGTTTTATGATACGGTAATGGATTTGCTGCCGTATGCCGTGTTTAATGGACCATCCACATTATGTGATTATACCCCAATTCGTCAGTACAACATGTCGAAGTCAGAATTGGGTGTAGCGTACACACCTAACAACTGCAACTACAATTTCATTCAGTGTGGCCAGTTAACAGAAGGAAAGCGAAAATTGGCGCATTCAAACGGTCCTGCGAAGCGGACTGCAAGATTGTTACTAACCGATGAGATAGGGCAAGACAGCACGTCTAACACACAGCCACGACATACTCTCGATTTCTCTCGCATGTCCTAATAAGAGAGAGACGGATAGTGCGAGAAAAATTGAGAGCTCGCGCGCCGTCGCGTAAAAGCCGTGCAGCACACAAAAATCGAGAGCATGTCACGGCCACCTCATGATTGACGTGCTGTCTCGCCCTATCTCATCGGTTAGTAACAATCTTGCAGTCCGCTTCGCAGGACCGTTTGAATGCGGCAATTTTCGCTTTCTTACTGTAACTGGCCACACTGAATGAAATTGTAGTTGCAAAACACCGGTTTACAAAAAAATACAAAATTACAGGGTAAAATATTAGTAAAATGTTCTTTAGCATATATTTTTTAATTATCGTTTAAATTTATTTGTATGAAATTTGTGAGAAAAAGAAACTTGGCAGATCATGCAAATTCCATGGTCCAAATTGTGATTTTCATGCAATTAGTCCGTACAACTCGTTTGACGGTTGGAACATGCATCCACACTATAGCAATTAGTCAGATTCTGATGAATTGGGGCTGACAAATCACTTAATGTGGATGGCCCATTAGGTCCGACGGTACCTGAATTGCCGTATATCACCGGCAATTGCCGTATCAGGAACAACACTGCGTTGTATGTCTATGGTGGAGTTCGTAAAGTTCGTTCCTTCGCCACGATACTTCAAATGATAACGAATTTATATTCACAAATTGTCCATTAAAACTTGAAAAATAAGAGAATGTCCGATTACAGCTTTGCAAATTGAGAAATTCACCCGTTACCAATCTCAGATTGGAATGGTACACTTGGCGGTATTTGCCCAAATGTTCGTGTTGCATCTTTTTTCTTCCTACGGCAAATGAAAGAGAGGCGACGACGCAACGCGAACACGCATTCCCAAGTGTAGAATTTAGGATTTTGTCTCTTTAAAACGCACTATGCGTTTGTCGGAATGTCGTTAATAAAACGGCTTTGGCGGGAGGTTCGTCCGTTCGTTTATGTTCGTCTGTCATTAGTCTGTCACTTGAGCGATTGTTTCCTATTTGTTTACGATTAGTTTTTCAAATAAAATGGAAGTAAACGAGTTATTTACGAAACTAAAGGAACTAGGCCACGTGAATGCGAAAAGAGAAGAATTACGTGAACTATGCAAACTTAACATTGATCAGGTAAGCAATAAAATAACCAACTATCCTCTGCTAGCTTCATATCATGTGTAACATGTTTGTTTTCTTTGCAGATCTTGAAGTATTTACCGAGGCGAATTTTGAATAGTGATGGATGTAAAATAGTTGATTGCTTGTTGAATGGATTATCAGATAACACCACAGCATTTAGATCTAAAATTAAGGTATGATTTTGTACATTTACTCACCTTCTGACAGCAGACAAGTGTTGGGGAAGATCTGACTTAAAGTACAGTTGATACTGGTATAATTACTGTATAAGTTTCATACCCATTACATACTCTGTGTAAGTACCCATTAGGGCTCACCAGTGACGATCTCAGCAGTGATTAGCAGTCGCTGAGGCCGAATACGGCTTGGAGAAGATGATATGTCCCATTATTTTACACTGACCTCTTCGGCTCCTCAGATAGGCTAAGTAGACTAAATGTTCCATGCTGGCTCTACATGCATTGGGATATTTACAGATACAGACACATTAGATTTTCCTAGCAGATATATTATTTTCTAAACAAATTCTCCACTATTTCAAATATTTCCAGGTAGTCGATATAATTATAAAGACACTGCGGAAGGAGACAACTTCACTGACCCACTGCGGGGACCTGGTCAGTAGAATTGGCCTGGAACTTGCAAAGGCTCCGGCAAGTGAGCTGGTGCAGTGGTCCAATGATACTGTTCAGTCCATTGTGGACGACAGTGATGTTAACATGATGTTAGTATCATTTATTTTTTACTACTGACAATTTAAATCTAGGATAGAAGGCCTAGCTATTATTAATATTTCTGACATTGACATTATATCATTTATCATTAAGTATTAAATTGTCCCTATTGGATCATTAGTATTTCATTTCTCATGTTTGTTTTAATTTAAAATTGGATTTATTGGATTTTTATTGACTATTATTTACTTTTATTGACTATTGTTCTTTATTGTTATACACTCTGACGATCTTTTTGTGAATCCATGCTATTTTAATTTTATGAAATGACATGTACATTTTCAGAATGAAATAAAATAATCTATCTATCTATCTATCTAATAACCTCCACTGTATACTAAAAGCGCAAATGAATATCAAGGAAATTAAATCTAATTTTTGAAACCCATATACCTAATCTAGACTTGGATTGCCTAGACACTCCATAAAGTAACTTGCTATACCAAAAAAACCCAATAATATAAATGCGAATGTTTAGATGTGAGGATGTTTGTTACTCAATCAAGCTTAAACAGCTTAATTATTTTGGATTAAATTTTGCACAAAGATAGTTTATAGGCTGGATTAAAATTAGTTTAGTTTTATCTTGGTCCACACATATGAAGAAACAGTCTTTGAGAGAGTGTTTCTGAGTTGTGAATAATAATCAACATATTTAAGATTGGATTCAACCAAAATTTTGATATTGTATACATCTAATCACATCATAAAAAAAGTCACTGATCAAAATCTGATTTTGGTGTTAAGTGCATATTTGGTATTCAGAGCCTTAACAACAAACTTTACTCTGTATTTGCAGTTGGAAAGACATGCTCCCAGAATGCTTGAACGCGTTATCATCAACTGACACAGTGAAGCACTGTGGCACGGACATGTCCAGCGCAGAATACAGGGAGCAGTGTGTGCGGACACTGTGCCAGTGCGGCTGGAAGGAACACCAACTTGTACAACTCACCGCCATGTTCAAGTGAGTTTAACCGAGTTAATGTAATGTTTGATACTTTACTACTTTACCCGTGTGGTGTCGGGTTAGAATAGCACCACCCCTTCCTTCCTGTGGGTGTTGTAAGAGTCGACTAAGAGAACAGGGTTGAAGTGTGTTGGGGGCGATGGGCTAGCAACCTATCACTGCAATATCACCTTTTGTCGATATTTTGTACCCACATTTATGCTAACAGTGGCACTGGACACAAGTTTCATGTGCTCTGCCTACCCCTTTTAGGGATAAAGGCGTGTATGTATGTATGTATGATACTTTAATGTTTAATGGTTCACACATGTTGTTCACCTTTATTGATATGAATTAAGGTTGTAAGTGTCAAGTATTAGCTTATTGTCAAGCCCTGGGACATTTAACTTAGTAGTGTAATTGTATGAAAAACGCAAAATAACGACCTTATCCTCCCCTAGTATAAAGTCGTTTTAGTAAGCTTCATTTTGGTATGATATTGTCTTAGAATTTTTTATTTTGTTTTATTTATTAGTTTTATTTATATATTCAAATTACATCTTACAAACTATACATCTCATTATCTTACTATCAAATGATAATTTTGAGTTACTTACAAAAAAATCTTGTAATCTTACCAGAGCCTATTTCACACGGGGGCATATCAGTAGCACAGAACAGTTTGAAATGGCAGTATAATTTAAATATAGGATTATAGGATAGTCGGGACAGTCCAAGTGAGTGATGGAATGAAATAGGCTTAAGTAAAGCTGTACCTTACCTTTCTACCCACCTAACTAAGTAGTAAAGGTTGAATTCTTTAATTGATCTTATCTCAGTTCTAGTTTGTGGCACTTTTAGCTAAGTTTTTTAAAGTATATAGCAATAATATAAATAATATAGTAGTATAAGTAAAAATTGTCTTATATTATATTATATTACAAATTTGCTGTGCCCTTGCCGGGCGTCACATGTAAACCTATCCTTAACTGTTGTGACTTGCAATAAACTGTTTTGAATTTGATGAAATATAAAAAAAGAGTTACATACGTTGTCTACAATACGAAATTACGTGTTTAAAAATGGCCACCAAATCTGACGACGCGAAACTGAAAGTTGGTGCAATAGACTCAATTTTAGTGTGCCAGTTTTGGAGCGATTATATACAAAAAAAAGTTTATTAGAAAGGAAACCTTAACCTATCTACCTCCTTTTTTATATTGGTATATTGTATGTTATGTTATACTTTTTCCAGTGACATGCAGCTCCCGCGCAACGATCACAAGCAGGTGGTCAATAAGATCTGCACACACATCATGGATTGCCCGCCGGACACGTTGCCTGCTCTGGTCCACCAGTCGATCAAGTAAGTGGGTGAATTAACTTAACTGTCACTGCCATGGTTCCGTCTACTGGGTCACTTATGGAAACTGCGATAAAAAAGTAGAGTTTTCTTGTCATTGTCACGTCAACCCCTTTATTTGCTAGTGACTCTACGAGTGGAGTGGTGTCCACTTGCGGCCACTATAGCAGCACCACCAGTCTTCTTTATTATTAGTTTAAGTTGGTTATTATTAAGTTTCTTTATTGTGTTTCCTAATTAAGAACGAAATTGTGATGTTTTGTTATTTTGGCTGGCAATAAATTCATTTATATTCTTCTATTCTATTCTATAGTTGTAGAAATCGCAAGACCGCCTATTTAAGGCGCCGTAGGTTCATGGTCTTCTCTCCCTCTCATTGGGCATAAGCGTGAGCGAGATGGAAGTGCGTACTCGAAAGCGCGGATATCATGTTTTTTAATTTTATTTTTCTTGCCGTTCAAATAAATAAAAATGTAATCACTGATTTCTGTCAAACATGATATTGCCTATTTTTAGAAGCCATTTTAATATTTTTAGCTTTCGTGCATAATTTGTTACGAATGTTTTAAGTGTATTTTAGACCCTTTTAGACCAATGTTCGTGATTTTTTTCTGTCGAGCGAAAATTGCATAATCATGTTTCGAATGACTGATCTCCCTACAGAAAAGCCTCAAGAACACTAATCGTATTTTTTTAAAACCATATTATTATAAACAGACGCATTATATTGTTTCATAAACTCTGTTCGCTTAATTTCGCTGAACCTAAGGCGCCTTAAAAAACGGAATCTCACAAAAATTCACGAGAATCGGTTGAGAAATGCGACTTGCAGAGAACAGCCGGACATCCGCCGGACCTGTCCAAACGACAAAAATGATGTTTTTGTCTCAAACGGAAAAGTTCGTTCTCTCCGCTCGCTCGTGAAAACCTAAGTTAGAAGTCCACTCAATGTCCTATAGTTCCTCAACATAGTTGTTACTTGTTATGTTCACAGGCTATGCAAGACACAGGACTTCGACGTAGTACTATCACATTTGGGGCACTACTTCAGTGCCCAGTTGTACAGCAAGTTGGCCCCGCCCACACCGGACTCAGAGGCCACAACTATGGACATTGATGACATTGGTAAGTGATTTGCATATCCATACATACAGTTTTTAACGGCAACGACTTATAAGTAGGAGGCACAAACTGTCACATATATTGTACCATCGCCAGCACAGTTAACTGACCATCCGTGCACTTTATGTGCAATGTAATAAGGCTCTTTTTGTATAGTCAACAGCTGAAGTAGATGATCATTAATCAGAGCCCGGATTTTTCACGGCAAAACAAAACACTATCGTAATCTAGCCAGTGGTAGAAACACTATTTTATCGATATCGATAATTGTGTAGTAGAAGGAAAAACGTCACCAAATAAAATAAATATTTAATAAAAAAAATACGTGAAGTTTGTATTATAGGCTAATTAAGGGTGATTCTCTATCCACGTTTTGATCCGATCTTGCACATTAATCATTTTTATTTTTATTTTTATTAATATTTAATATTAAGGTATTATACGTATATCAAACACGTCGGTTTCAAAGCGTTATAAGAAATAAATAATATCTAGACGCAATTTATGTTTTATACGTAATGAAATGATATTTAAAGTCTTATGGAGTAATAAGTGTCTATTATTGACTGTATTGTCTATTATTTTCAATGATGTGGTATAGTCATTATCGCGACTTTTAAGTTGGCTCAAATACCTTATGGCATTTTCGGAAGAAAAATACACTTCTAGTTTTTTATTAATGAATATAAAAAGGTTGTTTTGCACACTGTAAATTGTCGATAATGTAAAAATATATCAGCCTATTATTTCTATACCTATATTCGATATCGATAAAATAATGTTTTATCTATCACTGGCTAGATTACGATAGTGTTTTGTTTTGCCGTGAAAAATCCGGGCTCTGATCATTATACATAGTACGGTCACTGACTTCAATTGTTGAGCCATTTAGAGCTCACTTTATACTGGACACCTCAAAGCGTATTTATTAAAAAACCAAAATTATTTGACACCTAATTGGCTACAATTTAAGCCCTTTGCTGTACCTTGTCACTCACTACTTTGACGCATACTAACTGTTGCAGTATTGTTACGTAAAGTGCGACAAAGTACCAATCTATACTTATTTGCGGTTGACTGTACACTTATGTAAGTCAGTTGCCAAAGTAATATTATGATACCATAAAGTTGGACTTATGATGGAGACAGAAGGTGGCCATAGGGACTCTTCAAATTAATCATCATCATCATCATCATGTCAGCCGAAAGACGTCCACTACCGGACATAGGCCTCCCCCAATGAATGCCACAATGCCATCAAATACATAACACAGGTTAAACCCGTCGTGTCTGGTTTAGTCTCATTAGAATGCTCTCAAAAGTTGATGGCTGTGCACAAAAGTACAGTCGACATAAGAGCTTGTACAGTCGAGCTCCAAGATTGTTAATTGTATACACTTAAAAATGTATAAATATCTTTGACGTCGACTGTACCATATTTTTGCTTGATATTCATTCGCAGCACTTACTAATACGTTTTATGGGTATGGGTATGGGTCGGTTCGTTTCGTGAGGTAGGGTACAGCGAAATGTCATCCCGCTCGAATTTGGAGCAGCCCAACTGGGGAAGTACCTCCGCCTTGCAGAAGACCACAGCCATAATAACACTACTACTCGCTCTGTAGTAGTGTTGTGTTCCTGGAGGTGAGCAAGGTCGCCATAGCTCCCGAGGATGCGTCGTGTTGAGAGCGAGGGAATTTGTTCCTTCAGCTGTCAACACGGTGAATCCTCAAACATATCTTAAAGGCCGGCAACGCACTCACAACACCTCTGGTGGTGCAGGTGTCCATGGGCGGCGGTAATCGCTTACCATCAGGTGATCCGTCTGCTCGTTTGCCTCCTATAACATAACATAAAAAAAATAAAATTATATGAAGCATTTATTTTTCCCTCCAGTACCCCACAGCCCTGCAGAGGTCAGCCGCTGCCTGTCAACCTGCATCTACCACATAGTGGAGGGCATGGAGAAACAGCAACTTTGCAAGTTGCTCCGTAACTGGCCGAAGTCACAGCTGCTCCGGGCGCCGTTTCTGCTGGACTTGGCCTTGGCATTGTGTGCAGAGAGGGACTGCAGGGCGTTGTGTTTAGATGTGAGTCCCACCTACGCTACAGTTGTACATGTCAGGCAGAAGTGAGCCGCTGCCTGTCAACCTGCATCTACCACATAGTGGAAGGTGCTCTAGTCGGAATTCGGAATTATCTATCAAGGTCTGTGTAGGTAGCACGACTCAAGTGCGACGCGACGCGAGAACATTTACCTTCCTAAGTACAGTCTCAGAGTCGCACGTGATGCGGGCCGCCAGCAAGTTGTGCTAGACGTAGAATAACGGTCTAGGTTTCGTGAACGTTTTGTTTGGCGGCTTTTTATATTTTACAGCGTCCTGTAAACTTCGTAGCGTAGCGGCTTTAACATCTCAGCGCACTGGTGCCCTACCCTAAAGGGGCCTTGTCTATATGTGCAGGTGATGAAAGCGGGCATCCTGTCCCGCGAGTGCGACGCGCAGCTGCGGCGCGCGTGCGCCGGCGCCCGCAGCGTGCTGCCGCGCGCCACGCCCGCCGCCGCTATTTTGCGGGTGCTCACCACGGAGAGGTACGCTTGTTTATTCGTGTGCTCACCACGGAGAGGTACGCTTGTTTATTCGTGTGCTCACCACGGAGAGGTACGCTTGTTTATTCGTGTGCTCACCACGGAGAGGTACGCTTGTTTATTCGTGTGCTCACCACGGAGAGGTACGCTTGTTTATTCGTGTGCTCACCACGGAGAGTTACGCTTGTTTATTCATGTGCTCACCACGGAGAGGTACGCTTGTTTATTTGTGAGCTCACCACGGAGAGGTACGCTTGTTTATTCGTGTGCTCACCACGGAGAGGTACGCTTGTTTATTCGTGAGCTCACCACGGAGAGGTACGCTTGTTTATTCATGTGCTCACCAAGGAGAGGTACGCATGTTTATTCATGTGCTCACCACGGAGAGTTACGCTTGTTTATTCATGTGGTTACCACGGAGAGGTACGCATGTTTATTCATGTGCTCACCAAGGAGAGGTACGCATGTTTATTCATGTGCTCACCACGGAGAGGTACGCATGTTTATTCATGTGGTCACCACGGAGAGGTACGCTTGTCTATTTGTGAGCTCACCACGGAGAGTTACGCTTGTTTATTCATGTGCTCACCACGGAGAGTTACGCTTGTTTATTCATATGCTCACCACGGAGAATTACGCTTGTTTATTCATGAGAAGAACCCCTGGCGAGCTTTTGCTTTTGCTGCTGGTTCGCCGAGGAGCCCGTGCCAATGGGCTGAACCGCTGCAGCAGTCTTACTCGCGTATTCGCTGTGCATGCTTCATGAACATATATACTTTTTATCTAGGATGAATGACCTTTATTCCCATGTCTACAGATTTCCAAATCTACGGATTCATCTGTAGAATTACGAATAGCATACTTTTCGGGTATGTACCTATAAAAAAATCCCTTGCCCAATAGCCATCACATTTCCAGCGCCAGCCACCGCCAGCTCACGGTCCTCGGCCTGATCCACCTGGCGTTCACGCTGCTGGCGGTGTGGGCGGGCAAGCCGGGCGCGGCGGCCTGCTGGGCGCTCGGCAAGCTGGTGCTGGCGCGGCTCAGCAAGGCGCAGCCCGAGGCCGCGCCGCACATACTCGCACAGCTCGCCGACCGTCTGCACACTGACAACCCGCTCAGGCAGTACGCAGGTACGAACACCAAAATATCATTATTACTCAAAATTGGAACACTGCACGCTAGCAGCCTTAGGCCGCAACGTACTCTCGATTTTTCTCGCACTATACCTCTTGTTCTATGTGTTCTAATAATAAAGAGACGGATAGTGCGAGAAAAATCGAGAGAGTTCGCGCGCCGTCGCGTGATAGCCGTGCTGGACATTCCTTTCCCTCACAATCTTTATTTTGTCAGTAAAAAAAATACTCCGATCCCTAGGTTCAGAGACCAGGCGTCCATAACGCACCAAGAGACTCAATAGGTGGGCGAGAGGCGGGCCAAGAGTGACGAAGACTCCGGCTACTCCGTCGAAAAGTACTAGGCGACTACGACCCGCATAGAGATTGCTTTCCTGTATCACGTCAAACGATTTTTTGTTTATTGCATACTAGCTTTTGCCCGCGGCTTCGCCCGCGTAGTAAGAGTAATTTTCCAATAATTGTTGAATTGCTACGCCGCCTACTAACCTACTACTACTAACTTCCCCTATGAATAACCCTTCGTCATAACCCATTATGGTAAATTAATTTTTATTTACTATTATTTTTATGCCCGTGTGGTGTCGGGTTAGAATTTCACCACCCCCTTTCTTCCCGCGTGTGTCGTAAAAGTCGATTAAGAGAGCAGGGTTGAAGTGTGTTGTGGGTGATGGGCTAACAACCTAAGCAAAATCACATTTTGTCGATCTTTTCAATCATGATTAATGAGAATCTGTCCTCTGGAATAAAAGCTACTTTATGTTCATGATAATGTTGAAATACCAAAATATCTCCACGAATGTCAAATCAAATTTGTGGCCTGGACATTGCTATAGGCTTTTTTCCTAAGATTTTTTTTCCATGCTTTTCGAACCAGTATTTATCATAAATACCCAAAAATTTGTTTTAATTTAACGGCGGCCGAAATGCTTAACTTATAAAAAGTAAGCAGATCTTCGTGCAGCACCTTGAATGTACTTAGTACGGATGCAGGCAGTTTCCCAATAACTCCTACCCTCCCGTCCCGCCGCGCCGCCCGCACTCGCCTAGGTACCGATTGCTGACGATCGAGATGGCACAAAATACAAACTTTAAAACCTATAACCCTATATAACGCGGGTCTCGTTCCATACCTCAAAAGCAAAAATAGAACCCTTATTTATAGGATCACGTGTGGCTGTCTGTCAGTCCGTCTGTTACAACCGATTTGCTACGAAAAAAACTGGACCGATTGAATTGCAATTTGGCACATATATTTTCATGAATTTTCATGTCTACAACATCACATTTCAAAATCTATGCGATTTTCGTTATTTACGTCCCAAAAACCGTAATAACAACGCCCATATTGATATTTAGACGCCACGTTGGAATGTAAAATCATTGTTGTTTTCCTAATCAGCGACCCGATAAACCATAGAAACAATAGATGCCGATGTTGATTTTCAGATTATGTCACCACATGTTTCCTTTTAGGGGTTGAATTCTCAAAAAACCGGAAACACTTGTTTACTCATTTATCGTTAGGAATTATCCTGTGAATTCTCGAATAAAATTGTCTAACTAATCTTTTTTCTCCATACAAACTTTGGACCTCCTTTTTAACCCCTTTAGGTGTAATTATTTCAAAAACGCTGAAAGCACTTTATTTGTAAATTAATAAGTTTAGTAATCTGTCCACAAAGTTTTAAGTACGTAGTAGCTAAAAATAAGTTTCCCTTATACAAAATTTGGACCCTCATTTAACCCTCTTAGCGGTGGAATTTTATAAAACACTGAAATTACTTTTTTTGTATCCTAATAAGTTATCTTCCTTCAAAGTCTCAAGTCTCTAGTTCAATAAATAATGTTTCCCCTCCACAAACATTGCATCCCTATTTAACCCCCTTAGGGGAAGAATTATATAAAACGCTGAAATTACTTTTTTGTATCTTAATAATGATATTCCTACAAAGTTTCAAGTCTCTAGTACAAAAAAATATGTTTCTCCCATACAAACTTTGCCCCCCTACTTAACCCCCTTAGGGATAGAATTTCCAAAAATCCCGTCTTATCCCTTGCCTACGTCATAAAATGAAGTTCTGGTGTAAATTTCAAGTTTCTAGACCCAGTTGTTTTGAATACAAATTTTGCACCCCTATTTAACCCCCATATTGGTAGAATTTTATAAAACGCTGAAAGTGCTGTTTTTGTATCCTAATAAGTAAAATTCCTACAAAGTTTTAAGTCTCTAGTTCAATAAATAATGTTCCCCATACAAACTTTGGACCCCCATTTCACCCTCTTAGGGATAGCATTTCCAATAATCCTGTTCTATCCCCTGCCTACGTCATAAAAAGAAGTTCAGTTTCAATTCTCTAGTTCAATAAATAATGTTTACCCCATACAAACATTGCACCCCTATTTGACCCCCTTAGAGGTGGAATTTTCTAAAACGCTGAAAGAGCTTTTTTTGTATCTTAATAAGTAATATCCCTACAAAGTTTCAAGTCTCTAGTACAAAAAATAATAATTCATCCATACAAACTTTGCACCCCTATTTAATACCCTTAGGGATAGAATTTCCAAAAATCCCGTCTTATCCCTTCCCTACGTTATAAAAGGAAGGTCTGGTGTAAATTTCAAGTTTGTAGTCCCAGTAGTTTTGAATACAAACTTTGCACCCCTATTTAACCTCCTTAGGGGTGGAATTTTGTAAAACGCTAAAAGTGCTTTCTTTGTATCTTAATAAGTAATCTTCCTACAAAGTTTTAAGTCTCTAGTTCAAAAAATAATGTTCCCCCATACAAACATTGGACCCACATTTCACCCCCTTAGGGATAGCATTTCCAATAATCCTGTTCTATCCCCTGCCTACGTCATAAAAAGAAGTTCAGTTTCAATTCTCTAGTTCAATAAATAATGTTTACCCCATACAAATATTGCACCTCTATTTGACCCTCTTAGGGGTGGAATTTTCTAAAACGCTGAAAGAACGTTTTTTGTATCTTAATAAGTAATATCCCTTCAAAGTTTCAAGTCTCTAGTACAAAAAATAATCTTTCACCCATACAAACTTTGCACCCCTATTTAACACCCTTAGGGATAGATTTTCAAAAAATCCCGTCTTATCCCTTGCCTACGTCATAAAAGGAAGGTCTGGTGTAAATTTCAAGTTTGTAGTCCCAGTAGTTTTGAATACAAATTTTGCACCCCTATTTAACTCTCTTAGGGGTGGAATTTTGTAAAACGCTAAAAGTGCTTTTTTGTATCTTAATAAGTTATCTTCCTACAAAGTTTTAAGTCTCTAGTTCAAAAAATAATGCTTCCCCCATACAAATTTTGCACCCCTATTTAACACCCTTAGGGATAGAATTTCCAAAAATCCCGTCCTATCCCTTGCCTACGTCATAAAAGGAAGGTCTGGTGTAAATTTCAAGTTTGTAGTCCCAGTAGTTTTGAATACAAACTTTGCACCCCTATTTAACCCCCTTAGGGGTGGAATTTTGTAAAACGCTGAAAGAGCTTTTTTTGTATCCTAATAAGTAATCTTCCTGCAAAGTTTCAAGTCTCTAGTTCAAAAAATAATGCTTCCCCCATACAAACTTTGGACCCCCGTTTTACCCCCTTAGGGGGTGAGTTTTGAAAAATCCTTTCTTAGTGCTCCCCTACACCTTATAAGGAACCTACGTGCCAAATTTGAAATCTCTAGACCCAGCGGTTTGGGCTGTGCGTTGATATGTGAGTCAGTCAGTCAGTCAGTCAGTTTCTTCTTTTATATACTTAGATGTATATCGACAAAATGTAATCCTGACCCACCATGGAACCTTGTTACAATTAACTGACATATTATAGTACATTGTTTAACGAGGGGCGTAAGTGGAATATTGCCAACAAGAGTCTATCAGAAGCCCGACGCCGAAGGCGGAGGGCTTTTGATGACTCGAGTTTGCAATATTCTTACGCCCCCGTGTTATACACAATGTTTTTCATCACATTTGCGAGGAAACAAATACATTTTAGAAGAAATTAATGCAATTCGTAATAAAAACTGCAACATGTCAGTCGTCCATTTTGTTGAATTTGACGTGAGGCGCGTATGGCAAAGACCCTTCGGTATACAGCCACGATTTAAAAACACTTAAAACGTTTTACATAGACACTTAACTACATATTTAACATTAAATTTCAGTCAAATTTAATATAAATGTATGTTTTATACATATTAAAAGTTGGTTGTAGCAAACTTTTGAAGATATGAAATACACCTTGGCTGACTGGAAACATCCTCAGTGCGAAGTGAAGTACGAATGGGTTCTATATTTTAAAACTAAACTTAACATCCCGTGGGAGGTAAAACGGCTATAACTGCTCTGTACGCACGCAAGTAAAAACGCCGTTGACGAGCAAGTGTGATGAAAACGTCATATGATCGTACATATGTTCGTTAATTGTAACAAGGTTCTATAGTGGGTCATGATTCAGTTGGTTCGATAGTACACGGTCAAAATTATAGATACACTTCACGTAAGCAGGACAGTACGACACCGTTCTCCTCTCGCTCACTCTATATATTCTTCGTCGTTTGTCAGTAAAATACTCCGGTAGCTTTAGAGGTACTTACCAGGCGTCCATAACTCACCAAGATACTTAATTGGTGGCAGGCTGTAAGCCTGGCCAAGTGAGTAGAAGACTTCGGATGCTCCGTCTAAAAGTACTAGGCTACCATAACTCGCATAGAGTGTAACGCGTGAGGCGTTGTTCTTTTGTCTAGAGTATTTTGTTCTAGTCTGAGAGTATTCGGCTGCTTGCTCCGAAAGTACCAGGTGCCCATGACTCTCATAGATGTTCACTTTAAATAGTAAAGTTTTCTTTTAAGGAGGCTGGGGCTTGGTGATCTAGCCAGACTCTCCACACCCAATGATGTCGTTGTTCGTTCTGCTTGTGTGACTTTGCTGAGCTTATTGTAAGGAGTACACAGAAGAGACTTTGGCCCTAGAATGTTCTAGATTCAAGGCCTAGTCAAACTAGTTTTCACACACACTACTATCCGTAAAATTACAGTTATCGAATTATATCCAGCACAAACTATAGTGAAACGGCCGCGACATACTCTCGATTTTTCTCCCACTATCCGTCTCTTTCTTATAAGAACACTTAGAACAAGAGGTACAAGAAAAATCGTGGGAGTTGCGGTTAAGTTGCGGCCGTCTCATGATAGACGCGCAAATTTGCTAAGCTATAATTTGATTGGTCTATCTTCGTTGTTTGACAGTAAATTACTCCAATCATTAGCTTTAGAGGTACCCGGCGTCCATAACACGCCAAGATCTTAATAGGTGGCAGGTAATGCGGGCAGACAGTGTGAATAGTGTGATTAGAAGACTTCGGCTGCTTCGTCTAAAAGTACTAGGCGACCATAACTCCCATACAGATTATTCCCCTGTAACGCGTGAGTTTTTCTTTGGTTTATTGCGTACTTGCTCCGAGAGTACCAGGCGACCATGACTCGCATAGAGGTAACTCTAGAGTTGGTGGGCTTGGTGATTTTGCGCGACTCTCCACACCTACTCATGTCGGTGTTTGTTCTGCTTGTGTGACCATGCTGAACTTATTTTCAGGAGTGTAGAGAAGCCTTTGGCCCTACTATGTTCTAGAGTCAAGGCCTAATCAAACTAGCTTTCACACTACTATCCGTGTGGGCCGTCAAGCCGGGCGCGGCGGCGTGCAGGGACCGATTTTTGCATTCGAGCGCTCGAAAATTAAATAAAAGTAAATACTATTGCAGTGTCAAAAATAGTAGGCACTTAGTTTCTACCGATAGAATTGAATACGAGTGGTCAATACCAGTCGTTTTTCAATTTACAATCGCTACTTCAAAATAGTATTTCATCATTCTTCCCGCACCTATGCAGCTAAACGCTTAATAATCCACATTGTATGAAAGTTGATTTACTCCGATCACTAGCATTAGGCCACTTTCTTCACTTGTCGGGAGGGAATGTGCAATTACCACTTTACTTTTCCAATTTCTGTGGTAACCTCTTCGATAAAAAAGTTGTACCAATCAGACATACTTTGATTTCGAATCCGCAACCAAGATTAGCGTAGTATTTATTTCATATATTAGCTAAAATGCCGGCATATATCGTTTGAAAGAAAGGGGCACAAGGCATATCACAACGTAACTCATAAAACTTATTTTGAATTGAATTGAATTGAATTGAATAATAATTTATTACCAAAAAACAAAGTACAGACATAAACAAAAGTGACAATACACAATAAAAATATGCTAAAAAGAATAAAAAGTACAATTGTTTTGGGGCAATAGGTCCCAGACTCAGCATGTGCTGAACAACAAGAGTACAGCGCTGGTTTTCAGCCTGGGCCTTATTAGGGGCTCGTTCGGTAGCAGAACCTAAGCTATTTTATGAACAATTAAGGGGCTTGTCTCTCCCTTGTGTATCCCTCTATATTATTTATCACTAGCTTCCGCCCGCGACTTCGACTGCGTGGACCCGGAATAAACGGGGATAAATATCCTATATTTTAATCCTGGCTATAAACCATCTTCGTGCAAAATTTCGTCCAAATCGGTTGAGCCGCTTAAGCGGGATTGAGTAATAAACATTCAAACTTCCGTATTTATAATATTAGTAGGATCTATCATAATACTGCAGAATCAGCTAACTTGACCTTCGGTGTGCGTGGGATCAGCACGGCTATCACGCTACGGCCGCGACATACTCTAGATTTTTCTCGCACTATACCTCTTGTTCTAAGTGTTCTAATAAGAGAGAGAATATTGCGAGAAAAATCGAGAGAGATCGCGCGCCGTCGCATGATAGCCGTGCTGCTCAATTTAACCCTAAGAAAATTGATAAATTTAACTTGCAAGATTTATACTGGAGAATCCTTTTCAGATTGCCTCTTCGTTCTCTGCAAATTGACACCGCTCTCTATAGAGCGTTGCTCGCAACTGAGCGCGATTCTAGAGAACTGCAAGCCGTCTGCGAACTTCAAGAGCGCAGCTCTTGTGTTGGAAGCCGTACATCCGCTCATCAACTTCAGTGTACGGACCAGGGACTGCCTGTTTATGGTGTGCAGGAAGGGAATCAACTCTAGGTATGTCTTCCTAAAACAGTTCATCTTTTTTTCTATGTCACGGTATTTTCAGATATTGATTCTTATTGCAGATAGAAGCTGTTTACTTAGTCCTCGACAGGCTTCTTATTTACTTGACAAAGCCAAATATGACCTTTTTTTTCAAGCGTATATCGACTAGGTAGCCGACTCATTGAAGATAACGTTGACTACGATGAGGCACATTTTGCCTTGTCACAAGGCAATGAGGTACAAAAGCGTACCTAAAGATATCTTAGGGATCGTCCTAATACAACGCGACTACGCGATTATCGCTAGTTCGCGATCGCTTAGTGGCAGTGGGCGGGGCACATAGCACGTAGAAACGATGGCCGTTGGGGCGGAAAGGTTCTCGAGTGGCGACCACGTACCGGAAGGCGCGGCGTGGGTAGGCCCCCGACAAGGTGGACTGATGACCTGGTAAAGGTTGCGGGAGCCCGCTGGATGCGGGTGGCGCAGGGCCGGTCACTTTGGCACTCTTTGGGGGAGGCCTCGTCAGACGTGTTTCGGCTGATGTGATGATGAAGATGATGAGGTGTCCTAATTGACAATCGCGCGAACTTGCGGTGTCAATTAGGACACCTATTCGAGGGCAATATGTTTGATCGCGCGTTCGCGTGCGATAATCGCTTAGTCGCGTTCTATTAGAACGATCCCATAGAGGTCGATCGTACATTGGAGCGGAACGGAGCAAATAAAATTCGTCCAATCGCATTTCGATATGCCTAGTCGAGATCGAAATCGAGATTTTAATGGTAGATTCTTTCCACTCTCCGCCATCTGCCTCATCGTCAACGCCAACCGAGACGTCAATATGTATGGTTTGATATTTATTTTTGTATTTATTTTTTTATATATTCCCAGAGACTCGGCGCACCGGTGCCTGGCGCTGTCCGGGTTCCTGGCGGTGCTGCGGCACGTGCGCGTGTCCGGCGCGCTCGGCAGCAGCCAGAGCGCGGCCAGCGAGGACAGCCACGCCTCCTACCTCACGCAGCTCACCATCGTGCACTCCACGCAGCAGGGAGCACCGTATGTCACCATGTTTTTTTTTTTTTTTTTAAAATCAGTGTTCTAATAAGAGAGAGACGGATAGTGCGAGAAAAATCGCGCGCCGCGCTGATCTTCAGAATCTGACAGATTATTCGACGGTACTTTTTGATGTGTTTCAACGGCCAAAAAAATGAAATTAAAAAACATGATATCCACACTTCCGAACACGCACGTATCCATCTCGGTCACGCTTATGCTCAGTGAGAGGGAGAGAAGACCGTGAACCGACAGCGCCTTAAATGTTTGTGTGTGTCAGGGTGGCGTCTAGCGTGCGCAACGAGTCCGTGTGCCTGGAGGTGGTGGCGGTGCTGCGCCGGTGCCTGGCGCAGGACTCCGCCGTCAAACATCTGCTCTACACAAGTCAGTATACCATACCAGTCCGGAGACTCCGGAGACCCACTCCCAACAACTAGGCTAAAAATTCTATTGCTTTTTGATGAACCTTTGTGACTCTTCTTTATAAGTTTCTGTCAAAAATTTCATTTTTGGTACAAGCTTTTATCGCCGACTGCACTTTTTTGTATACCATCATCAACTGCTCATTGAGACGACTCTAACGAGCCCAAACTCAACGGGGTTACGTCGGTTAAGTACTGAATTCCCATGGCCACCTTCTGTCTCCATCATCAGATCAGCTCGATGGTACTATAATATTGAATTGTCATCCAAACTATACTTATACAAAATTTTCAGCTCAATCGGTCACCGGGAAGTGGGTCAAATTTAACTTGCAAGATTTGATTACAGACAGACAGACAACTGGACAGGTGAAACTAAATATCCTGACATCACTCATCATCCTCCTAGCGTTGTTCCCGGTAATGCCCCTAAAGGAGCCCGGGGTCCGCTTTGAAACCTAATCCCAAGATTTGGCATAGGCACTAGTTTTTACGAAAGTGACCTTTGACTTTCACTTTGACGGGGAAACTAGACCTTATTGGGATTAGACCGGTTTCCTCACGTTGACATCACTACTTAGTATAAAACGAAGTCGCTTCCCGCATTTATTTATTTTTTAATTTAATGTTATAGCACTATTGTATTACGGTTACCTGTAAGGATAGTTGCTGTATTTAATAAAAATAAATAAGTAAATGTATGTCTGCTTAGATTTTGAAAACTACGTAACGGATTTCAATGCGTTTTTTTAATAGATAGGGTGATTCAAGAGGAAGGTTTATAAATATGTATGATGTAGTACCCGTGCGAAGCCGCGGGACGCTAGTTTGACACATAAAGAAAACGAATATTGCTTGACATGTTTAGAACCGATATGAAGTTCTTAATAATGAGCGCTCGCTATGCGTAATCGGTTCTACGTTAGAGTCAAGTGACCCGTTTTCATTTTATTTTGAGTTGTTTCAAACTCACGAGAGTTCTCTATATACAATAGGCATGATGACACATTTTGAAAAACTGTTCTATAATGTTTAGAAGCATTTATTATGTACAACGAATAAGATTTTTCAGGAGACTATAACAGTTAAGTGGGAAAAAAATGCATTTTAGATTTAAATTTCAAATTGGCGCTAACACGCTTGTCAGTGTCATGGCGTCCCGAGTGACGTCACGTTTGTATAAACAGAACGCAAACCTTTTTGCTACCTAGATGCTCCAAGTCTTACGCGGCCGTGCGAGCGAGAAAGCGGAGACAATGACATATGAAGACCTGTCAGATAACATGGTTTTATCCCTGTCTTACTATTCGTTTAGTACGTAAGTTTTCTCTGTAATCTGTGGTAATGGCCGTTATGGGTATTTGTTTATACAAGTGTGACGTCATGCGCTTTGATTGGTGTTTAACATATCATGGCGGGCGTCCGTATTTTTCGGTTTAATTTTATCAAAATAAACAATAATCTCTTACTTAATAAAAAAATATGAGCATTTTTCGAATTCTATGATTAAAGTTTCACTAAGAAAATACCATATTTTAGTGATTTTCAATTACTGTCATCATGCCTATTATGACGTGTCAACTTTTCGAATTGTACTTGTTTGGTAGGAATTATTACATCCTGAAATAACTGGCAGCTCCTTGGAACGGTCCTATTTAATTTTTCAATAGTTATTTACGATACAAGTGCCGAAAATAGGAAATTTTAAATCGACACGAGTTGCGAATTACCTATTCGCGTACGTACAACGTTTTACTTTACATATGGCTCTTTAAAGTTTCGACATATGCACGGAAAGTGCCTTTTTCCTCACTAGTGCGGGAAAGTAGCACCATATGTACTATAATAGTAATTTATGCTTTTCTCCAGGACTGTACGAGTGTGTGAAAGACAAGCCGGCTTTACACGAGTGTGTCTTGGAGTTTCTGAACGAGCACCTCTCCAAGTACATAGAGGATGACCAGGTGCTGTGGGACAAATGCGTGCAGGTCTCCGGGGCCACTGCTGTGCTGGTGGTGAGTATAAGGCAGTGACATGGTGGTATAGGTGTCAGTGGCACTATGAGAGTTGCGCACGCGCAGACAGCGTCATGTGGCATTTTTTTATACAACGACGGTGGCAAACAAGCGTACGGCCCTGATGGTAAGCGGTCACCGCAGAATGTAGACGCATGCAGCTCCAAAGGAGTAACATAGACGTTGCCGACCCTTGATATGTTTGAGGATTCGCCGTGACAGCCTGAAGGAACAAGTTCCCTCGCTCTCAACACGCATCCTCGGGAGCTCTGCCGACCTTGCTCACCTCCAGGAACACAACATTAATACAGAATAAGGTTGTTGGTGACTATTCAATCCACAGGGACTACACCTTCTCATAATTTTGTTAGTTTGTATGTTATTGATAGCGTAGCTGAGCTTCTTCTTAAATTACTCGTTTTTTTTACTTTGTTGCTATATAGGCATTTTTTATAAGAAAAATACAAATAGGTAAACTTATTTTTTTTATTCTCAGTTTATTATCTAAATTCATCTACATAATGTCTAGGATTTTGGCATTGATTATTATTTTTGTACCAATAGCAATAACTACAGCTGCCGATGTCAAATCACCTATTTTCTACAATCAATCATGTATCAAAATCAGTGACGACGAGGCTAACTTGTTAAGTTTCTATCAAAATAGGCCTCATTAATTGAAATTGTATTTTATAGTTTTTGTTCTTTAGGAACCCATATCCAATCTCCTCTACGTAACCGCGCAATTCCTCCAAGAGACCGAAGAAGATCTAGAAGATATCCTGGCAAGTCAGGCGGCAGACGGCAGCGCAGTGCTGCGCAGCAAGTTAGCATTGGACCTGGCGAACATATGTGACAACGAGAGATTGGGGCTGATTAACATGGTGAGATTATTTTATAGGTTATATTAGACGTGCATATGGGAAGGTCCGTGATCGCGGTGTTGTCCACGATAATCCCCTAGCCTGGGAAAAAAACGGTTAGGTTGTTACAGTGTTCGAGATTTGGAACTGGTCTTTTGACACATCGCGACACCCATGTAACGTAAATTGGCACTGCTCATCGAAATAATAAAAAAAGTTTCAATAGCTTCCGAGTTACAAAACAAAGTTCAATCTCCATGCACGCTCTTTTTAGCACTTATAAAATTATTGTCATATTATTTTACGGCTTATTTGTATAGAAATTAGCATTGAAAACTCGGTATGCAAACCATTACGAACTACGACTTTTTATTTTTAAATTTAGTGATATACTGCTTTAATCGTTTGGAGTCTGTCAATTTAGAAATAAATCGATATGAATCAAATAATTGTGAATAGGAAAATAACAATGTATTATTTAATTACTGTTACGATAATACGAAATAAAATCACATCGATCGAAACCGACATATTTGATTGTGCAAAATGTTGCCTTTGAAAATATGGCATTGATTTCTGCACGGTGCGCGAGCTCTCTCAATTTTTCTCATACTATCAGTCTCTCTCTTTACTTACAGGTCACTTGTGTTAGCAGACGATAGTGTATAGGCTCTCTATTTGATTTCCTAAAAATAATTATTACACAGTAATCAATCGATACCTTTTATTAGCCATCATCAATCGTAATCGGATATTATGACAATCAATTTACTCTAGCCACATCACTCTTTACATCATATTGGAACTGTCCAAAGACCAGTCCCAAATCTCGTACACTGTAGGTGAACTGCGACCCTACAGCGCGCGAGCCGAGCGAACGAAGTGAGCGTGACGCGGGAGCGTCCGGCGAAGCGCCATAACCGAACATTATCATTTTTTCCCAGTTGAATATAAAATGATTGCCGCTAGCTTTTCCTGGGTGATCGGGGTCGATTAACGTCAATAACGTGGTGATCGCAGATAATCTGAATAAGGATGACTGATAGCGACTGATGCGTGTGAATACACATGCATAGCCTATATCGTGGGCTATCCAGCCGGGCAATTGACAGGGTGGCGAGCGAGTTGTGCTGTCAAAAAGAACACAAATGATGCCTCACGATGCTAAACGAGAAAATCTACCATTTCTTTTTAAATACACGGTGCGAATTAGACGAAAGCGGCTCAGTCGCACGACTTGGCAGCAACTTGTGATGGCACCTCAGGGATAAAAATACCTAACATTCCCAATCTGTCAACTACACTGAAAGTCTGACACAAATGACACAGTCAGGTGAAGTTTCTAGGAGCACATATGCTACAATTTCAAAATGTGGGCATGGAGAAGGATGGAAGGTATTAGTTGGACAGATAGAAGTACAAACGAAGAGGTTCTCCATGTTAGGGCACCTGATACGACATGAAAACCACATAAAAACTATTATTGAAGAAAAGATAGAAGGAAGGAAAGGCAGGGAAAGACCACGACGTGCGTTTATAGACCAAGCTAAATGCATTGTCGTATCAAGAGCTCGAAACAGTGGCAGAGAGACAAACAGAGTGGCGATTACTCCACCGACAAGAGCCCGGCTCTTTAGTTTATGATGATGATGATACTAGAGAACTTGGACACCAACTGAATGATCACTTCATTAAAGCATTAATTCCCTATTCATTTTCAGGAGGAGCCAGGGCTCACGGACCTGACCCCGGAGTCCAAAGCGAAGGTCCTCAAGGTGCAGCAGATTCTGTCATCGTTCGAGGCGCTCTTCGCCTATCAAATCATGAAGTGGGACCGGAGCAGTTCAAGAATGGCTACCACAGTCCTCAACTTGTTCAAGGGGTACACACAGCTATTGGAGAATACTAAGGTAACTAGAATTACAGGGTACTTGCATAGCTCGACTTACATATCCATATCCATACAAATATTATAAATGCGAAAGTGTATGTGTTTGTTTGTTTGTCCGTCTTTCACGGCAAAACGGAGCGACGAATTGACTTGATTTTTTTAGTGGAGATAGTTGAAGGGATGGAGAGTGACATAGGATAGTTATTATCCCCGAAATCATCCCCTAAGGGGGTGAAATGGGGGGTAAAAGTTTGTATGGAGCTGCGATATAAACGAGTTCCACGCGAACGGAGTCGCGGGCAAGTGTAAAAATATGGGTGCATGCAACTTACCCATAAATAACAAATAACAAATAATTTATTGATTTTGATGAAAGTTTGTAGGCAATTGGGTTTTTACAAGCTTTTATTTAACTTGCTCTGTTAGCATGGGACAAATCTTGCGAGTTAAATTTAACGCACTTCCCGGTGACCGATTGAGCTGAAATTTTGGGTATAAGTATAGTTTGGATGACAATTCAACATTATGGTACCATCGAGCTGATCTGATGATGGAGACAGAAGGTGGCCATGGGAATTCAGTACTTAATCGACGTAAACCCGTTGAGTTTGGGTTCGATAGAATCGTCTTAATGAGTAATTGATGATGGTATACAGAAAAGTACAGTCGGCAATAAAAGTTGTACCAAAAATGATTTTTTTGACAGAATCTTATTTTTTACCTGCCTTTAAAATAGTATAGTTTAGATGATTTTATGTTTAGATGTTGGTTACTCAATCACACTTAACACGTTCGCAACTAAGAACCCGCCTAGCGGGCACTCGTAATGTCTGCTCAGATGCCGGCGGGCAGTAGTATGAACTTACACGCCTAGCGAATTCGGTCGGTTTCTGGTGACTGTTTGCATTTTTAGTCCGGCTGCGAAAGTGTCAAACGGCTCAACCGATTCGGATGAAATTTTGCACGATGATAGTTTATAGTCTGGATTAATATACATATAGGATAGTTTCTATCCCCGGTCCACACAGACGAAGTCGCGGGCGGAAGCTAGTAGATTATACAGGGTGACATTTTAATCGGTGTCCAAATTTTTTGTAGGCATTTGGTATCACTAATAGACTCCATTATTGAAAAAAGAAACTGGTAGGTATTTTTAAAATTATGATTTGTCTATCCCAAAAGAATTATCCGTACTGCATGGTTACTGGGCATTCAGTACCGCGCGGAGCGGGGCGGGGCCGAGGGAGGGGAGGCGTGCCGTGCGCAAACCTTACTACCCGCTGAGGTGCCCGCACGGTAAGGTTTTTTGGGATAACTTTAAGCAGCAATTACTAAATGTTTTTGTACTGAATGATATGAAACAAGAAAAACGTATTTTATAATTTTGCTGAAGAATCTTATACTTGAATTTGGGCACTGATGAAAATGTCACCCTGTATGTTAGAAAAGCTGCAAGGTATCACAAGTGAAGGAAATTCTCTATATTGATTTACTTTATTTTCTAGGCAACTCCGAAGTTAGGTAAAAAGGGCAGCAAATCCACCTTAAACGACACGAGAGAATCCGCCAAGTCCCAGAAGACTCAGAAATCGCAGAAGGAGAAGGAAAAGCCGCCGATCAAGATGTCCAACTTGACGAAAGATAGAGCTGCACCGTTCAAGACTCTACCTTGCGTTTGGGACCTCAAGCTTTGCCTGCGAGTTATAGAGCTGTTGTATAGGTAAGTTAAGTGTCAAGACTAATAATAATAATTATAAATCAGCCTATATACGTCCCACTGCTGGGCACAGGCCTCCTCTCATGGATGAGAGTGAACGGGCGGTAATCCCCACGCTTGCCCGGCGCGGGTTGGGGACTTCACATACACCTTTGAATTTCTTCGTGCATATATGCAGGTTTCCTCACGATGTTTTTTCTTCACCGAAAAGCTAACGGTAAATATCAAATGATATTCCGTACATAAGTTCCGAAAAACTCATTGGTACGAGCCGGGATTCGAACCCACGACCGCCGTTTGACAGCCGCATACCTGAACCACTGGGCTACCGTAGCTTAAACGTGAAGTGTCAAGACTATTGTGTTTTTTTTTTAAATAAAGTACGGCTTTTACTCCTTGCTGTTTTAGCAAGGTGGATTTGCCAATATCAGTTTAAGTTTTATATTTTTTTGACATCTACACGAGGAGAATGTTCGGTTTAATTTTGACGGCTTTTGAGGGAAGGATCAGTCCGGAAACCAGAATAGAATAGAATAGAATAGAATAGAATATATTTATTTGTTTAACATGGTAAGTACATAAAAGATCTTAAAAATAATGCATATAGCGAACCACTATGTTTTGCCGGCTGTCGTACAAATATAATATTATTGGGCCAGCGTGGGGACTACTGCCCGTTCCCTCTCATACATGAGAGGAGGCCTGTGCCCAGCAGTGGGACGTATATAGGCTGATGATGTGTGTGTGTGTGTGTGTAAGTGTATACGGGTACCGTAAATACGGAGGCTCTGTGTGAACGGGCTGTTACCTTATTTATATTTTATTGTGTTACTTTGGTATTATGTACAGTCAGCGTTACATACATTTGGCTTTGACAATAAGTCGTGTTCAGATGTTTGTGAACACCTTGGCCGCTCAGATGTATGTGATGGCGACTATACATTAGAGTGGATACCCGCTGTGACGTCATCGTAGCGGATCCGGCATATGTAAAAATACACATTAAATTGAACACGGTGCTAAGAGTATGTGGACGACACAAGCTACACTGAACATTATCAGTAATGATATTTTGATGGTGTATGATACTATTCACTAGACTGTTATTGTTCTCATTGTAAAAAAACCGGCCAAGTGCGAGTCGGACTCGCGCACGGAGGGTTCCGTATCATTATCTATAAAAACGGCAAAAAAAACACGTTTATTGATGGGAGCCTCCCTTAAATATTTATTTTATTTTGATTTTAGTATTTGTTGTTATGGCGGCAAGAGAATAACATCATCTGTGAAAATTTCAACTGTCTAGCTATCGCCGTTCTTGAGATACAGCCTGGTGACAGACAAAACAAAAAAATCACGTTTGTTGTATGGGAGCCCCCCTGAAATATTTATTTTGTTTTGTTTTTAGTATTTGTTGTTATACCGGCAACAGAAATACATCATCTGTGAAAATTTCAACTGTCTATCTTGTAACTGTCTATCGCGGTTCTTGAGATACAGCCTGGTAACAGACAGACGGACAGCGAAGTCTTAGTAATAGGGTCCCGTTTTTACCCTTTGGGTACGGAACCCTAAAAAGCATTTGTAAATGCATCTGTGCTTTGGACTTCCCACACTTGACAACTTTACTGATGCTTCTTTTCCGTAAGCGATAGACCCCCGAATCGCTAAACTTAAGTGGCAGTGGGCGGCGCACATTGCACGTAAGACCGATGGCCGGTGGGGTGGAAAGGTTCTCGAGTGCCGACCACGTACCGGAAGGCACGGCGTGGGTAGGCCCCCGACAAGGATTGATGACCTGGTAAAGGTTGCGGGAGTCCGCTGGATGCGGGTGGCGCAGGACCGGTCATTGTGGCACTCTTTGGGGGAGGGAAATTGTAATTGACAATATAAAAATTCCTCAAGTTCATGACACGCGTTTCTTAGGTTTTCAGTTCGATGCGGGTCTAAAATGGGACAAGCACATAGATTTACTCACCGGTAGGCTTGCGCAGGCATCATTCGCACTGTCACGGCTTTCCCCTGTCCTTTCGCAAGAAAATATCCGAGTGGCATACTATGCTTACATAAACTCCATCATTGTGTACGGTATTGACTTATGGGGCCTTGCTGCAGACAGGGACAGGGTGTTTGTTCTTCAAAAAAGGGCTGTTAGGATTTTGGCTGGAGTGCCTCCATTTTCTCCTACTAGAGAGCACTTCAAAAAACTAAAAATTTTAACGGTGCCGAGCCTCTACATCTTGGAAGTCGCAAAATTTATGTGGAAACACAAGGACGACTACAAAATGCGTCGTCCAGATCAACGAAAAAATGGTCGCGACATGAAACCCGTGCAAGCCCGATTGACGCGAACATCAAATTCATTGTGGGTAGTAGGTGTTAAAATTTATAACAAATTGAGCCCGGAAGTCAAAGAGGCTCCTTCTTATGAGCTGTATGTTAAAAAGCTGAAGCAGTTTTTAATGGATAATGTTTTTTACAGTGTTGACGATTTTTGTAAATATAGGAAATTAGTATAGGGACATTTTAATTAATATTATTATTCAGGTATGTTATTAATATTGTATTATTAAAATTTTAAATTGTAATTAATGTTTTGTATAATTATTGTTTTACTTCTTGTTGACTTGTGCTGTTATTAGGCATTAAATGATTTGAATTGAATTGAATTGAATTGAATAGGGCTATGTCCAACAGTGGACGTCTTTCGGCTGATATGATGATGATGATATACATTAACGTTTTTCAGGACGTCATCATCCTCCTAGCGTTATTATTCCCGGTAATGCCCCTAAAGGAGCCCGGGGTCCGCTTTGACACCTAATCCCAAGATTTGACATAGGCACTAGTTTTACGAAAGCGACTGCCATCTGACCTTCCAACCCAGAGCGAAAACTAGACCTTATTGGGATTAGATCGGTTTCCTCACGATGTTTTCTTTCACCGAAAAGGTAACGGTAAATATCAGGATCAGGACGTCATCATCAGCCTATATACGTCCCACTGCTGGGCACAGGCCTCCTCTCTCATGTATGAGAGGGAACGGGCAGTAGTCCCCACGCTGGCCCAGTGCGGATTGGGGACTTCACATACACCTTTGAATTTCTTCGCAGATGTACGCAGGTTTCCTCACGATGTTTTACCTTCACCGAAAAGCTAACGGTAAATATGAAATCATATTCCGTACATAAGTTCCGAAAAACTCATTGGTACGAGCCGGGATTCGAACCCACGACCGCCGTTTGACAGCCGCATGCCTGAACCACTGGGCTACCGTAGCTTTTAGGATCAGGACGTATTAAATTGAAATGGCAATTTCCCACAGCAATAATAACACTACTACTTGCTCTGTAGTAGTGTTGTGTTCCTGGAGGTGAGCAAGGTCGCCAGAGCTCCCGAGGATGCGTGTTGAGAGCGAGGGAACTTGTTCCTTCACCTGTCAACACGGCGAATCCTCAAACATATCAAGGGTTTTCAACGCCCATGTTACTCCTTTGGAGTTGCATGCGTCTATAGGCTGCGGTGTCCGCTTACCATCAGGCTTGTACGCTTGTTTGCCATTGTCGTTGTATAGAAAAAAAATCCCACAGCGAAGAAGTCCCGTGGTGCACTGTGGAGCAACGCAACCGTGTCCGCGGCTCGCGCGAGCTGCACCACTGGGCCCTGCGCTGCGTGCGCTCCGTGCTGGAGCGGGCAGACAGACAGACGGCTAAACACGTGCTCAGCATAGCCACGGTGTTGTATACACGATGTGTCTGCAGGTATGTGAAAACGAAAGAAATAACTACAACTTAGAAAACTTGAAAAACCCCCGACATTTTATTTCAAAGTCTAATATCAAATCGGCTGAACAGATTTTCATGAAACATGACTGAGAACGCTCGGCAGAAAATTATCTGTGACACAAAACCACATATAGATAAATAAAAAAAAAAAAAAAAATCGTGGACAATCTTACACAAATCGACCTAGTCCCAAACTAAGCAATGCTTGTACTATGGGTACTAGACGATGATAAACATACTTATATAGATTAATACATACTTAAATACATAGAAAACAACCATGACTCAGGAACATATATTCGTGCTCATCACATAAATAAATGCTCTTGTCGGGATTGGAACCCAGGACCTCTTGCTTCGTAGGCAGGGTCACTAGCAACTAGGCTAAAGCGGTCGTCAAAAAAAACTTTAAACTTATAATGTTATAATATAACACCCCTCTCTTTGCGTCGGGGTTTAAAAAACTACACAAAAGACACACAGACACATACATTACAATTGACACATATTGGGTGTGTCTTCGCGGCTTCACGGTTCTTGAGTTACAGCCTGGTGACAGACAGACAGACGGACAGAACCCTAAAAAGACATGAAAAATTTGGAAACTAGCCACTTAACCACATGGTCTTCCAATGATATAGTATCGCTACGCTCGCAGTCGATAGCATGCGATATGACACTGAAAAATAAAATGAGTTATATCCCTTTCTTACGAACGCAAATATCAAATTGTCCGACAAAGAACTAATTATAACGGCATTTTAATTGAAATAAGTTTATCGAATACTAGCTTCTGTCCGCGACTCCGTTCGCGTGGAACTCGTTTATATCGCAGCTCCATATATACTTTTACCCCCCCATTTCACCCCCTTAGGGGATGATTTCGGGGATAAAAACTATCCCATGTCACTCTCCATCCTTTAAACTATCTCCACTTAAAAAATCACGTCAGTTCGTCGCTCCGTTTTGTCGTGAAAGACGGACAAACAAACACACACACTTTCCCATTTACAATATTAGTATGGATGAATGAATGCGGCCATTTGTTCGTAGGTTCCGAGACATGTGTGACTTCGACGACACGACTGCGCTGGGCTGCGTGGAACTGTTCAAGGATTGTCTGACGTTCATCATGAACCCTGACAACGGCTTGAAGACCGAGAGCTTCCTGGCAACTATTAGTGAGTCTACTTAATACGGGTGTGGACTCGAAAATTATTATTACTCCAAAAGAAACAAGGTAAAAAAATATGCCTAGTGACGAAAATCCCAGTCAGATATCTCAAAGAATTACGAAGCTACAATCGTTTTAATATTGCTTGTTAGAGAGACAAAACGCAAACAGTGTGTGACGTCACGTTGCGCGAGGCTGCCGGGGGGCCGCGTCGACGGAGTGCGGCATGTTGCCGTCTATTAGTGGCGTCAGAATCTTCAAGCGTCATCGTTTCACATGAAGTTGCGTTTTGCAAAAAAGGAACAGAACCACAGATATTGGAAATAAGGAGATCGGACATGCCGTGCGATTTGTATTGAATATGCCTATCGCAAGTTCTTGAATAGGCATGATGACACATTTTGAAAAACTGTTCTATAATGTTTAGAAACATTTATTATGTCCAACGAATAAGATTTTTCAAGAGAATATAACAGTTAAGTAGGAAAAAAAAGCATTTTAGATTTTAAATTTCAAATTGGCGCTAAAACGCTTGTCAGTGTCATGGCGTCCCGAGTGACGTCACGTTTGTATAAAAAGAACGCAGACCTTGGACGTTTGCTACCTAGATCGCTCAATTGCTCATTGAATGAACATAAATTCAAAAGTTTACAAGTCTAGCGCGGCCGTGCGAGCGAGAAAGCGGGACAATGACGTATGAAGATCTGACAGATAACATGGTTCTATCCCTGTCTTTCTAATCTTTCAGTACGTACGTTTTCTCTGTAATCTGTGGTAATGGCCGTTATGAGTATTTGTTAATACAAACGTGACGTCATGCGCTCTGGTTGGTGTTTAACATATCATGGCGGGCGTCCGTATTTTTCAGTTTAATTTTATCAAAATAAATAATAATCTTTTAGTTAATTAAAAAACATGACCATTTTTCCAATTCTATGATTAAAATTTTAGTGATTTTCAATTACTGTCATCATGCCTATTCGTGGTTTTATTTGAAATAAATTGTATTTATAGTATTTACCTGTGAAAAGTGATCCCATTGGTGTGGAAATTAATCAAATCACTGCGATGTTTGCAAGTATGTATTGCACAACTCGGCATTTTGGCAAAAAACGGAACTTTCTCGGCGGACAACGGACGGTGAATGTATGCCGGAGTAAGCCCAATGAGATG
Organism: Epinotia demarniana; assembly: GCA_945867215.1. Classification (NCBI taxonomy): domain Eukaryota; kingdom Metazoa; phylum Arthropoda; class Insecta; order Lepidoptera; family Tortricidae; genus Epinotia; species Epinotia demarniana. Next base: position 26,419,990 of record OX244268.1, read on the forward strand.
ACATGTGCGACACAGCCGCCGGCGGCTTGTCCGCTCTATAGTATTTTAAGCTCCGAGGACTGAACATACCCCTTCTTAAAACTTTGGACACTTATAACTTCGTGATCATTACCTTTTGCGTTGATTTTTTCTCCATTATGTGGCTTTGATTATTTTATTTAGTGTACACCTCTATTCAGCGTTTGCTTGTTTAGAGCGTTATACATTCGTCTCTTGAGATCGAGGTTTCATTATAGTCCGATGGCAATGTCACAGGAAACTCCTTTATTGCAAGCTTTTACTCGTAATTAACTTGACCTGTTCGTTTCTGCTGTGGGACAAATCTTGGAACTGATTTTTGAACCAGTTGATTTCAACCAATTGAACTGAAAGGAAGGGTATGAGTATAGTTTGGGTGACAATTCATTATAATGGTACCATCGAGCTGATCTGATGATGGAGAGATTAGGCAGCCATGGGAATTCAGTACTTACCGACGTAACCCGTTTGAGTTTGGGCTCGTTTGAATCGTCTCAATGAGTAGTTGTAGACGGTATACAGCTGTCACCAAAAATGATTTTTTTGACACAACGTTTTGGGGGAGGCCTATGTCCAGCGGTGGACGTGCTTCGGATGAGATGATCAATTTATATTTCTTTTGCAGCTAGTTTATCGGACGCGCAAGAATCCACATACTTAGCAGCTATACTGGAGCAAGTACACACGGCTCTCTCTCTAGTGGAAGAGGAGAGTGCGGGGGAGGAACGCGACCTCGTCATCAAGAAGCTAGTGGCCGCGCTGTGTCAGCTGGCCGCTGTGTTGTTGGAGTCGCCCGCGGCCGCCTGCGACAGTTACACCGCCGTGAGTCCCATGTCACCCTAGTACCTCAGACAACTCACAAGAACAGTACAATATTTGTGGTGCTACTGTACCGTCTCAACGTTATCTAGGTTGTATCACTTGTATCCTACAATAATCTGCCTATAATTCGAGCACAAGTTTTGTTAGCAATATTGTTAGCAATCATTTAGCTAAGGAAGAGCGTTACCCCCTGACACAGGCTGTAATAAAGCTTGAAAGGAAGTATCAATTACCATGTTTAAGATGATTATTGTGAAATGGAATAATCATTTTTTTTATTACAAGTCTTTTCTGTGTTGGTTTGGCGTACTTAAGAAATTTATTTCACTAAGAATATGGCATTTTGTGTGACTGGTAGGTTTTTCCTAGCATTCGATCTTGATATCTATTTCTCCTCCGCACATTCTTTTAATCATAAATATCATAATGCTCACCAACTCCAATAAATATTTGAATTTCATAAAATATTTATGTCAACAAATCTGTCTTCTCTCTCTCTAGCGATAAGACCGGCGAAATGATTTTGTTTTGTCTCTCTTATGCCTTGGCCACACTGCGCCCGAATGTTGTTGCCATCCTTGTCTAACGTATTATTATACCGTCTAGAATATCCGTAAGACAAGGACGGCAACAACATTCGGCCGTAGTGTGGCCAAGGCATTAGTAAGTGCCTGGTTTTTTACATATGTGGGGTGTGCATTAAACAATATCTGTATTGTGAATCGTGTTCACCGGCAGGTATTACTAAAGCTAGAAGATTACGTCCGCACCAGTAAGCAGGATTGCTTGTCGCTCATACCGCCTCTCTTGACCGCCGGCGCAAGAATACAGCTGGAAGCGCCGTTGCTGGATGAATTGCTGGACAAGTTGGCCAGCGCGCTGGGCAGGATCGACGTGAGTCAACGATGAATGTTACAGAATCAGATGGATTTTATCAAACTCTTTATAAGTAGATATCTTGTTATGTTAGATTAACCTTGGGAACGTGGATGCACGTTTAAACGACCCTAAGCGATTTTAAGAGTCCGTGTCGGCCCGGCAAAAGTTCGATTGTAGGTATATTACCCGTCTCCCGAGCGCGCCAGCGCAGGTGTCGTGGTGGGGGTCGAGCGAGGCTGCTAGGTCGGCGTAGAAAAGTTTTGATACTTTAACCGTTTTATCTGACTTTTCGTTTCTTAATATTTTTATGTATATGTATTTAAATAAAATATCAGGTAACTTAGAACAGTATCGTTCATTATAAATGTATGTATGTAATTAGTACCAATACAGAATTTATTTAAGTACTTGTTTGACGACCGCTTTAGGCTAGTTGGTAGTGACCCTGCCTACGAAGCTGGAGGTTCTGGGTTCGAGTCTCGGTATGCGCATTTATTTCTCCCTGAGTCATGGATATTGGTTTTTTATGTATTTGAGTATTTATTTATCTATGTATGTATATAGTCGTTTAGTACCCATAGTAAAAGCTTTAGGTACTCAGTTTGGGATTAGGTCGATTTGTGTAAGATTGTCCCCAATATTTATTATTATTTATCTGTATTCATCTTAAAACTTAGGTTATTTATATTATTTACTAGTGGCTCTGTGAGTTGTAGACTGTATTACAGTAATGTTAGAGTTTTCTTTTCAGTTTCCAGGTTATCAAATTCTAGGTGAATACTTTTTACCTGACTTATTCGTTTCTTGGTTTTAGTGTAGGTGTTCAAATAAAATACTAGGTAATTAAGAAATGTTTACACAGTTTATTTTTACTTGAGTAAGGTTAATAGCTATTCGTTCGTAATTCCATGGACCTGCATTTACGCGGGTCAACAATCTCGGGCAAAAAGCACTTGTGATAAAAGTTTACTAATCTATGTTTCATTTTTGTTTCCCAAAAATTGTCGTCCCGTTTGATGAGAACAGTTTTTATAGGAAACTCCGTTCCTGTCCAAACACCAAACAGGCAAAAATCTTTTTTTGCTATGTGTAACTGACCTTGGGCCTGATAGTACCAGTTATGTGTCGTGTTCAGAACTATTTCACCTTTCACAACTTTCCAAAAATTTACTTTTTTTGCACGGATGGCATCATCCGCGCTCATGCCGAATGCTGTCTTCGGGCATTTCATTTCAACAATGCCACTTTCATAAACACTGTCTGGCGAAGCGCCCAAAAAGACGAATTCTTCGTCTATGTATAAGCCGCACTTTTTTAGAGTTATATTTTCTTGTTTGGAAAGTTGTGAAAGGGCAACCGGTTCGTTCGTTTTGCCATGTGCTACAGAAGGCACATGGTCTATTGCATAAGAGTATAGCATTGATTTTACGAGTGGAGCTGAACTGATGTTTCCTCTTTTGCAAACTTTGCCAAAATTTCACGCTGTAATGAGGTTTCGCCTCAACTCATGCCATAATGCACAATCCGCTTGTAGTTGTGTCTCCTTTTCTATTATATCTTTGTCAGCCAATTGGTGACTCATGTGAGCCATGTATTCCTCCTGTAAAATATATAAGAGTTGATTAAACAGTCCGGTCGAATGTTCTTAATTTCATATAAAGGAAACGGAAACCCTACCTAAACCTTTTTGACCTACTAGTAACTGCAATTCTAAAAAGGTATGCGTTTCCGTTTTCTTAGCTGGATGCAATAAACAATCACTACTACTAATACCTACTATCAAACCCACCTACTACCTACCATCTTTCTACCTACTATCTTTGCACTGAAGCATGATGTGGACATCTTATATGTTATTTCAATACAATTTATAACCTTGAATGCCTTTAAATTTTACCTAAATAACAGCCGTCATCCGCACCGTGCATCAGTGCAAAGATTAACAAACTACAAACGCCTGGTGACTGCAATAGGGCTACTTCTCAAACGCAAAATAGCAATGAAAAGTGGTCCGTATTGTAGACACTTGGTGAACTAACTACCGAATTACGAAGAAAATGTTCTCCAAGACAACCTTTGCAATTTTATATTCGTCAGGTGTCAAATCCGGTTTTTGGGAAAATTCTCCGTAGTCAGCATACTCACTAGCGAAATCTATTCGTCGTTTAGGTCTCCATTCTTTTTTTACCGAGTTTCGTTTTCTTTTTGCAGTTTCAAAACGTTTAATAGCCAGTGAAGGGCTTTTTGCTGTGACTTTTTTAAATAACGCGGTTATAGGAGCACCCGTATTAAATGCTACAACTGCAGCGTAGCACCTCAGTGCGTACGAATTTTTTAATGCGTAGTTAATACGCTTACCACCAACGTATTTGGCCACCATTGAGTTGAACTGCTCGGCTCTGTTGTTGTTCACATTGTACAGTAAACTTTTAGCATGTAAAGCCAAAGCACTCACATTAGCTGAAAGTTTTTGTAATAGTGCTGGTATGTGTGGCGCGTAGTTAGGTTCCAGCTTTTTTTCATCCTTGCAATAATAGTCTTCGCAGTTTTCATGGTCACCAAAAATATGGTGCGGGCTGTTCAGAATGTCTTTTTGCAATTTATTTATCTTATCAGTCGTTTGTGAGTTTTCAGCGTTTCGAAATCTTACTGCTGCTTTTATTGCAATTCGTAAACGATTTAGTCGCTATGTAGTTAGTAAATTGCGCTGGTCACGTGGAATGGAAGTATCTTTTTTTAAGGACATATTTTTTCCGTTATAATTTCGTAGCAGGTGATTAGAACACTCAATTTTTTGTACCGTAACTGTATTGTACGGCCTGGCATCCAAGATATTTTTATAAGTACTGGCGTCACCATCTGCTATTAGCTTTGAGTACACCAAATTTCGCTCTTTTTCTGATTTTTTGAACCCTTCTACAATTGCCGCTTGTTCCATGCTCGTTGACGAACCTACATAATATAAGGATCATAATAAATGAATAACATTTAATTGGCAAATCATAACAGAAGTAAATACAATAATAAATTCACCTTTATGATTTATAGAGCACTGATGTTTTGGTGCTTCTTGTCCTTTACTCTTAGCTCGGACACAAATCACACAGTATTTATTCTTGACACCTATGTGTAAAACTTTACCAGAATTCACTCCGATGATTGCCCCTACTCCCGAAAGTGAAGAATAGTTGGTTCGATACGATCGTTTACTCCAGCAGGCATCAGCCGTCACAGGTATCATCGGCTTTCCTGTCAAAGTTTTTTTCTGTTGCCATTTCTGCTTCTTCTTCGGCTGCATCCTTCATAGTGGTTTCAGCAGTGTCTTTCCACCACTCATGCAAATCATCGTGGCATTTTTTGTATTGGTGAGTACCCAATGCTGGCAAATCTATCGCAGAAGCCAGTTCATTAAAATTGGTAAACCCACAACCAATGCTGATCACACCAGCAACAGCAGCATGATTGACATCAATAATGCTCTCTTTTTCACTTGTATTCAACTGAAATTTACTCCCGCACATGGAGCAATGCAACGTAAAACTTGATAATAATCCACAACGTAGTTCCTTAACAATCTTTAAATATTTTAACTGACAATCAAATCGTGAACTGTGTTGTGATATTTCAATAAATTGATTGATGATATATTGCATATCCACTATCCTCCTTCCTGCTATAGTTATGCTAACGTCTTCCGTTCGTCCATCCTACACAAACATGACAGTAATATGTAATATTAAGTCAACCAAACAAATTAGTTATATTATACAAATTAATAAGTGTAAAATTACATGTTTCAACCTACCTGATCCACGGAGATAAGCATTTCATGATTATTGATTTCCATGTCATAGGATGGCATTGGTTCATCTTGTTCTTGTCTTTGTTCGAAAGTCACAGTATGAGTCTCGGTGCACTGAAAAATACAATAAATCAATACAGATACGAGTAACTTGCTGATCTATTTATACGTCTCACTACACATTGTTAAAAAATATTTACCTGGTCAGATTTTGAAGTCGATATGGCATGTTTACTGGGTGTGTCTTGGTCTTTATCCGGTTCAACATTTTCATTATGTTGCACATCCTAGAAAAATAATCATTTTCATTTGCCTAAAGTATAATAAACTTCATCACCAGATAAATAAGAATAATTCGTTAACCTTGCCAGATTCCAGCATTGTGCCGATTTCATCATAGTCTGGTTTTAATCTTTTAGGCACACAAAATATTTTTTTTCTCTTCACTTTACCAAATAAACGGTTTTTCTTCGTAGGTGCCATACTTGAATCTAAAATAATAAAACCAATCAATTTATAAATATTGTTTTATAGTTTACTACTTTGGCGACATGAATGATAAAAATCTGAGCAAGGAAAAGATGGGTGATTAAAAGATATGGAGATAAAACATGTTGCACCGTACGTCCACAACTAAAGTGAAAGATGAAACAACTTCAGCAAATATTATCGCTATTAGGTCATAAATGACTTACAAGGTGCAAAACGATATGGTCTTTTTAAAAGCGTGGGTTCTCTATACAAGTGGTGGAATGACACTGCAGAAATTACTATCAAAGGTGCAAAAGAAGAAGCAGAAATAGCGTTAATTTTTTTGTGAGGAAAGCGACGATACCCCTCCCTTGGCTGCAGATTTTAACTTTAGCCTTGAAAAAAAAAGCTGATACCCATAAAGCATTCAGGGGAGGACGTCTGTGCCCAGCAGTGGGAAGTATATAAAGGCTGATGATAATGAAAATTCTATGACGTACTTTTCGAATTATAGCTTAATGTATACAGGGCGTCCCACGCCCATGCCACATGGAGAGAAAGTACCTTAAATATTGTAGATAGAACATTTTACTGAAAGAACAATTTTAACTGCGTTCATAGATTTTTGAATAATTATACGTTTGAACCGGGAATCGAACCCGCTACACGAGAAAAAAAATCATCCTGTAGCTTTATCATACCGATCGAAAGGGTTCATCAGACGGATTATTTTTTGCTAAATAACATAGTGTCAGAAATAAAAGGAAGACCATTTGATGAAAATATTTCCATTAGTATACTACAAATGCATAATGCAATTAATATTAAAAGTCAAAAGTGACAAAAAGCATTACTTACCGAATGACTACCTCGTCGCGCTATAATTCCCGCTAGCCTAAGCGCCCGTTGCCACGTGACCAGCCCCCCTATTCTGTAACTTGATTTTGCTCACCCACAAATATATCTTGACACCGCGATGCGAAGTAACCAAGCGTAGGTAGAGGTCTAGTTTCGTGACGGGTGAACGGCGGGGTGAGCCGCTTTAGCGCGTAGCGAATAACAGCCCTGTAAATCGACGAGCGACATCCGTTCCCTTCAACCGCTTGGCGGCGACTGGCGAGTCGATTTTTTTTTTTTTTTTTTTTTTTGAACCTGACTGTTGCTATAATAGGACGGACCCAATATAGCGGTCGAACTGCGTGGTTGGAGGGTGGCCTGGGGAAAATCCAGGGGAAGCCTCCGGCACGACCACGCGGGGAAGTTTGTACACTGGAATACTCTAAGAGTTTGCGCTCCAGTGAGATTGGTTGAACGGTATCAACCGAATCTGGGGTGTGAGTGGTATCGAACTACTGGGAGTTTTATCGCTGGTTCGCTAAAACCTAGCCTAGCTGAGAAGAGTCCAGCAAGAAACTCAGCTAGGCCCGACTTGCGTCGGACTGACTCTACCCGGTATGCGGCGGTACTGGGACGAAAGCGGACTGTATGTGTCTGTGTTGTCTCGCGGTGGACGTCCCCGCCCGGCGAGTCGAGCGCCGTGCACGGTGTTTTATTACGAGTTGTAGGGTAAATTGAAATATTTTTTATGCCAATATTTACGTCTACACATACATATATTTTTGTATGTACGAATAGCGCTTGAACTGGAGTTTCTTATTAAAGTTTTATATTTGTGAAATAATGTGCTAAATGGTCAAATATACTGGCGATTCTTCGTGTGTTTTGTAAAAGTTGTTGTACTAAAAATTACTATCAAAGCTGCAGAAGAAGAAGCAGAAATAGCTTAATTTTTTTTGTGAAAAAAGCCGATTTTAGCTGTAGCCTTTAAGAGTGCTATTGAAAAAAGCGCTCGCATAGGATTCGGTATTTTTAGACGCGTAGTGCGTAGTGTGTGTGTGTAAATACTACTAGCACGCACACAAGCTTACTGTAGCTGTATAGCGCACCGTTGGAGCGAATGCGCGACCGATATTAATACTTGCACTATTCGTATTGTTATTTTTGTCAACCCTGCATATTATGTCGGTGGTTTGTAAGTACTTGTGAATGTTACAAATGAAAAAGTGATGGCCGTTGGACCTTGGACCCCCCACAAAGTGGACTGATGTAACTAATAACAATAACTAATTAACAAATAATAAAAGCTTGTTTTATAACAAATTTTTCTCCTTTAATTAAATTTTTACTTTTTAGATTTTTTAATTTTTCCTATATTTGTTGGAGTTGCATATTCACGCCATATCATATAGATATTTCAAACGAGCCCAAAGTCGATGGGGCTGCGTCTTTTAATTACGGAGTTCCATGGCTACCTTCCAGCTCAATTATCAGACCCTGGTTACCATATAGAACCAAAGTACTCGTCAAGACGAATTACACGACCCCAAACTTGATGGGGTTGCGTCGTTTAATTACGGAGTTCCCATGACCACCTTCCAGCTCCATCGTCAGACCCTGGTTACCAAAGTACCCGTCAAGACGAATTAATCAAGCCTAAACTCGATGGGGCATGGGGTTGCGTCGTTTAATTACGGAGTTCCTATGGCTACCTTCCAGGTCCATCATCAGACCCTGGTTACCAAAGTACTCGTCAAGACGAATTAATCGAGCCCAAACACGATGAGGTTGCGTCGTTTAATTACGGAGTTCCTATGGCTACCTTCCAGCTCCATCATCAGACCCTGGTTACCATATAGTACCAAAGTACTCGTCAAGGCGAATTAAACGAGCCCAAATTCGATGGGGTTGCGTCGTTTAATTACGGACTTCCTATGACCACCTTCCAGCTCCATCGTCAGACCCTGGTTACCAAAGTACTCGTCAATACGAATTAATCGAGCCCGAACTCGATAGGGTTGCGTCGTTTAATTACGGAGTTCCTATGGCTACCTTCCAGGTCCATCATCAGACCCTGGTTACCATATAATACCAAAGTACTCGTCAAGAAGAATTAAACGAGCCCAAACTTGATAGGGTTGCGTCGTTTAATTACGGAGTTCCTATGACCACCTTCCAGCTTCATCATCAGATCAGCTTTATGTCATAATAATATTACATTGGCATCCAATTTATACACGAATGCAAAATTTCAGCTCAATCGGAAACCGGGAAGTGGATCAAATTTAACTTGCAAGATTTAATTACAGACAACGGATAGGTGAACTAAATAAAAGTTTATAAAAATTCAGCAAGTAACACGATCACTCGTAAAATAATTGACATGGGAGCTATACAATTCGTAAGTTGTCTCGATTAGCCTCACGAATGTCTCACTAGTATAGTTTGACCCCGACGTTGGTAACAACTATGTCTAGCCGGAGATCAAAATAATATTTTAGTCGAGGGGTAGCCTTCGTGAATAGCCACAATTACACGACGTACAGGTCCAACCCGGACAACGGCTAAGCCGGTACTGCCGAATCGAGCGCCGTGCACGGTGTTTTATTACGAAATTTAGTGTGATTTCAAATATTTTATATGCTTAAATTTACTTCTACACATAAATATATTTTTGTTTGTACGAATAGCGCTTAAACTAGAGTTTCTTATTATGGCTTCATATTTTTGAAATAATGAGCTAAATGGCCAAAAATACTGGCGATTCTTCGTGTGTTTTTACTCAAAAGTTGTTGGATGGAAATACGGTTTTACTCAACTATTTAATATGTAACTTATAAAATGTTTTCCGCTTATTCCTAAGAAGACTATCATTCCAATATGGATTTATTTGTTTCATGTCGGTTAGAAATCAAATAGTTCTTCAAATCCACGTCGTTTTACACGTCTCCGAGCGAAATTTGAGAAAACAGCGGTTGGACTGACTGACTGACTAAACAATTTTTCCGCTTATTCAACTTGAATTGAAATGATCTTTCATATTACATAATAAAATCTTTAGGAAAACGAATATTTAATGAGATATGACCTCAAAAAGTTTAGCGAATTCAGCAAACGGCTATATACGGACTCTTAAGGAGCAATTTTGTTTGAACACGCACGTTCCACCAGTATAACGGGATTCCGTGGATCCATACCAAGGTGCAACAGTGGTTCACTAATGATTCGGCGAAACATATTTAGCAAATTTTTAACTCCCAAACTATTTAACCCATATTTTTATTTGGGCGAAGTTTTATTTCCCAACTCTACGTTGCGCACTGATAGCATTTCCCAACTAATGTATTGATAAATTATTGTTAAGCAAATTATTTCCTGGGCTTTTTTTAAGATGTAATTTATGTATTCGTCAAATGTATTCATTGGCATACCAACGCTGCTTCGTTGTATGCTAACTGCAAGGTGTAAGTCAATGGACTTTGCTATCTATGTAAACAAAGGACGTAACTCTGTTTTGTCGCTGTTTCTCCTTTTATTTTCACATCACCTCATCAAACACCACTGAAACTATACACTATTGAACCGGTCGTTACAGTAAAATACAAAACCACAAAATATATAACTGAATCTTGGATATTTCATTAAAAGTTTAAAATGGTTAGGTTAGTGTGCCCTGATGCAATGACGTTTTTGTTTCTTTTAAGTTCTACAATTGTCAATTGTGTGAGTGATATTGTAAAGCCGCTATACACTACCTAACTCACGCTCTCTACCTACCATCGCGGTTGTGTACACTACGCGGTAGTTTTATAAGTGGGTGGAGAATCGTAGTGTTTTATCAGTGGATAAAGTGGTTAAAATAACTAAAAATACCTACTTGTTTTTTACTTTCCATATTTTAATATTCGATATGTTTTGACATAAAAAGAGTAGCGTAAGAGTCTTCCCCATCACTAATATATTCATCATTCAGAGATAATTTCAATGTGGCGGTTAGTTTACATAGATAGCAAAGTCCATTGACTTACACCTTACGTTAATAATAATGGTAATTATCATAATTCAAAAGCAAAGTTTATATTTTGCCAAATGACATTTGACGATTGGTATTTTGCGTAAACAAATCATTTGCTTCATAATTATTTCACACATAAAAGTTTGTTGCAGTAAAATTTTGCAATATAAAAATGTTGCCAAATAAGAAAAGCGCGAAGTAAATTTATGCAAAAGATTCGTTTACCAAATGAAAATTCTGCGAAAAGTTGGTTGTGAAGTGAAATTTAGCGAAACATTTCGCCGAAAAGGCAGTACCTGTAATAGTACCTATGACAGGACCGTCGATTGTACTTTGATGGTCACAGGCAGAAGACACATCAGCCGGCGAGGAGTCCCCCAGCTTCCCATCCGTGGAGTGCCGCAGCGGCCACGCCGTGCTGACGCACACGTGCGCGCACCTCTCCAGCCGCGCCGCCAGCGCCGAACATTTACTCGCGAGGGCGAAGGACTTGGACGCAGCTCTCCCTTTGGCCACTAGGGGAAACTTGCATTCCATTGAAAGAGGTCGGTAAAGGCATATTCTAGGTAAAAGTCATGAGCTTCAGAAGCAACCAGTCACCCACTTATTTTTTTTAATTTGGGGACACAATCTTACACAAATCGACCTAGTCCCAAACTAAGCAAAGCTTGTTCTATGGGTACAGTCACCGGCATCAATATCTGCCGAAACAAAGCCGGCAAAAATATCTGATACGTCCTTATGGCATTAGACATAGAGTCGTGTCAGATATTTATGCGTGCTATGTTGTGGCAGATCTTATTGCTGGTGACTGTACTAGACGACAATATACATACTGATATAGGTGAATAAATAATTAAATAGAAAACATCCATGACCCAGGGACAAATTTTCATGCTCATCACACAAATAAATGCCCTTACGTGATCTATTGTGGCAGCCCTTTGTTTTAGAGTTCACCGATAAGGCCCGTTGCCTCCAGGAAATTCCAGATTCTTTGGGCGGTGATATGTTGTACCACTTCTGGGTGCACGATGTGCCGCCCTAGGTAGATACTTCTTTTGTGCATGAGTGTTCCGCAAGAGCAGAGAATGTTTATCCATCTACCTGAGACATTTCATTCATAAAACCACCGATACTCTGTCAATCCAACTATCTAATGAATTATATTGTGAACGAACATTTCCTCGCATGGATTGTTTCACGGAGGTTAGGTTAGGTTTGTGTTAAAACAATCCTCAATAGCTTATTGTTCCAAAAAAATCTGCGAAACACGCATTCGATGAAACATTGGTTGGTAAAACAAGGTACTACCATCCAATTATCCATCCTGTCCAACAATTCCATCATGCTTCATCACAGGTTCGACGGTAATCACGTATCATCATCATAAACTTAAGAGCCGGGCTCTTGTCGGTGGAATAATCGCCACTCTAGAGAAGACTCTCTGCCACTGCTTTGTGCTCTTGATACGACATTACTTTAACTTTCCCTTTAGCTTGGTCCATAAACGCACATCTTGGTCTTCCCCTGCCTCTCCTTCCTTCTATCTTTCCTCCAATTATAGTTTTTATACAATTTTCATGTCGTATCAGGTGCCCCGACATATTTCCCCTTCTGTTTTCAATCGTTTTTAGTGGACATCTTCTTTCTCCTATCAAATTTAGAACCTCTTCGTTTGTTCTTTTTTCTGTCCAACTAATACCTTCTATCCTTCTCCACGCACACATTTCAAATGCACGTATCATGTTTTGAAAAATCGATTTTTCTGTCAATGTTCTTGGTTAAGAGGCCGCAGTAAGCTCGGCCGAATTTCACCTTCCCATACAAACTTAGTAACGCTCTCATTTTAAAACTACGTGTTGGATTGTGACGAAACTTTGCATATACAATGACATGAGGTATATCTATGTCTGTAATTAGTTTACATGGTTCCAATTTATAAAACAATGTAAATACAGCAAAAACTAGTTTTGTATGAAAAACTTAAATTCGCTGTATCTTTTTTATTATGGTATCTGAAGCTACGTAAACTAGGCTTACTGCGGACTCTTAACGTGACCTTTTTACATTGTCCACAGAATCGCAAGAAGTGTACTCAGCAGTAATTCTCCAGCTGTGCCAGTTGACAGCATGGACCCGCCAGGCGTGTTCGCTGCGCTGCTCCGTGGGCGGTGGCAGCTCGCGCGTGCTGCAGTCCCTGGCGCGCCTCTACACACTCCTCGCCGCGCTCGTGAGACAACTTGGCCCCGCCACCCTCGCCGCGCACACTCGCAGGTGGCTCAGGCTTAATTGGAAATTATCGCGTGCTTTGAAACGCCGTTCTGACTAGATTAAGAAATAATAAGGTCTGATTTTCAGATATATGATCCTTGACTATATGGTTGTTCATCTGATTTTATCGATGCATGATTGCTTAAAATTTCCTCGATAGAAAAAAAAAACCAGTTATTTTCCTTTTTTACTCAGCCTACTCAAACGATACATTACTTTACGACACAATCAAGTTAATACTATAGTATTTAATCTTATCTAAAATCTCACTTAATGAAATTTTAATAAAACTTTACTAAGATAGGTATTTATCGAAATTTGTCCAAAACAGCGATTTCCGAAGAGAGTTACATCTCTTTTTCTCGTGGGCGGAAGGCATCAGCGTGTCTCTGTCTAGGGGGCGTGTACGACTCAAATCAAGGCATGCCCTTAAGCTGGGTTGCACCAATTCGTCTGGAATCGTGAGCTGTGTTCGTTCAAATCTGATTGTGCGGAAAGTTTGATAAGTTTCTATGGAATGACTCAAAGTGCAATCCGCTTTGCTCCTCCTCAATTGCTCCCTCATTGCTGAGGATCCTGACTGCCGAGTTAGCATAGCCAGTATTCTGCCCCAGGACTTCCGGTCGGCTGCCTTTTGAGGGGTGCGTTAACCGGCATTTCGAGATGCTCCGACACCTGGTTGAGCCTGCGTTTGGGGCAACCCGCCCTTAGGCCCTGAGGTTCTAGAATAAGTTTTACCGAAACAAAACGTTACGACCGCGTTCGAGTTTAGCTGTCAAATCTCATACAAATTGAGGGTAAAACGCAAACGCGATCGTAAAGTTTTGTTTCGGTAAAACTTATACTAGAGCCTCTGGTCTGCACCAAACGCCGTGGGTCGCGTCCGTCGTTCTTGAAAGCCGCGTCCAGCGCAAACTGCGATCAGTTTCTCGCACGCGCTCATGGATGAACAAACAATTTTAAGACTTCTTCTTGAAGAGGAGGATGTTGTTATAAATATGTTATTGAAACAGAACAGAAGAAAAGGGCGTCACGACATTTTCGTGAAGAGAGACGCTGAGGGTTATTTTAATACGTTCTGTTGAATTTAACTGATTCAATAGTAATTAGTCTTGCTCCTTTGTAAACTTCACCATCTTCGATGACAAAAACGCGACGCCCGTGACGCCAGAATGCTCAGAAATGACTCCGTAGGCGGCGTACGACCTATGGACGCGTCTGGCGTGTATGAGAGACCACTACAGTGCATTTCCATAGTAAGCATTCGTACGTCGCATACAGCGTCGCGGACGCAACCTACGGCGTTTGTTGCAGACCACCGCCTTAGTCTTCTCATTTAACGATAGTTTTCGCTAGGCGGATGGAATGGCTCCAGGCCTTGGCTGCGCTGCAGCTAGGCTTTCAGCCCTTCCGCTCTTCGTCTCAGCTTGCAATACGCACTCTCAGAATGGAATGTTGCGATCCTTTCGAGATTTTTTGTATAACACGTACTGCTGAGCCTGCCCTCAAAAACTTGCATTGCTGGCGTTTGTTGCACCTGAAAAATTGCATTGCTGACGTTTGAGCCAATACCGGTTCCAGTGTCAGTCCAGAAGATATGGGAATGGGCTGGCCACGCATGAATCCCCAGAGGTGCGCTTAACTTATGGATAATTTGTCCGAAATAAACGGTTAATTATTATTATGTATGTTTTTTCCATATCTCAGGACCATGGGGTCCTGAACTTTTGGAAGGCATGCGTGGGGCCGAAGCCAACAGCGCAGAGGCCCTTTAAAACAAATATAATATAAAGCGAGGGATACACATGGCGGATACCATCTCCGAGCGCACAACATGATACACCCAGTGATGGTCCCCGCCAGGTGCAAAGACTATTGCAGTGCAACACTGTGCTGCGATGGAAATTAAGGTCATGGGTTATTGGGTTGAATGGTGGGTGGTCTGGAAAATGGGTTATGGGAGGAGACTAGCGGACACCTGCCGTGACAATTAGCCTCAAAATTGTGAAAAGGCAGGTGGTGACTTGCCTACTCGTTAAGTGGGCCCCACAAACGGTCGCACGCACAGTGCGACAATGGAGCAACACGTCTGAGCGGCTATGAGGTTGTCGAGAGGTGAGTCTGCGGTGCGCCAGATCCCGGTAATCCGTTCAAGGGCCGCCGGCGTTATGACATTTTACACTTCCAACCTATTATTATTAACTAGCCACGGAGAGATGAAGATGGCGGGACGACCAGGGGACCGATTTTTGACTAACCGGTATTTCGCAACGATTGCCCAGAGACTTCTCCGAATCGGGACGAGTGAAAATCGAGAGGAAAGGTCTTTGCCCAGCATTGAGAGACTATAAAAATAATACTGACCAGTGATGGCCACAAGACGATAGGTATGATGTTCATCACAACGTACTGTGATACGGTTGGTAAAGTTAGTGCGTTTGATGACATCATGATAATGTAACTACATCCTAATTTTTTTTTAGTGTGGCTTTCCAAGCGTTCGTGATGACATACCACAGATATAGGGATTAATCTGCTTTTTTTTAATTATTACGTTTCAGTAAGCCAAGAGACAACAGTGACAAAGTTTTTTTGGAAAAAAATACTACTGATTGGACTCTTATAATGCCCCATCATAGAATGGGTTTACCAATACAACAAAAACACGTGTTTAATGGATTTAAACCACATAAAATTTAAGTTTTAAAGAGTGACCCAGGAGACGTAACCATGTTAGCGAACAACAATAAATAGTTGATTAGCTCATAGATATACATGGATCACGCAAATGCATATACTTCGCGTGTCCAAATTCGGTCCCCGAGTTGGACTCCGGTTGTCCGTGAATATTAAGAAAATCCCTTATTGCAGAATTGATTTTGCGCGGAAAACAGGAAATGCACATCACCGATTCGCCCGTAGGTAGAAAAAAGTGACACGGTCGGTTTTCATACAGATCTGTGCGACATAGTGATGTTCTGTGTTGTTTCAGTGTGGAACGCCTCCTCCGCCTGTGCGGCAAGAAGCTGTCCTCGGCCGTGGACAACCTAGTGATGTACCTGGACGCGTCGCAGCCGCAGTCCCGGCGCGTGTTGCGCGACACTAAACTCATCCCGCGCGTCGTGTTCGAGGCGGAGCGCTTCAGCCGACAGGTGGCGGTGCTGTCGCAGAAGACCAAGGTACTCAGACACAGCCTAGTGATGTACCTGGACGCGTCGCAGCCGCAGTCCCGGCGCGTGTTGCGCGACACTAAACTCATCCCGCGCGTCGTGTTCGAGGCGGAGCGCTTCAGCCGACAGGTGGCGGTGCTGTCGCAGAAGACCAAGGTACTCAGACACAGCCTAGTGATGTACCTGGACGCGTCGCAGCCGCAGTCCCGGCGCGTGTTGCGCGACACTAAACTCATCCCGCGCGTCGTGTTCGAGGCGGAGCGCTTCAGCCGACAGGTGGCGGTGCTGTCGCAGAAGACCAAGGTACTCAGACACAGCCTAGTGATGTACCTGGACGCGTCGCAGCCGCAGTCCCGGCGCGTGTTGCGCGACACTAAACTCATCCCGCGCGTCGTGTTCGAGGCGGAGCGCTTCAGCCGACAGGTGGCGGTGCTGTCGCAGAAGACCAAGGTACTCAGACACAGCCTAGTGATGTACCTGGACGCGTCGCAGCCGCAGTCCCGGCGCGTGTTGCGCGACACTAAACTCATCCCGCGCGTCGTGTTCGAGGCGGAGCGCTTCAGCCGACAGGTGGCGGTGCTGTCGCAGAAGACCAAGGTACTCAGACACAGCCTAGTGATGTACCTGGACGCGTCGCAGCCGAAGTCCCGGCGCGTGTTGCGCGACACTAAACTCATCCCGCGCGTCGTGTTCGAGGCGGAGCGCTTCAGCCGACAGGTGGCGGTGCTGTCGCAGAAGACCAAGGTACTCAGACACAGCCTAGTGATGTACCTGGACGCGTCGCAGCCGCAGTCCCGGCGCGTGTTGCGCGACACTAAACTCATCCCGCGCGTCGTGTTCGAGGCGGAGCGCTTCAGCCGACAGGTGGCGGTGCTGTCGCAGAAGACCAAGGTACTCAGACACAGCCTAGTGATGTACCTGGACGCGTCGCAGCCGCAGTCCCGGCGCGTGTTGCGCGACACTAAACTCATCCCGCGCGTCGTGTTCGAGGCGGAGCGCTTCAGCCGACAGGTGGCGGTGCTGTCGCAGAAGACCAAGGTACTCAGACACAGCCTAGTGATGTACCTGGACGCGTCGCAGCCGCAGTCCCGGCGCGTGTTGCGCGACACTAAACTCATCCCGCGCGTCGTGTTCGAGGCGGAGCGCTTCAGCCGACAGGTGGCGGTGCTGTCGCAGAAGACCAAGGTACTCAGACACAGCCTAGTGATGTACCTGGACGCGTCGCAGCCGCAGTCCCGGCGCGTGTTGCGCGACACTAAACTCATCCCGCGCGTCGTGTTCGAGGCGGAGCGCTTCAGCCGACAGGTGGCGGTGCTGTCGCAGAAGACCAAGGTACTCAGACACAGCCTAGTGATGTACCTGGACGCGTCGCAGCCGCAGTCCCGGCGCGTGTTGCGCGACACTAAACTCATCCCGCGCGTCGTGTTCGAGGCGGAGCGCTTCAGCCGACAGGTGGCGGTGCTGTCGCAGAAGACCAAGGTACTCAGACACAGCCTAGTGATGTACCTGGACGCGTCGCAGCCGCAGTCCCGGCGCGTGTTGCGCGACACTAAACTCATCCCGCGCGTCGTGTTCGAGGCGGAGCGCTTCAGCCGACAGGTGGCGGTGCTGTCGCAGAAGACCAAGGTACTCAGACACAGCCTAGTGATGTACCTGGACGCGTCGCAGCCGCAGTCCCGGCGCGTGTTGCGCGACACTAAACTCATCCCGCGCGTCGTGTTCGAGGCGGAGCGCTTCAGCCGACAGGTGGCGGTGCTGTCGCAGAAGACCAAGGTACTCAGACACAGCCTAGTGATGTACCTGGACGCGTCGCAGCCGCAGTCCCGGCGCGTGTTGCGCGACACTAAACTCATCCCGCGCGTCGTGTTCGAGGCGGAGCGCTTCAGCCGACAGGTGGCGGTGCTGTCGCAGAAGACCAAGGTACTCAGACACAGCCTAGTGATGTACCTGGACGCGTCGCAGCCGCAGTCCCGGCGCGTGTTGCGCGACACTAAACTCATCCCGCGCGTCGTGTTCGAGGCGGAGCGCTTCAGCCGACAGGTGGCGGTGCTGTCGCAGAAGACCAAGGTACTCAGACACAGCCTAGTGATGTACCTGGACGCGTCGCAGCCGCAGTCCCGGCGCGTGTTGCGCGACACTAAACTCATCCCGCGCGTCGTGTTCGAGGCGGAGCGCTTCAGCCGACAGGTGGCGGTGCTGTCGCAGAAGACCAAGGTACTCAGACACAGCCTAGTGATGTACCTGGACGCGTCGCAGCCGCAGTCCCGGCGCGTGTTGCGCGACACTAAACTCATCCCGCGCGTCGTGTTCGAGGCGGAGCGCTTCAGCCGACAGGTGGCGGTGCTGTCGCAGAAGACCAAGGTACTCAGACACAGCCTAGTGATGTACCTGGACGCGTCGCAGCCGCAGTCCCGGCGCGTGTTGCGCGACACTAAACTCATCCCGCGCGTCGTGTTCGAGGCGGAGCGCTTCAGCCGACAGGTGGCGGTGCTGTCGCAGAAGACCAAGGTACTCAGACACAGCCTAGTGATGTACCTGGACGCGTCGCAGCCGCAGTCCCGGCGCGTGTTGCGCGACACTAAACTCATCCCGCGCGTCGTGTTCGAGGCGGAGCGCTTCAGCCGACAGGTGGCGGTGCTGTCGCAGAAGACCAAGGTACTCAGACACAGCCTAGTGATGTACCTGGACGCGTCGCAGCCGCAGTCCCGGCGCGTGTTGCGCGACACTAAACTCATCCCGCGCGTCGTGTTCGAGGCGGAGCGCTTCAGCCGACAGGTGGCGGTGCTGTCGCAGAAGACCAAGGTACTCAGACACAGCCTAGTGATGTACCTGGACGCGTCGCAGCCGCAGTCCCGGCGCGTGTTGCGCGACACTAAACTCATCCCGCGCGTCGTGTTCGAGGCGGAGCGCTTCAGCCGACAGGTGGCGGTGCTGTCGCAGAAGACCAAGGTACTCAGACACAGCCTAGTGATGTACCTGGACGCGTCGCAGCCGCAGTCCCGGCGCGTGTTGCGCGACACTAAACTCATCCCGCGCGTCGTGTTCGAGGCGGAGCGCTTCAGCCGACAGGTGGCGGTGCTGTCGCAGAAGACCAAGGTACTCAGACACAGCCTAGTGATGTACCTGGACGCGTCGCAGCCGCAGTCCCGGCGCGTGTTGCGCGACACTAAACTCATCCCGCGCGTCGTGTTCGAGGCGGAGCGCTTCAGCCGACAGGTGGCGGTGCTGTCGCAGAAGACCAAGGTACTCAGACACAGCCTAGTGATGTACCTGGACGCGTCGCAGCCGCAGTCCCGGCGCGTGTTGCGCGACACTAAACTCATCCCGCGCGTCGTGTTCGAGGCGGAGCGCTTCAGCCGACAGGTGGCGGTGCTGTCGCAGAAGACCAAGGTACTCAGACACAGCCTAGTGATGTACCTGGACGCGTCGCAGCCGCAGTCCCGGCGCGTGTTGCGCGACACTAAACTCATCCCGCGCGTCGTGTTCGAGGCGGAGCGCTTCAGCCGACAGGTGGCGGTGCTGTCGCAGAAGACCAAGGTACTCAGACACAGCCTAGTGATGTACCTGGACGCGTCGCAGCCGCAGTCCCGGCGCGTGTTGCGCGACACTAAACTCATCCCGCGCGTCGTGTTCGAGGCGGAGCGCTTCAGCCGACAGGTGGCGGTGCTGTCGCAGAAGACCAAGGTACTCAGACACAGCCTAGTGATGTACCTGGACGCGTCGCAGCCGCAGTCCCGGCGCGTGTTGCGCGACACTAAACTCATCCCGCGCGTCGTGTTCGAGGCGGAGCGCTTCAGCCGACAGGTGGCGGTGCTGTCGCAGAAGACCAAGGTACTCAGACACAGCCTAGTGATGTACCTGGACGCGTCGCAGCCGCAGTCCCGGCGCGTGTTGCGCGACACTAAACTCATCCCGCGCGTCGTGTTCGAGGCGGAGCGCTTCAGCCGACAGGTGGCGGTGCTGTCGCAGAAGACCAAGGTACTCAGACACAGCCTAGTGATGTACCTGGACGCGTCGCAGCCGCAGTCCCGGCGCGTGTTGCGCGACACTAAACTCATCCCGCGCGTCGTGTTCGAGGCGGAGCGCTTCAGCCGACAGGTGGCGGTGCTGTCGCAGAAGACCAAGGTACTCAGACACAGCCTAGTGATGTACCTGGACGCGTCGCAGCCGCAGTCCCGGCGCGTGTTGCGCGACACTAAACTCATCCCGCGCGTCGTGTTCGAGGCGGAGCGCTTCAGCCGACAGGTGGCGGTGCTGTCGCAGAAGACCAAGGTACTCAGACACAGCCTAGTGATGTACCTGGACGCGTCGCAGCCGCAGTCCCGGCGCGTGTTGCGCGACACTAAACTCATCCCGCGCGTCGTGTTCGAGGCGGAGCGCTTCAGCCGACAGGTGGCGGTGCTGTCGCAGAAGACCAAGGTACTCAGACACAGCCTAGTGATGTACCTGGACGCGTCGCAGCCGCAGTCCCGGCGCGTGTTGCGCGACACTAAACTCATCCCGCGCGTCGTGTTCGAGGCGGAGCGCTTCAGCCGACAGGTGGCGGTGCTGTCGCAGAAGACCAAGGTACTCAGACACAGCCTAGTGATGTACCTGGACGCGTCGCAGCCGCAGTCCCGGCGCGTGTTGCGCGACACTAAACTCATCCCGCGCGTCGTGTTCGAGGCGGAGCGCTTCAGCCGACAGGTGGCGGTGCTGTCGCAGAAGACCAAGGTACTCAGACACAGCCTAGTGATGTACCTGGACGCGTCGCAGCCGCAGTCCCGGCGCGTGTTGCGCGACACTAAACTCATCCCGCGCGTCGTGTTCGAGGCGGAGCGCTTCAGCCGACAGGTGGCGGTGCTGTCGCAGAAGACCAAGGTACTCAGACACAGCCTAGTGATGTACCTGGACGCGTCGCAGCCGCAGTCCCGGCGCGTGTTGCGCGACACTAAACTCATCCCGCGCGTCGTGTTCGAGGCGGAGCGCTTCAGCCGACAGGTGGCGGTGCTGTCGCAGAAGACCAAGGTACTCAGACACAGCCTAGTGATGTACCTGGACGCGTCGCAGCCGCAGTCCCGGCGCGTGTTGCGCGACACTAAACTCATCCCGCGCGTCGTGTTCGAGGCGGAGCGCTTCAGCCGACAGGTGGCGGTGCTGTCGCAGAAGACCAAGGTACTCAGACACAGCCTAGTGATGTACCTGGACGCGTCGCAGCCGCAGTCCCGGCGCGTGTTGCGCGACACTAAACTCATCCCGCGCGTCGTGTTCGAGGCGGAGCGCTTCAGCCGACAGGTGGCGGTGCTGTCGCAGAAGACCAAGGTACTCAGACACAGCCTAGTGATGTACCTGGACGCGTCGCAGCCGCAGTCCCGGCGCGTGTTGCGCGACACTAAACTCATCCCGCGCGTCGTGTTCGAGGCGGAGCGCTTCAGCCGACAGGTGGCGGTGCTGTCGCAGAAGACCAAGGTACTCAGACACAGCCTAGTGATGTACCTGGACGCGTCGCAGCCGCAGTCCCGGCGCGTGTTGCGCGACACTAAACTCATCCCGCGCGTCGTGTTCGAGGCGGAGCGCTTCAGCCGACAGGTGGCGGTGCTGTCGCAGAAGACCAAGGTACTCAGACACAGCCTAGTGATGTACCTGGACGCGTCGCAGCCGCAGTCCCGGCGCGTGTTGCGCGACACTAAACTCATCCCGCGCGTCGTGTTCGAGGCGGAGCGCTTCAGCCGACAGGTGGCGGTGCTGTCGCAGAAGACCAAGGTACTCAGACACAGCCTAGTGATGTACCTGGACGCGTCGCAGCCGCAGTCCCGGCGCGTGTTGCGCGACACTAAACTCATCCCGCGCGTCGTGTTCGAGGCGGAGCGCTTCAGCCGACAGGTGGCGGTGCTGTCGCAGAAGACCAAGGTACTCAGACACAGCCTAGTGATGTACCTGGACGCGTCGCAGCCGCAGTCCCGGCGCGTGTTGCGCGACACTAAACTCATCCCGCGCGTCGTGTTCGAGGCGGAGCGCTTCAGCCGACAGGTGGCGGTGCTGTCGCAGAAGACCAAGGTACTCAGACACAGCCTAGTGATGTACCTGGACGCGTCGCAGCCGCAGTCCCGGCGCGTGTTGCGCGACACTAAACTCATCCCGCGCGTCGTGTTCGAGGCGGAGCGCTTCAGCCGACAGGTGGCGGTGCTGTCGCAGAAGACCAAGGTACTCAGACACAGCCTAGTGATGTACCTGGACGCGTCGCAGCCGCAGTCCCGGCGCGTGTTGCGCGACACTAAACTCAT
The DNA here is from genome assembly GCA_945867215.1 of Epinotia demarniana. NCBI lineage: Eukaryota > Metazoa > Arthropoda > Insecta > Lepidoptera > Tortricidae > Epinotia > Epinotia demarniana. Next base: position 26,442,541 of record OX244268.1, read on the forward strand.
CCCGCGCGTCGTGTTCGAGGCGGAGCGCTTCAGCCGACAGGTGGCGGTGCTGTCGCAGAAGACCAAGGTACTCAGACACAGCCTAGTGATGTACCTGGACGCGTCGCAGCCGCAGTCCCGGCGCGTGTTGCGCGACACTAAACTCATCCCGCGCGTCGTGTTCGAGGCGGAGCGCTTCAGCCGACAGGTGGCGGTGCTGTCGCAGAAGACCAAGGTACTCAGACACAGCCTAGTGATGTACCTGGACGCGTCGCAGCCGCAGTCCCGGCGCGTGTTGCGCGACACTAAACTCATCCCGCGCGTCGTGTTCGAGGCGGAGCGCTTCAGCCGACAGGTGGCGGTGCTGTCGCAGAAGACCAAGGTACTCAGACACAGCCTAGTGATGTACCTGGACGCGTCGCAGCCGCAGTCCCGGCGCGTGTTGCGCGACACTAAACTCATCCCGCGCGTCGTGTTCGAGGCGGAGCGCTTCAGCCGACAGGTGGCGGTGCTGTCGCAGAAGACCAAGGTACTCAGACACAGCCTAGTGATGTACCTGGACGCGTCGCAGCCGCAGTCCCGGCGCGTGTTGCGCGACACTAAACTCATCCCGCGCGTCGTGTTCGAGGCGGAGCGCTTCAGCCGACAGGTGGCGGTGCTGTCGCAGAAGACCAAGGTACTCAGACACAGCCTAGTGATGTACCTGGACGCGTCGCAGCCGCAGTCCCGGCGCGTGTTGCGCGACACTAAACTCATCCCGCGCGTCGTGTTCGAGGCGGAGCGCTTCAGCCGACAGGTGGCGGTGCTGTCGCAGAAGACCAAGGTACTCAGACACAGCCTAGTGATGTACCTGGACGCGTCGCAGCCGCAGTCCCGGCGCGTGTTGCGCGACACTAAACTCATCCCACGCGTCGTGTTCGAGGCGGAGCGCTTCAGCCGACAGGTGGCGGTGCTGTCGCAGAAGACCAAGGTACTCAGACACAGCCTAGTGATGTACCTGGACGCGTCGCAGCCGCAGTCCCGGCGCGTGTTGCGCGACACTAAACTCATCCCGCGCGTCGTGTTCGAGGCGGAGCGCTTCAGCCGACAGGTGGCGGTGCTGTCGCAGAAGACCAAGGTACTCAGACACAGCCTAGTGATGTACCTGGACGCGTCGCAGCCGCAGTCCCGGCGCGTGTTGCGCGACACTAAACTCATCCCGCGCGTCGTGTTCGAGGCGGAGCGCTTCAGCCGACAGGTGGCGGTGCTGTCGCAGAAGACCAAGGTACTCAGACACAGCCTAGTGATGTACCTGGACGCGTCGCAGCCGCAGTCCCGGCGCGTGTTGCGCGACACTAAACTCATCCCGCGCGTCGTGTTCGAGGCGGAGCGCTTCAGCCGACAGGTGGCGGTGCTGTCGCAGAAGACCAAGGTACTCAGACACAGCCTAGTGATGTACCTGGACGCGTCGCAGCCGCAGTCCCGGCGCGTGTTGCGCGACACTAAACTCATCCCGCGCGTCGTGTTCGAGGCGGAGCGCTTCAGCCGACAGGTGGCGGTGCTGTCGCAGAAGACCAAGGTACTCAGACACAGCCTAGTGATGTACCTGGACGCGTCGCAGCCGCAGTCCCGGCGCGTGTTGCGCGACACTAAACTCATCCCGCGCGTCGTGTTCGAGGCGGAGCGCTTCAGCCGACAGGTGGCGGTGCTGTCGCAGAAGACCAAGGTACTCAGACACAGCCTAGTGATGTACCTGGACGCGTCGCAGCCGCAGTCCCGGCGCGTGTTGCGCGACACTAAACTCATCCCGCGCGTCGTGTTCGAGGCGGAGCGCTTCAGCCGACAGGTGGCGGTGCTGTCGCAGAAGACCAAGGTACTCAGACACAGCCTAGTGATGTACCTGGACGCGTCGCAGCCGCAGTCCCGGCGCGTGTTGCGCGACACTAAACTCATCCCGCGCGTCGTGTTCGAGGCGGAGCGCTTCAGCCGACAGGTGGCGGTGCTGTCGCAGAAGACCAAGGTACTCAGACACAGCCTAGTGATGTACCTGGACGCGTCGCAGCCGCAGTCCCGGCGCGTGTTGCGCGACACTAAACTCATCCCGCGCGTCGTGTTCGAGGTGGAGCGCTTCAGCCGACAGGTGGCGGTGCTGTCGCAGAAGACCAAGGTACTCAGACACAGCCTAGTGATGTACCTGGACGCGTCGCAGCCGCAGTCCCGGCGCGTGTTGCGCGACACTAAACTCATCCCGCGCGTCGTGTTCGAGGCGGAGCGCTTCAGCCGACAGGTGGCGGTGCTGTCGCAGAAGACCAAGGTACTCAGACACAGCCTAGTGATGTACCTGGACGCGTCGCAGCCGCAGTCCCGGCGCGTGTTGCGCGACACTAAACTCATCCCGCGCGTCGTGTTCGAGGCGGAGCGCTTCAGCCGACAGGTGGCGGTGCTGTCGCAGAAGACCAAGGTACTCAGACACAGCCTAGTGATGTACCTGGACGCGTCGCAGCCGCAGTCCCGGCGCGTGTTGCGCGACACTAAACTCATCCCGCGCGTCGTGTTCGAGGCGGAGCGCTTCAGCCGACAGGTGGCGGTGCTGTCGCAGAAGACCAAGGTACTCAGACACAGCCTAGTGATGTACCTGGACGCGTCGCAGCCGCAGTCCCGGCGCGTGTTGCGCGACACTAAACTCATCCCGCGCGTCGTGTTCGAGGCGGAGCGCTTCAGCCGACAGGTGGCGGTGCTGTCGCAGAAGACCAAGGTACTCAGACACAGCCTAGTGATGTACTCGTCGAAAAAGATGGGCAATAACAGTACATTACTACAGAGGCAGGGGAGTAAGGGGTTGCCGGCCGAGTACATATAGACTTTTGATGCCCCTTTTCACGCCGAGATATGTAAAGTGCTTTTCTAAACATGCAATTAAATAAATAGAACAAATTCCAAGAAATCAAACTTTAATTTTCATGGCTGATCACAAGTTGTGGAATAGAAAAAAAAACTACCATCTTGCAGGCCTACGCCTCCAATTTTGCATGAAATGCCATTACGGATCTCTCGTCTCGCTGCGCCCGAAACGTGACACTTCGAAGCCCATTATGAAGAACACAACGTAAATATTCATTGCATGTTTGAGAATAGTTATTTACGATACAAGTGCCGAAAATAGGAAATTCGCAACGAGTGGTGATAAATTAAAACACGACCGAAGCGAAGAATTACCTATTCGCACGTGTATCGTACAACGTTTTACTGTACATATGACTCTTTAAAGTTTCGACATATGCACGAAAAGTGCTCTTTTCCGCACTAGTGCGGGAAAGTAGCACCATATGTACTGTAAAAAATGTTCTAAGTGGGCGTGTAGTAATAATTTAATTCATCATCATCATCGTCAACGATGTCTTTGATGGGAGCTCCGTTAGTGCAGCAGTCGGAGCAAACACTGGAGCAGGCTATTTCTGATTTATGGTAGCCGCAACGCACCCGACAGCCAGTCAGGCGTGGCCACCTAGGCAAAATGGGGTTGGGGTTTTATTATTTACCTACAACTATATCAAATTTCGCTTTTACAAGGATTATTTCCTCTATTTGGTAGTCTACGTTTCAAATGTATGAAAACATAGCATAGCACATCTCTGCTGGAAAGGCACCCTAAAGCGGCCCGCTATTACCGCTGTATGGGACCAACTACAATAAAATTAGACTACAAAAAAGTAAAAATATGAGTCAAAATCAAACATCGCCATCGATCGCGAAAAACGGTTCATACTGCACCGAATTATGACGTATTAACTTTGTATCCGGGCCAACCATTGTATGGAAAAATAAGTAAATTGTTGTTTTGGTCGTGAAATAATACGTTTAAGATATATATTTTATTTATTAAAACAAGAATCCTTTAATTTGGACGAGTATAAAGATTCGAACTCACATTATTTTTTGTAATTTACAATATATTATGATAACTCTATGGTTTACTATCTCACCACAATGTTATCAATTTTACATCACACCTGGCCATAATGCGAGTTTTACAGCACGCTGCGCGTACGGGAAAACTCGCATTGTGGCCAGGTGAAGATGTAAAATTTTGTACTTAACACGGGCGGTAATATGTAAAGCGCCAGAGCGCATATTTATGGCCCTCACCTTCGGTTCAGGCCACAAACACCTGCGATCTGGGGCATTCACGAATTCACCGCCCTAGTTACGTAATGTACTATTAACACGAGGAAACAATACAATTCTGACTCCAATTTCCACAGAAAGGGAAATTAAGTCTACAAACACTAATGACTGCTTCGTTCCTATAATGTACGGCGATGTACCCGCATGTCGAATTAGCGGAATCGACATAATTCCACGGAACTGTGGAAATCTAGGAAATTTTACGATGTATTATCATTTCCTACTATTGTTACTATCGATACCGGGAAAATGTACTTCGCGGTTATTGACCAGGGCTTTTATACACAGTTGAACTAGATACAATACGTTATATTAGAATAGTCGCGGAACAAAAAGATACGTTGACTTTATATATATTTTTAAATGTTGAAGGACGACTGAGGAAACCTGTATTATTATTGAAGCTGCTTACAAAATTTCACGAGAATCAGTTGAGAAGTGTGACCTGTAGAGGACAGTCGGACATCTAGACAACCGGACATAGAAAGAATTTTGGCCCGAGCTGCGGAGAACTTCATTCGCTTTGCTCGCTCGTTCAATAATGACGCCTGTTTCCTAGGGGTATGGCGAGGGGGTAGGCAGGACTACATACACCTTAAGTAAATTAGTGCATTATATGTCAGGGAAAAGCTTTTCTCAGTTCAACCGTAAGTATCTCGGTGACCGAGCTTAACTCGAGTGGAAATAGAGACAATTTTTTCCAGATATGAACCTAGATAGATCGAATTTTTGCTAACGTAACATACATACATACATATAATCACGCCTTTATCCCTAAAAGGGTTAGGCAGAGCACATGAAACTTTTGTTCCAGTGCCACTTTTAGCATAAATATGGGTATAAAAGATCGACAAAATGTGACATTGCAGTGACAGGTTGCTAGCCCATCGCCCACAACACACTTCAACTCTGTTCCCTTAGTCGACTCTTACGACACCCACAGGAGGAAAGGGGGTGGTGCTATTCTAACCCGACACCACACGTAACGTAAACTGCTCACAAATCTGATCTTTTCGATCATCATCATCATATCAGCCGAAAGACGCCCACTGCTGGACATAGGCCTCCCCCAAAGAGTGACAAAGTGTCCGGTCATGCGCCTCCCGCATCCAGCGGACTCCCGCAACCTTCACCCGGTCATCAGTCCACCTCGTGGGGGGCCTACCCACGCCGCGCCTTCCGGTACGTGGTCGCCACTCGAGAACCTCTCCGCCCCAACGGCCATCGGTTCTACGTGCTACGTGTTTTAAACTTTAGGGTTTTGTGGACTATACCAGGTCTGTAACTGTTCTCAGGTGAACTTGATGCAGTACCTGCCGATGGGTACGGCGCGGGACTTCAGGATACGGGGGCCGGTGATCGAGGAGATGCTCAGGGAACACCCTGAGATCGACGAGGCTGGTCAGTGACTATCATGTACAATAACAGCTATAAATATGTATCTTAATCTATATTAACTATAATTATTATTATAATATGGAACTGAATGAAAGATTTAATGGCCGAGACAGATTGTTCCAATAACTTAGTTGGTTAGAAGCGACGGGCCATGAATGCCTGTGGTCGCCAGTTAGAATCCGACTTTAGGATTAAATAAAAAAAAATCCTTTATATTATAATTGCGTTATTGCTTAATACAAAATTCATTTAATATATATCTTTTCCGTTTTGACGTTGATAGTTTAAGAACGGGTTACACCAACTTTCGGGTGCAGACCGATCGACGTTAAACATGGCAGCTGTCATTCTATGGATACTTGTCAAACTTTCTATACATTCAGATTTCAACGAACGCCGCTTATGATTACATACGGTTTGTCGCAATCATCGTTTTAATTGAATCGTCCGTAAAAGTCTGTATGGGAGGTTTGACAGTAGGTACTTTAATTTTAAGGCTGTGCATTGGACATTATCGGGTGCTTTGAAACGCCGTTCTGACTAGATTAACAAACAGTAAGGTCTGATCTGATTTTCCTTCTTTGATCCTTGACCATATGATTGTTTATCTGATTTTACAGATACATGATTTCTTAAAATTTCCTCGATAGAAAAAAAATCCAAACTTTAGTCCGTTTTTTCCTTTTTTTACTGAGCCTGCTCAAACGATACATTATTTTACGACACAATCAAGTTAATACTATAGTATTTTATCTCATCTAAAATCTTACTTTAGGAAATTTAAATAAAACTTCACTAAGTTAGGTATTTATCGAAATTTGTCCAAAAAAGCCATTCAGTGCGCGGAAGGCATCAGCGTGTCTCTGTCTAGGGGGCGTGTACGACTCAAATCAAGGCATCTCTTAACGCGGTCGATGCAACACGCGCTTAGGTTCTTTCATAATTTTCTACCCTAATCTGTTGTATAATTTACTTTCCTTCAAGCGCACGCATTAAGAATCTAAACGATGCATGTTTTTGTAGAAGACGAGGATGAACCCGCAATAGTGGTGTCGCCGGCCGCCAGCGACGACGAGAACAGCAGAGAAGCAGAACCACCCAGCAAGAAGCGACGCTCATGAGGACCCGAGCGGTTAGCATAACCAGGGCTGGCCTTAACCAGGGTTCGAAATAGGCATGATGACACATTTTGAAAAACTGTTCTATAATGTTTACAAACATTTATTATGTACAACGAATAAGATTTTTCCAGAGAAAATAACAGTCATGTAGGAAAAAGATGCGTTTTAGTTTTAAAATTTCAAATTGGCGCTAAAAACGCTTGTCAGTGTCATGGCGTCCCGAGTGACGTCACGTTTGTATAAACAGGACGCAGACCTTTGGCTTTGACGTTTGCTACCTAGATGCTCGATTGCTCATTGAATGAACATGAATTCAAAAGTTGTACAAGTCTTGCGCGGTCGTGCGAGCGACAAAGCGGAGAAAATGACGTATGATGACCTGTCAGATAACATGGTTCTATCCCTGTCTTACTAGTCGTTCAGTACGTAAGTGAGAAGAGGCCCTAATAAACTGAACGTTTTCTATAATCAGTAATCAGTAATTTATTGCTATCATAGGTACATTACATAAGGTGGTATATCAAAACAAGATCAGCTGTGAGCCCTGCAAGGGCACTGCAATTTACATTCTTAATTAGCTTATTAACTAACTAGACTAATCTATAATAAGGATAATAACTCTATACACCCGATGATGTATAGAAAACGTTTAGTTTATTAGGGCATATCTGCCTTTCTCTGTAATCTGTGGTAATGGCCGTTAAGGGTATTTGTTTATACAAGTGTAATAAAAATATGAGCATTTTTTCGAATTCCATGATTAAAATTTCACTAAGAAAATACCATATTTTAGTGATTTTCAATTACTGTCATCATGCCTGTTATCAAGATAATTACGTTTCTTGATAATTATCACCAGTATAAGAACCAATGACACTCGAGTTCGCTCAACTTTGCAACACGGCGCGGCACGTCAAGTTGACACTTCGTGCGTTCGGATAGACGCAAGTGCGGAAATACACGTTCGAATACTTCGAATACAGTTCACTTTCACGAGCGCAATTTTTTGTTGTTATAAATCGATAATTATTCATCTGTTATAACGATAATTATCATGATAATGTTGCTTTCAAACCCTGGCCTTAATCCTCTACGCGCTCCGGGCGAGCCATGCTTAAGTGTACGGCCTGAGTGGACGCCTCGCTCAGAGCGGGCGTGGGGCGTCCATATAAATTGCATTTGTTTTATATGGACGCGGGCACTCGGGCCGTACACTTACTAAGTGTAAGTAAAACAAATGCAATGTATATGGACGCCCCACGCCCCGCTCGTAGCGGATCGTGCTTTCAAGGCGTATACTTAGGGTTAGTTGCACCAAACCGTTTGTAATCGTAAGCGGTGTTCGTTAAAATCTGAATGTATGGAACGTTTGACAAGTTTCTATGGACTGACAGCTGTCAGCGCCATATTTAACGTTGATCGGTCTGTAATCGTAAATCGGTGCAACCCGCCCTTAGGCGCCCTTTTAAATTTAACGGTACACATCGGCGCTCGGCGTGACTCCTGTTTCACTCGCACTGTGTACATTAGAAAGAGAATGGAACTTTGTTTACACAATGAGATCTGCTATAATTATTTTCTGTTGCTAGAAAGTGTAATAAGAAAAAAAAATAGAGACTAACTAGTTTTTTTTTGTATTATATGGCGGATCCCATTGCGTATACAAAGTTTCCTGTTATTCCACGCCGTTTTAAAATGAGAGCCGAACTACGTTTGTATGTGGAGCCGACTTAAATCGAAAGCTACCTGGGGAATCTAAAGTTTCGCTTGTTCCTAGCAACAAGCTAAACTCTGCCCCTTCATACAAATGACGCAAGACGTTCAAACGATTATCGCCCAAAGCAAAATGCAGGCGCTTGTGATTTATATTTTGTTACTGTATAATTTCTAGGTAAATAAAAGTGAATCTATAAATTTATGTCAGTTATTTTAATGATCCCTGTAACCCATATTTTAATGGCGTCTATAAACTAGGCAAACGAACACTCGTCCTACATGAACAATTGATCATCAACTTTTCTGGAATCAATGGTAAGAGTGCTCGAATGGTGCTCGTTCATTTGACTTCATCACTGATCAGGGCTGTCACTGCTAACTCACAGGGCTGTCTCACTAAAAGTTTCCGTGAAATTACACTTGTCTTTGGTAATCTCTCAATATAGCTAAGTTGACATGGTCCTTGCCACCGAATATCGCATACCGTAAGTAATACAATCATTCTACAAATTGTTCACTTCAATTCACACTTTTCGAGATTAAGGTACTCCCTGCTCCCAATGACCTTCGATTTGTAACAGTCCGTTTTTTCGTGTTTTTTATGGCTTATCTTATTAAAAAAAACGAGGTTTACCGGAATAGTATCCTATATTTACTTCAAAACTCACAGTTTTCGAGATATATGGCACTAAACTTTGGCAATTTTAAGGTAAAAAAAACGTTATTAGGACGTAATTTGTGAGAATGAGTTTAAATTAAAAATCTCTCGTGCGGTGTTAAAGACGTCAATAAGGAAAAGTTATACATATGCATATTTCATCTATGAAAATGCATAAATAACATACTAATATCGAAAACAGACCTTTTTTGGAACATGTTTGAATAAATCGTGAGGTAGCGTACAGCGAAAAGCATCCCAACTGGGGAAGTACCTCCGTCTTGCAGAAGACCACATCCATAATAACACTACTACTCGCTCTGTAGTAGTGTTGTGTTCCTGGAGGCGAGCAAGGTCGCCAGAGCTCCCAAGGATGCGTCGTGTTGAGAGCGAGGGAATTTGTTCCTTCAGCTGTCAACACGGCGAATCCTCAAACATATCTTAAAGGCCGGCAACGCACTCACAACACCTCTGGTGTTGCAGGTGTCCATGGGCGGCGGTAATCGCTTACCATCAGGTGGTCCGTCCGCTCGTTTGCCTCCATAAAAAAAAAACATTAAAAAAAATTATATTTTTTCAATTCTCCTTGTGCAAATGGAGATAAAGGATTGAAGAACCGATAAGCGTTTATGCCATTAACTTATCAGTAGTTTTACCGGCCGAATATCAACTCAAAACCCATCAAAAAACGCGCAGAGCCCCTTATGAAGCGTTTTAAACCTATACATATATGTGTCGGACATTTGTTTATTTACACTAAGAACGAAAAATGTACCTATGTATTGAATGGTGATTTGATCTGGCGACGAGCCTTCCATCTTCGTACTATGACTTAAACTTGGCTAAAATTTGACTACCATCCTCTCTAAGGCGAGGCAGTACCGTCGAACTGACAGAGAGGGAGAGTACACGATCGAAGTTCGTTTTTGTTTCGCGGTAAGTAGGCCCTCTGGTTGTTCTGTGCCACCCCAAGTAGCAAACAAGAATAATGATTAAATCTTACATTTCTAAACTTTATCTAAAATAAGCATAAGCTAAATTTAAAAAGACTCAGTTTAGTAATTTTAATCTTAAAAAATAAAGAGTTTTAAGGTACCGCCACTTTAGCAAGTCAAGAATACCTAAAACCTAGTTAAATATTTTAAAAACTATTTGGTGTTAAGTATGTCTACAAATTAGTCTAAAAATGTGTTTTTTACTCAACTCAGATTATTTGAAGACTCATTTAAGATTCAATGGTATAATTTAAGTATCAGTTTAGAATCACAAAGTAAAAATTGATTTTGTAGATAAACTTAAGATGATTGGTTACACCAAGCTCTATGAATTGGGTCACTTAAGGTAACTGTATTCTTTTTTTATTAAATTTAATCAAGTTTAAGTGAAAATAAGTTTAACGGGACGTTTTTCAACAAACTAGAACCAATTGAAGATGGATGAAATATATTTTTTTTAAAGATGTGGTGGTGCTCCGAAATATAAAAAAAATATCGTCCCATTGTGTGCGACCAAGTCATTCAAACGGCAGTGCGACGAGTGAGACTTTGTTATCATTAGTACCAAGTACATCTTCGAGTGAGGCTTTGGTATCATTATTACCAAGTATACTGTAGATCACAAGAAAGGAGATGATGACGCAAGATGTGGAAAATGAAGTAGCAGCACTAGCAGTACTAGCTTCTGCCCGCGACTTCGCACGCGCATAAATTATGGTTTAGTTACATGATATTCTTATGTTCTTTAACCATACTACATGCTGAAAATAAAGATTTAATTTCCATATTGATTTCATATAAATTATGTAGCTGTGACATTAAATATATAATTTAATGATTTGCACACCTGCTCGCAGGCATTGGACACTGTGCGCATCATTTTTGTAATAACCCTATGACTGTATCTGAAGCAAATAAACTTTCTGATTTCTGATTTCATTGATAGTGCGTGTAACAGTTCAAATCTAAATAACACCCTCATAAACTTGCTCGTCAATAATATTCTATAGATGCCCAAAGTATCTTTTTAGAGAGTGCTCCCTAAGCGAGCCCTAGGTTCGAAGATCCTAGGGCGAGCCCGACGGACACTCACTATCCTAAGGTGTCTTGCAAGCGAGACCTGAGGCCAAAGTGCCGAGCGGTGAGGCAAGAGAGGCCGAAGTCCAAGCTTTTCATTGGAATTAAAGGCCTAAAGCAATCTTCCAGCGAACGGTCTTCTTGCGAGCTCGTGGGCCTAAGGCCCGATCCCCCACGGATACTCGTTATCTCCGACTTCTCCGAGTAACTTGCAAGCGAAACCTAAGGGCCGAAGTTCTGGAGGTAAACGGGGAGGCAAGCGGAGCCAAAGGCTGAGTTTTTCGTAGGAATGACAGCCCCTAAGCATGGTTTTAGAGAGCGGTCGCTATGTGAGCTCGGGGGCTGAAGGCCCGTGGGTAAGCCCCCACGGACACTAACTATCCCCAGATGTCTTCGTATCCGTAGTATCCGGAGAACAAAGTCCAGAAGGTGAGCGGCCAGGCAACTTTTCGTATTAATGAAAGATCCAAATCAAGCCTTAAGAAAGCACTGGGGGCTGAAGGATACTTATATCATACTAACCCCAGGTGGCAGCGAGGCCAAAGGCCTAGGTAGCTTTACGTTGGAATGAAAGGCCCACAGCATCCCTTTAGAGAGCGCTCTCAATGCGAGCCCCTAGGCCACTCATTATCTTCAGGCGTCTTGCAAATGAAATCTGAGGCCCAAATTCCCAAAGATAAAAGGGGAGCCAAGGGAAGCCGAAGCCTGAACATTTCGTAGGAATTAAAGGCCTATAGCATGCTTTTAGAGACTTTTAGAGATAAGCGGCGTGGCAAGCAAGCCCTCACGGACACTGACTATCCTGAAGTTGAGTGGCGAGGCGAAGGGCGAAGTAAGTCCCGTAGATAAGTAGCGAGGCAACCGAGGCCAAGGGCCGTGCTTTACGTTGAAGTGACAGACTCCAAGCATTCCTTCAGAAAGCGCTCTTAATGCACCCCTATAGACGGACACTCATTATCTCCCAGTGTCTTGCAAGTGAAACCTGATGGCGACGTGGGGGATGTACACTTACTATTCCCAGGTGTCTTGCAGGCGAAATTGCATGTAAAAGTTCGGAGAGTGAGTGGAGAGGCAAGCAAGGCCTTTTCGTTCTATTGTAAGGCAACCCTTCTGTGAACGGTCTCAATGCAAGCAATGACCTCTAAAGACACTTATTATCTTTCGGTGTCTTGTAAGCGAAACTTGAGGACCAAAATCCCGAAGGAAAACGGGGAGGCAAGCGAAGAAGAAGCGAAGCGAAGGCTGAGGTTTTCATAGGAATGAAAGGCCCAAAATTATATACCTTTAGGGGGCGCTCCTGATGATGCGCATATTTCAGAAAGTCACGGGAGTTTTCTACATTCATAAAATTGATACCATAGATACTCAATTTTCCGCGGAATGCCGTTTTGTCCAAATTGTATACCCACATCCCTTGACGTTGGTGAACTATGATAATTCTTTTCCTTCAAACAGCTTTAGATGACCTCTGACTTCATAGCAAATATAGGAAGGCAGAGATCAAGGTTGCTGGTTTTTCAATATAAACAGCGCCGTCGTCAGTTACTGAAGTTCCAATTTAATTAGGTATCTGATGTATAACAGTTACTATCAGTGGAGGTATCAACCAGTTTTGGTTAATATGTAGTGTTTACCACTATTTTACATCCCGGGTTTTTTCACGTTTTATATATATTTTGCTTAACGTTTGAATGGAGTGTTCTTCTTACTTTCTAGTCAAGTATCTTGTCAATTTTCAAGTCTTTAGCTCATACATTTTGACCCCATTTTATAACCCCCTTGCCCCATTATCTTAATATTTTTTTATAGCCTATGTGTTGTCCGGGAGTTTTCTCGACAGGTTAGCAAAGTTTGCATCAAAATCCGTTCAGAAGTTTTCACGTGATACGCGTACAAATAAACAGACAAACAGACAAAAATTCTAAAAACTTTTGGATCGTGTTCTGTTATCGATTCTAAGCATCCCCATCAAACTTTTTCTCGAATATATCTTCCATGTACAGACTTTCGACCGTCTTCAGCTTTATTATATGTATAGATTGATAAAAGATAGAAGATTATGAAAGTGCAATGTTGTTGACGTGTCAATGTCATCCTTTATGCTTGGTTGAATTTATGGTTTGTTTTAAACACAGGACAGGATATACAGAATAAATATATCATAAGTAATATAAACTTAATGGTTATTCTTGCATAAACATTTACCGTAAAATGGACGGCAACTTGCATTCATTAAATCAAACTAAAGATTTGATAAAGAACCATTAAGTATTAAGTAGAACTACACTAATTCGGTTTTTAGTATTAAGTTAGTATAATATCTCTAAACCGGTACTACTATAAATGCAATTTTTCTATACTTTATCTAAAATAACCTTAAAAAATCAGTATCGTCTAAAGTCATACTTCGCTAAGAATAATAAGACTAAACTCCATTTTACTTTTAGTAGGTAAATAAAAAAAAAAAAAATCCGACACTAATTCATAAAAAATAAAGTACATTGTAGTTAGATTTATGTAATAGCAATAATAATTGCATTTATATTGCAAACATTTACAGAAAAGTAGTATTCTGCGCTGTATGTACTCGTAATCCAATTTTTAATTTAGCAACCTAATATTCCTAATTTTTATTGCTCTTTTTCCAGTATTTGGTAAGCCCGTCTGTTTTATAGCACTTTCAATCAATTTTACACGATAAACCATCATGCGTTATAGTTTTTAAATACCTATAGGGACATTACACGGTCGTTTCTAAACGTAATAAATAGTTAAGTAATCGCCATTTTGATAAAACTTCAGTGAATTCTCTCGTTAGTAAAAGAGTTCGCCATATTTTCTAAAATACAATTCCATGAGTAAAAAAAGTTTTAAAATTTTCTTTGTTAAGAGATGATCGAATTTGCGCAACTCAGTGTTAATAGTTTTAAGTAAGTATTTGTGCAGGACGGACATGGCCAATAAATTATTAACTACATATGTACCTAGATTACCTAAAGATAGATATAATTATAATAGATGTTACCCGCCTTGTCAGAGTCTAGTTAGAAACCTAAATAAACATTATTGATCTCTTCTTTCCTTTACACCCAAATAGGGACATAGAAAACCAATAAAACGGTTCGAATGAGTTTTCTAAGTGGTAAACATTAGGTTTCCACTTGTAAGAATGTAGATAAACAAGAAACTCATTAGATCCGGCCCGCCTGCAGTCTCAAGCCACACTGAGGGCGAGCGCGGGGGAACGGTCTGAGGGGGACGAGGGACGTAAATACAGAGCGTTCCCGGGCTCGCGCGCAGTAACGGCGAGAACGGCGGGCGAGCGGGAGCTTGAATTTAGCATGTCTAATAAGGATAAGTAAATGTATAAACAAATTAAGATAACCATGTATTTAGAATAAGATTTATTGACAAATAAACGATAGCGGGGTGAGGTAGGGTTGGAGGGGTGGGGGGTTCGAGCCCAATAGTATAAAATGGCGGCCGGGCCGCCATGCATTCATTCTACGCCGACTACTCGAACCGACCACAGCTCCAGCCCTGCCAAGCCTCAAGAATTCCTGAAAGCTGAGTTTTCACTGCATCTCACCCACCACCAGTCATAGGTGTACGTCCTGTACATGCTGGTCCTTCGAACCGGATAATGAAGAAAAGGCCAACAACGAGATCACAGACCCGAAAACTTACGCTAGCGCAACTCATCATGAAAAATATGGAGCCGTCAACGTCGGACGAAACGGGCACCTCCACGTCGAGAACGGCAACTACCAGTCAAGACAGTTCGGGGCCGTCGCAGGAAAACCCACAGTTACGCCAACATCCTGCAACGCCGTCGCCTCACGAACCCCAGCAGTCAAGACAACCCATAGAACAGTTGCCGTCAGAAGCCCTACAGTCAAGAATCCAGCCCACAGAACAGCGGCCGCAGGAAAACCCACAGTCAGACCCACCTGCGGCCACGCTGCGACAGGAAACCCCACAGACAAGCCATAATCCTGTCGCATCGCCGTCATCGAGGTCCGTCAGGTCCACGAGCAGTCAACGTGCTCGCCGCCTCGCACAAGCGCGGGAAGAAGCTCTTAAAATAAAGCTAGAGCTCGCGCACGCGCGATTAGCCGCCATAGAAGCCGAAGGCAGCGACGAAGAGGACGGCGACACCATAGCATCTACCGTCCAGCCAGGACACCGCATCGACGAGTGGCTCGAGTCCAGCCGCGGACACGTCCTCGCCATCACCAATACAGCCCACTTCGAAGAACCCGAGCCTGCACACCCACAGTACCCGTCACAGGCTCGACAAAACTACGCCGAGGGCACGGGACCCGACGCCACCGCCGCGCGTCACACGGTTCCTGCCCCTCCCCCCGCCGGGGGAAACCACGCCCAACCGACCGTACCCGCGCCGCCGCACGCGTACGCTCAGCCGCCGCCGGCATATCCACAAGCGGATATGCGAAGAAATGATGTCATAGCCACGCAGAACCCACAGAATATCAACCTGAGTGAACTCGCGTCAGCCATCGCCGTCGCCGCCCGCGCCGGTCATAGAGAAGCGCCGAGATATCACGCCGAGTTGCCGCCTTTCGGTGGATCGCATCAAGAGTGGCTATCATTCAGAGCCGCTTACAACGAAACCGCCTCAAACTACAACGAGGTGGAGAACATAGCGAGATTAAGAAGATGTCTCAAAGGAAGAGCAAAAGAAGCAGTCGACAACCTTCTAATCTACAACGCCCGTGCCGATGAAGTTATGAGAAGTCTAGAAGCCCGTTTCGGCCGTCCCGACGCCATCGCCCTCGCCGAGCTTGAACGACTACGCGCGCTGCCGCGCCTCAACGACGGCCCGCTCGACATATGTGTTTTCGCCAGCCGCGTCGCTAACGTCATAGCGACGCTCAAAGCGCTTGACCGTGCTCACTACCTACACAGCCCCGAGACAACAAGGGCCATGATGGAGAAGTTTACGCCGGCCCTGCGCTACCGATGGTTCGACTACGCGACTACACAGAAAACCAACGAGCCCGAGTTACTGAAAATATCTGCTTTCCTGCAACGCGAAGCAGACTACTGCGCGCTCTACGCGCAACCCGAGAATGTCGACGGCCCGAATCATCACTTCACGAAGAGGACACACAGAGCTCTCGTGACTACAGACAAGCCGGCACCCAAGTGCGCCTGCTGCAACAACGTCGGTCATCAAATAGAAAAGTGCAGCAAATTCGTCGACAAAACATTAGAAGATCGCTGGAAGATAGCCAAAGACCAGCGGCTGTGTTTTCGGTGCCTGCGTCATCGGACAAGGACGCACGCTTGCAAACGTGTCAAGTGCGAGCGAGACGGCTGCGAGTATTTTCATCACAACCTGTTGCACTACAAGAAAATTGAACAAAGAAATGAAGCCGTCACCTCTACGCGGGCCTCCAGAGAAGCGCGGGCCTATCTGAAAATCATACCGGTCACTATCTCGGGACCGGCGGGAGCCGTCGAAACCTACGCCTTATTGGACGACGGCTCCACCATCACTCTCGTGCAAGAGGACATCGCGAGAGACTTGGGCCTAGACGGACCGACAATACCGCTACAAATAGAAGCAATCACCGAAGAGAAAATCGACGCATCGAATTCACGCCGGGTCACACTCAGCATCCGCGGCGCCGACCATCACCACAGGGTCGGCGCCCACACCATAGAGGATCTCCGCCTATCGCCACAGTCCATCAAACAAGAGGACCTTCGTGACTGCGCCCACCTGAGCGACATAGAAAATCAACTGAAGTACGAGAACGCGAAGCCGAAAGTGCTAATTGGGCAAGACAATTGGCACTTACTCGTCAGCAACGAGACACGTCGAGGCCAGCAGCATCAGCCAGTGGCATCTCTCACGCCGCTGGGCTGGGTGCTACATGGGGCGCACACACGTATCACCGGTAAGCGAGTGCACGCAATACATCATGTAAATATCTGTGAAAATGAGAAAAGTGAAGATTTGAACTCGCAACTCAGCAAATATTTCGCGCTCGAATCCCTACTAATCGAGCCGAAATTGCCCCAATCAAGCCCGGAAGAGCGTGCGCGCATCATTTTAACCCAGTCAATGAAGACTACCGCCGACGGTCATTATGAAGCCCCGCTACTGTGGAAACAACCCGACGCCCGCTTGCCTGACAATTACGAGAACACGCTGAGGAGACTCCACAACATAGAAAAGAAGCTCGATAAAAATGAAGAACTCAAGAAAAAGTACAACGAACAGATGGACGCCCTCATAGTCAAGGGGTACGCCGAGCCCGCTCCGCCCTCCAAGTCAGAGAGGGTATGGTACCTCCCTCATTTCCCGGTACTAAACCCATGCAAGCCCGGGAAAATGAGAATCGTCCATGACGCTGCTGCCGCTACGAGGGGGGTCTCCCTTAACGACCGCCTCCTCACCGGGCCCGACCTGCTGCAGTCACTGCCGGGCGTCCTAATGCGCTTTCGCCAACACCCTATCGCCGTGGGAGCCGACATCAAAGAAATGTTTATGCAAGTGAAAGTGAAGCCTGAAGACAGAGACGCCCTGCGCTACCTGTGGCGGGGTGATCAACGAGGCGACGCCCCTCCACGAGAATATCGCATGACGTCACTCATATTCGGCGCGACGTGCTCACCGTCAATAGCGATATACGTCAAGAATATCAACGCCCAGAAGCACGAAGGCACGCATCCCGAGGCCGTCAAGGCAATAGTCCGACACCACTATGTCGATGACTATTTACACAGTTTCAAGACAGAGGAGGAGGCGATTAGTGTATCCAGTACTGTACGTGACATACACAAAGAAGCACACTACGAGCTACGTCAGTGGACCTCCAACTCTGCAAAGGTCCTCCGAGCCCTCACTTCGGAGGACCTCGCCTCTACACACGTCGACCTCAATAAGAGCGAGATGCAAAACGAACGGGTATTGGGACAAATATGGAAGCCGGCGAGCGACGAACTCGCCTTTAACTTGGACCTCACCCGCCTGCCGCCGGGAGCTCTGGACGAAGCCGAACCTACAAAGAGACATGTACTAAAAATTACTATGTCAATCTTTGACCCACTCGGCCTGGCAACACCGGTGACAATCATAGCAAAGAAGTTACTACAAGAGGTGTGGCGCCGCGGCACGAGTTGGGACGAGAAATTGGACCCGGACCTAGCGCAACGGTGGGCGGAGTGGACGCGGCATCTACGAGCACTGCGAGACCTGGCGATACCGCGCGCCTATCCCCACTACGGCGACTCCTTCAGGCGCGAGATACACGTCTTCGTCGATGCGAGTGAATCGGCCTACACGAGCGCGCTATACTGGCGTACAACAACGACCGACGGGCGAGTGCACGTGTCCTTAATAGCAGCAAAAGCGAAGGTGGCCCCGTTAAAAGTGATGTCCATACCGCGCCTCGAGATTCAAGCTGCGGCCATGGGGAGTCGAATGGCGGCCGCCGTAATAGAAGAACACGATCTCAAGCCAGACACGAAGACCTTTTGGACCGACAGCCGCACAGTGCTCGCGTGGCTGAGGGCCGGCGCGCGCACCTACAAACCATTCGTCGCGCACCGCATCGCCGCTATTGAAGAAAACACCACAGTGAACGAGTGGCGCTGGGTACCTACGAAACTCAACGTCGCCGACGAAGCCACGCGCGAAGTGCCGCCCGAGTTCGACAGTGAACACAGATGGTTTAGAGGGCCAGACTTCCTGCGCGACGACCCTGCGACGTGGCCCACCGAGCCGTCACAGCCGCACGAGTGTCAGACAAACGAAGAGAGAGTACACACAACGCGAGTCGAAACAAAGAAATCGGGCCCACTCGCCTGGCTGCCAGATCCCACGCGATTCTCGAGGTGGGAGCGACTACTGCGGACTATAGGCAGAGTGTTACAATTTATTGACCTCTGCCGACCCCACCACGTGCGCGCGCACTATAAGCGCACTACGCGGAACAAACAAGCCGATCCCGACTGGAACAAACAACGCAAGTCTGCGCCACCGCCGCCACCGCCGCCTAAGAAGCTGCAACAAAGAAAATACAAAATATTAGATGCGTCTTACCTACACGAAGCGGAGCGCCTTGTGGTACGCGCCAGTCAACTGGAAGCCTTCAGTGATGACGTCAGTGACCTGAGAAATAACAGACCGCCGAGCGCCCATAGTCGCTTACGTCATATGGCGGTCGAGTTAGTGAATGACGTCATAGTTATCAAGACACGGATCAACGCCGCGATTGATATCACCGAGCTACAACGACGACCGCCGGTCCTTGACGGCGATCACTTGGCAGTGAAGTTATACATAGATTATGTGCACCGACAAATGCAACACAATGGCGTCGAAGCTACCGTGAACGAGTGTAAACAACACTACAGTATCCTGCGTCTACGGCCCGTCACGAAAATGATAGTGCATCGATGTCTGCCTTGCCGGATCAAAAAAACCTTGCCGTCAACCCCGCCAACCGGTGATCATCCGCGATGCCGCCTAGCCCATCACCAACGACCCTTCTCATACACGGGTTTAGACCTATTCGGCCCCTTAACAGTGACCATCGGCAGAGGGACTCAGAAGAGGTACGTGGCGCTATTCACGTGCCTAACAACGCGCGCCGTTCACCTGGAGGTGATACCCAGCTTGACCGGGGACTCCGCGGTCATGGCCCTCCGGCGCATGATCGCGCGCCGCGGCTGCCCGACCGAGATTTGGTCGGACAACGGGACCAACTTCCACTCAGCCGACAAGGAGCTCCGCGAGGCCTACGGCAACGCCCTCGAAGCCGGCGCCGCCCAGCGCGCCATCAACTGGAAGTTCATACCGGCGGGAGCTCCGTTCATGGGCGGAGCCTGGGAGAGGATGGTCCGAGCGGTGAAGAGGGCCCTACACGCCGTGCTGGACGAACGCCGCCCCAGCGAAGAGGTCCTAACTACTCTGCTCGCCGAGGCCGAATACACGGTGAACAGCCGCCCCCTCACGCACGTGGCCGTCGAACCCGACGAACCAGAAGCCATCACGCCGAACCACTTCCTCCTGGGCGGGTCCGCTCGGGCCCCCAACCCCGGGACCTTCGATGACTCCACACTCGTCGGCCGCGCGACCTGGAGGACGAGCCAACGCCTGGCCGAACACTTCTGGGCCCGCTGGCTGAGGGAGTACCTACCCTCCCTCCAGTACCGGCGGGAGCCCCATGGCCGAGGGCAGCCTATCAACGTCGGAGACATCGTGCTCGTAGTCGACGGGACCCTGCCTCGCAACACATGGCCGCGAGGCCGGGTGACAGCCGTATACCCGGGACCGGACGGCGTGACACGCGCGGTCGACGTGGCAACGAAGGGCGGAGTCTTCAGGCGGCCGACCAAAAAGCTGGTGATCCTGCCGACGGAGCCCGACGACCTGCACGCGAGGGATACTCCAACGCTCACCCGAGCGATGGACGGCGGGAGAGATGTGCAGGACGGACATGGCCAATAAATTATTAACTACATATGTACTTAGATTACCTAAAGATAGATATAATTATAATAGATGTTACCCGCCTTGTCAGAGTCTAGTTAGAAACCTAAATAAACATTATTGATCTCTTCTTTCCTTTACACCCAAATAGGGACATAGAAAACCAATAAAACGGTTCGAATGAGTTTTCTAAGTGGTAAACATTAGGTTTCCACTTGTAAGAATGTAGATAAACAAGAAACTCATTAGATCCGGCCCGCCTGCAGTCTCAAGCCACACTGAGAGCGAGCGCGGGGGAACGGTCTGAGGGGGACGAGGGACGTAAATACAGAGCGTTCCCGGGCTCGCGCGCAGTAACGGCGAGAACGGCGGGCGAGCGGGAGCTTGAATTTAGCATGTCTAATAAGGATAAGTAAATGTATAAACAAATTAAGATAACCATGTATTTAGAATAAGATTTATTGACAAATAAACGATAGCGGGGTGAGGTAGGGTTGGAGGGGTGGGGGGTTCGAGCCCAATAGTATAAAATGGCGGCCGGGCCGCCATGCATTCATTCTACGCCGACTACTCGAACCGACCACAGCTCCAGCCCTGCCAAGCCTCAAGAATTCCTGAAAGCTGAGTTTTCACTGCATCTCACCCACCACCAGTCATAGGTGTACGTCCTGTACAGTATTGTAGATATCTTTAAGTTTATTTCTTGGCCTTAAGTCAACCTGCAAGATATCTTCAATTCGAAGTTTAGAGATCTGTAAAACCCTCATTCTTAAGTAGGGTTTAAGTTTGTCTAAATAGTAGAATTAACTCTTTCTTGAAAATGTCTTAAATACTGTGCCCACTTTGTCCTAACTGAGTCTTGGGGGATATCTTCAAGATATCTTCAGGGACATAATGGTTTTAGCCAAGACAACAGCAAGAATTTGTCTAATTGTCTTCAAGATATCTTCAATCCCTTTTTAAGACATTTGATTGCTACTTGGGACAGTGCAAAAGTTAATAGTTCTATTAATAAATGATTCACACTAAACCTTGTCATTAGTCATGATTATGACTAAGCTTATCTAGCCCAGGATTAATTGTCGGAGCCCGGCCGGCTAGGGTTCCTGGAAGCGGCTTTGTCGTGTGCTCAGTGCAGTACTAAGAACGGACCCCGCTTTCTAATTCTGCGTAGTCATGGGCTCCTGGTAGTTGACTCATTGCTGGAACCAGAATTGTTTTTTTATAAACGTTCATAAAGTCTATTTTAGCTAAAATTTCGTTAACATTTATTAAATTTAACAGGATTTTAATTTAAGAGGAGGAGGTACTCAATTCGCCGGGATATTTTTATCTGTATGTTTCTCGATTACTCGGAGACACCTGGGCCGATTAGGAAAATTCTTTTTTTGTTTGAATGGGTAACTTTCCCAAGTGGTCCCATGGTATCAGGTCTGGATCTAAAATCAAGGGACCTCTTCAAATGAGATGAAGTACTGAATTGAAGTCGGTTAAAACTTTGTTTTTAAAATAAATTATAGCATGCGTAATGAGAGAGATACGTGGACAACAATAAAATGATTAGGTCGTACATTTAAGGAATCCTTCGCTACGAATTTAGGCGGCCTTGGCTTTTGATCAAGTACCAAAAGGCGCAGCGTGGGTAGCCCCCCCCACAAGGTGGACTAATGACCTGGTAAAGGTCGCGTGAGTCCGCTGAATGCGGGTGGCCCAGAAGCGGTCATTGTGGCACTCTTTGGGGGAGGCCTATGTCCAGCAGCGGACGTCCTTCGGCTGATATGATGATGGCTTTGCAATTTAGTAATTCAACGAGGGAGCAAAGCGACGGAAGTTCCCCGTTTTAGCTCGGGCCAAAATTCTTTCGTACGTCCGGATGTCCACTGTTGTCTACAGGTCGCATTTCTTAACCGATTCTCGTGAAAGTATTATAAGCAGGTTCAATATAGTACATTGTTCTAAAGGCTAGAAATAAGCCACCATCTATTGCCTAACGAGTGGGTTCGAGGTCCGAGCCGAAGGTGAGGACCTCGATGGAGAAGAGTCCATTTATTGCTCTTTTGGCCGAGACATTACATAGTGCTTTTCATTTTCACGCCTACTGCGAGAAAATTGCAAATAAATATAATTATAAGTCAAAATTAAAAGCCCGGCGCGGTGCCCACCGACACGCTAGCGGGGCGGGGGCGGGGGAGACAGCTCGCCACAATCACAGGATTGAGCGAATCGCTGTTCAAACTGTCCTACAATATTGTTGGACAGTTTTCTGAGCTCATGCGATGTCCAACTAACCCCAGCTTTGGAGCCTGTTTTCCGACCATCTTTTGCCACATTTCCGAGCAGTGGTGTGAAAAATATGTAGTTTTATTTTGTCGAATCACTTATTCGAAATTTTAAAAGACATCTTTTGAAATAATGACAGGCTCGGGAGTTCTACAACTCATAGAGCCACAGTCCCACACTCACAGCGTAAATTACCTGCCTACTTAAGCGCCTACAGATATTTATTTGCAAAGTAACCTACAAATATGTTTTAGTGTTAACTGACTAGGAGAACACACGTAAGGTAAACGTCCGAAGTGCTCGTTGCTCGACGCTGGCTGGACTAATAACAGTTCGTTACCGGCATGCGGGCATTTATTAAAACTGATAATAATATGTTCCATTAGCAATTGTTTGCCTGTATTTGAGAAACATAATTATGTAAATGAACTGCGCAATTAAGTAATTTTCCAAAATACAAACCTTCAATGGACTAGGTGTATGACGCCGTACTAAACAAATCATGAAGAGCTGTCATTTACACTTACTTGTCAATTTACTTTGCTGTACGTTGCTGGCAATTTAAATTTAGTTTAAGAAGTTAGTAATTTATGAAGTCAGAATTATAGTTAATTTTCTGTATTAAGGTCATGATTAAGTTAAAGAACTCCGTTAATTTACCCTACTTAAAAAAAAGGCCGCATGCCGGTAACACACAGTATAAGGCATGGGCAGTCTATTTCAAATAGACATGGCCTAAATTCAAAGAAGAATTATCCTTTTAGTTCGAATTTAACCCATATTACTTTGACATAGAGTGCCCAGGATGCCATATACTAGAACAACGTCGAGCACTCTGACGTTTACCTTATAGCAAAGCTGTTTAAATGGATTGCGTTATGCAAAAACGAATTGAGCGACAAAACTGAGAATAAAAAGTTATGATTCCAGATCGATTCTAGGCATGATAAACTATATAAGTACTCAACAGTTTTGGAGTTCAAAAAACACTCTTATTACCTTGTTCTAAGGAGTTGAATCAAGCGAAATATCAGCCTTTGTAAGACCCAGTGCACATGTTTGTTAAGTAGTAAAGAATAATGCGCCAAATTCACTTTTACAAAATACACAAAACAGGATTATAGTTTGCATAAACGAATTAACGCCAAATAGTTGCAAATAATCCGTTATTGTTTAATATTGCCTATTATTTTAAGCGCATTAACGAATTAACCGCCTACAGTGTTTAATTCGTTAATTGTCCGTTTATATGTACGCTTGAACAAGAGTGAAACACATTTTTTTCTATAGAATTTGATTTATAAGTAGAAGGAGATTGAAAATACCAAGTATAATACGTTTCCGACTTCAAAAATATTTTTATTTAAACTTTATTGCACAAATATAAAAATAAAGGTACCTACAATTGGCAGACTTAATACCTTAAGTCATTTTCTGCCAGTGAACAATTGGGCTGAACAGAAACTAAATATTATTGCCGACTTTACCTACTTTTTCTGTGGTTGATATGATTTTCGGTGGCAATAACCAATAAGCACACCATATTTTTTAAAGAATGAATCCGAACCGGATTCTGGTCCTCTTGAGTCTTGATTGTCCCCCAAAACTGTACATACTGCAATGCATACAGAATGACAGACGGAATAGGTATTAAGGAAACTTATTGACAGGATGCACCCGAATCCGCTCGCTTTACGTCTCATTAGGTAATTGTCCTAACAGGCACGCGATTCCGATAACTACTCCAATCCACAAACCTAATTATCTTTCTAACGACATATCTACCTTAAAAACAATTTAAAAAAAGCGTTTTATCACGCACTACTCGAAGTCTACTTTTCCGTGCACAATACAATGCCCAAAGAGGTTTATTATATCCCTTTACAGAACGGTCTAATTGCGGAAAAATGGACAGGTATTCAGCCAGAAGGGAACGCGTCAAATTTGAATTCTATTCCACGAAATATTGATTCTGTGAACGCAGCCGTTTGGTATTCGCGGTTGGTAGGTACTTCCGTTTCGTTTCAACGGAAAATATTGGCGGGAACGCGAGATTTATGAACGCAGCTGTATCATGGCCCAATTCTGATTGCATGAGTTCGTAGAATTTTTGTTTATTTTTTTACGTCCGTGGCATGGCCAAAATTGATGGGCCTGTTGTGCCAGATCGCATGCACTAGGTATTACAATTTATCATGTTGATGAGTCGTGGGTAGGGGTGGGGCTGGTATTTTTGCGAGATTTAACAGTGACCCTTCATGACGTGTTCATAGACGCGCTGATAGACTTGACTAAGTATTCCAAGCCAAATATTAGAGTCAACTATCGCTACGAACATTTTCTCGATCATTCTAGCGAATAGCGAACGCTCTAAGTAGTAAGAGCTGTGTGGGTGGAACAATAAAAAAACTACTATGATCATCTATCATTTGAATCATTTCCCTTGAATTCTCGGCTGTGTCGCTAGAATGCTCTCTCTAAAACGCTCCTGTTTACGAGTATTAAGTGAGCTTTTACTAGTAATGTAACTAACTACACACCTGTATAGTAAAAAAAAAAACCGGCCAAGTACGAGTCAGACTCGCGCACCGAGGGTTCCGTACTACAAATCTATAACAAGCAAAAGTTGTTGTATGTTTATTACTAAATGATAAATGAAAATGGAATCCGTAACATTACAATGTGGAAAGCTGAGGGAGCATAAATTTAAACAGGGTCAATTTATCAATTTAGTAATCATCCTTTAGGCCTTGATTTATTCCTTGCGAGTAGTTGCGAACGCCAAAATAAGCGGATTACGGTCATTATTTGGTCATTATTTGATTTCGTTATATCATGTTTACATTATTCGGACGCTAGTAACTTCAATTCATACTTGTCAATTGTTGATTATCTGTTCGTTTGTGCGTTTCTTTTGTTCAGGAATAAACCTTATCTATTGAAACAGGATAAACTACATGTATATACATTGTTTGGCGATAGAAGCTGTGAATATGTCAATATCTACTTCTTATATTTTGACTACGAACTTATTTCCTGTTTAGAATTGTCTGAATACTACAGCACGTCTTTTATTACATACATCAATGAACAATCAATTGGTTTTTCCCTGCTCGCTGATGCAACTAATTTAAATGCTAACTCCTTGTTTTTCTTTGGCGCCACGTATGTGATCATTGTTTTAAAACTTTTGTTATTATTTCATACTTGGAAATGGCTAATAACGCTTTGAAGGGTTATTACCAAAATGTGAGGGGACTGCGAACAAAAGCTAGTCAGTTTTTTTCTAGAGTAACTCAATCGGATTATGATTTTATTTGTCTGACCGAAACATGGTTAACTTCTGACTTTTATGATGGAGAGTTTTTTGATCCCAGCTTTAGTGTATTTCGCTGTGACCGGTCGACGGCGGAGAGTGGCGCGGCGCGCGGCGGCGGCGCGGCCGTGGCGGTGCGCACGCGCCGCCAGCCCGTGCGCCGCGACTGGCCCGTGCCGCCGCGCGCTCATTGTGATTGTGCCTGGGTATCTGTTCCACTCGACCCTGGACGGAACAATCTTAGTCCACACCACCAATCTTCTCTCAATATAGCTTGTATTTACATCCCTCAGGGCATTGGACATAAGGAATCATTGGATTCTTTCTTTGAAATCGCTAGTCAAATTATTATTGAATTGCCGAATGATTATTTTTTGCTGACTCACTCGTCCCCGGGAATGATTTTACTATCTAACAACAGTTATGGAACTCAAGCATTACAAGATTTTTTATCCTTTACTGAATTGAAACAATTTAATTATATTTATAACCTAAACAAACGAGTCCTTGATTTAATAATGTGTAATGCTAAATGTACTGTGACTGCTTGTGATTACCCGCTAACGCCGGAAGACGTTCACCATAAATCTCTCATTGTAGATATAGACTTAAATTTCGAACCGTCCCTTAAACCAGCCCCTAATTTAATTTATAATTTTAATTCTGGTGACTATAATATGATAAATTTAGAATTATCTGGAATAAATTGGTATTCATTTTTTGAAAATTGTGACCTCCCGACTTGCATCACAAAATTCTACAATCTATTAAATGAGCTGATTAGTGATTACATCCCGAGACGTAAGGTCTATGCATCTGCATCTGTCCCTGTGTGGTACACTCGACCACTGAGAAGGGTACTCAATGAGAAACGTAAGTTCCATAGGTTATGGAAAAAGTATAATAACCCTCTTGACTATGATACATTTAAATTATTAAGAAGACGTGCAGAAAAAATGGAAACACAGTGCTATAATAGTTACATAACTTACGCGGAACAAAAAATAAAATCATGTCCAAATTATTTTTGGTCTTACATAAAATCAATAAATTCAAAAAAAAACTTACCACAGACCATGAGCTATAAAGGTCATGTCACTTCCGATGGGGAAGAAATTTGTAACCTCTTTAATCATCATTTTAATTCAGTTTTCGAGAAATCTGACAATTCTCTCATTGACTATAACAATTTAACATCACCTTGTGAACCCTTAATCGACATAAATACTATAGTAATTAACCGTACCATTGTCCTCAAGCTGCTAAATTCAATAAATGTCCATAAGGGGGCTGGCCCAGATGGTATTCATCCGATCTTAATTAAAAAATGTTCATCAAACTTAGCAACCCCGCTTACAATGCTGTTCCAGCAGTCAATCAAATCTGGTCATGTTCCCGAAATATGGAAAAAAGCTTTCATCACTCCTATCCCCAAGGGAATAGTTAGTAATAACATTGAACAATTCAGGCCGATCTCAAAATTGTGTCAATTCAACAAGATTTTTGAAAAAATTGTTACAGAGCAACTATCCCAATTAGTTAAACAACACATCAGCCCGCACCAGCATGGGTTCTTTAAAGGTCGCTCTGTGGATACCAACCTATTAACTTTCAGTAATGAGATTCTCAATGCAATGGATAAAGGGTCTAGTGTGGAGGCCGTGTATACCGATTTCGCCAAAGCTTTCGATAAAATCTGTCATAATATGCTTCTCCTCAAACTTTGGCACCTCGGTATACACGGTGATTTGTTCCGATGGATTAAATCATACATTGAGAATCGGAGTCAATGTGTTGTCTTGTCTGGTTACTCCTCACAATGGAGGTCCATTAGTTCCGGTGTACCACAGGGATCGCATTTGGGGCCCTTGTTGTTTACACTTTTTATTAATGACATAGGCAAATATATTAAAAATTCTAATGTGTTACTCTATGCAGATGATACAAAATTTTTCAAAACAATCAATTCGATTGACGATTGTAATATGTTGCAAGAGGATTTAATACATTTTGAGACATACTGTGAAGACAATAAATTATTTTTAAATCTAGATAAATGTTTCATAATAAATTTCTCTAAGACAAAACATAAAATTAACTTTAATTACAGCCTAGGTAATAATCAACTAAATAGGGTAACACAAATACGCGATCTTGGTGTGCTAATGGACTCGGAACTTTCTTTCAAACCTCATTTGGACTTAATAATAAAAAAAGGATACAAACAACTGGGCTTCATTCTACGTGTAGGAAAAGCTTTCAAAAATCCTTTCACTTATAAAATTCTGTATAATAGTTTTGTTCGCAGTAATCTCGAATTCGCTTGTGCAGTTTGGAAACCCTATCATAATATTCACATCGAGAGAGTGGAAAGGATACAAAAAAAATTTGTTAAAGCCCTTAATTTTAGAACTGGCTATGAGTACACTAGTTACACTGATTCACTAACTCACCATAAATTACAAACACTCCGTGCCCGCAGAGATTGTGTAGATTCCTTTTTATTATACAAAATCATATCTAATATGTTGGATGTCCCCTCATTATTACATGAAATAAATTTAAGAGTACCTTGTAGACGTCAGCGCCAATGTCAAAAGAATTTCTTATTTTCGATTCCCCGCAATCGAACTTGTTATGCACAAAATATGCTGTTATTAAATATGAGACGTGCATGTAAACTGTTTAACCAGGATGAAAGACTTAAAGATATTGATCTGTTTAATTGTTCTATGTTAATAAAACATGCTTTTCAGTAACAATGATCTACATATGATGGATCACTTGACTGTTATGTACATATACTACGCAATTTTATTGTTAACTGTCATATGAAATATTACAATTTGTTTAGTTACAATAGCAAGTTAAACTTTAAAGTCATTTTACTATCATGAAGCTGTATACTTAAGTTTGTTGATAATGTATGTTGGTAATATGCTTAAATACTTATAAAATAAGGAAACTCCAGGTCTAAGATGTAAGCAATAGTTTAAGAATTAATTTCTGTAAACGACTGTTTGTTTCTGCATTAAATAAATAAATAAATAAATTACTTATATTGCTGTTTCTTTTTATTGCGTTGATATAAAACTGAGTTCACGGGAAAGTACCTTTAGGTTTTGATACCCTTACGTATACCTACGCTGGCCCAGTGCGGGTTGGAGACTTCACATACACCTTTTTCAGTTTTAAATTATGCGACTTATATTGCTATTTCTTATGATTGCGTGGACTTGTAAAACTTTCGTTTTGCTACAGCTGAAAGGTATTATAGACATGAGTATTTGATATGAATTTCAATTTAATACCTCTAGACGTGTTTACGAGGAAAAACGTAGTAAGTTTAAAATTTCAAAAAATGTTTTTTGTATGATTTTATTAAAACGTGTACTTTTCGTAATTTTTCCTTTGTCTGTGCTATATGGAGTTTCTTCGTGCCAAGTTTCAAGTTTCTGTGTAAACGGGAAGTACCCTTTAGGTTTTGAGTTTCTTGCGGGTACTCCGTTTCAAACTATACGACTTAAATTTCTATTTCTTTTGATTGCGTTGATATACAAGTTTGGTTTTGCTACATCTGAAAGGTCCTATAGCCCTGAGTATTTGACATGAATTTCAATTTAATACCTCTACGCATTTACGAGGAAAAAGGTAGTAAGTTAAAAATTTCAAAAAATGATTTTTGTATGATTTTAATACAAATGTCTTCTTTTCGTAATTTTTCCTTTGTCTGTGCTATATGAAGTTTCTTCGTGCCAAGTTTCAAGTTTCTGAGTTAACGGGAAGTACCCTTTAGGTTTTGAGTTTGTTGTGAGTACTCAGTTTCAAAATATGCGACTTATATTGCTATTTCTTATGATTGCGTGGACTTGTAAAACTTTCGTTTTGCAACAGCTGAAAGGTATTATAGACATGAGTATTTGATATGAATTTCAATTCAATACCTCCACACGTTTACGAGGAAAAAGGTGTTAAGTTTAAAATTTAAAAAAGCATTTTTTTGTATGATTTTACTAAAAATGTCTACATTTCGTTATTTTTCCTTTGTCTGTGATATATGACGTTGCTTCATGCCAAATTTCAAGTTTCTGAGTTCACGGGAAGTACCCCGTAGGTTTTGCGAGTGTCGAAAAACTCAAAAATTTGCAGCATAAACGATTGTATCTTTTGATTGCGTTGGCTTTTAAGTTTGATTTTTCCACAGCTTCAAGGGACAATAATCTTGAGTATTTTATATAAATTCATCTTGATACCTCCACTCGTTCCTGAGAAAAAGGGGCTTGACAGACAGACAGACAGACAGACGGACAACAAAGTGATCCTATAAGGGTTCAGTTTTTTTCCTTTTGAGGTACGGAACCCTAAAAACACAACCTTCATATTAATGGGACATATGAACCCAGTTTATTAACCAATCCATGTGACAGGTCATGTGTCCATAATGATAAGGTTAAATCCATATAATGGAGATAAGTAATAAGTATGTGTACCTACCTAATAACTGGAAGTTAAAAATTCACTATTAAATGTCCCGAAGTAGGTAATCTATAACTATTAGTCGATCGCAATAGGTTTGGGATAGCTCCATTCATATGATTCATACACATACCTACTTACTACGGGCAGCACTTTATAGTTTAAAAAATCTGAGTTTACCATCCTGACCTCACCCCAATCTCCGGATGAACTCAACCCCAAGAAACATGCTGTTTTGGGACCCGTTTCGCTGTATTCCGGCTTCTTAGTACTATTTAGTTAAGCGGTGGTTAAGTGTGACTCCGCCGGATATCAAAGATTCCGGAAACTAATTATTAACTACCTCTCATAAGTAGGAAACATAATCAACGGTAAGGAATCGCATTTCGCAGTACATAGCGGCTATTCGTCGAAATGATGGTGTACGTTGTCGCATCAAAGAACAATATTATGGTGCAATAATGGAGTTATAGAGTAAGTAGTTTAGAATGTTGGATTGCAATAACCTCGGCGAAGGTTTTCTGACCAATTCGTAGAAATTTTTGAGAAAGGATTATGTAACTTTCTATGTGCTTTGAAAGTCAAATATTAGTACTCATTTGCGTTCAACGACGTAGGTAAAATGGTGCTTCAGGTATTTATAGATGCAGCTAGGTACATATGGGTATTTTGGCGGTGTTACATAACAAATACCTACTTACCCCCGTATTCTTAAAAAAGGTAAGCAGGGCACATTAAATTAAATCTTCAGTGCCACTTTCAGCAATTTCTTGCACGGTGCACCCTTAACACTTTTGCTGACAAAAATCGCTACGCGCTACGCTCGTAGCCGATCCTGTGGTTTTCCTCGTATGTAGCGGAAAGCGATTACGGCGTAGGCGCCCGCTAGGCGGGCTCCTGGCAGTGAAAGTGTTAAGGGCTATTTGCATGGGGCAACAATTCGCATGCGAGTTTTATTAAGTATATACATGGGTTTGATTGAATTCGTCGTATTCTGCTAGCCCGCAATGTAATGAAAATCGAATACGAGTTGATGCTGGCCCTTTAGGGTGAATGTCCACGAGAGATGTACGAATCTTTGTTTTCATAATATTATTCACTGGTCAAGCATGCGAGGTATCGAAGTGATATATAAGTAGGTATAGGTATAGGGTGTCCGGGATAACGATGTATGAACTTGAGGCGGTGATACACTGGACTATTAGGAACAGTTTGAACCTTGCTACATATCTTGGTCTAATCTGTGATAGTTATTTTTGAAATCGATATTTTTTTAATTTGTACTAAACATTTTCATGAATGTTAATTTAAAACACAGTATTAAATAAATAAAATGTATTTATGTTTAATTAACAGCGCAATTAATTGATTACCTAATAAAAATAACAACCCTCCCACTTGCTACACAAGCTTTTTTCTAAATCGTTTTGTATGAGTGACTTCTGCCAAAAGTATAAAATTCATAAGGCTAAATAAAAAAAAATCTAACATAGATTGGATTAAGACATATGTGTGTCAAGTCTATCACCTCCCTAAGTTCCTTCATCGTTATCCCACAAACACTATAACACAACCTGCGCACGTCTCTGGCGCGCTAACCCTTACATGTGAGAACAGGAAGAAAATGTGATAGTGATAGGTAATAAAACAATATTCCCTTGTTCCCAGTTTATTCACGTCAAGTGAGTAACATAATTCAAATGCATATCAAACATAAAAATACATTCTCTGATGGCCAGTTCAACCACGCTCTGCTACCACTCTAAGAACGCGAACCTCACTAGGATTGGTGAGTAAGCCAGATTTGATGTAGGGGGTGTTGAACTGGCCATCAGATAGTGTTTTTTATGTTTGACATGCATTTGAATTATGTTACTCACGTGACGTTCATAAACTAGGCCCATAACCTAATAAAACAATATTCCATTGTTCCCAGTTTATTAACGTTAAGTGAGTAACATAATTCGAATGCATGTCAAACATAAATACATTATCTCATGGCTAGTTCAACAATAGGTTGCTGGCCCGGCAGGGTCATACAGAGATGTAGGTTCGCGTTTCTTCTGGTCGCGGTTGTCAAAGTTAAGGGCGACTCTTAATTTGCATAAACGGCGCCTTATATAATGTTATTAAGTCGAATCATAGTTTATAAGCACGGAAGCACTTAACTGTAGACCACGGGAAAGACTTTTGTTTTACTCAAGCTGTATGACGTGCTGTAACGTGCTGTAACCCAGCAGCGCCCACACACGTCAACCTTTATACTTAGTCAACTCTCACGACACACACAATAAATAATTTACTTTAAAATCAAAGTTATAACCGACTTCAATTTAGTACTCCTCCAAGCCACGAGAACATTTCCTATTTTTTTTTTTTACAATTTACCAGTTAATTATTACCATAGAAAAAAACCGAATCGCTGTATGTGGGCCGATAATATTTGAGGACTTCCATCGATTCCCCAAGATCATCACCAATGGCACTTCATTAGTTCCTATTTCCAGGAATCCTATCAGAACCTGTGACGTACTTTTGCACTTTTAAGGACATAATTGAGGAATTCGATAAGTCATCTGTGATCTTCATCAATTCCTCGCTGCCAAATTAATGATTCCGGATCCGGTTATAACAGAAAATACCAAAATTACTACACGCGTGCCTAATAAAATTGAGGAGTCCCCTCAATTCCTCATGGATCCCATCATCTAACTGAATTTTGAAAAAAATGGGACCCACCCGTACCACATAGGAACAAAAAAAAATTTCGAATCGGCTCATCAATGACCGAGTTCTGAGGTAACAAACATTGAAAATAAAAAAAAATACAGCCGGATATGAGAACCAACTCGTTTTTCTTGAAGTCGGTAAAAAAAGGGGTTGTTGCTACTCTATCCTGACACCACAATTTTAACTGCGTTATATTAATAAGACGCAAGAATATAAGACGCAACGAGTTGACAGTTCTCGGATTAAACGCGCATCCATCATTTCCAGAAACGCATTGATAAATTGGACAATCCTCCCCTATTCGGAGAACCACAGCTGTCGGGAGTCAGACGACCCCACGTCAACTAGGAAATGTTCCACAAAAACAACTCCCGCTACTGTTGAGATAAATAATAGATGGGTTTTGTAGTTACGAAGGTTATCTGTTAATTCAAGGTTGATTTATGATATCATGTTTGATTTATCGTAAAGTCGCAGAAGGCAAAAGTTGCCACTTATTCATCATGTCACCAGATGCCAGTATAATAGTTATTTGTTATGCAAGGCTGCAAAGTTGTTGTTTGGCGCAAGTGCTTAGTATTGAAAGCCGAGCTAGCGAAGGATTGTAAAATTGAACCATGAGCGAAGCGAATGGTTCAAAAGTACAATCCTGAGCATAGCGAGGCTTTCAAGGCACGAGACGCCAAACAATTTTGCTGCCGAGCGAAACACACAATTTTTCACCTCACCACCGCGAGGAAAATTGTAGGTAAATAAATGTAATGGAAGTAATTTGGACCTTATATTCATTTTCAATAAAGGTTTGTTTACATCTCATCAAGATCTAGCATTTTATAATTATCAAATGTAACATTAATATTTTTGCATCTTTAAATAACCTCACGCTTACCTACATTAAAAAAGTATTGTTGGGTACTCACGGTTTAAACTAAGACTCAAATACGCTTATTTCACGTTTTCCGCTAACTTAGCAGGCATCAATATTATATATACGTATGTATATATTCTGCACTAAAATCTATAAATAACCACCATTATTTTGGTTTTACTTTGGCTTTAGAACAAAACAAAATTAAATGTATATGAGTTTTTTCTTAAATTAACTTTTCAAACGGTGCGTTCCAAATTTGGAAAAGCGAAATTTTTAGAAAAATAAAACGACATTTTAAAATTATTTATTCGTATTTTATCCTTATAACTCAGTCTAAATGTTAATATTTCGTATGCACCTACTTAATTAAGAGAGAATAAGTATTATTAATTTCATTTTATCAAAATAATAACAATTTATTATTGGCATAACACCATCAGTTTCTGAACGCACCTCTCATTCTGTATAGAAAAAAGTTGGGTCTCGCGATCGACCGTCACGTTCCAAATTCAAAATTCTTTCCACGCTAGCGGATAAAATGAACTTTTGGGCGCAGATTTTGAGCGATAAAGCAAGCCTTTTCGAGCCGGTGAGGTGAAAAGTTAATTTAAACAGTTTTAGTATTAGTAGTTTAGTATTTAGTTGGTAATTGTGCTGTTGACTCATAAAGTACACAGTTTAGAGTTATTTATTTTCTTGTATGGAGTAACGCATGGGACAAATCGGCTGTGCTGGCACAATTTTTTTCTTTCATCTGGCTGTTATTTTCCACGCGCTATTTTCCGGCTTACCCCGCCGGTCACCCGTCACGAAACTAGCTCTCTGCCTACGCTTAGTTACTACGTATCGCGGTGTCAAGATATATTTGTGGATGAGCGTTGAGGTGAGCTTACAACCAGTTACTGAATAGGAGGGCAGCAAAGTTATCGCAATACACAAGACGGCGCGCGAGCTCTCTCGATTTATCTCACAATATCCGTCTCTCTCTTATTAGAGTCATTAGAAAACTTCGTTTTGTTATGCTATAATATTATCACCTTATACTAGGTACTATAATATGATGTCATAACAAAATCATTGTTAAAACTCGCAAAATATCCCGTACCTACGCACGTGACTCACGTATTGAATGTGCAAGTTATACCTACTCGTAGCTATAAAATGGAAATTCCGTGAAATTATACCCTGATAACGACGAAGGGTTTTCTGGGAACTTTGCGGCAAACAATATATCTTCAGGATTTTCCCGAAAGTACAAGGATATCTATCACTAGCCACGCGTATTCAAAGACGCTGTTATTGAGTTAGCGAGTGAAGCTGTTTCAGCTTGCCGAAATTCATTCGTATGTCCGGATGTCCCACTGTCCGGCTGTTCTCCTGCAGGTCGTATTTCTCAACCGATTCTCGAGAAATTTTCAATAATGAAGTATAAGGACTGTTTGTCAATTCAGTTTTACGAAATGCATTTTTGAAGTGAAAACTCCTTTAGCAGCGCTGTGCACTTTTTTGGGATGGGGAAACGTTGTTAAACTCGCCACAGGTAAAAATTAAAATGCGGATTTGCGGAATACGTTTATAGGTTTTTTTGATGTAAGACGTACGGGGCTTGGGGGTGGAGGAATGGGGAGGGGGTTGTTTTTTTCGCAAAATTAAAATATTCAAGTTTTCACATATTCCTAGGAGTGCAACCCGTTCTTTTTTTTAAAGACAGGTTCGCAATTTCTGTACAAACCCAACAGAGCCACTAGTATTTAAGTATATACTCGTAGGTAGGTATATACAGATGTCGCTAACTAACTACTTAGTCTATGTATTTCTGTATGGCGTATATTTAGAACGTAATGCATTCGTCCTACTCTAGCATGTATGAAAGTGCAAGAGGGACGAATGCTTTACGCCGGATGAAAATATCTGGGACCAATAAAAATACACTTTTCTGATACCGTCAATACGGGTTACTTTGATTCAGGAGATCTGATCATTTGATCGAACCCCTAAGTCACCCGGTATTTAGTCAGCAAGCCAGCATCATATAGGTACCTAAGTTAGTAGCAGCCAATTATATCGAAACACGTAGTTACTACTAATAAGTATAACAGTAAGGATGTGTTACGATGTATTTAGCTACTTTGGCTGTTATATATGATGCTGTTAAAACCTCCTTACCATAAGGCAGATTCTCTTTGGTTTTTTGTGAATTTCAAATAGTTGTCACTTATTGTCACTCATAAATAGTACAATATGATTTACTGAATCTTGTGGTTTTAATAGATGCTGATTGTACCTGCGTCCCACTGCTGGGCGCCGGCCACCTCTAATTACGATAGAAAAAGTATTCTCACCGCAGGAAATACCTAACTGAGAAGCTAAAATAATTGGGTTGTTTCGAAGTATTTCCCCGTAAAACAATGGTCACGTGAACCTGGATCTCAAGGGCAATCGAAAGACGTTCGCAAACGGTTTCGTAAACACTGGGAATTTCTCGGAAGTTTCATTAGCTTGTTTATATCGTTTTATTTCGAGACCTTGGCGGCGCGTGACAGCTGCGTAATTGCGCGGTGCCTATTTAGCTATTTATATACAAGTTATAATGCGTACTTCTTGGATTTCACGAAGCCGAGTAGATTCGATTTGCCGAAATTAGACTTTGATGTCTGTAATAATAGAAGCGCGCCGCTCGCCTTCGTGAAATGCAACAGCTGTCAGCTGCTCGCGCGGCCCCGACGCGATTTAAAGAGCGAACCAGGCGAAGGCGCGATATTATTGTATAGCCTATGTCCATCCCAAAACCCAAAATTCAATTCTATATATTGTTGAAATATTTTTTTAAATCTGATGAGTATAGTTCCCGATGTTAGCCCCTCCCTACACAATCATACCAATATAAATTAGCCATAATATGTTTTTGACACAACTCTGTATCAAGAGCAATTAATGCACTGCCAACAAACTGTTGTGCAGTTTGGCACTATATCATATGTAAACATAAATGTGTCTTTAATTGATAAATGATTAATAATTAATAATCTTAAGGCCTCTTTAGACCTGGCTAAATGCAGTGCACTAACTGCATTCACACTCGCTGATTAGAGCGAGATGGTTTATCTTCCCTCCCCCGCTTTAGGTACAGCCACTCTGTTTATATAACACTAATTAAAACATAGGGTACCTACCTATATTTGATCCCAAAAATCATACATCAAAGCATCAAAGGGATGAAATAGTAGCTAAGCGGAAAGCCTAAGTAGGGCTCCTGTCTACGAAATTGACAGTCTTGGGTTCGCATCCCGGTGGAACTAACTGGGGCTAGATAGGTAGTTCGATTTGTGTAATATTGTCCTCTGTTATTTAATGACTTATCTATTTGTTTTAGTTGGTCAAGAGGGGCCTGTCCACCAGTGGGACGCACGAAGGCCGGTGACGATGAGGTATACGCCGGAATGTGTTTTCGTTCGACATTACGCACTAGTGACGTAGCCGGGAAGTGATTCAACGTATTCATTTGAGAACTCTTTGTTGGATGCCTATTTTAGGAGTCGTCATGTTCGGCGAGGCTAAAAATAAAGGTGTCATTTAGTATACTTACTAACCCCTTGAAATAATAGATAATACAGCTAGCAAAATAATATCTGAACTGAACACAATATTTACATTATACAAAAATATAATGTGTTTTAAATGTATAATTATTCAGCGACAACAAACAAGTATATGTATTATACTAAGTATACTTGTTCGTTGTCGCTGAATAAAGTTATCATATCATCTATCTATTTATTGCTGTTAAATATCAAACTTATGTCGTTCTTCGAAAAACACAAATGGTTGGTACGAGGCTGGCGGCGAACGCACTACAAATATCGCATTAGACCCGCCGTGTTAAATTAGTACATTGTGATACAAGTGAGGTATGTTGATAATTACACCAGAGGCGAAATTGTTAACGCGAACCGCAGGTGAGCGTGATAAGAGAGCCGAGGATGTAATTATCAAAGCTCACGCGTTACATACGACGTTTTTCAACACATTTTGCGAGGAAAAAATCCTTTTCATAAGATGAAAATTGTATAGGCCTGCCAAGTTATTTTCTTTACTTAATGATGACAACAGGTTTTTTTACTCACATATTGCACATCGCCAAGAATTTCTAGTGGCGTCCATTCTATTTATCACTTTTGTAGCCACCACGAGTCAACATTTTTGTTAATAACCAAACACGCATTAAGAATGTTTACAAATATTTGTGAAATAACTTATAATGGCGCGCAACAATTTTTTTTCGTGTAGTTAGCGCAGTGCGCGCGCATGTGTTAAGCCAGACTTGGATGAAATCTCTAAACAGCCAATACAAAATAAAATATATATTATCTTTTTATAATGTTATCTTTATTAATTCATGTAAAATGTTATCAAAAGTGAATAGTTTTACTAAAATAAACTCATATCCAAAAATAAATAGTCACTTAATTAACAAAAAGGATTTAATTTGTTTAATCGAGTAAGAATCCATTTGCCGTGAATTTAAAACAAAAACTGTTTATACTGTAAAACCCGGTTAATTTAAGAATGCACCGTGTTCATGCATATATCTTGCTGCAAAGTGCCGACATGACTTATATTTAACCATAACACACAAGTCTATATTGTAATGTTATAAAACACGCGTGTTTAATATCCAGGATTATGACTATTATGAGCGTAAGAGCGACGCAATAAGAGGTACGTTACGAGAAATTGTGTTGAAAAATAATATAAATACGAGTATGTGCATAATTAATCGCGAGAATTTAAAGTGTTATTTCGAACGCACGGTATCCAGGTTGAAATTCGCGTGCCTTCCCGATAGGTTACAGTAGCTCTCATACTAAGTATTCATGTAAATATAATTATAATTATGAATGCGACACAAGATGTCGCACAGTCACATGATGGTTAAGTAACCGAAGTCAATCGTTTACCTGATTAAGCAATATGGCTTCCGGCCACATCAAAGCTTGAACGTGTGGATGGCGTTTTATAATATGCAATATACATCCAAATTTCGCTGTCGACATCGGGCTGGGGAAGGGCTGGGGTTGTTCAAATTGACTTATTGATTTTCAATCGATTTGGTATTTATTCGTGCGCTCATTCAGACACATGGTTAAACCAATGATATCGAAAGTAAAGATACGCCTGTCCGAACAATATTCGCTTGACAGCTGAAGACTACGGCACGGTGGCCCGCAATTGCCGCATTGGACGACTTACTCGTGCGCGTTGGGCCTATCTTTACGAAGTAATATATTCTATGGGTTAATCGCGCAATCGCGTTATCAATACAAAACTAATGCAAAAATACGTTAAGGGGCTACCCGAGGTTTCCATCGATTTTTGTCAAGTTTTGAATCGTATCTCCTACTTTTGCACTACAGATAGAAGTATAAATCAAACGGTTATCGGTTCTTCAATCTTTTATCTCCATTTTGGTCTACCGGATTTTGAAATAAATGAATACTTAATTTGGTATGATATTTTTAAACATTGTCTAAAATAACACTTATTTTGTATCTCTATTGACGTGAAAGATCTAACACATACGAAATCTACATATTTGGGTTCGTCTGTGACGTCCCTAAAAACTGGTCAAGGGTTTTCATTTTAAACCAATTAACACAAAAGTTATGGCCAGAAACCGGTTTTTTGGCATAAAATTGTTCAACTTTGATGCCAAATATCTCGAAAATAATGAACTTTGAAGTAAATATGGGATACTATATTGCTTAAAGCCGTTTTTGTTAACATAATAAGCTACAAAATACCTAAGAAAACTAAGGGATTCAAATCGAAGGTACGATCCCATACGCCAATTATGGGAGCCCCTTAACCCGAATAAAGCCTTTGGTGTTATAGTAATTAGCCGCGCACGTGAACACTGAGATCAATTTGCTTTCAATTTGCTCACAAAGGCGGCATTTCCATAATGCGGGGAAATGGTGGGATTATCCATTGATGCATCGTGTTTGTTCTGCCATATACACTGCGCTTTGAGTGAGTCACGAAGCTACTAATTTACAATTTTACTAGGAAGCGCTGGACAATGCAATAACGAGCCCTTTGGCCCCTATGATTTTGTTTTATTTGAAACGATGACGATTCTGGGAAAAGTTATTTTCGTTCGTTAATAACGTAACGTAAATGATTCTTGTTGTAAATGTGATAAGTTGTAAAAGTACCTATTGTTGTAAAAGTAGTATTTACTCTAATTAATATTTTTATTACCTAATTTTAAAGTTACTACCCCTTTCCTCATGAACGCGTAGAGGTTTTACTTAAATTGAAATACATATCAAATACTCAGGTCTATAATACCTTTAACACCTACAGGTTTGTACGCAACCCTCGGTACGCGAGTCCGACTCGCACTTGGCCGGTTTTAATAATGTTTCATGTAAGAGAAGTGTGCGGTTTTATTCACTATTTATGTACGATGCCGTTATATCGTCGATAGCGTTGTGGTTGCGTTTAATTATGTTTTATGTATGTTCGAATAATGCTAGTTAGTTATAAAAAAATAAGGGATAAAAACACAGGGTTCGCTGACAGAATAGGCAACGTGAGAAATGCTAAAAAATAAATACCTACAAAAAGAATTTTCTGAAAGCTATACGACCGCTTAGGTACAAGTTCACACAATACAATTAAGGTGTAGAATAAGTATTCATTTTTCCATTATTCCCCATTGCGTATAAGTGCGTAAAAAGATACACCTTTTGTAGTCGACTTTATACAAAGTCAAAAACATAAATAATCTAGTAGCTAAAGTTTAATTTACTTTAAAAACAAAGTTTTAACCGACTTCAATTTAGTATTCCGCCAAGCCACGAGAACATTTCCTATTTTTTTTTGTTATTTACCACATGAACTGATTTCCGATAGCAAATGCTGTATGTGGGCCGATAATATTTTTGTGGACTTCCATCGATTCCCCGAGATCATCACCTTCTCTTAGTTCCTATTTCAACGGAATCTTATCAGAACCTGTGACGTACTTTTGCACTTTTAAGTACATAATTGAGGAATTCGATAAGTCATCTGTGTGGTCTTCATCATCAATCCTCGCCACCAAATTTATGATTCCGGATGTAAACACGAGTTGTAACAGAAAATACCAAAATCACTACACGCGTGCCTAATAAAATTGAGGAGTCCCCTCAATTCCTCATGGATCCATTCATCTAACTGAATTTTGAAAAAAATGGGACCAACCTGGAAGTATATATACATACGAACAAAAAAAAAATTTTCGTATCAGCTCTTCAATGACGGAGTTCTGAGGTAACAAACATTGAAAATAATAATAATATAAAAAATAGGGTAAGGTAGCCAACAATGAATCAGTAGTACACAATGAACAACCGCTTTTATTCGAAAATGCGACGTTGCCAAACCGTAACACGAACATAGATACACTTCAATATCGTCGCGTCCCTCGCTCCCCAGTCGGCGGCGGGCCCGCGTTGAAAACGCACGTGTGGTGGGGTGTTTTGTGTTTCTCATCATCAAAACAAAAAAAAACGTAAGTGTTTCAATGTTTTGTTGTCAACATTACTAAATCGAATTAATCGATTGTATTAAGTAGCTATTTGGCTATCGTTTCGCTGTACATGGATGTACCTATCTTCTTAGATTATTTTTTTACCTGACCTAACATGTCAGAAGGTCCATGTAGCACACAGTGACCCACTAGGCTAGGGTACACGATGATCCAGCTGGTTCATTGAGTACTGTGCTATAACTAGCAGTATACAATGAACCATCGCACTTTTAACAAACAAGGTTCACTGTGTGCTATCCGATATTTTTTTCATATTATTGTGTCTATCTGTATTTTTTTGGTTTATTAACTATTATTTTATTTTTAGAATGGGGAGAACGAAAGCGGAGATAAGGAAAAAAGGTGGCTTCACCAAGGACGATATGCAAATGGCTCTCGCTCTTGTAAAACATGGTGTGAGTATGAGAAAAGCCGCTAAGGATTGCAAATTAGCTTATCCCACGCTAAGGAGGTATGTTATAAAAACCAAAGATAATCCTCAGATCAGATTAATGGATAATCACGAGAGCCATCTATCTTTAGAAGCACTGAATTTGGCAAAATCATCCGGAGTTACTGTACTTACTTTGCCTCCCCATACTACAGCAAAACTTCAACCGTTAGATGTTGGCTTAAATGGTCCCTTTAAATCATACTATAACTCTGCCATCGATTCTTGGCTACTGCGGAATCCAGGCCAAGCAGTCACTATTTACAACATTGGGTAATTTGTGGGTCAGGCCTATTTAAAAGTGATGACACCTGTCAACATCACAAATGCCTTTAAAAAATGTGGCATCTATCCATTTGACGACTCAATTTTTACGGATGCAGATTTCTTGCCTAGTTCTGTCACAGATAGGCCAGACCCAGACAAGGAAAATACCGAAATGAATATAGAGACGGGGACATCGGAATCGACTCAACCTATTCCTTCAATTTTACATGACGCGGAACCATCACAAGTCATTCACGATCATCCAGTAGTCAACGCTGGTTCACAGCCAATACAGAGCAGTGAGGTTAATGCCAGCCGACCAGCACCAGACGCAATATTTTCATCTAATCAAGACCCTGATCTGCCATATTTAAATACATCTTCACAACAACCAGAGCCACTTAACATGTCAATGTCGACAGAAAACAGTCCACAGCAAGCAGGGCCTTCTAAAGCTTTTGTCACTCCCCAGATGATAAGACCTCCACTAAAAGCACCCCCCCCGTAAGAACACTAAAAGACGCCGAACTGTCGGAAAAAGTATGATAGCGACTGACACACCCGAAAA
Organism: Epinotia demarniana; assembly: GCA_945867215.1. Classification (NCBI taxonomy): domain Eukaryota; kingdom Metazoa; phylum Arthropoda; class Insecta; order Lepidoptera; family Tortricidae; genus Epinotia; species Epinotia demarniana. The sequence continues at coordinate 26,485,653 of OX244268.1, forward strand.
AGAGGAAATAGCGAAAAGGAAGAACAAAGCTGCCAAAAGGGTGAAAAATGCAAATTTGTTTAAAAGCAAGAAGAAAGAGAATTCTTTACAGAATGCACCGGCTGATGATACCAGTGAAGATGATGTTTTTGAGGCAAGTGGGGAGTCTTCTGGAGGTGAACAGTTTGGTAGTGAAACCGACGAAGATGAAATAATTATAGATCGTAACTTTGCACCTCTACGAAGAAACCCAAAAGTTGGCGATTATGTAATAGTTATGATAGAATCAGAAAGAAAGAAAGAATACCACTATGTGGCCAAAATCTTGGAAGAGGATGATGCCAGTGATTACGATTATTTCGTTTCCTATTTAAAGCTAAAGAGTAAAGTTTATTTCAAGTTTTCAGAACCAATTGAACCTGACACGGCGGGTATTACAGATGCCGTCAAACTTCTTGAACATTTGACCTTGCCTGCGCAAAGGCGAATTGTACCTGCGAGCTGCCCCCCCACTTCGTCCCGCATGTTCAAGAAGTTTGACGGCATCTGTACAAAGGGTGATGTCAAATACATATTACCAAAACCCAAAATAGATGGTACATCGTCAAGCGACGCGATCAATTTCCAGTTAACTTGTCTCTTCTTAACTTTCCATTTTAAGTTATAGGAATTTGTTTTGGTAATTAATTAATCTGATTTTTTAGTTAAAAAGCAAAAAAAAATTAGTTACGTTAAGAGGAATATTTTGTGCCATTTGATAAGAATTTATTATTCTGTTTCTTTTTTGAATAATAGTAGTGTTTTTATTAATAATTTTAGTCACTTAAGTACATGAGTCTGAAACTGATTAAAGACTGACTATTTAATACCTAGATATCTAATAAGTCTATAAAGAATAGTTTTAACTTCTGTTATGTTCAAAACATATAATTGCTTTTGGTATTTATTAAACTGATTTTTATATTTTTTCCAGCTACAATAAAAATAATTACGTTAAAAGGATTATTTTGTTGCATTTAATAAGAATTTATTATTCTGTTTCTATTTTGAATAATAGTGAAGTGTTTTGTTTTATAATTTTACTCACTTAAGTTTATGAGTCTGAAACTGATTAAAGACTATTTAATAGATCTCCAATAAGTCTCTACAAGAAATAGTTAATAACTTTTGTTTTGTTTAAAACATATTGCTAATTGTTAAACATAATATATAAATAGGTGTTGGTAATATGATTAGATAGAAAAAAAGTGCTATGATACAAATACTACGAATATTTTTGTAATCAAAGAAGAAAATTTTCATGTGATGTGAAATGCTGTGATGATTAACCAAGTTTCCTGCCATTAGTTTGGATAAATATATTTTCTTACATCGTGAATATCATATTTCATTTAATAGCCTAATATTTCCCTTATTTGGTTTGTATACAGATATTTTATTTAAATAAAACCTACCCAAAGATTCATTGTGTACTTAGCTGGATCATTGAATACCTAGCCCCGGTTCAGCGTGTACCAGATATGGTACACAATGAACCATTTCTCTTTTTTTTTTAAACACGTATATCTCATATTCCATTGCGATTTAGTCAAAAATATTGATGCAAAATTAAAGCCAATTAAGTAAAGAATGATATGGAACAAAAATAAAGTTCATACCTTTATTTAAGACTGACTTATTAAGGTACAAACTTTTGGTGGCTCATTGTTGGCTACCTTACCCTACAGCCGAATTGAACCTCCTTCTTTATTTTTGAAGTCGGTTAAAAAACAGACGTATGTGTAAAATTAAAAATGGGGTATTCGTAAGAATAAGGTTACATACAATACAGGTTTTTAAGATATACTTGAGTAGTGTAAAAGTTCACACATTCAGCATGCAAGGCAAGAGTACTAAACTAATATTTGATTGAAATAAGCTAAAATAACATTCCTATTTAGGTAACTACCTAACTGATAAGGTAGACTGATGACCTGATAAAGGTCGCAGGAGTCCGCTGAATGCGGTTGGCATAGGACCGGTCGTTCTGGCACTCTTTGGGGCTGACCCATGTCCAGCAGTGGTCTTTCTGCTGATATGATGATAAACTACCTGCGGTAGTATGTAGCTAACCAGGAAACGAAACGAAACAGAATAAGAAGCTGTGTATTAAGTTAGCGGCAACAGCAACTTTTAACCTTAATATTCTGAAAATGACTTAAAACTACATCTGAATTTTCATCCATATATAACATGGCGACAGACGAGAACTCAGTAGGAACGCAGCATGCTTGATTACACCGTTACTACGCACTCACTCAATTTATACGACAAGATGGCTCTGTCCGTAATTCAAATCGAACAACCGTTATCTAGTTTCTACTAGTGACAGCGCCATCTAGCGGTCCACAAAGTTAAATCGGCACATCGTGTGTTTTGCGGGCCATTGACTGTACCAGCGTGTGAGACGTGAGACGTGCCATTCAGGTGCGCCAGCATTGCCGCCGGGCACTCGCCACGGCAGTAGGTGTAGGTACCCTGCATCGTACTCCAACGGGGCGATAACGGTTTCACTCCAGCCGATATCTTTGAGGTTCACGGTTAGTGGCCGCCGTTGGCAAAGCGCGTCGGGAGCATTCTCCACGTTGATGCGACATTGTCGGATGACTTCCGGCAGCAATTGCTCGGCCTAAAGAAAACGAAAGTCTAATTTTGATACGAGTAAACCACGCCCCAGTGAGAGCCCCTCCTTCCCCACGGCACTACTCAGCCGCACTACTATCATGGGACGGCCGCGACATACTCTCGATTTTTACGAGAAACGCCTCCATATCCACAAATCAATAGAGGAGTGTCCCCCTTCCCACTCTTCCCACTCTTGACCCATCCATTAAGCAATCCACTCTTTCACTTCTTGCCAATATTACACACCCCGACCTATCTCCCTTTGAATTTGGTTTGATTTCACCGCAGGAGACGCTTGCCCTTCTCAAATCTATTGAGACGAAGGCAATCGGTGACGATGGCCTCAGTGTGGATATGCTTATGCTCGTGGCGGATTTTATTGTTCCTACCCTTTCGGATATTATAAATTTCTCCTTGTCCACTGGAACCTTTCCGGCATCGTGGAAGTATGCTCACGTAATTCCTCTCCCCAAAATCCCTAATGCTGTATCTTTCACTCAATACCGCCCTATTTCTATTCTCCCAGTTTTGTCAAAGATCATTGAACATTATGTTAATCGTCGTCTCCTTTCTCATCTTAACAGAAATTCTTTGTTTAATCCTTTCCAATCCGGATTCCGCCCCGGGCATAGCACGGTCACCGCTTTAGTTAACGTCACCGATGACATTCGTCTCAATATCGAGTCCAAAAAGCTCACTGTCCTTGTTCTTCTTGATTTTAGCAGTGCTTTTAATACGGTAGATTTTGATATTCTGCTAGGTATTCTCCGCTCTCTTAACATTTATGAAACTCCCTTATCCTGGTTTCGCAGCTACCTCTTTGGCAGGCGCCAGCGCGTTACGTTCGATGACAAGATGTCCGAGTGGTGCGAACTCTCCGCTGGCGTTCCACAGGGCGGGGTGCTTTCTCCATTATTGTTCTCTGTTTTTATAAATAGTATCACCGAATCCCTAACTACATCATATCACCTTTACGCAGATGACCTACAGATTTATGCAGCGGCTACTGTGGATGATGTCTCCGCATTAATTTCGGAAGTCAATCGAAACCTAGAATCTATACGCTGCTGGGCGTGTAAGTATGGTTTACAAATTAATGCGAAGAAATCGCAAGCGATTGTTATTGGTAGTCCTTACTATGTAGATAAGCTCTCAAAGGTGGTGGTGCCTGACATTATTTTTGATGGAATTTCTATTCCTCTTTCCTCTACTGTCAGGAATTTGGGTATCACCATGGACCAGACGCTTTCTTGGTCACCCCATATAGCTGAGGTGAGTCAGAGGATCTTTAGATCCCTTCACTCCCTAAGACGTCTCCAGAATTTCCTTCCTCTTCGTACCAAGTTGACCCTTACTCAATCTCTTTTGCTTCCTCTTCTGGACTATGGCGATATTGCGTTTCTGGACCTCAACGAGGAGCTACTTGATAAGCTGGAGCGTCTACAAAATGTATGTATCAGATATGTATTTGGTCTACGCAAGTATGATCATATCTCTGAATTCCGCTCTAAGCTTCGATGGTTACCGATTCGCCGGCGCAGGGATGTGCATATCCTGTCATTACTTTTCAATACACTGTTCAGCCCTACTTCCCCTCCTTACCTTTCTGAGCGGTTTAGTTATATGGCAGACGGCAGTGGCCACCGCTTGCGGTCGAGTACTAACCTTACTCTTGCTGTACCGTCTAGAAAGACGCGAACATACTCCAGATCTTTTACTGCGCGCGCTGTTAAATTGTGGAATGAGTTGCCTTTGTCGCTGAGACAGTCGCAGTCTGTTGCGTCACTTAAGATGAATTTGAAGAAGTTGTGGCTTTCCAATGACTTGTGAATTGGTTGAATATAGTATTTATTTATTTATTGTATATTTGCGATATATATGTAACATATGTTAGTGTGTATTATATTTTATATTGTATATTTATATATGTATTGGCATGTTTTTATTTGTCTAGAATTAATACTAATTAGGATTTGCTTTATTTTCTCTGTTTTTGTACACGGTATAAGTTTGCCTATCTCGTTCTACCTACCTTCCTCTCAATTGCTCAAAGGTTAGCTGGAAGAGATCCCTTATAGGGATAAGTTCGCCTTTGTACTTTGATCTATTGTGTGACATGTATATTCCTTAACCTGTTATTGTGTACAATAAAGTGCTTACATACATACATACATTTTTCCCGCACAATAAGTTCATTCTAAGTGTTCTAATAAGAGAGATACGTATAGTGCCTGAAAAATCGAAAGAGCTCGTGCGCCGTCGCGTGATAGCCGTGCCAGTAGTGCCGTGGGGATGTTATTTCTCTTTTGCACTACTGGGCCAGTCCACTCTTATAACTTACACGCACGAGAAAACGAGATGCAACACTCTTCGGGAATTACTTTTATCGACAAATTTCGACAATTATACCTAAGACTTTCAGAAGTTTTATTAAGATTAAATTCATTCAGAATGTAGATGAGGCATAAGTAACACCTAACTTGTTAGTTTCGATCAATAATGTATTGTTAGAGTAGGCTGAGGAATCAAAAATAAAGACGCAACTTAGTGTTAAATCAAACAAACAATCAGTCAAGAACGTTGGAGCGCGCGTGTCGATGTAACTAAGCCAGACAGGCAACTACGGAACCTTGCACTGCGCGTGGCCCGACACGCATTTGGCCGATTTTTGAAGCGGAAGGTACGCTAAGCTGTTCTCTTATTGAGTCCGGCCGCAGTTGCAGTTGATAAGAACTGAAGGCTTTCGGGCTTCAGTGTGACATAGTTGCTCACACATTAGAGCTCTCTACCCCAATTAGGTGTGAATGATGACGATATTATGGTCTTCTCTTTGTATGTGAAATGTATATGGCCGTCACTTCCATAAAAACTGTACCAAATTTGAGTTGACTCTACAAGAAAAGAGATTAAGAATAAAATTACTACTATAGTGATTACAATAGTCCGTCTTTAGAACTTCGGAAGCACATCTGAGGTTCCGTAACAAAAGGGGAAAAATGGGACCCTATTACTAAGGCTCCGCTATCCGTCCGTTCGTCCGTCTGTCACCAGGCTGTATCTTATGAACCGTGATAGTTAGACAGTTGTAATTTTCACAGATGTATATTTCTGTTGGCGCTATAACAATAAATACTAAAAACCAGAATAAAATAAATATTTAAGGGGGCTCCCATACAACAAACGTGATTTTTTATGCCGTTTTTTATAGATAATGGTACGGAACGCTTCGTGCGCGAGTCCGACTCGCACTTGGCCGGTTTTTTTAAGACAATTGTAAGCGAATGGTCCCCAACTACTTAGTTATATCTACGTAGACTCACCTTCTGTGATCCGGGCTCCGTGTCTGCTGCACACAGCGCTACCAACCCGCACGTCACTATACAGATGCACCCGCACGCACGCATTATTCCCCATCCAAGCGTAACCTCAATCTCCAAAATGACACGTTCTCGAGATACTAAGTCTCGAGCGCATCGCGTTTCCGGTTTTCCGTAGCCATGCGGGATTGCATTTATACCTCCAATTCCTAGACAATTCTGACATTATTCGGGATTTTCTTTCCAGTAGGTGCTTACTTTTTAAATTAACAATATTGTACGGGAATTCCAGAATCGGCTGCGCGTGCGTTTTTAAATTTGTCAAACTGAACAGCAAACAGAGTCAAGCATAGAGCCAAACACCGCAACGAATATTTTTAGCTTTCTAGCGAACGCTCTATAAAATGGCGTGAGCGTTTTTATACTCGCCTGACAGCCAGCGTCTCGCTTACTTAACGTTAACTTTAGATTAGGCTTCTAAAACAGTTTTTTTAACGGTAAACTAATATTATATTTGCAAAATAATAATAATAGCCGAAACTAAAATTGATATTTTTCATTGCTTTTCCCTATATTTAAACCAGTTAACATGAGTGAAGTTTTAGTTTGCTGTTTGCACGCCGGAAAACTCATGCATATCTCATGTTTGTGGCAGTTACACGGAGCGGTTCACTATTTAAACATACGTAGAACTAAATATGAACTTTAAATATACATTAGCTAGTTAGGTACCTACTCTGGAAGCAAGCTCATTAAACACAAGTCTAGTATTCGAACTTTCTCGTTCAAACGTGTCCTCCCTGCGCTAAGGATCTCTCCGTGCTTTGGTTGAAACATTGTTTGTCCAAACATAAATGTTTGGTTGAAATGTTTATTATTCTGCACAAAACGACGCAATAATCGTAGTAAACAAACGTGTTGACATCGCAGCATCCAGGAAACGAGGATAATTAATAGGAAAACTACATCATGCCATAAAAGCATTGTGAAATAATGGCTCTCTTTCGCGGAAAATGATGCAAGTGATTCAGCTAATGGAAAGTTAGTCCATGTGTCTCGGCTTGCTATGGGTTATGTAGTTATTATATATAATGATTGTATCTTTATTAAAACAACTAGCTGCCCACATGGCTTCGCCCGCAAAGAACGCTGGCTGAGCCGCTAAAATAAAATGTTGATCACAAAGTTTATTCTATACACACGAGAAATATTTTTTGCAATCGGATACGTGGTTCGCGGTTCCGCAGACTACGCGATTCCCTTTACCTACTGTAAAACTTGTGATGAAGTACCGCATGATATTCCGTAGGTATGTATAATATATGTCAATGTTATGGCATACATCAAGTCATGCACTAATAATGATTTTTTTCACATTTAATGATTTATAGCTGTTCATTCCTTGATAGGAAATCCCAGTAAATGCTCTTGCATGTCTTCCATAATATTTATATTTTAGGATATTTCAAACTAATACGCCTAAACGTCGGTTCGAATGCAGCTCAAGGGCCTCGAAGATTTTTATTGAATTTTTCCTGTGTATCGATGCAGAATCGTTTTTATGTGTGCTAGGGTACATGGCCAGCGACAGCATTGCGCATCGCGACTGTATTGCGGCTTGCGGCCTCGCGGCTCGTCAGCATGGTTAGCACAAGACAGCGCGCCAGCTCTCTTGAGCTTTCTTCCGTCTCTCTCTTATTAGAAAACTTAGAAAGCGACAGATAGTGCGGGACGTACGGTGTCTTTTTTCTTTTAATAAAAGGCTGTCCTGTGACCCTAGTCTCATCTGATGATAAGCGACGACAGAGCTTAAGATGAAGCCTCAGAGCATAAAATACTATGGAGCGGACAAGCCGTCGGCGGCTGTGTCGCACATGTCATCTCATTGGGCTTACTCCGGCATACATTCACCGTCCGTTGTCCGCCGAGAAAGTTCTGTTTTTTGCCAAAATGCCGAGTTGTGCAATAATTACTTGCAAACATCGCAGTGATTTGATTAATTTCCACACCAATGGGATTACTATTCAAAGGTCATCATCATCAGCCTATATACGTCCCACTGCTGGGCACAGGCCTCCTCTCATCTCCTCCTCTCATGTATGAGAGGGAAACGGGCAGTAGTCCCCACGCTGGCCCAGTGCGGATTGGGGACTTCACATACACCTTTGAATTTCTTCGCAGATGTATGCAGGTTTCCTCACGATGTTTTTCCTTCACCGAAAAGCTAACGGTAAATATGAAATCATATTCCGTACATAAGTTCCGAAAAACTCATTGGTACGAGCCGGGATTCGAACTCACGACCGCCGCATGCCTGAACCACTGGGCTACCGTAGCTTCTTTCTATTCACAGGTAAATACTATAAATACTATTTATTTCAAATAAAACCACGAATTCAAGAACTTGCGACAGGCATATTCAATACAAATCGCGCGGCATGTCCGATCTCTTTATTTCCTATATCAGTGGATGAAGCTCACTGGTTCAGTAATATCTATTCACTCTTGTCTGCTTACCTCCAAGCAGTGTGTATGCTCGTTTGCCGTGGTCGTGGTAGGTAGGTATATTAAAATGTGTACTTACCCATATTAATCTTGCCGGATTCAAGTTATATGTATCAGCGACAAATCAGGAGTCGGGGTGCGGATAGCTAGGTGCGTTTGTATGTCGAAGACGTAGCGACAGTAATTTGGGGTACCTACAAATGAGTGGCGTGGGAAGACACGGCGGAAGTGTCCCCGATGGACAGGGCTACCACACCTTTTGAAGGAATTTGATAAATAAGGAGAAATGTTGAGTGGCTAGGATGAGTCTGCGTGCATTTGGAATCGATTGTCGTTTTAAGCAGACATGAAAGTTTTTCTAATGGGGCTTCTAAACGAGCCACATTTTCTTGCAATTTCTGGCCGGCAACTATTGCTCTGTCTTATGCTGACTTTGTACGCTAGAGCAATTTGTTGTACACGTATTTACCTAAAGGTAAAATACGTGTTATATCTACCCATGTTACTTGTTCGTTTTCACTGTGTTTATTTAAGTGATCTCTTCCAGTTGCTCAAAGACTAACTACTAACTAGAAGAGATCCCTTACAGAAATAAGTGCGGCCTTGTACCGACTAAACCTAATTTCCGTGTACCTATGTGTTGTGTAGGTACAATCAATTATTTATATACATACATACTTACACGAATACTACATCTTCAATAAAAGCTTCCAAGCTCAAAGCTGTGAAATACCGCCAGTTGTGCACCCCTGGCACTTTAACGGCGAGTGCGTGAGCGCGCGGCGCGTACGCACTCACCGTTTGCCGACGCAACGCAGGCGCGCAGAGAGTGCACTCCCTCGAAAACGATGCGTTAAAAAGTCAAATTTTGCCCTTGATATGTATATTTGTATTATTTGTCGGGCAAACCATTACAGAAAAACGTAAACAGTAAAAAAATATGGAAAACATGAAAGTAGTTTAGTTTAACTTTATTTGTTAACCTTTTCACTGCGTATGAATGTTGAATTTGCGGGCCATTTAACTATTCTAATTTGTTTCTTCTGTGGATGATAGAGAATCATAGTAGCCACATTATCTTATCGTTGTGGAGTGGATGAAACATCGAATGAGGGCGATAAGTGTTTCATCTAGGCCACTCTCGCCCCTGCTAAAATACCAACCAAAATGATTAACACGAAACATACCTTTTTACAGAAATTTATTTTTTCTCCTGATAAAATTAAATGGAAGAACTATACACAATCATACAAGTATTTACGGAATCAGTGCGCGAGACAGACTCGCATTTATCCAACTTTTCTAAACGTAAATATATACTTAAGTAGTACGTGACGCGTCGTGAGCATGTTTAAGAGTCATTACACTCTTAATCCGCATAAACGGCGCCTCCTCTTAAGTCTCCCTGCGTTTTTATTTCTGTTTTTTTTCAGCGTGTGTTTGCAAGTGGCATGTAAAGTAAGCTGCGCGCGCGACGGCTCCGTGGAAGCGCGCAGGAAGCGGCTGAACGCCCTCCCCTGTCGTTACGTTACGTAACCACCGTGATTCCTGACAACACAATGTTGCTGGACCCTTTTACAAACCTTATTAATTAATTTGTTTTTGTTAGTATGTCCGGGACAATTATTGCAACAGCAGTTATCATCAACCATTGCTCTGTTTACCAATTTAGTGGACCTTATAGTTAGCCGGGTCTTTGGATCAAAAAAGCAAAGTTACAATTAAAAACTAGGTTCGATTTGTAATAGTATCAATAGCAATACATTAATTTGGTATCGTCAAGTATAATCTGAAAATTAGGTATTTAAAGTAAGGATTAAGGTTTTTACCCGTGATGTTTCTTTAGCGTACAACAAAATCGGTTTAGCCGGTTTGAGATATTGAACTTTGATATGAAAATGTCGGGGGTTGTTCTACTTTTCTAATTTGTTAATTATCTTTTACTAGCGACCAGCTCCGGCTTTAAACGGGTACTATATTATACATATAAACCTTCCTCTTGAATCACTCTATCTATTAAAAGAAAACCGCATCAAAGACGGTTGCGTAGTTTTAAAGATCTAAGCATACATTAGGGACACACAGCGGGAAGCGACTTTGTTTTATGCTATGTATAGATATAGGAAAGAGCTGCCGCAAGTTTTCCCGAGCAAGACGTGTATGGTGTATCATTATCTTCCTCATTTCCCCCAACTATTGTCGTCTAAATTGCCATCGCACGCACTCCACAATCCACATGTGACCGCTTCCGAGGAACCGGCGTGGCATTATAGCAATTACGCCGCTGGGACAAAATCGCTTCTCCGTAACTGTCAGAGTGCTTAACGACTAGAACATGCGACTTGCATTACATGTAGGTACCATCTGCCATCTAAGTAGATCTAAGTACTTCACGGCTGTTATTCGGATCGCGGTATACGCCTCACCTCACCTCTATATGCGGCCAAACATACGGCCACGGTCAGCAAATTCTGTCTTTGCTAAAAGGTATAACCCGCCGCTTATTCATACCCAGTTATTCCCGGCTGTGCCCTAAACGAGCCCGGGGTCCGCTTTGACACCCAATCCCAAGATTTCGCAAAAGGCACGGTTTTACGAAAGACTGCCATCTGACCTTACAACCCAGCGGGAAAACAAGATCTTGTTGGGATGGGACCGGTTTCCTCACGATGTTTTCCTTCACCGCTTAATCTCTTGGGCATGCACGCGGAAGTGCGTATGCAAATATGAAATAACTTTAACTTTAACTTCATGCGGCCACTTGGATGTGCCCAAGCTATACTCTTTAGCCAAGATGTACCTAAATTTGCAGGGCGTGGCTGGTAGAGTTGTTCGAAGAAGTCGTCGAAAGAAATAGGAGTTCCGGAAATTACCCCTTACATACAAACGCCAAAAGCCACAAACTCAGAAAGCTATACATACTAACAAACGACATCTTTATTAGTAGATAGCGTGTCATGCCAATACGATCAACGGCATAGTATTTATTATTAACTACTAATGGTGTAGTCGTTACGAGTATTATGTTACGTAATGTCATGGGTAGCGGTGGCGCGTAAGTCATCAGAGACCGCGTTTGGGCCATCTTAATGGCCCAAATGCGGTGCTTCTAGGTTGATCCCGATTTTTTCAAAAATCCAGTTGTATGATGGGATCCATGATAGTCTAAGAGCTAACGACCAAATCGGTCTAGTGGCTTCAGCTGTATTGAAACTCCGTAAGTCTACAAAATAATAATAAGTTTCATGTGGGCTCAGTTGTATTGGCTTTTTTCTGACGCAAGATTAATTAATATGTAAGCCCCAAAAAAATAGGCATGTAAAAATATCGGGTTGTTCATATTTATATTTTTTGGGTGCACAGGGAGTACAGCCAAATCAAATAATCTCACGTATTTGTGCAAAGACAAAGTGATCTAAAATATGTGAACACAACTTTACTGTTAAGGGCATGTAGGTTGCTCAGATATTTTCCCAATAATGTAGGTAGTTTATTTCTTACATTTGTATGACGTTTCCGTGAGTCACCGACGGTGCTGGCTGGAAATCAGGATTAAGTACCTACCTCTTAAATGATGAAAAGTTGCGAAGTTGCGACGTGGGATATTTCTAAAACCAAAAATCCTTTCCTGAGAGAATGAAATTCTACACGGGCAACCAGAGGGCCTACTAAATATTTCTCTTTGATCAAATTAAACTACGGACCTAGCGAAACTGCAACCACGCTACCTAGAATAAAATTATGATCGATTCTCAAAATTAGACTGTCTTAAAATAAACACAATGACATTGAAGGGGGTTATTTTCGTAGAAAGGTTCCCCCGTCCGGAGTTCTATGGAAACGGGCCCAGCGACACAAAAAGCGTCCAGCCACCGTTGAACCGTGGAGCCAGACTCTTGCAAGGATACGCTAGGCCAGCCTATATTGGATTATCAATCCTGCTTCAGTTTTCGACGAATTGGTGCCGCCAGCGTGTCATTTCGTAAAATGCGTGTTTACTAGCACGCAATGTATGGAAATTGCCCATTTAGATTAATTTAATATGCCCGATTTAGCGGAAAACGATCCATGCTAAATATAATACAGTATTTATAGGTAAGTATTGAGAGAGCAATGGTGCTCTATGTTATTTAGTTTAATAATCATACGAGTATCACTATATATCGTTTTATTGAAGTCACCTTGCAGACGATCGCATGCATAACAACTTTGGTATGTAGTATTGTATTGTATGGTGAGTGGTGACTTGGTGAGCTTATGAGTAGGTACGCGCTGTGTTGAAAGTTTGAAAGTGAGGCCGGCAATTTCATTTTTATGGCAAATCCAACCCCTGAGCGTCTGGGTCCGTGCGCCGGAGTACCCTTCCAGAAGAATGTGTACCCGCCGCCATGCTCCACCAGCTCCTTCATCAGCAAGATGTGTGCCACGATCAACACGGCTATCACGTGACGGCGCGCGAGCTGTCTCGATTTTTCTCGCACTATCCGTCTCTCTCTTATTAGAACACTTTGAACAAGTCGAGAGTATGTCGCGGCCGTCTCATGATAGACGTGTTGGGCGCCAGCGAACAGCGGGGGAATATGGGGAGATCGAAACCACCTACACCCCCTACTGTCAACCCTACATGCACGACCAACCGTTTGCCATGGTGCTCCTTGCTAGAAAACCAACCGGGGGTCAGGCAACCGAGCAACGGCGGTATAACCACACCACCATACACATCAGACGGGGCTAGAAACCCCAGGGGAAGAGGCGTCAGAAACCTTGGGGACCAAATACCACATAAAGTGCTGCTGCAGAAAGCAACGGGAAACCACTGCGCTATTACCCCAGGAGAGTCATGAAAAGGTCTGTCGACCGTGACATGACCACGACCACTTTGTCAAGAGTGCACGACTTAAACCGGACCAGCGGGGCGGTGAACGGGCGTTCATAAATTTGAGCGAGTTCAATCTCATCTCCAGGAACACAACACCACATCTACATAGCAAGTCGGTAGTGTTATTATGGCGGTGGTCTGTGAGTAGGTGCTTCCCCAGTCAGGCTGCTCCAAATAAGAGCGAGATGACACTGTGCCCTGCCATTCTAAACTCTCCTATTGCTCACTTACTGCCTGTGGCACATCGACCCAAAGTGGATCTTGTCCTCCGAGAGACTTCCCTGTCCGATGTCGAAGGCCCAGAGTTGGTTCAGGTCTTTTTGACTGGTCAAAACAGAGATTTGAACAAATCCCTAAGGGATATGATCAAATCACGCAGGATGTTAAAATGGCGAGTCCATTTTATCATTTACCTAATACAAATCAGTAATTTGATCAAATCTCTGAATCTGTTTAGTGAAATGACGAAATCGGACAAAAAAGGCAACTCGTTTTTTCATTTCACTAGATTTGTTTAGTGATTTGATAAATCCCTGAAACGCGTCAGTGAATTGACGAAACTAACTCGCAGATATTGGCTCCTAAATCATTAGTCATTTAAACGGTTCTGGGACTTAGACTCGGATGGCGGATAGGTTAGAAGATGTCCTCCACCGTCTTCGTGGTTAATTTTTTTATAAAAGAGCGGGAAAATCTTTATCGTGTTAGTTTCGTCAACTCACTGACGCGTTTCAGGGATTTTATCAAATCACTAAACAAGTCTAGTGAAATGAAAAAACGAGTTGCCTTTTTTGTCCGATTTCATCATTTCACTAAACAGATTCAGAGATTTGATCAAATTACTGATTTGAATTAGGCAAATGATAAAATGGATTGGCCATTTCAACATCCTGCGTGATTTGATCATATCCCTTGGGGATTTGTTCAAATCTCTGTTTTGACCATTTCCCTGCAACATATACATCACAACAAATTACTCGCTAATATAACCCGCGGGTCGCGGGAGCCCGCTGGATGCGGGTGGTGCAGGACCGGTCATTGCGGCACTCTTTGGGGGAGGCCTATGTCCAGCAGTGGCCGTCTTTCGGCTGCTATGATTGTGTCATTAGTCAGATTTATTGAATGAGCGGGCAAAGCGAACGAAGCTCTCCGTTTCAACTCGGGCCAAAATTCTTTCGTATGTCCCGCTGTCCGGCTATCCAGCTGCTCTCCTCTACAGGTCGTGAGCAGGTTCGATGGGTACGTGGTTTTTCGTTGTTCCTATTTTTTTTTATGCACTTGTGATTTCTACAGCTCATAGAGTAGGGTTGCCATAAGCGTGGGGACTCAGACCGGGACATTTAAAGAAAACAGAGGCGTCTCCAGCTCATGTTCATCATTACCGTAGCGTAGCGCCCTCTCTAGCACCCCTAGCGCGCGCCTGAGTCGATCGGGTTTTCTGTTTGTTGGCGCTACACGCTGCATGCATTTTCGCCTTTATAGCGATAAAGGCGAAAATGCATGCAGCGTGTAGCATGCGCTGCCGTTGAATGTGTTAATTCTGATAATTTTACAAAAAACTTTGCTCTCTATTAAATAACTATAATTTTTAAACCGAGACAATTTGCTTATCGGCCGGGACGCCAGGACACCATGCTTCAAACCGGGACATGTCCCGGCGTACCGGGACGTATGGCAACCCTATCATAGAGCCACTAGTTATACTGGTCCGTTGCGAAAGGGTTTCGGTAAACTGTTCTTTGCAAATAATTTTGTGTTTGCCACTAATTCCGTTGCTGGCTGTACCTAGTTCCGCGCGGAGGGTTCGGTTCGCAGTATTCATTTTCCTGTTCAAATACCGCCGTTAGAATAACACGGATTTGGGTACTAGTGCATTGAACCTGTGAATAACTGCGGAGTACGAATAGTTCCATTGTTAATTAAGCATTCCTTTTATACTCTTAATTGGCAGGTATAGGTATCCAGATATGCTTGGCATCCTCATTCGGTTCAATACACACACTGCCGTCGCATCTCGCTGCGACGTACAGAGCGACGGTTTGCAACGTTGTATGCCATTATAAACTTCTATATCCTTCGTCCGGCGAAATTTGTATGAGACTCCGGCTCTTAAGTCAGAGCTTGACGAGTAGCAGGAACAAGGCGACCATCCCCTCAGGTACAAAGGTACAGCGGCACATGAAAAACTGGTGCATAGAGCCCTCGCGATGCTGCCATCGCGAGGGCTCTATACGCCACTGCTGGCGCGCCGCCGCCGCCGCGCAGTCAGAATGGAGGTATTTGATAAACCCCAAAGTTGACCAGTTTGAATCTCAAAGGCGCATAGAGCTTGATGCTACTCGTAAACACGATGGTTTAAAAGTCCGATCACCTGCGGCAATATCTCTGTTAGCGGTGGCGCAGCGGCGCGGCGCGGCGCGGTTTTCTGTGCGGACCCTTCCATACAACCGGTACCGCCTCCGCACCGCGCCGCGCCGCCCCGCCACCGCTCTCTGTGCGTTTGCAGCTTTATACTTAAAGGTCTGTTTTTTTTTTTTTTTTTTTTATTGTTTAGAAACAAACAGTCTTAAAAAAAATACACATTAGTAACTTAGCTAATGGCTATGTGAGTAATACAGTTATAGACCTATAGTTTCATACATTTTTATAGAGTTACATGTTAAAAATATGAGAAAAGAATTTAAAATATGTTTAAAAAATATGGCCAAGACTATCAATGAGCCATAAAAAATAAAAATAAAAATATGTGTATATATATATATATATAAATATTTATATTATTTTGCTAGATAGCAAGGATGTTGCAGATCGGTGGCAAAGATATTTGGAGAAGTTATATGACGGTGAAGGCTTAGCTAGCAACGACATAGAAAAGGAAGAATTAGTGGAAGTAGATGATGCTGGTCCAGAAATAATCAGAAGTGAATTTGAAAAAGCCCTTTCTAGTTTACAAACTGGAAAAGCTGCTGGTAATGACAAGATTTACGTAGAGTTCATAAAATACGCAAACTGTGATATACTTAAAGATGAAATTTATGAATTAGTTACTAAAATGTATAATATCGGTCACGTCCCTACTGATTTTTACACTTCTAAAATAGTTACTTTACCTAAAAAGGCGAACACTTTAAAATGTGAAGAACACAGAACACTAAGTTTAATATCACAAGCCAGTAAAAAATATTACTCAAAATTATACAGAATAGAATTAGACCGCTAACTGAAAACTATCTAGGACCTGACCAATATGGATTCAGACAAAACAAAGGGACGAGAGAAGCAATATTAGCCTTAAGAATGATTACTGACAGAAGAATGGATTTAGACCAGGACACACACATAGCATTTATAGACTTAGAAAAAGCATTTGACAAAATTAATTGGAAAAATATGATGTCAATCTTGAAGGAAGCTGGATTAGATTATAGAGACCGAAGAATTATTTTTGAACTCTACAGAAATCAAAGAACTTTAATTGAAATAGGAGAAGAAGCTAGAAAGGCGAAGATACGGCAAGGAGTTCGGCAGGGTTGTCCACTTTCGCCTCTTATCTTTAATGTGTTCATAGAGTGTGCCATTAGAAAATTAATAGAGTCCGGAAAAGGGGGGGTTCATTTCAATGGGAAAAAATTCAATTTATTCGTTTTGCTGATGACATTGCGGCTTTTGCAGAGTCATCAAATCAGTTAGAAGAATTAGTTACAGATATGAATGCAATTTTTGAAGATTTTGGACTTAAAATAAACATTAATAAAACAAAAATGCTAGTAACCTCAAAAAGGCACTCAAATTATAGACCAATCACTTTAAATAACAGGACAATAGAGCAAGTCGACAAATTTAAATATCTGGGAAGCATAATCACTAATAACTCCAGATGTACACCAGACATTATCGCGAGGATAGCCATGGCGAAGCAGGCTTTCAATGCCAAGAAGAGCCTGCTCAAAGCCAGAATAGCAGGCCATATTCGGAAGAGGCTTATAAAAGTGTACATCTGGAGCATAGCGTTGTATGGAAGCGAAACGTGGACAATGACACAGCGTGACAGAGAACGATTGGAGGCCTTCGAAATGTGGTGCTGGAGGCGAATGGAGAGGATTAGTTGGAAGGATAAGAAGACGAATGAGGAGGTGCTTGAGAGAGTGAAAGAGAAAAGAACGTTGTTGAAGACCATTGAGAACAGGAGAGGCAGGATGTTGGGCCACTTGTTACGACACGATGATTTTATGAAAACCATAGTAGAAGGGAAGATAGAGGGAAAGAGGAAGAGAGGGAGACCAAGAAGATCTTTTATGGACCAAATAAAAGAAAAAGTAAACGGCGCGTCGTATCAAGAGGTCAAAACAATAGCTGAGAACAGAGAGGAATGGAAATTGCTCCACCGACAAGATTTTGAATCTTAAATATAATGAATATATATATAAATATGTATATACATATGACAGTTTAGTGAATTGCCAACTTAATACTACTCGAATAACACTATTAATTAAAGTAAACTAAAAACTAATCTTTTAAATATAACATAAGAATTGCCGAACAGATCTGCGTTCATACATTTTTCATTATACAGTTTACATGCGCGCTTAATATATGAATGCTGTGCGTGTTTAGTTCTGCTGCTTGCAATACTAAATAAGGCCTTCTTGCGACAACTACGTTCTAATCTACGGGGAACATGAAAACCTATATTACGTAATAGTTCAGGGGCATCAACTAGATTATTCATAATCTTAAACAGAAATAGTAAATCGTTACAGGAGCGTCTCAGAGAAAGGGGTTGGAGATGGTGTCTGGCAGAAGATGAGGCGTAACCTTCATAGTTATCTCCTGTTCGGAATTCCATTGTCTTAACAAACTTCTTCTGGAGTCTTTCAATTCTGACTTCGTGTACACTATAGCAGGGGTTCCACACTGCGGAGGCAAATTCCAAGCGACTTCGGACATAGCTATTATAAAGTAGTCTGTAAGTAAGAGGTCTTTTAAAGGGTTTCGCAACACGAAGAATGAAACCTAGCTGCCTATACGACTTATTTAAGATTTGATCAATATGAGAGTTAAATGTCAATTCAGCATCAATGATCACACCTAGGTCGCGTATACTTTGTTGACGTGCTAGAGTACCACCACACAAGCTATAATTATATAATATGGGATCTTTCTTTCGCGTAATGGTTATTACTGCGCACTTATCGCTATTTAAAAATAAATTGTTTGTAGTACAGTAATTTTCAAACTTAAATAAATCGTCTTGCAATAGAGCACAGTCTGCTTGTGTTTTAATTACTCTGAATATTTTTGTGTCGTCGGCGTATAGAAGAGCTTTCGATTCAGTGAGACACTCTGTAATGTCATTAATGTATAGGATAAATAATAAAGGTCCCAAATGGGACCCTTGTGGGACCCCTGAGGTAACATATTTGGAGCCAGAAGAGAAGCCTCCGAGTACGACAGTTTGAGACCTTTTTTCTATATAAGACTTGATCCACCGGAAAAGGTCGCCATGCACACCGAGGCTCCAAAGTTTCAGCAAAAGCGTGTTGTAGGAAATTTTGTCAAATGCCTTAGCGAAATCTGTGTAAACTGCGTCGACTTGGTGTCGATTATCCAAGGCTTCACGTATGATCTTACTAAAAGACAAGAGATTACTTTCTACGCTTCGACCCTTGTAGAACCCATGCTGATTGGGGTTGATATGACGACGAACGACATACGAAAGCTGGTCAGTAATTATTTTTTCCAATATTTTTCCGAATTGACATAATTTAGAAATAGGTCTATATTTTTCGATATCTTGACTTACGGGACCCTTAGGGATAGGTGTAATCCAAGCCTTTTTCCAGATTTGCGGGACATGCCCCTCCCTCATAGATAATAAAAATATCTTGGTGATAGGATAAACTAATGCAATAGCACATTTACTGATTAGTACAGGGTGTATTCCATCAGGCCCAGCACCCTTGTTTATGTCAATAGATTTCAAATATTTGAGAACAATTTGATTAGTCAAAGTAATTGAACCGATGTTGAAAACTGATTGTGTTGGCGGTTCCAAACAGTTAACATCTAGAGGTGGTAAAGAAGAGTGTTCGAAAACAGATTGGAAATGATCACTAAACATTTTGCAAATGTCTGTTCCGTCTGAGGATGAGACACCCTTATAATACATAGTTTGTGGTATACCGCCATTGGACCTAGTAGACTTAATAAATTTCCATAAATATTTAGGATGTGATTTTATTTTATCCTCTGAAAACTCTATATACCTGTTGTAGCATTTCCTTTCAGTTACTTCTGCTCTTTTTCTTAATTTTTTGAAACTTTCATAATCTAGGGGGTTTCCATAACATTTCCAAAGTTTATGGTATTTTCTTTTTTCTTTTAAAATTTTTCTTAATGGTTTGCTGTGCCATATAGGATATTTGTTTGAGTAACGGGACTGATAGCTCGGTACGTGTTTATCTATTAATTTATATAGTAGGTTATATAGTTTTGTTAGGCATCCTTCTAAATCTAAATTGTCAAAAAAATCATCCCAACATATTTGCGATAAATCACCGTTAATATTGTCGAAGTTAGCCGAATGGAACTTATACACAAGGACACTGGCAGGTTTCATGGGTGCCGTACTTTTATTAACCGTTTGGGATTTATAATGATTTAAAGTTGACTTAACAAAAACCTTCGCTTCAATATCCAAAACCTTACAGTCTACAGTTAAAGTTACAGTCTAAAAACGGCTTGATGGATTTTCGCAAATGAGGTGTCGCTGGATTCCTTATAATGGTAGGAGTGATGTAGGTTATAAAATATCTAGTGGGGTAACTAAGTATATGAAAAATCTTTTGATTATTTAATTTGTTGTCATTTCTACACATTTCTACAGAGATGAATAGGCATCGGGAACATCTTCGGGGAGTTCCGTCCTTGTCTGGATCGAATTAATTCGATACATTTCACATTGCAGGAATCGGTAATTGTGAAACTCCCAGCCATTCAACACTTTCGCGGAACTCAGCTCCGCATATTCGACACGCGGCAAGTTATTATTCGTGGAACGAGGGACTTATATTTAGAATTTCTGGATTGGATTAAAATTGCCTCAATAATGTGATTAATGGTATAATTGTTGCCAAGGGTCTTGTTTGTGGAAATAATGATTTCTTTCTGACGTGACGTGCTGATAGACTTGAATGCACAGAGCCAAGCATAGAGCCAATCATCGGTACGATCATTTTAACGATGTCTCTACTAAATGTTCTACAAAAATGTACCTATTTCTCACGAAGATATCAGACTTGACGGTCGCGTAACAAAATAGCTCGGCTCGGTATACGCTCGAACCAAATTTACTGTCGTTTCATTAAGATGCTGGTCCTGTTTAATTAATGGAAATATACAGTGTAGTATGTGTGTCGAAATATTGCTAATAATAAGCATGCTCATTACTCATTTCGAGTTTGCTCAAAAACCGACGGTCGGGCGATTTTCGGGCATGCTTACCTGCAGCGCGGGTAAAGGGGGGCGCGCAATGATATCGAAAGTAAAGATACGCCTGCCCGAACAATATTCTCTTAACATACTGTGACACACTGTGACAGAAGACTAAGGCACGGTGGCCCGCGATTGCCCGTGGCGGGCCACCGCATTGGACGAATTACTCGTGGGCGTTGAGTTGAGCCTATCTTTACGAAGTAATATATATATCTATGGGGGTGCGCTTTTAGCGGGTGTGAACCGGTTTACTTATTGGGCATGCTTAGTACTGATGCTTGTACACATACTAGAGTTTGCTTTAAGCATGCTTATTCAGGAGCATACTTAAAACTAGCATGCTTCATCATTCTCCTAGCGTTATTCCCGGTTGTGCCCCTAAAGGAGCCCAGGGTCCGCTTTGACACCTAATCCCAAGATTTGGCATAGGCACTAGTTTTACGAAAGCGACTGCCATCTGACCTTCCAACCCAGAGGAAAAACTAGACCTTATTGAGATTAGACCGGTTTCCTCACGATGTTCTCCTTCACCGAAAAGCTAACGGTAAATATTCCGTACATAAGTTCCGAAAAACTCATTGGTACGAGCCGGGATTCAAACCCATAACCGCCGCTTGACAGCCGCATGCCTGAACCACTAGGCTACCGTAGCTTAAGGCACTGGTCCCACCGCGAGCTAGTAAGCTATGAGCTATCGGCTATAAACACGAACAAAAGATAAGCACTCCCGTGTAAATAAAAGAGACACGGCGATATTTATAGCTCGCCACTGGGCGAGTAACTATAAATATCGCCGTGTCTCCTTTATTTACACGGGAGTGCTTATCTTTTGTTCGTGTTTATAGCCGATAGCTTATAGCTTACTAGCTCGCGGACCAGTGCCTAAAAGTAGCATGCTTATTGCTAGCAAATGTAAGGGTACTGTTACACTTGCTCTTTAGTAGCACGAAAGCATGCTAGTTTCGAGCAAATAGCATGTGTAAATGTAAAGTTGCTAGTAAGTAGCATGCTATTTGCATATATAATAATTGAGCATGCTCAAACAAGCATGCTACTAAACATCATATGTACCAGTACCTTAAAGAGTTCATAAGCATGCACAGGTTGACGCTTCCGGTAAACCCCGTGTATGGCGTTGGCCATGCATACAAGGGCATATAGCTACGGTTTTCGGCAGTCGAAAGTCCACGAAAATCAGAGGTAGCCCGCGGCTGCCGTCAGTACCGTCTGGCTCGTACCTTAAGTGTAGCACCCAAGTGCGCGAAGGATCTGTAGACTCCGAAGGGCTTCCCGTAGCAAACAAATGGCTTATAAAGAGGCATCCATTGAATTAAACAATAGTTTACATCCAATCAATTTAATGTACTTTTACACACGACTGTTCATATAAACAAAAACAAGTAAAGAATTGTATATTCTGAAGGGTCTCTTTCTGGAGCCCCAACATCGCGAGGCCCGTGACAGAGAGAAACTTCGTAGATCTACAGGCGGTATCTAATAGAGATGCAATCTCCGGAAGATCAGGCAAGGGGTTTTGCACACACCACGCCATGGTATAACTAATACTAGGCAGGCAGTTGTAGACTCCATGCAGGGGCGCTGTCACGACAAAGATCAGCTAAGGGCAGCATCCACAGCGATACCTCCAGCTGTACACTCCGAAGGGTCTCCCGCAGGGGCTCTTGCACACGCCGCAGCAGGGCCCGGAGAAAGGCGCCGGGAACGCGCAGCCGGCCCACTGCGCACACGCCGGCGTCCCGCAACTTCCACAGCAACACGGCATTTTGGAACTGTTTAGATATATATATTTAAGATTTGTTGTCTTTTGAGGGTTTTTTTGTGATTTTTCTACAAAAGTGACAGCTTTTTTTTCTTCTGTCTGGCTAAATGGCAGAATATTTACATTCGTTGTTTAAAACCATTCAGACGTTTAGGATTTTAAAGGGCCCCACAGATTAACAGTTTATCTGCAGTCCCAAGTCTGGTCAGGCGGCCTGCCGTCCAATATTAATTAATTTATTTATTTATTTAAAACTAGCGGCCGCCCGCGACTTCGTCCGCGTAGGTTTTTGATGATGACAAAGATATAAAATAGGTAAGTGAATTTTATTGTTAGTTAAAATGGTCTAGACATATTACATTTCAAACAGTGGCAGATACTGATATGCGATTGTTAAAGAATTTTTAACGATTTTCCAATCAGATTACGGGAATGGTTTGCAGTGCAATGCTTGATACTTATTCCGTCAGTTACCTAATGCTTTAATCTAATTTTAATCTTTGGCAAATATGACTTTGCAAGATATAGAGCGACGCATGGATTTGGAGCTAGAAAATGGGGATCTTAGTAATTATGAGTGAGATTTAAAAAACAGTTAAATATCGTAAGGCTGTTAAAAAAAATCTTAAACTCAGCACTGGAAATCGAGAAATGGAGACAGGTTAATGAAGAGTACATCTCTTTAAAAAATCCAGTGTTCCCCGTACAAAACCTTCAACCTTTTTAACCCCAATTCGGATAAAATTTTCTTAAACGCTGAAATTACTTTTTTGTATTTTAATAAGTAAACTTTCTACTAAGTTTCAAGTCTCTAGTTCAAAAAATAATGTTTCCCCCATACAAACATTGCACCCCCATTTAACCCCCTTAGGGGTAAAATTTTGTAAAACGCAGAAATGACTTTTTTTGTATTTTAATTAGTCCGATCTGGCCTGTTTAGAAAGGAGCGCCTCGCTTCAGCTTCAGACGAAACAGGCCTCCGATCGCACTGAGTTATAAGGGATCCAATTACGGATAAGCTCCCAGTCGAGTATAAAGTACAAGGTTTTATGAGACTGCTCAGGTTGAACGGGAAGATGCTGACGTCATACGATGACTCACAGTGCTGCTGCCGAATGGACTGACGATCGCGATATCCTGAACACCATCTCTTACCGCTGCTTAATTGCTGCAAGTTCTATACAAACTATATCTCTAGAGTCGCAGCAGAGTGGCGGCAATATGACGGGCACTTGTCCGCGAGCGAGAATAGCTAGAAAAGCGAGTAAGAATTACTATTAGAGTAGGTACTCGCTACTCGCCGGCGGTGGGACAAGTGCCTTACGGCAAATTTCAATTGAGAAATGTACGAGATGTGTTGATGAAAAATGTAATGTATTTTATTGTCTCGTGTCACGTCGTACCGTATATGGGGCCCATAAAGATTTTCCAGCATGGCCAGTTTTATCAAACAAAACATTTGAAATAAGAATTCAAAATTGACTTATAGCAATATTCATCCTGTCGAAGTCATTATTTACTAGAATCTTGTACAAAGCACATGTAGAAATAAAAACTAAAAACATTTTTTAATATTAAAACCAAAAAATACTTTTCAAAATTACACAAGTTGATTTTACTTATACATTTTACCAATTTAAGTAAATAAGCTAAGAATAATGAGTTGCGGACCGTGTGGAGGGTGCTGCGGCCCGTGCGGCGGCTGTTGCGGTGGATGCGGCCCGTGCTGTGGACCGTGCGGCGGCGGCTGTTGCGGCGGATGCGGCTCGTGCTGCGGGTCTTGTTGTGGCAGCTGCTGTAAGCCTTGCTGCGGCGGCGGCCCTTGCTGCGGGGGATGCGGCCCATGCTGTGGTGGATGCGGCCCATGCTGTGGTGGATGTGGCCCATGCTTTGGCGGATGCGGTGCTTGCTGTGGAGGATGCGGCCCAGGCTGTGGACCCTGCCGTCCCTGTGGACCCTGCTGTCAGCCTTCCCCCCCGCCTTCCTGCGCGCCCTGTCCACCCCCCTGCGGTCCGTGCTGAAGACTGTAAATGTCATTGTCACGTGATTTCTGGACGCCGCTAGTGCAGTCCGTGTCCCAGTGTAAGATTGAATTGTTTATAAGAATATATATTGTATTTGCTTTGTCATCCATTGTCTAATTTAATGCAAAGCCTTTAAGGCTGAAGGTAAAATTTAAATTCGACTCCTAACTGTATTAACGTTCCCTAGCTGTCAGTGCCTCTTATGGGTCGTGCACCTGCTTTTCACGAGTCCGTGCTTCCACAGTGGATTAACAACTTTCAACTGGAAGCACACTTGGACGTGCGACAATTGTCAGATAATTTAGTACGGGGACAGTGAACGTGTAAGCCCGTCAGACTTAAGCTCTAAAATTGACTGAGACCGAAACGGAAGGTCAAAGCATCCGAAAGGAATCTTGCCCCCTGTCATGTCGGGACGATTTTTTATCGTGTCGTCGCCTCATACAAATTGGTGTCCGAACAGCTTCATATAAAATGTTTTGCCACTACGACACACGATAAAAAATCGTCCTGACAGACTACATATAGTGGAACCGGGCTTACGATACATAAATATATGATTTTGCGTACTAGTTGACAGGCTATAATATACCAAAAATATATATTTTATAGCTTAATGTGCAAAAAATTTAGGTATAGGTGTCGCTTCATACGTGAGACTAACTCGCTTTGCAACTCGCCAAGCTCTAGGCGCTAAGCAAGCCTGTCAGTGTAGCCTAGGTTTTCAGTGGATCGCAAGAGTAAAATCTTAATGGTCGAGCTCGTTCAGTTACGTGGTTACAACTGTAACCGTAATTTTCAGGAAGTACTATCGTCAACACAGCTAACTGACCATCCGTGCACTTTATGTGTATTGTTATAATGTATGGTTATATGTAAATACAGGATTGTCGGTTAACTGTGTTGGCGTTGTGTACACCGATTTTTACCTTTAACCCTTTGAACGCCGACAGCCACTAAAGTGGTAGAGTGCTGTCGCCCACCACGCCAACAACCTTTAGTGGTTATGGCGGACACTGTCAAAACAATTTTCTTACTGTCAGAAAAGTTTCATATTCGTTCTTTAGCTGTCAAGATGCTGGCGTGTAAGTCACATTCTGACACGAAAGTAAAAGCGGTCAAAGGGTTAATGGCCGGTTCTAATAATCAATCCACCGATAGTTTTCCTCCCCTTACCGTCAGTTACATTTTGACAGATTACTCGAAGGAAATGTCAAAATGTAACGGTTGGTAAGGAAAACTATCGGTGGATTAATTGGAACCAGCCATAAGACGTTCCCTGGCAAGAGTGCCCGGCCCAATGATGGGTCCCCTTTGTGCTCATGATCCCATAGCCCACATAGCCCGCAGGTACAGTTGCCCACTTTGTTATGTACATACCTGCTTTTCTTAAGTCTGAGCTTCCACGATGGATTCACAGCTTCGAACTGGAAGCACTTGGTCGTTTGAAATTGTCAGATAATTTCATAACTAAGGTACCAAAAATTTGAAACGTTCCGTTGAAATTTTACGAGGTCCATCCGTCCTGACGCAAACTTTTAACCTTTTCGCCACCATTGACTTGATGATGATGATGATGATATAGTCCAAAAATTTCGTGCCCCACACCACACACCACGATGCTTGGTGGAACCACGAAAAAGTTTTGTCCCACTAGTGGAACATCGCAGTGAGACCACGGTTCCGGAGTGTTACTTGTTGCTTGGCAATGGTAGCACCTTATTACTTTTTTGACGTGGCGGCTAAGAGGTTAAGTCCACCTAGTGAGATTTTTTTCTCGTTTTGGTCAGTTGAAAAATACTTTTTGCACTTGTTTCATTTCTTACATTTTTGGGGGAACTCGGCCAGGGAACGTGTTAATAAAAACCTGTTAAGTGTAAAAATATGGGTGCATACAACTTACTCATAAATATGTCCCATAACTCTTATGTCAGCGGATTAAGGTTTTGCTACTTATTTATGAGAGGATGTTTTCGATACATATTTTTGCACTTGACTGTACATCCTGAAAACTAGCAATCTTCACAAATACATCCTGTCAACCTTGCTGCTGACATCGAGAGTGCATTTTAGAAGACGGAGGTTTTTAAGCCACGTCGGTGTCAAAGAAACGGCCACCATAGCCTATGGACGCTTGCAATACTAGGGGTGTCACTTACTTGTCCCTTTATAAAAGTAATCCCATAGGAACACTTCGACAGAAAGCCCACAAGGTACAGTCAACGTGACAGATATATTCAAACTTAACCTTTCTAATTGACAGTATTTCAAAATATGTAATGAATGACGCCTAAATCGAAAAGCATTTCGGTAATTATGTTATCTGAACGTAATAAAGTAGTTTTCTGTTTTGTGTTTTTTTCCTGCTCGCTTTTAAGAAAATCGCAAAAACGTATAAAAGTGGTTTTCACCGTGTGTGACGTCAGTATTATGGCTGCCATATGAAAGGTGTCCAAACTGCCATACAGAGTCGTAGTATTGACGTCATAATTTACTTACAACCTTCTGGAATTCGCTACTTTTCAATTTGATAGTTTTGAATGAAAGTTACAATTAAGGGAGAAATAAAAAAAACACGTGTCGCTTAAAAAAACATTTTCTAGCGAACTAAATCATAAAATGGCCTACATGAAAATATGAAATATTGTCAATTAGACGATGTATACAATTGCATACCTTTGACGTCGACTGGTACAGAGGTACACAAAAGTCCTTACGCGGTGTTAGGCAGATTCGTGATAAGGCGGAAAGCGGTTAGAGTTAGCCAAATCCTTTCTCCTATAGTAATAAAGAAGTGTTGCGATTATCATTTGTTGGCCGTGGTCCTACTGCGTAGTCCTACTGGTAGGACCAAGGGCAATTTTTTTTGTCCGTGGTTCTACCAATAGAACTGTAACAAGAAAATCATAATTTTTTCATTGGCTAATTAGGCTGCAACCAACTTACGTATCAATACATTATGACTAATACATTGTTCATTGTTATTAAACCTTAGGCCATTCTTTATATGTTAGTGGGTAGCTAATACCTACAAGTCAACGGCCACGTCACACAACATTAACTATAAATAATAAAGAAATCGCAGTAAGGAACCTTAGACTTGGCACGACTTTGTCTAGATTTGATTATTTTTAGAGATAAACAAGCAGCTCCATCGATACTTGGCTAGTTTTTTACAAAATGTTTTTGATGGGATTTATCATTCTCTTATTTTAAAAATTACATTTTACCACTTTTATTTGATGCTGACTGTACAGTAAGAAATAAAATACATATAATTTTTCTCCTCACACTTGCTCGAAAAGGGCTTCATAATGCGCAGACATACAGAGCTACATAGCCTATGTTACGCCCACGGGCGTAATGACTTTTTTTTAAACTAGTTTTCCATATTTGTTCAATATTTACACTTCTCTTGTAAAAGATAGGTAGTTCAAGGCGTTTCCTCTTGCTCCTAGTCGGTTCTCCTACTGGTAGGAGCACGAGGACCAATATGTCCTCATGCTCCTATCGTGACATTATATACAATTAGTACACAAGTACAGAATAAAAAAAAAATTGAAAAATGATATCTGGGGGCACGGCAGTGCCCCCGCCAAGTCGAGCGCGAAGCAAACACTGTCGTCCATCCTTTACTGGAACCATTTCGCCGCATTTTCAGGCCCCTATTTGAGAACCTCTGGATAAGACCAGAACGCAGAAATTTTCGTCATCCAGTAAACTACATATAATCACATACTTAAAATCCAAAATTTCAAGTCTGTAGGTCATTTAGTTCCGAAGTTAAGCGAAAGCAAAGTTTCGCATTTATAACACTCATTCACTCATGATCATAAAAATAGAACTAGTACTTCCCATAAACTCAGAGCAGAAATTTGGTACAGTTAGGGTTTAATGGCCACATAAAGGGAAAACTATAAAAACCAGGATAATCGAAGATCTGGAGTACCTGGTGACCCTGATTAGAAAACACGAGCCCAACCAAACTATTAGAGATATATCTATACCGCCTTTACAAAAAATATTCAACTTTTTTATTCTAATAAAATAAATCAATAAGCCCACGTTTCTAAAAAAAGAAGTGAAATCCCATCAAAAACATTCTGTAAAAAACTAGCCACGTCTCTATGGAGCTGCTTGTTTATCTCTAAAAAGTAATGAAATCTAGACAAAGTCGTGCCAAGTCTAAGGTTCCTTACTGCGATTTCTTTATTATTTATAGTTAATGTTGTGTGACTTGGCAGTTGACTTGTACCCACTAACGTATCAATACATTATGACTAATACATTGTTAATTGTTATTAAACCTTAGGCCATTCTTTATACGTTAGTGGGTAGCTAGTACCTACAAGTCAACGGCCACGTCACATAACATTAACTATAAATAATAAAGAAATCTCAGTAAGGAACCTTAGACTTGGCACGACTTTTTGTCTAGATTTGATTATTTTTAGAGATAAACAAGCAGCTCCATCGAGACTTGGCTAGTTTTTTACAAAATGTTTTTGATGGGATTTATCATTTTCTTATTTTACAAGTTACATTTTACCACTTTGGAAGTGTCTCTCGCGCAAACTATTCAGTTAAGAAAAAAATGATATTAGAAACCTCAGTATCATTTTTGAAGACCTATCCATAGACATAAATTGAGTTTCAGTTCTATGTATTCCTTCTAAGGTTCCCCCCCAAAATTTATTGTTTTTTTACTATTTTTGTCTGAAAATCTTAACGCGGTTCACAATACATCTACTTACCAAGTTTCAGCAGTATACAGTGCTTCCAGTTTCGGAAAAAAGTGGCTGTGTGTGACATACGGACGGACAGACAGACAGACAGACATGACGAATCCATAAGGGTTCCGTTTTTTGCCATTTGGCTACGGAGCCCTAAAAACACTAACAGTAAGTACGACGAGCGAAGCGAGGAGGAGTGTAAGGTGTACTGCGACCCTACGCCCGCGAGCCAAGCTAGCGAAGCGAGCGTGCCGCGGTAGCGGCCGGCGAAGCGGCAGAACCAAACAGTGTGGCCAAATGGTGCGACTACGAGTCCAACGTCAAAAAATATTTTCATACAATCACCGAGTAGGAGCAAGTGGAAACGCTGCAGTATTCGTTTAGGTCACTTTCCCAGATAAATTGTGTATAGTTCGGTAAATGTTTACAGCCCTAGCTAGGATATATATTTGTCTATGTAACAACAATGGTTAATTGACCTTATTATGGTATGTGAGTATGTGTTTCTCATAATAAGCATTTTATAAAACATCAGTAAACGTTTCAAATGGGTGTACCCTTGTTTTGTCGACAACCTTTTCATCGAATATTATTTCATCGACAACGTTTTATCGAAACTTTAGTACTAGTAATATTGTTTGGAGTTATTTTATTTCAAGTATTGTTTATTTAAATATATCTTACTAGTTAGAAATACTGTTCAACGAATATTACTTGATCGCTGATTTATTTCAAATTATCTTAATTGACACAACTACAAAACATTGCAATTCATTTCTTCGACGTATTACTTTAACACAATTTTATATATCCTACTGCACATTTATACATTACTCAAATTATGTAGTTAATTGTGTGATTTGTGTGACATACATATATGCAAAAGAATATCAGGGACAAAAATGGCTTGTCATAAGCGAACTATGTTTTAGGTCGGTTAGGTTAGGGTTCACTTGTGCCCCTCAGACCAGAAATAGACACCCCGCGCAGCGGGGTGGCGTCGACTCGCTGCACGTTAAAAATAGGAAAAAAAACGTTAGTGATTTAGATATATATCCGAAATAATTTCATGCGGAATAAAATATTATTACATGTAAAATAATTAAATTATAAAAACCCGAAATGAAAAGCCATGACATGAATTTTATTGAATTAAGTCAACTAACAATTAAAAGACCTCGGTTCATATTACCTAGTATCGAGTCCTCGACGCAATGACTTGTCGATGAAATAAAAACACTTGAAACATTGTCTTTGAAACAATATTCGATTAAATGTTTGTCGGCAATTCAACGGTAAATCGTTTCTAATGACCCTGAGCCGTGGTCGGATGAAACTTAGGGTGGGGTCAATTGAAACAACTAAGATTAAAATATTTATAAAATTATTATAATCACTTAAATAATTGATTTCCTGTATACTATACTGTATAGCAAATACGAGTATATTACCTGAAATCCTACTTAGTCCAATTGACATTAACATACCCATAATTTAGGTCTTATTTTGGTAACAATACCTACATAAGTAATTAGTACTGTTTCTATTGCCCCCATTTTTAGGGTTCCGTACCCAAAAGGTAAAAACGGGACTCTATTACTGAGACTTCGCTGTCTGTCCGTCCGTCCGTCCCTCCGTCCGTCCGTCTATTTGTCACCAGCAGGCTGTATCTTAAGAACCGTGATAGCTAAGACAGTTGAAATTTTCACAGATTATGTATTTCTGTTGCCGCTATAACAACAAATACTTTAAAAAAAAAAATTAAGGGGGGTCCCATACAACCAATTTTTTTTTAACTGTTTTTATAGATAATGGTACGCAATCCTTCGTGCGCGAGTCCGACTCGCACTTTTCCGGTATTATTGTTTCAACTGCCCGTCAACCTCTTCGTAAATATTAAGTTATGTAAAAAAATATCAGAAGCGTCTGGGTACGAGTAAGATAGTATCCCATCAAAAACATTCTGTAAAAAACTAGCCAAGTCTCGATAGAGCTGCTTGTTTATCTCTAAGGACAATATTGATGTACTGGCTGAACCACTGGCCTACCTTTTTAATGAATGTTTTGAATCTAGCGTCTTTCCAGATCAGCTCAAAATTGCCAAAGTCCTTCCTGTACACAAAAAGGGCTCCAAATCGGACCCAAAAAATTACAGGCCAATATCTCTCCTGCCGACGCTGTCAAAAATTCTGGAGAGACTAATTAAAGATAGACTGACTAGGCATCTTTATCTGCACGGGATAATAAATCCCAGACAGTACGGCTACCAAAGGAGCAAGGGAACAAACGAAGCGATCTCGAGACTTATGAACGACGTACTCAATCAGTTAAACAACAAAAAGAAAGTCGCTGGTTTGTTCCTAGATCTCAGTTCAGCGTTTGACAAGGTCGATCATAGCATTCTACTCGCAAAGTTGGAACACTACGGCGTCAGAGGCAAATCCTTGTTACTTATTCAGTCATATTTAACAAATAGGAAGCAGTTTGTACAAATTAAAACCACGGCAAACTATGATGAAAAGATTCATAACTCCAAGATGGCTAGTCTAACTAGAGGAGTTCCGCAAGGATCCATACTGGGCCCCATATTCTTTATTATTTTCACAAACGATTTACCAGCTTACATGGAGGCTGCGATTACAAATACACATTTGGTTCTCTTTGCAGACGACACCAACGCCATTATATCTGCAGACATCACACCGTTACTTAACGACAGAGTTAACGAGGCCCTCATAAGTTTTCACAAGTGGTTTAGTGTCAATAATTTGCAACTAAACTGCAGTAAAACTAATGTTATACTTTTTAAATCTACTGCCAAAAATAAAGACGTGTTACAAGTTTTTTCTAACGGTACAGCGATATATCAAGTAGAAACAGTGAAATTTTTAGGAGTTCATATCGATTGTAACCTAAATTGGAAGAACGAAGTACAATCTATAGCTAACTCTGTAAGTTGCGCTTGCTATGCGATCAGAAGTCTAAGAGAGGAGATAATACTGCCCCAACTCAGAATGGTATACCACGCATTAGTTGAATCCAAACTACGGTATAGCATTAAGTTTTGGGGAAACAGCTATAAATACAATATACACACAGCTTTCATCGCACAAAAACGGGCGATTCGAGCCATCGCTAGAATCCCACAGACAACGTCCTATAAAAACTACTTTGTGGAATATGAGATTCTCACTGTTCCCAGTCTATATATTCTCGTTGTTCTGGTAGACCTTATAAAGTCCATCTTTGAAATAGAAACCACAGAAGACAGGGAACGGCGGTTAGCCACACGGAGAAAAGACTTGCCTCAGAAAATTGTACCAAAAATGAAAATTGTTAAGAACTCTGCTGGTTATCAGGCGATAGGACTCTTCAATAGATTACCCGTTAAATTAAAGGAAATCTTAAATGTTAATGTTTTTAAAACTAAGTTGAAGGCATTTTTACTAAAAGGGTGTTTTTATACAATAGAGGAATTTAAGGAAAGGAATTATGGTAACTCTACTAATCTAATGTAAAACTATTATGATTCTAAATTTTGACATGTTTATTGATTATTATATTAATAATATTAACTTCTAGTTATTAAATTGTTTTGTTCCGACTGTTATAAAATTATTAATATTGTTTGTGAGTTACTCATTTAAGTTAAGTTATGCATGACATGTTTATCTAATTTTTCATCTATAAATTTGTAATTAATTGTAATGTACCTACCTATTCGACACAATGTATATTGTTAAGAATTAAATAAATGAAATGAAAAATGAAAATGAAATCTAAAAAGTAATGAAATCTAGACAAAGTCGTACCGAGTCTCAGGCATTCTTATTAGGTATTGTTTATTTGCTAACTAAATAAAATTCTGCAACTTGGCAATCACAGAACTTTATTGCATTTATCTGTCATCACGGACAGGACTATTCTTGCCAATAGGCCTGATATCGTGCTGATAGATCGATCGAAACGCCAGGCAGTGCTCGTCGACATCACCATACCCCATGACGAGAACCTCTTGAAGGCCGAGAAGGACAAAGCCAGCAAGTACCTAGACCTGGCTCACGAGGTAACCGCCATGTGGGATGTTGATTCGACGAACATTGTCCCGATAGTCGTTTCGGCGAACGGTTTGATAGCGAAGAGTCTCGACCGTCACCTAAAGAGACTCTCGCTAGATGGCTGGATCAAGTACTCTTGGATACTGCGCGAATAGTCAGGAGGTTCCTGTCTCTGTCGCCCTGACCACCGGCAGCTAAGGCCCTGCCTCGCTGCCGGCGGTACCCTAGGTTAGGTTTTTATAATGGTTTTATGTTTTATATGTATAGTTTTATATTTTACTTTTTATATCATTATTGTAAAAACCTAGCCTAAGAAGAATATAAAATAAAGAGAATAATAATAATAATTATTATTGCATTTATGGATACCTAAAACCCTGTAGTATGTGTAATTGCCAGGTCACAAAATTTTATTTAGTTAGCAAATAAAGAATAAGTAATAAGAATGCCTGAGACTTGGTACGAATTTGTCTAGATTTCATTACTTTTTAGAGATAAACGAGCAGGCTCCATCGAGACTTGGCTAGTTTTTTACAGAATGTTTTTGATGGGATTTCACTTCTTTTTGTAGAAACGTGGGCTTATTAAACAATAATAAGAATGCCTGAGACTTGACACGGCTTTGTCTAATAGTTTGGTTGGGCTCTTGTGTTTTCTAATCAGGGTCACCAGGTACTCGAAATCTTCGATTATCCTAGTTTTTATAGTTTTCCCTTTATGTGGCCATTAAACCCTAACTCTGTACCAAAATTCAGCTCTCTGAGTTTATGGGATTTTATGATCATGAGTGAGTGAGTGTCATAAATGCGAAACTTTGCTTTCGCTTAACTTCGGAACTAAATGACCTACACACTTGAAATTTTGGATTTTAAGTATGTGATTATAGCTTACTGGATGACGAAAATTTCTGCGTTCTGGTCTTATCCAGAGGTTCTCAAATAGGAGCCTGAAAATGCGGTGTAATGGTTCCAGTAAAGGATGGTACGGCAGTGTTTGCTTCGCGCTCGACTTGGCGGGGGCACTGCCGTGCCCCCAGATAAAATCGACTAGTATCTAAAGTAGGATTTTTAACTAGGCGAACTAACTTGACAGCTGAAAATGTTGTCAGACATAGGAAAAAATAAATAGTGATAGGTTTATGTCGATGCAAATATGTCGATATAACGTTGTACCTACTATAAATCTGATTCAAATTGTATTTTGTCAAGTAATCATAAGTCGGTATAACTCTCACACTTAAACATACTTGCGTAATATTAGGGATAAACGGTGTAAATCGGACATGTACAACTTACGCCTAGAATTTGGTATACAATGCAAAACGAATGCTGTTATTAGGTACATTACAGGCGATTGTGGCCACTTCCATTAAGGTTTAGTGAAAAATAATAGAATTTCGTCGTCGTCGTCGTCAACGTAAATTT
This sequence comes from Epinotia demarniana, assembly GCA_945867215.1. Classification (NCBI taxonomy): domain Eukaryota; kingdom Metazoa; phylum Arthropoda; class Insecta; order Lepidoptera; family Tortricidae; genus Epinotia; species Epinotia demarniana. The sequence goes on from OX244268.1 coordinate 26,520,513, forward strand.
AAGAGCCGGGCTCTTGTCGTTGGTGTAATCGCCACTCTGTTCTTCTCTCAGCCACTGTTTTGAGCTCTTCATAGGACATTACATTAACTTTCTTCTGATATGATGATGTTGTTGATAACTTTACCAGAATCTACATATTTATTTTTACAGTTTAGTTAGGAATTTGAATTCATAAAGTAGGAACCTACCTTGCATAGTCCGTCCACCAACCGTGTCAGTAGTAGAAAACGAATGTAAGAAATAAATAGAATTAGTCTCTCAGCTGCCTTCCAGTGTCACGGATGGTGTCTCAGAATATATAAAACTTATTCGTATTGGCAAATCATACAATAATAGCCCAAATATCTCTTTAGAAACCAAATTTCTATCAAGCTATTATTTACATAACTTTTACACAAGTCTTGTACTTGATGACAACAATAGTATACAAACTGCTTTTACTAAACCTCTTGTATGAACTGGATTTTTTAAATATCGTTATTAACAGCACTAGCGAAACTGTAGCAACATTCGTGTGCAATGAACTGTCAAGTTAGTTCGCCTAATTAAAAATCCTACTTTGTACGTATAGTGGTTAACGCAATGTTTAAAAAGAGATCATTTGTTTTTTATTCATATACAAAATAATATCGCGAAAAATTCTTACTCCATGTGGTGAAAAAGAAATATTTCCTCGTAAAAAAAAGTTCGTTGGTTAGCCAAGTCCCGACACAAAGGCGTGTCCGCTGCGCCAAAAAAATAACAAAATATGTTAAAAATCATGTATATGTTATTGTATCCCGTCCATATTGCGGCTTTTAGTGAACAATGTATTGATTTTCATAACATTTCACTTTTCTTTTGACAGCTATCATCCCAGTAGAATTTGTCATCTTTGACGTTTTTTTCTTTCAAAAGTCAAAACATGATATAACAGACCCCCTCCCCCGCAGACGAACGTGAGGAATGTTTTCCTTGAAGGAAAACATGTTTCTGTTTTTAAACAAATAACATTTTGGCCACGCCCTTTTTCTGTACGAAAAATATGTTAGATGTTTAACATCAAAACACAACAGTAACAGTTTTGTTAAACATCAAAAACACGGCGCAGCGGACGCGCTTTAAAGCCGATAACTTTCGGGATCACTAATGGCACAGTATAGAAGAATAATACCAATGGTCTAGGCGTTATTAAGCTTAAGTTTCAAATGACCCGTGTTTCTATTGACCCCAGTCTCCCCTACTTGTAGCGGCGCGGCGAAATTATGTAGTGAGCCGCGCTTGAAGAAGCGTCAATCATGATATGCGTCGGTGCTAGGACTGCTAGGCGAGGGAGATATGATTCGCTAAAATGATACAAATGTGAACTAAGCCTAAGTATGTTAAAATACGTATTTCCATTATTTACTGTGATAGACGTGGGTGTATAGGTATAACGTGTGCTGCAGGCCTTAAATGTTTCGGGTCTTTGTAAAATCATGGCCGTTTACATAAGGAAAAATAAATACTTATTTATAATTTAAAATGAGAAATTCTGATTTGACATACCGCAATCTTCTTTTTGACAAGCTCATTATTTGATAGGATTTTATAGAAAACACATGTAACAATAAAAATACAAAACATTATTAAAAATCAAAAAATACTTTTCAAAATTATACAAGTTATTTTTGCTTATACATTTACAATTTAAGTAATTAATTCCTAACTAAGCATAATGTGTTGTGGACCGTGCGGAGGTTGCTGTGGCCCGTGTGGCGGCTGCTGTGGTGGCGGCTGTGGCGGCTGTTGCGGCGGGTGTGGTCCGTGCTGTGGAGGCTGCGGCGGCTGCTGCGGCGGGTGCGGCCCGTGCTGTGGAGGTTGCGGCGGCTGTGGAGGCTGCGGCGGGTGCGGCCCGTGCTGTGGTGGCTGTGGAGGCTGCGGCGGCTGTTGCGGGCCATGTTGCGGTCCATGCGGCGGCTGCTGTGGAAGCTGCTGCGGGGGCTGTTGTGGCGGCTGCGGCCCCTGCTGCTAACATTTGGCAAACTGTCATGTAACGTGCCGATTCTTGGACAACGCGTGTGTGGTCCAGGAAACATGTCCCGGTGTAAGATTGTTTGTAAGAATATATAGTTTTATTTGTAGTTGTTTTCTTATTTATTCAGGGATTAGTGGCTGTGGGTAAACGTACTCAGAAGAATTACTGAATAAGGTATTTTAGAAATGGTGTAGGAAAGGATGTTGTATTTTAGCTTACAAAGATGTCTAGGGACTGAAGCCAGCCAATATGTGGAAAGCACTAATTTCTATATGTATATAAAATGTACACTTTATCAATTTGGAAACTTTCCCGAAATGTGCACTTTTTCAAACAGTGCACTTTTCCAAAACGCACGCTTTCCCAAAATGTACACTTTTCCATTTAGGGCTCTGTCTCCAAAAAGTTATTTAGTATTTATAGTTTCGGTCTTTCTGTCTGTCCGTCCGTCCGTCTGTGTCCGTCCGTCCGTCTGTGTCCGTCCGTCCTTCTGTCCGTTTCATAGAAACCCTTAGTCCTATAAACAGGGACACCCCTACCCCTAAAGTGTACTTTCCGGGAAAATGTACCTTCGGCGAAAGTGCACATTCTGGGAAAGCGCACCTATTGCCAAAGTGTACATATCGGGAAAAGTGCACTTTTAGAGACAGTGTACTTTACGGGAAAAAAATAATAATTTAAAAAATGCACCTTTACATTCAGTGCACAGTCGGGAAAGTGTGTTTTACAAGCCTAACCCGTTCTTTATTAGGGTCGTCATAAAAACCGAAAATTACAAATTTCAATGAGGCACCTTGTTCTAATACGTGAAAAATTACATGGTTTTATTTTTGAATACGGGTCGCGACCGAACTTTTAGGCGTGGCAAAGACCTAAAGGTAAGCGTCGGCAAGAGGCTGCCGCGACCCGGCAGTCGCTGCTCTGCAGTCGCTGCCCGGCAGTCGCCGCACTGCTTTATACAGATTTGTATGACACACCGTCCGACTCAGGCGGCTGAGCGGCGCGGCCGGGGGGCGTGGCATGCGCGCGACCTCGGCCGCGCCGCCGAGCCGCTCCCTTAGCAGAATGGCAGCGCTGCCCGCTCGGCGTTGGTCTCAAGCTGCGTACGGACAGTGCGTTCCTGTGTTACGCGTAGTCGGGATACGCAGTCCACGCGTACATTGGATACGTGTACAGCTCCTGTACGGACCGCCGCGAACCTGAACGCGAGGTTAATCGATCCAGAGCTGCGAGCCTCAGTTCATCGCCATGAATCGAAACAGAGCCGTCCAAATACAGCGTCCCCGAGCGTGCGCGACGGCTTTGACGCGCGACCAAAAACCGACTGATGGCGGCTCGCTGCGAGCCGAGCTCGCGCGGCACGCGTTCCCCTAGAGTGTACGCGTAGCTGCAAGTACGGACATGGTGTTCCAGGACACGCGTAACCGACTACGCGTGCCAATGTACGCGCAATCCGTACGCAGCTCCAGACGGTCCTGAACGCAATTTGCCTAGTTGGAGTTTTGCCCACATTGCAGTTTGACCACCGAGCATTATGCCTAAAGCAAAGTGACCACTTAGGCCTAGTTCAGATGAGAAGCGCTCAACGCGCGTTTACCTCTACATAGATTTTGTTCTGACTGTACACATGATAACGCGCGTTTTACCCGCGTTATACGCGCGTTATTGTGTACGGCCAGAACGAAATGTATGTCAGAATCAGAATCAGAATCAGAAAACCAGAAATGTATGTAGTGGTATACGCGCGTTATGAAAACGCGCGTTGAGCGCTTGTCATCTGAACTAGGCCTTATAGGTAGGTTAGGTTCTGTCCAGACGTCAACTCCTACTTAGCAAAAAAACTAGCTCGTAATACATCCATCTCTCACATTATCTACATAGCATTAGAACGACCTCGCTAAAAGACGTCGTAGCAAAAAGACTACTTTTTCAAGAGGTACAATTGAATACAAAACTGACCACTTATAATGTAGGTGATTTTCCAAAAGTCCAAATCGCATAGTGTTGAATTCCCACTTCTGATGTAAAAGATAGACATTACACGCATAATGACACATTTTGACCACGCAAAACGACACATACGCGGAATGACAAATACGCAGAATGACAAATACGCAAAATGAAACATATCTATCCTATACTACTCTAAGGCATGTCGGTGTAGGTACGACGACGAGCGAAGCGAGGAGGAGTGTTAGTTGTACGATGAGCCTAGACAGCGGCCGGCGAAGCGCCAGAACCAAACAGTGTGGCTACGAGGAAAATAGGCTTATGTGTCGTTTCGCGTAAGTGTCGTTCCGTGTATGTGTCATTCCGCGTATGTGTCGTTTTGCGTATGTGTCGTTTTGCGTATGTGTCGTTTTGCGTATCTGTCGTTTCGCGTAGATATGTCATTATGCGTGTAATCCTCTAGAGCCACCTATCCTATTAAAGGTATGGTCTCCTGGTATTTCGACAGTTTTGACGGGCTCCTATTTCTGGCCTACCTATCTTTTACATCAGAAGTGGGAATTCAACATTATGCGATTTGGACTTTTGTACGCAATATTGATAACAAGGTGTACGGTGGAAATTAAAAAAAATCCATTGTACACCCAGGTGGTCAAAGGGGTTGTCTATTGTTTGCCCGACATTCACATACTATTATAATAATTTGCCCGAACTTCGCTTGCCCGAATTTCATTTGCCCGAATGTTTCGTTTACCATAATGTCCATAATAGCTAATTGACATACTCTTGTTTACCCGCATATTGGATGTCATAATGATACGAATGCCATACGTATTGTTTTCCAGATTATTGTTTGCAATAATATTATTTAATAGAATATTTAAACGCCATAAGTACTAAACATGCATTCGGATTCTTTGTTAATTTGTTAGTTTTTCCGCTCTTTTATAAAAAAAATAACCACGAAGACGAAAGGCTCCCGCTTCCGTCTTCTAACCTATCCGCGATTCGAGTCGGTTTTGCCACTAAGCCTCTGTTCCATACTGCCTATGATACACCACTATCTTGGCATTGGGTAATCTCAGAGAAAAGTTTATTTTTACTTAGTGGCAAAACCGACCTGGATCGCAAATCATTTTAGGCACTGCAATACGTACCCACATTATTACATATGAATATTATGGATGTTGAGATGGATGGCAAATGACATTATGGCATGTGATAGTTATGGATTACGATGATTATGGAAAATGAGATTATTGATATTGATATTAAGGAAAACAAAGATTCTGGCATATAATTAATATGGTAAACAATTAGTATGGCATACAAAATTATAGAAAACAACTTTAAGGCAGTTGAATATTATGGCAGATAAAATTCGGGCAAATGAAATTCTGGCAAGCAAGAGTATACCGGTCAAAGGTGAACGGTGAATAATTTTTAACGGTTCACCTAGGTGGTCTCGGGAGGTGGACGCTGGGAAAGAAGGGTTTTTTTGCTAAGTAGGAGTTGACGTCTGGACAGCAGGTGCGGATCTTCCCTATTAGCCCGCGAGCAAGGCTAATTAGCAAACATGTGTTTTCCGTATTGCTGCAAGTAGGCGCTCGCTTTCGGGCGTAATGCTGGCTATCCACTAAAAAAGGTCGGCATTTGCCTTCCACTGCCAGCGTGTTTAGCGGAGCGAGCGAGCGAAGCGGACTTGGAGGCCTGCTAGCCACTATACAGACGGCCGTGATAAAAACAAACCCTCCGGGGTATGTTGGGCCAAATTTCAGAATGTCCAAGATGTCATAATGACAACGAAATAATGCCCAATTGTTAAAATGCCCAGTTGTCATAATAATCAGGTGCCAAAATAACTATTTGTTGAAAAGTCTAATTGGCATAAAGTCCAGTTATCAAAACCATCCAATTGATAAAATGTTTAATTGCCAAAATGTCCAGTTACCAAAACAACAATTTGGTAAAAAGTCCAATATCATTGTGGTTACCTATAATTAGATAAGCATCAGTCATGATTATTATATAGATTAAAGAGCATGTAAGATGTATTATCTGTTGGTAATCCTTAATAAATAAATAAATATAAAAAACACCCAATTGCCGAAACGTTCAGAAGCCACAATGTGAAATTGCACTATGTTGAATTGGCAAAAAGTTGAATTTTCCAAAAGTCCAAATCGCATAATGTTGAATTCCCACTTCTGATGTAAAAGATAGGTAGGTTAGGTTCGTTAGGTGTCTTCAGATGCCCGAGGGGCAAACGGGCCAGAAATAAGAGCCCCGCTCCGCGGGGCTCCGTCAAAACTGTCGAAATGCCAGGGGACCATACCTTTAATAGGTGTACCGTACCTAACGAAACTAACCTACCTATCTTTTACATCAGTAGTGGGAATTCAACAAAAAAAATCAACATTCTGGGAAATCCAACATTTCGAGATTTCAACTTTATGGGAATTCAACTTTATGGTCCTAAAGGTAAAAAGGAGACCATTGAGAGACTTGTACATATTGACTAACGGCCTTTATAACATCTGGACATTATGACATCTTGGATATTGTGACATCCGGACCAACATACCCCGGAGGGGAAACAAGCCTTCCGGGGCACTATGTCCAAGGGTCAAAAAGTCCAAGGAGTCAACACGTCCAAAAAGTCAACACGTCCAAGGAGTCAACACGTCCAAGGAGTCAACACGTCCAAAAAGTCAACACGTCCAAGGAGTCAACACGTCCAAGGAGTCAACACGTCCAAAAAGTCAACACGTCCAAGGAGTCAACACGTCCAAGGAGTCAACACGTCCAAGGAGTCAACACGTCCAAGGAGTCAACACGTCCAAGGAGTCAACACGTCCAAGGAGTCAACACGTCCAAGGAGTCAACACGTCCAAGGAGTCAACACGTCCAAGGAGTCAACACGTCCAAGGAGTCAACACGTCCAAGGAGTCAACACGTCCAAGGAGTCAACACGTCCAAGGAGTCAACACGTCCAAGGAGTCAACACGTCCAAGGAGTCAACACGTCCAAGGAGTCAACACGTCCAAGGAGTCAACACGTCCAAGGAGTCAACACGTCCAAGGAGTCAACACGTCCAAGGAGTCAACACGTCCAAGGAGTCAACACGTCCAAGGAGTCAACACGTCCAAGGAGTCAACACGTCCAAGGAGTCAACACGTCCAAGGAGTCAACACGTCCAAGGAGTCAACACGTCCAAGGAGTCAACACGTCCAAGGAGTCAACACGTCCAAGGAGTCAACACGTCCAAGGAGTCAACACGTCCAAGGAGTCAACACGTCCAAGGAGTCAACACGTCCAAGGAGTCAACACGTCCAAGGAGTCAACACGTCCAAGGAGTCAACACGTCCAAGGAGTCAACACGTCCAAGGAGTCAACACGTCCAAGGAGTCAACACGTCCAAGGAGTCAACACGTCCAAGGAGTCAACACGTCCAAGGAGTCAACACGTCCAAGGAGTCAACACGTCCAAGGAGTCAACACGTCCAAGGAGTCAACACGTCCAAGGAGTCAACACGTCCAAGGAGTCAACACGTCCAAGGAGTCAACACGTCCAAGGAGTCAACACGTCCAAGGAGTCAACACGTCCAAGGAGTCAACACGTCCAAGGAGTCAACACGTCCAAGGAGTCAACACGTCCAAGGAGTCAACACGTCCAAGGAGTCAACACGTCCAAGGAGTCAACACGTCCAAGGAGTCAACACGTCCAAGGAGTCAACACGTCCAAGGAGTCAACACGTCCAAGGAGTCAACACGTCCAAGGAGTCAACACGTCCAAGGAGTCAACACGTCCAAGGAGTCAACACGTCCAAGGAGTCAACACGTCCAAGGAGTCAACACGTCCAAGGAGTCAACACGTCCAAGGAGTCAACACGTCCAAGGAGTCAACACGTCCAAGGAGTCAACACGTCCAAGGAGTCAACACGTCCAAGGAGTCAACACGTCCAAGGAGTCAACACGTCCAAGGAGTCAACACGTCCAAGGAGTCAACACGTCCAAGGAGTCAACACGTCCAAGGAGTCAACACGTCCAAGGAGTCAACACGTCCAAGGAGTCAACACGTCCAAGGAGTCAACACGTCCAAGGAGTCAACACGTCCAAGGAGTCAACACGTCCAAGGAGTCAACACGTCCAAGGAGTCAACACGTCCAAGGAGTCAACACGTCCAAGGAGTCAACACGTCCAAGGAGTCAACACGTCCAAGGAGTCAACACGTCCAAGGAGTCAACACGTCCAAGGAGTCAACACGTCCAAGGAGTCAACACGTCCAAGGAGTCAACACGTCCAAGGAGTCAACACGTCCAAGGAGTCAACACGTCCAAGGAGTCAACACGTCCAAGGAGTCAACACGTCCAAGGAGTCAACACGTCCAAGGAGTCAACACGTCCAAGGAGTCAACACGTCCAAGGAGTCAACACGTCCAAGGAGTCAACACGTCCAAGGAGTCAACACGTCCAAGGAGTCAACACGTCCAAGGAGTCAACACGTCCAAGGAGTCAACACGTCCAAGGAGTCAACACGTCCAAGGAGTCAACACGTCCAAGGAGTCAACATGTCCAAGGAGTCAACATGTCCAAGGAGTCAACATGTCCAAGGAGTCAACAATAGGTCCAAGTGTCAAAATGTCCAAAGAGTCAATATGTCCAAGGGTCAAAACGTCCAAGGAGTCAATATGTCCAAGGGTCAAAACGTCCAAGGAGTCAATATGTCCAAGGAGTCAATATGTCCAAGGAGTCAATATGTCCAAGGAGTCAATATGTCCAAGGAGTCAATCGTTTAGATACTGTCTTTAGCTCATGGATTCAAGGAGTTCCCATACAAAGTTCAACCTCATTTTTTTCCCAATTGAACCCTAATATTTAAGATTTTTATATCCTATAACCTGGCCGGGAATTTTCTCGACAGATTAGTAAAATTTGCATCAAAATCCGTTGAGCCGTTTTCACGTGATGCTCTGTCAAATAAACAGACAAATAGACAAAAATTATAAAAACTAAAATGAACACCATGAAAAATGTACAGTACGCGAAATATACATACGGGGCAAGCACATAATGAGAAACGTAAAAAGAAAAAAAGCCGGGAAGCCGCAGCCGAAAAAACAAAAAGATTGGACAATTCGACAGTTGACTATGGGTAATCACAATAAGAGGGGCTACCGCGAAACGAAAACGAACTTCGTTCGTGTATCGCCCTCTCTGTCGCACCTGCTTGTTCGAGCGACAAAGACGGAGTTTCGTTTCGCGGTAGCCCCTCAGACATATTGAAACGTGGACATTAACGTCTGGTCTTTTTGATCTCTGAAACATATTGACTCCTAATACAAACTGACATAATATTGACCCCTTGGACTTTATGACCCCTTGGACTTTATGACCCCTTGGACTTTATGACCCCTTGGACTTTATGACCCCTTGGACTTTATGACCCCTTGGACTTTATGACCCCTTGGACTTTATGACCCCTTGGACTTTATGACCCCTTGGACTTTATGACCCCTTGGACTTTATGACCCCTTGGACTTTATGACCCCTTGGACTTTATGACCCCTTGGACTTTATGACCCCTTGGACTTTATGACCCCTTGGACTTTATGACCCCTTGGACTTTATGACCCCTTGGACTTTATGACCCCTTGGACTTTATGACCCCTTGGACTTTATGACCCCTTGGACTTTATGACCCCTTGGACTTTATGACCCCTTGGACTTTATGACCCCTTGGACTTTATGACCCCTTGGACTTTATGACCCCTTGGACTTTATGACCCCTTGGACTTTATGACCCCTTGGACTTTATGACCCCTTGGACTTTATGACCCCTTGGACTTTATGACCCCTTGGACTTTATGACCCCTTGGACTTTATGATCCCTTGGACTTTATGACCCCTTGGACATGGTGCCCCGGAAGGGAAACAAGTCATGTGCACGAAGAAAAGTCTTGCCCGGGTTTAAGATTTTGTATAACGCCCTAATATCAAAATGTTGTAATAGCAAAATGACTAGGTAGGCATATCGTCAAACATTAATAACGTCTAAATGGCATAACGACTAGATGGTTGAATGACAAGAAAAACTCAAACGTAGTTTGTGAAGGAACTGCAACTGGTATGCAATCATTACGTGCTACCAGGACGATATGCTATCCAGACACTCTGTTCACCTGGGTGGACCACGGGAAGTTTTCTACCCGTGGTCCACCTAGAAGGACTAAGGTAAATTATTGGTGGTCGTTCTCTGTAAACTTTTCCAGTGGACTGTATAGATGAATGCCCCAAAATTACACGCAAATTACCAAATACGTGATTTACCAAAATGTTTTTACGCGTAATACCAAAATTACCACCTAAGTCAGGTCGGTGTAGGTACGACGACGAGCGAAGCGAGGAGCAGTGTTAGCGGCCGGCGAAGCGCCAGAACCAAACTAGTGTGGCTACGAAGAAAATAGGCTTATGTGTCGTCTCGCGTATGTGTCGTTTCGCGTATGTGTCGTTTCGTGTATGTGTCGTTCGCGTATGTGTCGTTCGCGTATCGGTCTATTTGCGTAGATGTCATCCGTTAATTTTAATGCACATTATCCTGGAAAGTACCTACAATTCGGGAAATTGTACGGGCCTAACCCTCTTATAGGTATATTATACCTAAGAAAATACAGAAATAGATTTTTAGAGTTATATTTCTTATCAAAAAACTGAACAAGCTTCCGAAACTGCACTATACGCGGCTTGGCCGCGTCGACACAAAGAACCTCGCAGAGGCTACGAGGCTGTGCACCCATGCCTGCAGACAGGATTTGTGCACCCAATCCTGCCAGCATCAGGGCCTAGCAGCAGCGGTACCCGCAGCACGGCGTGCAGCACGGCGAGCAGCACGAGTAGCAAGGCCCGCAGCAAGGGGCGCAGCACGGCGAGCAGCACGGATAACACATCTTGATTGATTCTTCGTTAAGTCTTACGGACTGGGAGAGAGATTGTGAATAAGACACTTTTTTTTGTATTTTTTGTTTTTAGTATAATTACTGTTGTTGTGGGTTTGAAGTATGAGAATTGAATGATTCTACAACGAAAACTCCCCTATTTATATGGGGATTGTGACGTTCTAAAATTTGTAAACGTTCGCGATTCAAAATTGGGAAATGAAAGAAATAAGGTTCGGACTTCTGGCCAGCCAGTGTCAAAAGTGTGTGAAACTTTAAGGTTCTTTAAGCCATGTACGCACTGACTAGAGCCTGGAGATTAGAATAAGTTGATGAGTAAAATGTTGCCAAATGTTTCATTTATAGCCTCGTCCAAGCCCCCGCAGGCTACGTATCGGCGGTAAAGGAGTCTTGACTCACTTGATCACCCCGAAGACAGAGACGAGTAACAGAATGATTTCAGCAAGTTTACTGCCGCGCCTATGTTGGTAAGACTATGTTTAGCAGCATGTAATTTTAAAGAATCCTGCCTGAATGCCTTCTAAGTGAATAACTAATATACACACTAGGATAACCTGAGATAGAGGTATGCCATCCTATTCTGAATAATAAAAAGGTTGTACCTATATTATGATGTAGATTAGATGCCATATTGACGTGATTGTGACTGACAGAATTACAAAAAAAATAATGATATTTCTTTGTGTTGAGTTTTTCGAAATTTGTTACAAAATAATTAAAATAGTGGTAATAAAAGAATAAGATAACTTGCTTAAACATATAGGTTCTAATAAAGCTTCAAAAACGATGCTCTTTCACTACGGTGAAGCATTGATTGAGGTATGTTTGTACCGCGACAGTGGCCATAAGCTCGGCATCGGGCAGCATCTATCATCCATAATACACTCCCCTGTACCTACTTTCTTTTTTTCAGCCACATTATCGTCGGGGCATAGCTCATCCAGGCAACAGAAAGCACCATGCCACGAGGAAGGTCATGTCTATCAATAATGAAAACGACGAAGTGCCCTGAAAACGTACGGGCCGGTGGTAAATCCCCGTAGCGTATATCAATTACTACTTCTAATAACATAGGTAACACGACACAGCACGAGCTGTGTCGCGGCGAGATAGACTATCTGTCTCTTTCTAATTAGAATGCTTAGAAAGAGATGGATAGTCTATGTCGCCGCTACTTAGCTCGCGTGCCGTCTTGTGATAGCCGTGCTGTCGTTATTGGTCAAACGCGGCTGATCTTGGGCATCATAGAGTACCTACATCTGAATGTTTGTCAAAATAGACCAAGCCCCGTATCATGGTCGGCCTTATCACGCGATAACTGACAAGATGGAGAGTCGGTCTTGTTCTATCGAACGTTATAAGCCAATGACGGACGATCTTGTCACTTATTGCGTGATAAGGCCGACCATGATACGGGGCCGGCCTGACCCGGTCAGGCGCGCTGTGTTGTCTGGTTAGACATGTATTGTGACTTGTGAGACGGGCTACTGATATAATGAGCGGTATAGCACGTATCGGGGCCACGGCAATCGGCTAGCATTAATTACTATTTGGTTTCTCGGAACACTGGTGGCGCGACGTGACCCTTGCTATTGCGTAGGGCTGGCTCTAAAAATATGATGACGAAATACGCTTATTGTATCGCTTATTGAAAGGCGCTCCTTTCAATACGTTTTTACCCGAGTGCCCCAGAAGGAGGGTTATGTTTTTCGAGAGTATTTTTATGTATGTATGTGGGTAAGAAAATTCTATGTCACTGGCTACAGTGCAAACAGCTTGATTGATTTTGGCATATGAGGTGTCGTATTATTTGAAAGAAGTTAGGTATTTTTTTTTAATTTAGTAATGTCACTTGCTTGAAACTAGATTTTATTGCCTCTTGGGTAGTTCTAAGTAGAATTAGCCAAGCAAAGCAAAGCTCCCTACAGGGACTAGGGAACTCTCTGTAGCGAGCTTTGCCCGGCCTCAATATCTATAAAAACTAAGAAAAGATTTTTCCCGGGCGTGATACTTTGCTGGATGGATTTTAACCCCCGACTAAAACGAGGGGTGTTACAAGTTTAAGGGGAATAATAAAACGATCGAATAAAAAAAACTTAGCGACTGATGATGACTAGTAACCGACAAATGAACTAAACCAACGACGAGTATTGATTAATACGACTGACGACCGCTTTAGCCTAGTTGGTAGTGACCTGACTACGAAGCTAGAGGTCCTGGGTTCGAATCCTGGTAAGGGCATTTATTTGTGTGATGAGTACGAATATTTGTTCCTGATTCATGGATGTTTTCTATGTATTTAAGTATGTGCTCATGCTCATAAATATGTCCTATCGCTCTTATGTCTGCGGATTAAAGCGCCGTAGGTTCATGGTCTTCTCTCCCTCTCACTGAGCATAAGCGTGAGCGAGATGGAAGTGCGTGCTCGGAAGCGCGGAAATCATGTTTTTAATTTTAATTTTTTTGCCGTTTAAATAAATAAAAAAGTAAACACTGATTTCTCTCAAACACGATATTGCCGATTTTTATAAGCCATTTTAATATTTTTAGCTTTTGTGCATAATTTGTAAGAAATATTTTAAGTGTATTTTAGATCCTTTTAGACCTATGTTCGTGATTTTTTTCTATCGAGCGAAAATTGCTTAATCATGTTTCTAAACACTGATTTCCCTGCAGAAAAGCCTCAAGATTACTATTCGTATTTTTTTTTAAAACCATATTATTATAAACAGACCCATTATATTGTTTCAAAAACTCTGTTCGCTTAACTTCGCTGAACCTACGGCGCCTTAAGGTGTCGGGTACATATTTATGAGAGGATTAAATCGATACATATTTTGGCATTGACTGTAGGTACCTAAGTATGACCCGATTAAAGTGCGGCTTTTTTGAATTGATACTCTTCTTGACTGTCGAGATAGTTCTTAGCTGTTTGATGCGTCAGCACGTCTCTCATGGGACGGCCGCGACATACTCTCGATTTTTCTCGCACTATGCCTCTTGTTCTAAGTAATAAAATAAGAGAGAGACGGATAGTGCGAGAAAAATCGAGAGAGCTTCCACGCCGTCGCGTGATAGCCGTCCAGGAATGTTTTAAATATTTAAATAATTCAAACATCCTAAGGATTGTTCGGTTTAGTAAACGTAGAATACTTAGTAACAGAATGATTATTTGTCTAGGTCTGCATTGGGAGCGTAGAAACTAGGGAATGCATACCGAAAACCGGTAAATTGGCCGAATATGAGGACGGTAAATTACCGGTAAATTAAAACAACTACCGGTAATTTACCGAAACACTAATTATCGATAAATTAATACATTTTATCGATTATTTATAATTTATCGTCATGATTATATCTTAATAACCCTCCTTTTATCATTTAAAAATGACAACTGAATAAACTTCTTAGCGTTATCTTACCCTATACCCTATCATGTGCCTATAGGATCTAAATAATACGATCGTTTGTAGAAGCTTCTTAAAATGCAAACACGTTTTCGGTTCCGTTCTATGAAATATGAATGATGATCTGTTTGAATAAGTACAATAAAGACGCCATAACAAACTTCAGAGGTATACTCATCATCACAATCCAAAGAAATACCTCTCTTCGTCTTACTGGGAGGGAGAACGCCAAAGGCAAGGAATAGAGGTATGGTGGTTATTTTATTCAAAAAGGGTGACAACACCCTGCTGAAGAACCACCGACCCATGTCACTTCTGAGCCACGTCTACATATAAGCTGTTTTCGAGAGTCATTACGAACCGTCTCGTACGGCAGGCTAGATGACTTCCAGCCTCTCGAACAAGCCGGTTTCCGAAGGTTCTTTAGCACCGTAGACCAGATCCATACGCTCCGTCAGGTTATACAGTAACTTGCCCCCTCGTTCTTGGACTAAGAGAAATCTTTCGATACGATACAGTTTGTGTTGTATTATTTTGATAATCATCATCATCAGCCTATATACGTCCCACTGCTGGGCACAGGCCTCCTCTCATGTATGAGAGGGAACGGGCAGTAGTCCCCACGCTGGCCCAGTGCGGATTGGGGACTTCACATTTTGATAATATGTTCTTCTATTCAGTAAATGTTTTTTTTTATAGAATTGGAAATCCGTAGGATTACGTATCTGTGGAGTGTGGATCTGGGAGTCATGTCAATGACCGCAGGCACTGTGTGAACCGCCAACGCCGAAAAACTGTTTTGTATTGTACCTACTGATATTGTAATGGAAATATGTAGGACTAAGAACAATTAGTTGAGTTTCTGGCCTTCCTACCTCTGAGCAAGTTTTAAATATGAATGAAGCTGATTATTACGCCATTTACAGCCCATAACTCTTTATACTAAATCGTAGCTCATTTTTACCATAAATAATCCTGAAATAACGCTGCTTATTAACCAAATTCAATTTACCGGTAATTTACCGGTTAACCGGTTTTGCCTCACTCAAATCGGTAATTTACCGGTAATGAAATTTGCCCGGTAATTGCATTCTCTAGTAGAAACCACGTAGAAACTGCAGCAAAACCGAACTTGTGCGTCGCATGAAGATGACCGCACAGCAGTCTCTCGTGGAGGTATTAAGGTATTCTCCATCGGTGGATGATGTTTGTTACTATTAATATTGGGGGTGTTTAATAGTGTTATTAAAGTGTGTGAAGATTCGATCAATTTATCCCAATTCATTGTATGAAGTCCCCAACTCGCGCTGGGCCAGCGTGGGAGTAGTCCCCGCGCTACTGGCCCGTTCCATCTGATACATGAAAGGAGGCCTACGCCCTGCAGTGGGACGTTTATAGGCTGATTTATTTTATAAAATTTTATACAATTATATGAGGCGTGGCGTGGGTCGGCCCCACAAGCGGCTGATGACCTGGTAAAGGTTGCGGGAGTCCGCTGGAAGCGGGGTGCGCAGGACCGGTCACTTTGGCACTCTTTGGGGGAGGCCTATGTCCAGCATTGGACGTCTTTCGGCAGATATGATGAGGTTAAGTGTAATTTTTATGTAGATATATGGCATTTCACGTATCCAGCTTGCCTGATGATAAGAAAGAAAGAACGAAAAAAAAAACATACAAACACAAACGATACAGGAAAATACATATAAACACAATAATATACCTTAAGGGGCTCCCATAATTGGCGTACGGGATCGGTTCTTAGGTTTTCTTAGGTTTTTTGTAGCTTATTATGTTAACAACAACGGCTTTAAGCAATATAGTATCCCATATTTACTTCAAAGTTTATTGTTTTCGAGATAATTGGCATCAAAGTTGAACAATTTTAGGCCAAAAAACCTGTTTCTGGCCATAACTTTTGTGTTAATTGGTTTAAAATGAAAACCCTGGACCAGTTTTTAGGGACGTCAAAGACGAACCCAAATATGTAGACTTCGTATGTGTCAGATCTTTCATGTCAATAGAGATACAAAATAAGTGTTATTTTAGACAATGTTTAAAAAGATCATACAAAATTAAGTATTCATTTGTTTCAAAATCCGGTAGACCAAAATGGAGATAAAAGGTTGAAGAACCGATAACCGTTTGATTTATACTTCTATCTGTAGTGCAAAAGTAGGAGATACGATTCAAAACTTGTCAAAAATCGATGGAAATCTCGAGTAGCCCCTTAAGTACCGGGGTATGAAATGGCCCGGAGTGTCCGACTCAGCATTGCTGCCTGTCAATTTGCCAGCGCTGGTCTTCCGTCGGGGCCAACTGGTCGTCACGGCGGATAAGGGACGCCAGAAGAGTCACAAGCGCGTTCATCATCATCATCATCATATCAGCCGAAAGACGTCCACTGCTGGACATAGGCCTCCAAAGAGTGCCAAAGTGACCGATCCCGCGCCACCCGCATGCAGCGGACTCCCGCAACCTTTACCAGGTCATCAGTCCACCTTGTCGGGGGCCTACCTACGCTGCGCCTTCCGAGTTCCGGTACGTGGTCGCCACTCGAGAACCTTTCCGCCCCAACGGCCATCGGTTCTACGTGCTATGTGCCCCGCCCACTGCCACTTAAGTTTAGCGATCCGGAGGGCTATATCGGTTACCTTGGTTCTGCTGCGGATAGCCTCATTTCTGATGCGGTCACGCAGAGAAACTCCCAACATGGCCCTCTCCATTGCCCTTTGGGTGACTTTGAGCCTTCTTATGAGGCCCATAGTAAGCGACCACGTTTCAGTGCCATATGTCATCACTGGCAACACACACTGGTCAAAGACTTTCGTCTTGAGACACTGCGGAATATTGGACGAAAAGATTTGCCGTAGCTTCCCGAACGCTGCCCAGCCGAGCGCGTTGCCGATCCTTTATTGAGTTGAGGATTCGTTGTTTCCACACAGCTTGAGACAAATGTCTTGTGTTCCTCATAGAGCACAGCATATGTAGTATCTTCAGCAGTTCTGGCGCCCTAACTCACAGGATTGTTGTTGTGAGATAGGTCGCCAGAGTTGTACCATCTGTGTACTAAAGGCCTCCACACATCGAACGCGGGTCGTGCGCGGCGCGGGGCGGGCGCGGTGCGGGTCGGGCGTGGTTGAAGCGGTATATTCACACCGCAGGCATTATATAATCTGTGCCGCAGGCGAGCGGCGTCTCTATCACACAGTAGCGCGGGCCCGCCGCGGCAGTAACGCGTGTCCAGCGCGGCAGAAATGCGGGCCCGCGCTACTGTGTGATACAGATAGTGATAGAGATATTAAATGCGTTGGTAGTGAGAGAGATATCAATCGCCCGACCCGCGGCCACGCTGCCCGAGTTGTAACTTAGCGCCGCGGGCCCGCGTTCGATGTGTGTTTGAAGTGTAGTATCATTCAATGTTTTACAACTTGC
This sequence comes from Epinotia demarniana, assembly GCA_945867215.1. NCBI lineage: Eukaryota > Metazoa > Arthropoda > Insecta > Lepidoptera > Tortricidae > Epinotia > Epinotia demarniana. The sequence continues at coordinate 26,538,252 of OX244268.1, forward strand.
GCGGGCCCGCGCCCGACCCGCAACCGCGACTGGTGTATGAAGGCCTTTACAGAGCAGAGCAAGTAGGTATAGTGGTGCTATTGTGACTGCGGTCTGACGTAGGCACCTATAAGGTATTAGAATGTTAAAATCTCTTCAGTCGTTCACTTTTGACAGAGTGGTTGTACCTATAGATAAAGCAGCCCTCGTGATGTCCCTCAACTTGTTACTGTCTTCAGCATCACGGGAACACTGGACTATGGCAGGCGGTGGACACTCCGCGATTTACGTTCATCGCTACAAGTACATGCCGGTGCCCCAACGTTGAGTAACCGGCATGTTGTAGCGATGAACGTCGACATCGTCGTCGACGACGTCAGAGGGCCATACATTTTAATGTTTTGGCTGAGAAAAAAAACGCCTTTTGTAAAGATCAAAGGAGTGTCCCTTCTGTACTCGTACTATTATCTATTCTGTGACTATGGTGGATTGTGTCGCAGATTTTATCGAATCCGTCCAGCGCGTAGGCAGCGACCGCGTGACGTGAACGCTGTCCCTCTACCCCTCCCTGCACGTCTATCATCAGACGGCCGCGACATACCCACGATTTTTCTCGCACTCTTCTTCTAAGTGTTCTAATGAGAGAGAGACGGGTAGTGCGAGAAAAGTCAAGAGAGGCCGCGCCGTCGCGTGATAGCCGTGCTGGACAACGAGTCGTTCCATGGAGTTTTGGTTTCGAGTAATGTGCCCGATTTATTTTGAGAGTGTTATAATAGGAAGAATTTATTTTTAATAAAATTTATTAGACTCGATTAGAATGTTTATTGTGGCAGCGTATATGTATTTAAACAATACCATGCGAAACCCCGTATGTAGGTAGGTAGACGAAAGTGCCAACGAACTGACCCAACAAGCGGCTTCTGCCACTGAAAGTGTTAACTCTTCTTATTATAGGTACCAGCTAGCGTAATCCTGGTTTCTGCCACGCCCGCTTTTCGACTCCCTTCCCTCCATTTTGGACGACCCTGCCCCCCCCCCCCCCTATTCTGTAGCTCACCTTAACGCTCACCCACAAATATATCTTGCTTGACACCACGATGCGTAGTAGGCGGGGTGAGCCGCATTAGCTCGTAGCGAATAACAGCCCTGGTCGTCCTCGAGCTGTGACCCCGTTTAACAAAATAAACTATTATTACAAAGACACAATAATTATTAAAATAACCCGAATAGGCTGGAATTGCGGCAACGGTCCCGTACCCGTATCTCGTTCGGTATAATAGCTTCCAGGAAAACTAATAACCAGGCAATTAAGTGCAACCGCAGCCCAATGCGTTACGATACTTACGATAATCATTGTCGGCCTGTTATATTATAACTGTGTTCTTGTTATATTATAACTGTGTTCTTGTTATATTATAACTGTGTTCTTGTTATATTATAACTGTGTTCTTGGTGGCTACTGTGGCTAGAGTGTGGCTAGCATGTTAGAATCAAACATGGTAAGTCATTCCCGACTTAGTTACACTTGTTTCCGTTTGTTCTCCGATAAACAAATAAACGATAATAAATGTTAGATTATTTAGAGCTACGGTAGCCTAGTGGTTCAGGCATGCGGCTGTCAAGCGGCGGTCGTGGGTTCGAATCCCGGCTCGTACTTTTAAATGAGTTTTTTGGAGTATCTAGGGAATATTTACCGTTAGCTTTTCGGTGCAGGAAAACATCCTCTGGATTGGAAAGTCAGATGGTAGTCGCTTTCGTAAAACTAGTGCCTATGCCAAATCTTGGGATCAGCTATCAAAGCGGACCCCGCGGGCTCCTTCAGGGGCACAACCGGGAATTACCCTAGGAGGATGTTAGGTAAATTGTTTGATAATTTCTAAAAGACTAATTGAAATCATCCTGGAGCGTGACGTAAATTTTATTTCATCGGCACCAAACCTAATACGATACGTTTAACGTGACGTTTCAGTACATTTAGGTAGTAAAACGTGACCGTAATAGTACATTACGTAACTAGGGCGGTGAATTCGTGAATGCCCCAGATCGCAGGTGTTTGTGGCCCGAACCGAAGGTGAGGGCCATAAATATGCGCTCTGGGGCTGTACGAATTACCGCCCGTGTTGCCTACAAAATTTTACGTCTTCACCTGGCCACAATGCGAGTTTTCCCGTACGCGCAGCGTGCAGTAAAACTCGCATTATGGCCAGGTGTAACGTAAAACATATTGTGCTAGCCAACGAGAACAGATCAAAACGAGGCTCTCCACGTACCCGACGTGTCATAGGTAACTAGGCCAACTTTCGTACAAATTCGGCCGACGCAACCGCACAATTAAGTTGGCGCGAGGTCGATGTAACAAAGAAAGGACGGACAGCCAATTAAGGAACTCTACATAGCGCGTGGCCCAACACTAGGCAGGGTTTTTTTTTTTAATTTCGCCGCTCTTTTCTTCGCTCTAGCGAGAAACTACTCTTCTGACATCATTAGGTACATAATCGCATGTTCCATTAAGGAGCGACCACACCGGTGCGTTACGCTGCGTATACGCGTTGACGTGTCGTATGCGTCACGTATTCTTCATACATTTTGCTGCGTTTACGGTGCGTTAGCGTATTTTGAGCAGCGGTGTGGTCGCTCCATTAAGGTATAAATTTATGTTCTACTTTTTTTTTTTCATGATCATGGATACAAAGTCCTTCAGTCGGAATAATATATTTACATTTAAACATAAATATAACATTTTGTCATCTACATTCATCGATTTAAATCGATGTCTATATTACATTAGAGCATAATTCATTGCATCATTGCATTATTATTACATTAGAGCTTACAAAATGTACAGTATTATAAATTGTGTATAATATTTTTTTCCACAGTATTTAAAATGAATTTAACTTATGTTATACATTTCGTAAATGTTGCAAGTTGCGACATACTTGGTCGCGAAACGACATCTAGGATATGGCAACACTTCCGAAACGTCGGCGTGAATAAATATCAATAATTCGATGTAATTATACGCGATTAAAGTCTTGTCCTTTTCCGCCGCTCAAACTATCTGAATACCAAATGGCGTAGGTAGGTACATATATAACGTTCCAGTGGTTAAAGCGTAACTAAGCGTAACATACAAGGGTAACAAACACAAACTTTCGCTATTATAATAAATACTACGCATTGATAATTATCGTCCTGAAACGGCAATTATTCTGTCGAGTCGTTCTTTACGCGTGGGTGATCACAAATATGTTCCTATAATAATTGCCTGCTTTGCACGGAAACAGAATGTCATATATGTCGTGGGTTTCCCATGGAAATGCCCTGTTTATGTATAACGCTATTTTCTCTATATTGCTTCATCGTATTATATACAGCATGCTATGACTGCTTGAGCAGGGTAATGATTTGATTTTGACCAACTTTTTTTGAAAAATGGTTTGTTGAACGTCTATGAGTACGGCCCTGTTTGACACTGGATATGTTAACAGTATTTTGTTTCTTACCTATATCGGATGAAGACGAGATTCTGTATAATTTAACGGAAGTACTTACCTCTAAAATCTAGAACATATTTTATTATAAGTTTTATTGTAGATATTTTGTTATGTTCGCCTGGCCACAAGCCCCTGTGCATCAATAAAAAATATGAGTTCGGACATGTATTTAAATGTATCGGCATTACATTGTACCCCCCTGTGTTACAAAATATTGGTTGAGCACGCAAGCGAGCAACGGTACGACGTAGGATTTCTATATAATTTCCACCCGCTGTCAGTTCTTGGTATACGCAACGCAACGCTGGTATTAAACTTTTTCTCATCTTCCTGTCGACTGAGGTATTGCTTTTCCCGCGAAAACCGCAGAGTCTATTGCCTTGCGGGTACTGGGAATCTAGAAAGTGGAAAGAGGTTACGAATATCGTTCATGTATGTTACTTTTTAGAAAGGTATTTGACAACAGTGAAAATCAATGTTTTTTTCATTAGCAATAGTGACGACGCGCGTTGCGAAAATACTCTTTATACTCGTCGACCTTAATGTTTGAATTAAGATTCCGTACACCAAACTTAAATCACATACTTTTTACTATGGAGCTCCCAACTCAACATTTCATAACTGTTGAAACAACTAAAATGAAATTGACCAATCACGTGGCGCCTTTACTGAACTATAATGTTTTTGACCAATAAGACTCCGTCATGAGAAAGTCAAAAGGAAAATAGACATCAACGCACAAAAAAGAAAAAGCCGTTGGTTGCACTTCGTTTTCAATAGATACCAAGTTTGTTTAATCAGTTCAGTTGACTCGTAGAAAAAGTATTGTAAACAATAGTTATATAATTAGCTTTTTAAGTCTCGTACCTTAATTAAACGTGGTACTCGACTGAAAAAGCATACATTATATAACGATTGCATATAATACTATATCATATCTCATGCTCTGAAAGTGGGTCGTTGTTGTTCTAAAAAGTGTGCTGAAAGTGATACGTTACTGCTCTAGTGCAGAAAAGTAGTGTATTCCAGTTAGTCCTCGCCTTATAAACATTATCCGGGAACTAATTCTAATAAATATAAATACTTAGGTACCCCGCCACTGACAAAGGGAAATACCTTTATACTTACTAGTTCATAGAAAGTATTTAATTTCATATAAAATAAGTTTGTTGTAAATTCATTACTTTTATTTTAGCTAAAATATCCACTAGAGTCTATGAGGTGGTGACAAATGGAATACACCCACAATGCTTTTTTTAACTCAAAGTTGTGCATGTGAGCTAAGGCAGAAACGCATGTACAGCCACTCTTCAACTAATACTAGTAATAAATACAAATAGTATGAAAATATTTGAATAGGCTATTTTCGTCTATCACAATTAAATTATGAAAGTATAAGCCCCGCCATTTTGTAACTTGTTCATATTTATAAAGAAATTAGATTTCTTTTTTTTAATTTGGCCGGTTTCTAATAATTACTGAGAATTGTCTTATATACATATAAATAATAATTCATTTATTAAAAAGTATGGATTTTATAGAATGATGACTTAATACGAAAATATTATATTGGACTACATTTTACGAGGGCCTGAACTAGGATACCCTGTGTTTCAGTCAGTAAGAAAGATCAGTATGCATAAGTATTATTTAAACAAACCATAAAAATATACATTTCAATACAGTAGGTACTAAACTTAACAACTACACAAAGTGTTTAGTAAATAAATCGAGATTCATTTTAGAACAATAAATAGGTTCACTGTCTTCTTAAAGCTCCCCCATAAATGTATCTTGCCGCCGCGATTCGTAGGTAGAGGTCTAGTTTCGTAAGGCATGACGGGTGGGATGAGAAGCACGAGTCCTTTAAGGGGCTCCCATAATTGGCGTATGGGATCGTACCTTCGATCTGAATCTCTTAGTTTTCTTAGGTTTTTTTGTAGCTTATTATGTTAACAACAACGGCTTTAAGCAATATAGTATCCCATATTTACTTCAAAGTTCATTGTTTTCGAGATAATTGGCATCAAAGTTGAACAATTTTAGGCCAAAAAACCTGTTTCTGGCCATAACTTTTGTGTTAATTGGTTTAAAATGAAAACCCTGGACCAGTTTTTAGGGACGTCAAAGACGAACCCAAATATGTAGATTTCGTATGTGTCAGATCTTTCATGTCAATAGAGATACAAAATAAGTGTTATTTTAGACAATGTTTAAAAAGATCATACAAAATTAAGTATTCATTTGTTTCAAAATCCGGTAGACCAAAATGGAGATAAAAGGTTGAAGAACCGATAACCGTTTGATTTATACTTCTATCTGTAGTGCAAAAGTAGGAGATAAGTACGATTCAAAACTTGTCAAAAATCGATGGAAATCTCGAGTAGCCCCTTAAGAATAACAGCCCTGTCGAGTCGGTGGTCGGTGAGACCGCACATAAATAGGTTATTGACAGTCAGGAGTCGACGCAAGCGTTACCTGTAAATTAATTGAAAGATACATCGCATTGATTACGAAATATTGAACAGCCGTACTAAATTATCTGGACGCCAGAGCCATTACCACGAACATCGAATCTCGAAGCTCGTATATATCCGTGTCTATTACACTTATGGTTTATGGTATTCGAGCGACAGAGATATGCGAACTTCGAGATTCGATTTTCGTCGTAGTGCCGCAGCGGGCAGCGGGGATATATGGATTATAAATTATAATTGTATATAATTAAGAATACATATATATTCGTACTCAATTAACTTTACCCAATACTTTGTAACCTCAAAATGGGATGTTTTATAAAAAGGTAGAGTTAAAGTCATCGGGTGAAAATAAAAATAAATGTACCTACATTAAGGGCCTTAATCTAATCTACGCTTTAACTTTTCTCATTTTCGTAACGAGAATTACCCATACATTTTAATAGTTACATACATAGTTAAAGCGTAGATTAGATTAAGGCCCTTAAATATGTACAATTTGTTTGATTTTCACCCCCTCAGGAAGTTTGACTCTGTATGATTAATGATTATGTTAATAACAAAAAACTTTAGAAAAAAATGTAAAAAAAGGAGTTTAGTTGGAAAAACTTTTTCTATTAGGTATAATGTCTATCAACAGAAACTACTTTCCGACCTAGATATGGCGAATCCCGTTGTGTATAGAAAGTTTCATGCAGTATATGAAATGATGCCTATCGAAAACCATTTCGGTAATTGGGCATTTTCGCGAGAAGAGATGCATCGTTAGTGACGTCACCGAGTATAAGTTAAACATGTTCCATTTTGTAACCAAAATTAACCATACAATTTGTATGACAAATAAAAGTTACAAAATGGAACACTTTTAACTTATACTCGGTGACGTCACTAACGATGCATCTCTTCTCGCGAAAATGCCCAATTATATGTTAAAAGTGATTTTTAGTTTTTTTTCTCACGTTTTTAAGAAAATCGCCAGGTTGTATTTTAACCGTGATTTAAAATTAAAACCGTGTTTGAAGTCATTACTACGACAGTCATAAAAGTCGTACTAAGTAGGACTACGGCTCTGTATCAGAGCCGTAGTGCTGACGTCATAATTTACATACGACCTTCTGGAATTCGTTACTTTTCAATCTAATGATGACAATTACAGTCTGTCTAAAAAGAGTAGAAATTAAATGAGGGCGCCACTTTCTACGTAACTGTCACAATTTGACGTAAAATGCTTAAACATGGCAACCATTTAGTATGGAATTTATTTAGTTCCATTTTATTTAATTTCTACTCTTTTCGTTTCCATCGAACTAAATCATAAAATAATAAATAAATAAAAAGATTAGCGGGAAACGCCTTTAAACGCAGTCTAACAAACTAGCTTCTGGAACGGTGTTTTTATAGCGTTAAGGCGTTTCTCGAAAATCAGTAAAGAATTTGTAGTATTTAGTTATATAATTTTACTCCGCCTCTTTGACGAATTTTATGATTATGCCTATAATGTAAATAATGTATATTAATTCAATTTGACATTGTATAGTTATTTTGATTCTCGTTGGACTTTTTGATTATTTAATTGACATTTACATATTTGCACGCTTGCATGCAAGCTAGATACACATGACCATAATATATTTAAACATCCCTGCACTGTGTCTATGCAAATAAATATTTTCATTTTTTCATTTGTCATTTCAAAATAAAATGTGACTTGTACCTTCATGGAATGCGCTGCGTCACAGTAATCAAACAGTGCAACCAGGTATTCGGTACAGCACGGCTATCACGCGACAGCGCGCGAGCTCTCTCGATTTTCTCGCACTATCCGTCTCTCTCTTATTAGAACACTTAGAACAAGAGGTATAGTGAGAAATATCGACGGTATATCGCGGCCCTCCCATGATTGACGTGCTGATTACCATTTAATTCATAACGCGTTGAGTATGAAGACGTAACGTTATTTCACATATTTCTTCCGCCCGGCAGCGCATCACACCGACATCTTTATCTCTGGTTGACTGAATTGTTTTTCACTAAAAACACCATCTCACGGTTCCCGGTACAGTAATCACGGGCTAATTACTTCTGCGTAGTGCAACGGTCTCTCTGAACGCAGTAATTACTCTAGCCATTCGGATGTTTCGGGGAATTATCGCCGTTTTGCACGAGTCCAATTAGTTTTTGCGACGAATAATTATGGCAACACTGTGCGTGAACTTAGGTGTAAGGGGGTGTTTGCACGGCTGTTTACACGACTGCGGCAGATGGTGTTTGATTTACCTGCGGCCCTAGCATACTAACAAAATTACATCTTTTATGCACATGTTTTATGCCCACAACCGACGTATAAATTCTCATCTACGTAAAATGTGACCATTTATATGTCTTGCACATAAAACTACTTTTATTACGTCACATTTTAACATGCTCTTGACTTTGGCACATAAAACGTGACGATATGAACCGTTGACGGACGAAATTTTATGTAGGTCACTCGAGACCCCTGATAAATTTTAACACTATGAAAACAATACAATTGGCCGTAGGATATCTGTAAAATTTCTGTCACAACACACGGTTTCAGTTTCAAAACTTATTAGTTCGTTTGCTATTTGGATGGATTACTTTTCTACGACTTTTTGCTTGACAATGGGGTTGGCAACTGTCAAAGTTTGACTAGATGGCGCCATCATAGGTTTTACCTAATCGCTAGCCTTTTTCTATGGGATTTGGCTTAAACGGCTAGATTCTAAACAATGAAATTCCGAAAAAAAAAACTAGAATTTGACAGTTTTGGTAGGACTGACAGGTAAAACCTATGCTGGCACCATCTGAAAATACCTTCGCCCGGCCAACCCCATAAACCCCATTGGATTTCGATATCGCATATTAACGTACGAAAACATACATAATATGTGCATCTTCAAGAAACCTAATAAAATTATTATTATGGATTAAATAATTAAAGAAAATAATTATACTTAAGTATATACAAATTCTCCTTATCCATTGTTGAAATTATCTACACTAATATTATAAGAGGACAAAGTCTATGAGATTAAAGCTTTGTAAGTTTGCGTGTTTCAAAAAATCTTTGAATGCGTATAGATTGGGGTTTCTGGGTGGTGGTAGACTATATTTTATCCCACGGGTTTGCCTACTTTCTTTGAATTATGCGGGAGAAGCAGCGCTTTAGCCTTGGTTAACATTTACTTTTCCTGAATTTCAACAAGCATGCTACGAAGAAAACAGTAACACTTGTACCATAAAATGAATTACTTACAAAGATTATAGGGAAAACGGGGCGGGAGTAAAGTAAATAAATAAAAACGAAAAACGATTATAACACAACTTAATACAAGAGTACAACTTTTTAGTAGCAAGGCAGTGCTTATTTAATTAAGTAGTATTATATTGGGTCTCTAACCATAGACTGCGATTGAACGAATGAAAAGAATGTAATAATTGGTAGAAATTCAGTTGTAGGTATATATTGGCAACACTACACTTCTTTTTGCTACATATATTTTACGCTATGGCATAAATATATGTTGCGAGATTAGTATGTTAGCTAAGTAACGTAAAAATGGGCATAATCGTAAAGTTATACGTCCGAACGTAAATATATGGCCGATTAGTGTGCTAGCCGGGCTGGATATAAGATGACATGTTTCATGACCGTGGTAAACTTAGGTACCTACTTATTGTGCCATAAATAAAAATATAAAATAGGTACAAGCTGCCCGGCCCGGCTCCGCACGGTTAGTTTCCGGTTTTCCCGTAGGAATAAACATTTTCCCGCGGTAAAAAGTAGCCTATGTTCATAATGTCGGCTTCTAGCATATGCATATAACCTTTCTAGTATCCAATTTAATTGATCTTAGGTGTAGTTGGTTTTGTTTGAGACTACGAAATCGCATCTTTGTCCACTAGTAATACAACCTCACTTATGAAATGAATAGATTAACTGAGATTAACAATGACTGTCTCACAAAAAGTCGGTCAGCTCAAATAATCTTAACTATACCATGTTGTCAGTTTTTTGTAGCATGCTTCCACATTAATTATCACAGTTATAACTACTTAGGTAACTCTGTTTTTCTTTTTCTTTTTATTGATGTAATTAACGGATAACTATTATTGGCCTCTTATTTTGTAAGGAAACATTATGTAAACTGTATATTTATGGCTGTTGTTATCCTGAATAACTATAAGTAAAAAGTGTATGTTCGAGTGTATGGATGTAGGCACGTTGTATGTGTGTTAATTTGTGTATTTCTGTGACAAGTTCTGGTGCTTTTGATAGATTTTAACATGTGTAATCAAATCATACCACGACGTAGTTATATAGACCAAATAAAGGAAAAAGCTGGTGTCGTGTCGTATCAACAAATCAAAGGGCTGGCGTACGACGAAAAAAAAAACCGGCCAAGTACGAGTCAGACTCGCGCACCGAGGGTTCCGTACTACAAACCTATAACGAGCAAAAGTTGTTGTATGTTTACTACTAAATGATAAATGAAAATGGAATCCGTAACATTACAATGTGGAAAGCTGAGGGAGCATAAATTTAAACAGGGTCACTTTATCAATTTAGTAATCATCCTTTAGGCCTTGATTTATTCCTTGCGAGTAGTTGCGAACGCCAAAATAAGCGGATTACTTATATTGCTGTTTCTTTTTATTGCGTTGATATAAAACTGAGTTCACGGGAAAGTACCTTCAGGTTTTGATACCCTTACGTATACCTACGCTGGCCCAGTGCGGGTTGGAGACTTCACATACACCTTTTTCAGTTTTAAATTATGCGACTTATATTGCTATTTCTTATGATTGCGTGGACTTGTAAAACTTTCGTTTTGCTACAGCTGAAAGGTATTATAGACATGAGTATTTGATATGAATTTCAATTTAATACCTCTAGACGTGTTTACGAGGAAAAACGTAGTAAGTTTAAAATTTCAAAAAATGTTTTTTGTATGATTTTACTAAAAACGTCTACTTTTCGTAATTTTTCCTTTGTCTGTGCTATATGGAGTTTCTTCGTGCCAAGTTTCAAGTTTCTGTGTAAACGGGAAGTACCCTTTAGGTTTTGAGTTTCTTGCGTGTACTCCGTTTCAAACTATACGACTTAAATTTCTATTTCTTTTGATTGCGTTGACATACAAGTTTGGTTTTGCTACATCTGAAAGGTCCTATAGCCCTGAGTATTTGACATGAATTTCAATTTAATACCTCTACGCATTTACGAGGAAAAATGTAGTAAGTTTAAAATTTCAAAAAAAGATTTTTGTATGATTTTAATACAAATGTCTTCTTTTCGTAATTTTTCCTTTGTCTGTGCTATATGAAGTTTCTTCGTGCCAAGTTTCAAGTTTCTGAGTTAACGGGAAGTACCCTTTAGGTTTTGAGTTTGTTGTGAGTACTCAGTTTCAAAATATGCGACTTAAATTGCAATTTCTTTTGATTGCGTTGACATAAAAGTTTGGTTGTGCTACATCTGAAAGGTCCTATAGCCCTGAGTATTTGACATGAATTTCAATTTAATACCTTTACGCATTTACGAGGAAAAAGGTAGTAAGTTTAAAATTTAAAAAAGCATTTTTTTGTATGATTTTACTAAAAATGTCTACATTTCGTAATTTTTCCTTTGTCTGTGATATATGACGTTGGTTCATGCCAAATTTCAAGTTTCTGAGTCCACGGGAAGTACCCCGTAGGTTTTGCGAGTGTCGAAAAACTCAAAAATTTGCAGCATAAATGATTGTATCTTTTGATTGCGTTGGCTTTTAAGTTTGATTTTTTCACAGCTTCAAGGGACAATAGTCTTGAGTATTTTATATAAATTTCAGCTTGATACCTCCACTCGTTCCTGAGAAAAAGGGTCTTGACAGACAGACAGACGGACGGACAACAAAGTGATCCTATAAGGGTTCCATTTTTTCCTTTTGAGGTACAGAACCCTAAAAACAAGAAATAGAATTTTCTCAGGCATAAGACCAAGCTAGATCGACTTTTCGCCACCGTAAAACCCTTTATTTTAAATTTCATTGAAATCGTTAGAGCAGTTTTCGAGGACGTGATTTCAAACTACCTAGATATGTATCAATATCAATATTTATATTCCTTATTTTAACTTTATCATTATTGCTCGTTTAATAAGATTCCTTCTCGATGTGTCAAATTATTTTAATGTAATTACCTAATTACCTCGTATGCTTGACAGTTAAAGATCACAAAAAAACCTCTGGTCTGGTGGATACTTATTCAGCTTCATTAATTTATGATAGATATGTTATACTTACCTAAGTAAGTTTGGATGTTCTCTCTCTCTGAGTGTCGGTCCCATATAGCTTACTCGCTTTGTGGGTACAGTCAGCGTCATATAGTTAGTAGCAGCCAGAGTAGCCAAATATTTCGTAACACACCCTTATTCTTACAGTAATAAAGACGTGTACCGTAATTTTTGGCTACCTTGGCTGTTACTAACTATATGACGCTGACTGTACCTACTTGGTGTTGTGTTCCTGGTGGTGACTGGTGAGTGAGGTCGCCAGAGCTGCCGAGGGTGGGCTGTGGTGAGGGTGAGTGGGGGGACTGCATTTGTCTCTAGCTAGGACGTTTGTGATTCTTCTGGTGTCGCAAGCAAGCGTCCATAGGTGACGGTGTCTGATTATCAGGCTGTGTGCTTGTTTCCCACCACTGTAGTATATTAACAAGAACTTCTGATGGCGCTCTTTGTGTGTCTATACCGTAAAACCGTATAACTTTGCCCGCTTTTTGGAAATTTTTGTATTTTTCACTAGTTTATTGTGTCATTTTATAAAACTTATTAGTAAAATATACAATTTTGTGGGCCCTTTTTTACATACGTCCGGGCTCTAGTTCAAAAACAAGCGTCTTTATTAGGGAAAATCGCAATCTAAGTGCCGGGCCAAAAAAATTAAAAAATTACGTCATTGCCCATTTTGTGGAAGTGTTTCTTGCTCTGGCATTTTCAAACTTATGCTTAGTGTAGTTAAGGACTATAATGCAGAAGAGTTATATTTTAGTTTCATCTGATAATATTTCCCTAAAGCACAATAGCTCTCACAACATTGAACTGGGCAAAGTCACAAACAGAAATCCTGCACTCTCCATACTAAAATCTCATAGTGCTAGGGTTGTCAGTTTTGATTTTACCCGACTACGCAAAGTTAAAAGGTAGAGTTATGAGTTTAGCACAGTTTTTTCTCGTTACTGTAAACAATTTAAATTCTTGTACTGTAACAATTATTGTCATTAAGAAGATAAACGTAAAAAAATATCAATTAGCTTTAGAATCACTTTTTTCGCAGTTATCATTAAAAAATTAATAACAAACGACAATTTCATAGGTAAGCACCTAATAATTACTCGTGCAGTTAAGATAGACCCTACTCGGGTCGAAGCGGTCCGTACGATCAACCTGTCATACGAACATATGTAAAAACCAACTTGTTTAAAATAACTTTTGGGTGACAACCCTAAGGGTCCAATTTGGCCGGGCAAAGTCATATTCAGTAGCCGAAAATCTGCTTATGACATTGCCCATCGCCATAATTACAAAACTAATAAACATTCAGAGATAAGCTCCCACCCATGACGTTATTTAACTATATAATAATCACAGTCAAAAACACATACCTGTACGAGTTTCCGTTACCGAGATACAACTAAAGTTTTCGAGTACTATTTGGCCCGCAAAAAAACACGTCTGTACTCAAAGCTTGCTCACGCGCAACTGACGACAGGTACGGACCGGTCAGCCGGCTAGTGTTGTCCGCTTCATAGTTGGCTTTCAATCACAGATTATAAAAAAGTGTACATCTTCAGCTAGTGTTGGGATATTACGGTTTTTGTGAAATGTGACGGGGTGGGCAAAGCTATATCCGAACGGCAAAGTCCTAAGGTTTGACGGTAAGCTTCCAAAATCTTCCTTCATAATTTCTGCGATCCTTGGCGATAATAGCGATCTACCAGCTGATTGCTCATTTTTAGGGTTCCGTAACTCAAAAGGAAAAAACGGAACCCTTATAGGATCACTTTGTTGTCCGTCCGTCCGGCCGTCCCTCCGTCGGTCTGACGAGACCCTTATTTTCAGGAATGCGTGGAGGAGGTATCAATTTATACCAAATACTCAGGTCTACTGTCCCTTGGACCTGTGAAAAAATCAAACTTCTAAGCCAACGAAATCAAAAGGTATAGCCGTTTATACCGCAAATTCCGAAACTCGCAAGGGAATCAAAACCTACAAGGTACTTCCCGTGAGCTCAGAATCTTGAAATTTGGTACTACGAAGCAACTCTTATAGCACAGATAAAGGAAAAATTGCCAAAACCGTGAATTTTTGTACGGTACCCTCGGTGCGCGGGTCCGACTCTCATTTGGCCGGTTTTATCTTTCTCCAACACTTCCTAGTCATTCCCTTCGGTCTCTTGTGATGTGGAGTGCACCTGGATATGAATTTGACAACCCTGCTATGCTGGTGACTTCATTTATACGCACCTACGAGTGAGAGTTGTCAAAACCACAAGGAATTTTACACCGACGCTGCTGGCATGCGCGTCATAAGGAAATCCCTAACCAATATAACTATATTAATATATTACCTATTCTATTTATACACATGAATTATTCACCTACAGAGTGGAAGTGACGGCGTATCGAAAACTGATACCCTCGTTTCAGACCATTGAATCGTAAACGGAAAGACACTTAGTCAAAAAATTATTTAAAACATTTTAAGCTGCTAAGTCGCTACTCGTGATGAAATAATAATAAAAATACAGTATTAACCTACATAAAGATACCTATATGGAAAGTTTAGAAACATATTTTTTTGGGAAATTGGAGGTTTAAATGTGGGTTCGCATTTTATGTGGTTGCTAAACGGCCAATAATGGCAACATTGGCGGCATTGGCAGAAACTACGTGCATCTTGCTCTAGCGTAAAAAGTTGTCGTAAGACAGCAATAATTGCAAGAAAATGTAGGAAAATGTGGACCGTTTAGAAACCCCATTGCGATTTTCTAGAATCACAAATATATATAAATAAAATGAAAGTGATTTATTTCAGGTCACAAACCCATATTTGTGCATTAATGTACATACAAATACCTACATACCTATTGACATTACCACGAATTCAGCGTCAAATGGATGTGGTTACCATAATCATTGGGTAAAACTGTTGCCTTGAATTATTTATATTTTTAATATCAGTAACTACACAATGTTTCCTCTGTTTAATTTTAGGTAGTGTAAAGATTACTTTTATTCCGGCCGTGGTTGCAGCAGGCACAGGTATGCCATGTGAGTTACGATAACCAACCTTATGTTTATGTCAATGTGCTAAGGACTGACGCGCAACGATGGACGACATATACATATACTATTCACGTTTAGCGAAACATAGAAAAAGCTGTCTGATTATGTGTGTACAAGTTTATAATAAAATGCCTGGTGAATTTCGGTCTATGAATATTGTGTTATTTAAACAGAATCTACACCAATGGCTTACTAACAAAAACTTTTACAGTCTAAACGAATTTTTCGACATGTAAATATTTTAGATATCTACATAGATAAGTCGAGCTAGTAAATAATGTTAATACGTGTGTGTGTACCTACTTAATATGTTAAGTTTCAAAATAGAACATGTACTCACTGTTTTTTCTACATACATAGATTTATGGAATTGTTTTTGCGTACCAATTATGGTTAAACATGTACCTAAACCTACCAATTATTCTGTAACACCTGTATCCGGTAATGTTTAAAGGAAATAAAGATACCTATTATGATTATGATTATGATTATGTTCTGAGAACGCCACGTTGTTGTGGTTTTGGTATAAAACTGTTCATACTCATATAGAATTCGTTGAAATGAGTTTTGGGGTTTTACAATTACAACGATGAAAGTTACCTAAAGTGAAATATTTAACCACTTAGTAATCGTGAAAGCCTATATGAAACCTAATTAGTATGATCGTCTTCTTGCATAGCAAACAAACTTTGACGACCGGTTAGCCTAGTGGGTAGTGACGCTGCCTACGAAGCTGAGGGTCCTGGGTTCGAATCCCGGTAAGGGCAAATATTTGTGTGATGAGCATGAATATTTGTGTTTGTATTATATACATGTATATCGTCGTCTAGTACCCATAACACAAGCCTTACTGAACTAGGTCGATTTGTGTAAGATTGTCCCCTTATATAAAAAACTAAAAAAAAAACTGTCCAAGACAATTTTTACCCGGCTGCCGAAGGACGGTTATGTCTTTCGAGCTTATGTTTGTAGGTACCTATGTATGTATGTATGTACTATATGTATGTCTTATTCTTTGGCACGCCCTGCAGCCTAAACTGTTTGACGGATTTCGACATATGAGCAGGTGTCGTTGGATTCCTCTTAATCTCAGCAGTGACATCGGCTATAATATTTATAAAAACCGGCCAAGTGCCAGTCGCACTCGCGCGCGAATGGTTCCATACCATTATCTATAAAACGGCAAAAGAACACGTCTGTTGTATGGGAGCCCCCTTAAATATTCATTTTATTCTGTTTAGTACTTATTTGTTGTTATAGCGGCAACAGAAATACATCATCTGTGAAGATTTCAAGTGCCTAACTATCACGGTTCATGAGATACAGTATGGTGATAGATGGACAGACAGACAGACAGACGGACGGGCGGACGGACAGCGGAATCTTAGTAATAGGGGCTCGTCTGACCCTTTGGGTACGGAACCCTAAAAAAGCAGCTGGGTTTTTCGAAAGTCCTTTTATTGCTTTTGTTAGAATTATACCTAATTGTGGATTAATAAATTATCATTAGGTACCTATCCTCTTAGCGTTCTTCCTGTGGTAGGTACTATCGAACCAACTGAATCATGACCCAGTGATAGAACCTTGTTACAATTAACGAACATACGTACGATCATATGATGTTAATATGTCAGTTAATTGTAACAAGGTTCCATGGTGGGGTCAGGATTAAATTTTGTCGATAGTACATAGTCAGAAGCAAAAGTAGCTAGGCGGGTCTAATGCTCCAATTTACTTACTTACACACGACTTACATCTGCAGTGATCGTAACTTTTGTAGCATTTTTGGTCGTAGTGTTGGTATTTTTGGTCGTAGTGTTGGTAACGGAATTGGTAATATACAGAATTTCAATCCAAATGCTTAATTAGCGTTAATAACGTTAATATTAACTTTAATTAAGTAACAATTTTGATTGATATTGTCTATACCAATTCCGTTAACAACACTACGCTGCACCAAAAATGCAATTAAGATAATAAAAATGCTACAAAAGTTACGATCACTGCTCATCTATGACACGACTCCGCCACGACTCTAATACATAACCTGGATTAAAAACACAGAATACTTTTTGAAAAGAATTCTACATGCAGCATGCTTACTCTACTACATCATAATTTTGTTAAGGAGATACTAAATAAAAATGCCGAATGAGCACAAAGATTCCAGCAACCTCATCCCAAACGCGAAACAAACTTGTAACTTCCTATTATTTCACATAACTATATATTTACCAGAGTTTTAATCCTTACCATTAAAATGTACAAACAAGGGTTTCAGTGTATTTATTTTGTAGGTAATTCATGGAACGTAAGATAAGACTACTCGGAATACGGGACTTAATGATTCTGTTATCAGTAATTCGGTTATCATTTCGCACGAAGATAAATGATAACGGTCGCGTAGTACGGAGTTTCGGTGAAGCGGATTATGGGCGTCATTGGGTCTCTACATTCGTGTTTATCAGTGTTTGTACCGCGACGGTAATCATGCATAGGGCATATCTGATGTTAAGTAAACACTAGGTACTGTGTCAGGCTACTGCCTATGTACAGTTTCGACTGCTGAAGGATCAGAGGCGCGTTGCCGACCATTTATTGATTTGCGGATTCGATGTGTTGAGAGCTAGAGACTGATCCCCCGCTCTCAACAAAACGCCACCACGGGAGCCGAGGTGGAGTAAAAGTCGAGCCTTAGGCAAGCACCTCATCATCGCCCCTCTAGCGGCCATAGATTAAAAAATATAAAAGTAAAATATCCTGGCTCGTACCAATGTGTTTTTCGGAACTTATGTACGGAATATCTACCGTTAGCATTCCGGTGAGGAAAACATCGTGAGGAAACCGGTCTAATGCCTAACAGGCAGCGCGATTCAGATTCACGTAAAACTAGTGCCTAAGAAGCTGCAGAAAAAACACAAGCGCGTGCCCGACTCTTAAAAAAGATTTGGGGATTCGTTGCGTTGATAGCTACAGACAAATGTAGATCATTTACTCTTAACGCACCGCATCGTCAGGAGCTGTGGCGACCTGTACATTAAAGTCTTCTGTTTGGTGGGGATATTTCGCCCGTGAGCAGGTTCAATATGAGCGAGACGATATTCTGATGAATACAGGTGTAGACTCAAAAACCATTACTATTCCAAAAGAAAGAAGGCAAAAAATATGCCTAGTGACGAAAATCCCATTCAGATATCTCTAAGAATTACGAAGCTACAACCGTTTTAATATTGCTTGTTAGATAGAGAAAAGGCAAACACTGTGTGACGTCACAATCCGCGAGGCTGCCGCGTCGACGGTGACGCCGAACACTCCGGGGCGCGGCACGTTGCCGTCTATTAGTGACGTCACAATCTACAAGCGTCATCGTTTCACATGAAGTTGTGTTTTGCGAAAAAAGGACAGAACATACCCCTTCTTAAAACTTTGGACACTTATGACTTCGTGAATATTTAACCTGTTGCGTTGCTTGCTTTTTCCATTTGACTAAATTTTTATTCCTTTTTCGAGAAAATATGACTTTATTGAATATTTTATGTAGTATTGTGGTCAGATTTTGCCGCTCGAAATATGCGGGTGGCACATTCCTAATGACGCGCCTTGTTTCAGCTGCCGCTGGTGCAGCGCGAGCGCGGCGTTCGCGGAGGGCGCTGGGCTGGCCGCGCGAGGACCGCCACCGCCACCGCTAGACAGGCGGTCTATGCTTCCTCCAACATGCTGTAGAGTGGGACACCAGCCCGCTAGATGAGCGCCCGTCGTCGCGGGATCGGGGTGACCCGCCTTTTTGTACAACCGGTCCATTATATTATAATAATGCAAAAATGTTTGATTTATTTTATTTATCAATGCTGTATCAGTGATTATGTTAGAGCTAAGTTAGCCTAGTGGTTCAGACATGCGGTTGGAAGGTCAGATGGCAGTCGCTTTCGTAAAACTAGTGCCTATGCCAAATATTGCGATTAGATGTCAAAGAGGACCCCGTGCTCCTTTAGGGGCATTACCGGGAATAACGCTAGGAGGATGATGATGTATCAGATATTATTAATTTGTTCTGGATTAAATTATTTTACGTCACACATGGCCATAATGCGAGTATTACTGCACGCTGCGCGTACGGGAAAACTCGCATTGTGGCCAGGTGAAGACGTAAAATTTTGTACGCAACACGGGCGGTAATTCGTAAAGCCCCAGAGCGCATATTTATGGCCCTCACCTTCGGCTCGGGCCACAAACACCTGCGATCTGGGGCATTTACGAATTCACCGCCCTAGTTACGTAATGTACTATTAATTCCGCTGTGCAATACCTCTCTAAATGATCGGAAGGTCTTATGCTAGTCGTCCTGTATTCGAATACACTCCGTAAGTTATCAATTCCATGAAACAATCTGAAATACCCACTACGCGGAAAGCGAGATAAAATGGTAATGGATATTATGTTGATTTCTGTGTAAATGCCAAGTATAGTGTTGATAAGATAGAGATTGGTAAAACTAATTTGCCTGCCTCTTTTATTTTTTTACACAACTAAGGTCAGGTTGCACCAGCAGCCATTACATATAAACTTGTCTAACTTCCAATACATTCAGATTTTAACAGCACACCTGGCAATTACAGACTGTTTGGTGTAGCCTAGCCTAAGCCGATTTAGACTATATTTATAAGTAATATTATTTTTAACCGACGAAAAACACGGAGGATCCGTTCCCCCCCACCGCAGCCAAGCCTCGTCCCGAGTCTCTCACACATAATCTGTCGCGAGTTTAACAATTTTTGCCCATCCCAAAAAGTGCTCAGCGCCGCTAAAGAAGTTTTCACTTCAAAAAGTTTCCGCCATACAAACTTTGCACCCCTATTTAACACCCTTAGGGGAGGTATTTCCAAAAAGCCCACGTTATAAACGTAACCTACTGTACAAAAATCAACTCTAACATTAGTAGTTTCGGCTGTGCGTTGATGAGTCAGTCAGTTAGGACTTCTTCTTTTATATATACATATATATAGATCATTGCTATACATGACATTTTCATGTCAAAACAATAGGAGGTCCTTTGAATCCTGCCCAAAGACCGCTTCGAACGCGAGCGCTGCGAGTCGCGAGACGAGCTGTCTATTGTGCGTGACCACGACTACTGCGGCTCGACACGACGGCACAGAATAAGTAATAGTACAAGTACAGAAATTGCACTTCCTAGCAAAAACGACGTTTAGGCATAAGAAACGTGCCTACTCTGTGCATCTCTGTCTATCGTATAACTTGTATTCATTCACACACAGCACGTGTAGCGCTAGGGCTGTCACGCCAAGAATACATCAATGAAGGCAAAAAATGCTCACCAGATGTCGCTTGGGTAAAGTGAACCGATATTAATTTAGTACATGCTTACTTCACATACAATGTATGTCAGCGTCATTATGAATAACACCACACATAAATAAAATTGATCTGCGACCCATGAAAAGGCGCACTTTCAGAGCAAGTGCATTGTAAAATATATATTCAAACCAGTCTTTCATTTTGAAGTAAATTGCAGTAGGTATCCCGTTAAAAGTATAGGTAATAATAAGTAACATGCATTTGTATTGTTTTTGTACATTGTACTGTACATAACATCTTCATAATGTAAAGTAGGTACCTAATAAAAAAATAAACTTATCGTTCACAATTTTGTTGATTTTTACATGTTTTAAAAAATTATGTTACTTATAATTATTATAAAATAACACGTTGTTACGTTCGTTCGTCGCGTTCAAGTCGGCGGCGGCGGCATGTCTCAACACGTAGGTACGTGTGCTCGCTCGCGCGGTGCCGGCCCTCGACTGACTTGGAACCTGAGGTTCCGCGACCGCTAGGTTATTAACGCGCCGCGCCCCACCCATTGCAAGCCCCCTGACGACGGTGTAAACGAGGTAAAATAGCAGACACCTAGGAATTGTTCATCGAGCATTAGGAATTTTACCTTGGTAACCAATGAAAATATTGGTACCTATTGGCAGCCTTGTAGTATTTTAGCGACGCGTCTAAACTTTAATCATATTTTATTATAGTTAGCTGTTTTCATGAATGTGGGCTATTATTATTACCCGACTTCAAAAAAAAGGGGGTTCTCAATTAGGCTGTATTTTTTTTTTTTTTTTTTTTCAATGTTTGTTACCTCAGAACTCCGTCATTGAAGAGCTGATTCGAATTTTTTTTTGTTCTTATGTATATATACTTTCAGGTGGGTCCCATTTTTTTCAAAATTCAGTTAGATGATGGGATCCATGAGGAATTGAGGGGACTCCTCAATTTTATTAGGCACGCGATTAGTGATTTTGGTATTTTCTGTTATAACTCGGTGTATTTACATCCGGAATCATAAATTTGGTGGCGAGGAATTGATGAAGACCACAACAACTTTAAAACCTCGTATCTAACATCATTGCTGACTTTACAACCAACCTTAACTGGCATAGCATAAGGTTAAGGTTGTAAGGCAAATATTTTAATTGAGTAACAAAATCTCTGTTATTCTAGATTCGATATCTTATCGACAATTCGACACGATAGGCAAAGAGTAAATTGATATTGCGGTTTCCTAGAAATTCTCAGGCGTTATTTGTATTACCTAGGATTGTGTTGAAATTGAGTTTCTAGGAACAGTAGGAACGAATTAGAATTACTTAACTACCTTGACCAAGTAATAACCGACTGTATTCTTCTAGAAGTATTTTAGCGAAAGAGCTAATAAAAGTTACAGATTTGCACCGTTACAAAATTCGGAGATTTGGTGGAGCAATACGTTTATCCCCTTGAATGCCACCTCCGCAATTCGGAAGTACCTGATAGGTAGACTTACGTAGTAGTAGTTGTCAGGTACGAAAGCATAATTTTCAAATTGGCAATTGTTCCACTGGCAGTTTCGGGTATTCTCTTGACGCGTAAACTCGGTAACCCTAGCAATTGGAAAGAGCACGTGTTATGCGACAAAGAAGGACGGCATTCATTGGATTATTCGTCCTGTTAAACACCGGGTTTGTTAGGCAGTGGATCTTCTGCACCTAAAGTAGTAATATATATCTGTCTGTTTACATCCTTACGCTTAAACCGCTGAATCGATTTAGATAAAATTTGGTTTAGAGATAGTTTGAGTCCCGGGGAAGGACATTGGATAGTTTTTATGCCCGAAATCATCTCCTATGGGGGTGAAATGGGGGGTTAAATTTTATATGGTGCACATCCATAGATTGAGATTTACATGATAAAATGTTTGTTGGTTACTTAGATTCTAAGGTTATTTACGCAGTTATTTACGACTAAATAAGTACCTACCTATATTACATTCGAATAACAGATCCGAATTTCCGCGAAGGCCACCCTTCTGATTTGGAGGGCGTTGCCCACGGACTTCGTAGAATTTTATCATGTACGCAAATAGGTAAGTTTCCATCACGGGCTCCATTTGAGATATGCATTTCGTATACCAGTTTCATTTAAATGTGTTTTGCGCACGTTTAGCATGGCAAGCACAATACGGCGCGCAAACTGTCTCGCGCTACCTGACGCTTCACTATTATCGTGAGTTAGAGACAAAGATATGACTTAATTTACGCTTAATTTATACCGTTATGGATATAGATCCGTTATGGAATATGGATGCCTCCGCACCACAGGGATAGCCCGGAGGTTATGTTGAACTCGCACCGACTAAAAAATAATATCTCCCTATGGTCCAGTCAAGTGCAAAAATACGTATCGATAACATGCTCGCATAAATAAGTAGCAAAACCTTAATCTGCTGACGTAAGAGTTATGGGACATATTTATACACTTGACTGTCCTCTGTCATGCATTTCGTCGCCATAACTTTCTGTTTGGATATCCTATATGGGCGCAAACTTAAACGATACATTTTAGACATTTTGGACCGATTTTTGCGCATCGCAACTCCATTTCGTAGGGCTGAGCTGCAGGCTACTACCGGGGTCCACAGGCGGCGGATAGTGGAATGGTCATCAGATATGATGGTTACCGCGTTACTGCGTGGTCGACCACGCAGCGGCAGGGTTATCAGGATGTAGTGGGTAGGCTTGTAGGAGGGGCTACTCTATAAAAAGCTACAATATCCGACGACGATTCTGTGACATGGCGAGTAGTTGCCGCCATTAAATAAGCAATCCTCTAGTGTCAGGCAGCAGTAGCACTAGTACCGACTGGAGAACGAAGATAGGAATCTGGAAGGGCTCTTGTTTGGACATCACGGAGCGGGTGAACCTCGGTTTGTGTACTGCGGTGTGGAAGGCAAGGGGGAAACCACCACACTATGCTTCCTCAAAAAAGGAGTAATGGATTACTCCACCGACAAGAGCAAAGCTCTTAAATAAATGATGATGATGATGATCATGCAACTCCATTCGGCTTGTTAGACCGATTCACCGTAGATGATGATGAAACGCATTAACATAACGGTTAACCGACGACGGAGATATTTAGTTAAATAGAACACAATAACAATGACAAGAATAATACAATTACTTATAGCTAAATGTAACCGGAATTTCGGATAGAGCATTGCTCAATCGGATTTATCGGCCAGGGTTCGCTGATAGTTTGTTTCTTTCAACTTTATTTATTGTAACATACAACTAGTTTCTGCTCCGTTCGCGTGGAACTCGGTTATATAATAATCCTATGCCATTCTCCGCGATTCAAACTACCTGCATACCAAATTTCATTTCAACACACTTTCGTACCTGGTCTATTTATAATATTAATTAGTATAAATTTCGCAGAAAAAGTACATATTGCTACTTACATTTTTTTGTTAGAATTCTATGGTGAAAACCAAAAGTAAGTGTCAACTGACCCCCGTACTAGTTTGCACTGTATCACGGTGGGACAGGATTCACCGTCCTTATAAGTATCACTTATTAAATCACTAATCACATAAATAAGTAAGCTTGAATCTAAGTGGGTACATAGTTAAAAAAATACAAGAATAAAGAAAACAAAAGAATACTACTGTTGAACATGCCATGGCAACTCGTATGCATCGTTTGCTGGGCCAACTTAAACGTAAACAAGTAGTAAACGCAAAAACTTAACATAAAAATAATTATCACGGGATAAAGATCTAATTTCCTATTATAGTACATCTTTAGGTTTTATTGCATTTGGTAAGTGTATGTACATGTGCTTGTTTATATGTATGTGAGTGTGTGTGTGTATATGTGTTAATGTGTAAGTGAGACAAGGCGCGCATGCGTTGGGATGTGAGTGTGTTGTGCGTGAGTTGTGCGTATGTATGTATGGATATGGATTTAAGTGAAATCACAAATTCCATGTCATACCTACTTAAGAGTCCGCAGTAAGCTCGATTCTCCATACAAACGTAGTTACGCTCTCATTTTAAAACTACGTGTTGGATTGTAACGAAACTTTGCATGTTCAATGAAATGAAGTATATCTATGTCTGTAATTAGTTTATGTAGCTTCAGATACCATAATAAAAAAAATACAGAGAATTTAAGTTTTTCATACAAAACTAGTTTTTGCTGTATTTCGTTTGTTTTATAAATTGGAACCATATAAACTAATTACAGACATAGATATACCTCATGTCATTGTATATGCAAAGTTTCGTCACAATCCAACCCGTAGTTTTAAAATGAGATCGTAACTACGTTTGTATGGGAAGGTGAAATTCGGCCCAGCTTACTGCGGCCTCTTAACAAAGACAGACACTGCTAACTGCTAGGTAAAGTTTGACTGAAAACTGAAAGGTATGTATCGCTGTCTCAGTCCAGAGGGTAATCTCCGGAACACCTTATCTGTTTTTTTTTAAACAGGTGTGTTTATGGCCTCCACACATCGAACGCGGGTCGTGCGCGGCGCGGGTCGGGCGGTATCTCTATTTCTTTCGCACTGTAGCACGGCGTATCTATCGCAAAGTACGCCGCACCACTGTGTGATAGAGATAGTGAGATAGATATTAAATGCGTTGGTAGTGAGAGAGATATACCGACCTGCGCCGCGCCCGGCCCGCGCCGCTTACGCGCATTCGATGTGGGAGGCCTTTAGAACCTGTATATTTTTACGATACAAGTGCCGAAAATAGGAAATTCGCAACGAGTGGTGATAAATTAAAACACGACCGAAGGGAGTGTAAATAACTATTACAGTACATATGGTGCGGTGCTACTTTCCCGCACTAGTGCGGAAAAGAACACTTTCCGTGCATATGTCGAAACTTTAAAGAGCCAGTACAGTAAAACGTTGTACGATACACGTGCGAATAGGTAATTCGCAACTCGTGTCGATTTACAACACTCCCTTCGGTCGTGTTTTATCACCACTCGTTGCGAATTTCCTATTTTCGGCACTTGTATCGTAAATAACTATATTGGACGTACCTATTGCATAAGCCGAAAATATTTTATCCCTCGAGTTTGCCTGCGTTCATCTGCGCGGGCAGCTAGTGTAATATTATTTTAGCTTAGGTACAGACAAGGGCACGAATATGTAAACAACACAAAGTCTCAAAAATATGTAGGCAGACCTTATTTCTGCAACTCTGAGTGAATTCATATTGGTGCCCTTGACTGTACAAGCAGTGTTATTTAAAATCTATTTTAGTTATCTTATTTTGCTAATCCTTTTCTTTTTATAATTAGGTATATCTCGAGGAATTTTATTTAAAGGATTAATGGTAGGTATTATCGGTGTGAGTAAGTACCTACTCATAATAATAATAATGGAATCTTTATTTCGGACTTAACATCCATAGTAGTGTTTAATTAATATTAATATATCATTTTATTTCAAACCAATATAACATACTTAATCGAACGATCGAACTTAAACTTTCGTGAGACATCTTGAAATAATGCTTGTAATTACACGGTTCAACAAACGTATTAAAAGTCACGACACTGTCAAGCGACACCGCCGCAAAAACACTCGAACTGAAGAAGAACTCCCGAAGAGTTTGAAACATGTCGCCCGTACTGACATTTAATACATGAGTTGAACCGTGTAATTCTTGGCATTATTATGTCTATATAAATGTAAATAACTATGTAGTAGGGAAGGGAACAATCTGGCATAAATTGAAAACTAGTCATTGTACCATTTATCATTAAGTATTGTTTCTCATGTTTATTTTAATTTAAAATTGGATTTTTATTGACTATTGACTTTTTGTTCTTTATATACACTCTGAAGATCTTTTTCTGAATCCATGCTATTTTAATTTTGTGAAATGACGTAAATTTTCAGAATGAAATAAAATAATCTAATCTAGTCTAATCATAGTACTTAAGCTGTTTATTGGTAACGAGGGCGCGACGATAAGTAGGAGTAGTTCCTAAATTTTATAGATAGGTATAAATAAAAATGATAAGTGAGCATTCGAGACTTAGAAGGTATTCTAATCACGAACATCTGCTCGAAACTCCTCCTTTTTTTTGAAGACGGTTAAAAATAAACCATCTTCATCTGTAGCCTTCGACAGGACTCGAACCTGCGATCTCTCTATTACCGCTAGAGTGATTTGACCAAGCCACGAGGACAGTGACGGAAGTCGCGTATCTTTCAACTTTAGGTATAACATAATTTACTTTAAAAACAAAGTTTTAACCGACTTCAATTTAATTCTCCGCCAAGCCACGTGAACATTTCCTATTTTTTTACAATTTACCACATGAACTGATTTCCGATAGCAAATGCGTTGATTACTATAGAAAAAAACCGAATCGCTGTATGTGGGCCGATAATATTTGAGGACTTCCATCGTTTCCCCAAGATCATCACCAATGGCACTTCATTAGTTCCTATTTCAACGGAATCTTATCAGAACCTGTGACGTACTTTTGCACTTTTAAGTACATAATTGAGGAATTCGATAAGTCATCTGTGGTCTTCATCATCAATTCCTCGCCACCAAATTTATGATTCCGGATGTAAATACACGAGTTATAACAGAAAATACCAAAATCACTACATGCGTGCCTTATAAAATTGAGGAGTCCCCTCAATTCCTCATGGATCCCATCATCTAACTGTATTTTGAAAAAAATGGGACCCACCTGGAAGTATATACATACGAACAAAAAAAAATTTCGAATCGGCTCATCAATGACGGAGTTCTAAGGTAACAAACATTGAAAATAATAATAATAATTTAAAAAAAATACAGACGAATTGAGAACCTCCTCCTTTTTTTTGAAGTCGGTTAAAAATATTTTGTAAAGTTACTTGTTTCGAAGTACTATAAACTTGTTAAGTAATACATTTATTTTCACGAATTATTTCCAGGAACGATTACTGTATACAGAAATCATCATCATCATTCTCCTAGCGTTATTCCCGGTTGTGCCCCTAAAGGAGGCCAGGGTCCGCTTTTACACCTAATCCCAAGATTTGGCATAGGCACTAGTTTTACGAAAGCGACTGCCATCTGACCTGAACCCAGAGGGAGAACTAGACCTTATTGGGATTAGACCGGGTTTCCTCACGATGTTTTCCTTCACCGAAAAGCTAACGGTAAATATTCCGTAGGTACATAAGTTCCGAGAAACTCATTGGTACGAGCCGGGATTCGAACCCACGACCGCCGCTTGACAGCCGCATGCCTGAACCACTAGGCTACCGTAGCTTAACTACTGTATGTAACGTACTGTATAAAGAAATAATGAACAAATTATAAAAAATGTCGGTACCTACTAAAGTTCTACCTGCGGCATGCCCCCTCTGGACTGCACACGAGCGATCCTTTTTGAAAGGTACGCGCCAGCTATGGGGTCCTCTGGGGCGTGTACAAGCCGGGCCGACAGGGTCCTCATGAACCCCTGCATGTCGGCCGACCTGGGTCCCATCGTTTCAACTGCAGGCGCCAAAACTCGTACTTCTACTACAGAAGAGTATTTGCGATTTGAAAATTGAGAATGGCCGTCATGATGCGTCATTTCCTAGTCATCTAAATGTTACAACTACTTATAAACTCGCGATGGGCATTCCGTGTCTTCAACGAACAGGAAAACTGAGACGAAGATAACTCGAGGGCTTGAATGAAATACCTATTACGATATAGGCAGCTGAGGAAAACGTAACTGTTACTATTAAAACACGTTTAATGGTGGGTTTGGACCAAACGTACGAGCTTCATTGACGTTTAACCTTAAACCGTGAAACTACAAATATTTATTATATATTACATTTTCCTTCCTACATTTCTCCTCAAATCAATAAAGGGCGCTGATTTCTCCAAATTTTTTATATCTTATATTTTATAGAGGCTTTTGTACACTCGGTGACAATGCCAGCCTCATAGGAGAACAAGTTTTCTATCCATTTCAGTAGTCACAATCACAAGTGTTCACAGAATTAGGTGTCTAAATACTACTTACCATCAACAATTTTTGCCGCCGTTGTCTATTTTACAAAAAAAAACGGTCCGGTCTGGAAATGATACTCATTGTTCAAAGGTAATTGAAGCTAGCCAGGCTAACGCTAAACAAGTACTTAATCATAGATGACAAGTGAAAGCCGGATGGTATGCTTATACTTATTTCTGGGAGTGAAACGGAGACAAGTAACAGTAAGGTTGGTTAATTGACCAAGTTTTAATGTGTTCGTAAAGGCTATGCTATAACTATAAGTACCTACATTGTGCCTTTGACCTCGAGGCTTTCAGTTCAAGATTAGATTCTGCTCGCCAAACTGAACAACTTTTGTTTCGCAACTTTGCAAAAAAACTACTTCTATCATTATAAGTGTTGGAGGTTTAACTGTAGGTATCATCAATGTATTGCAAACACGGCTTTTTTTATTTGATATCAGTGACAGAGGCAAGTGTGATAGTTAAACGAATGGATGATGTACATTGAAAGTTTCATTTAATTTGCATTAAATAATAAGCGAAAATTCAACAGTGGGTGTGAAGTCCTCAACCCGCACTGGGCCAGTGTGGGGACAACTAGTTCCCTCTCATCCATGAGAGGAGGTCTATGCCCAGCAGTGGGCCATATAAGTACCTATGCTTATTTATTACTAGCTGCCCGACCCGGCTTCGCACGGATTGCCCGTTTTTCCGTATGAAGCATTTTCCCACGGTAAAAAGTAGCCTATGTTCATCATGGATAATGACGGCTTTTAATGGTAAAATAATTTTTCGAATCGGTCCAGTAGTTTCGGAGCCTATTTAATACAAACACACAAACAAACAATCAAATCTTTCCTCTTTATAATATTAGTGTAGATTAGTGTAGATGTATATGTAGATAATGAAAATGTAAAATGACCATATTTTTGAAAACTTGTAGGAGTCTTAGGAGGAGCCTTAGGAGCATAATCGATATTTGCATTCAAGCCCCAAGCTCAGGGGCACTCAGTATCTATCTCTTTTTTGCGTTACGTCATTGGTCTATAATAATTGATTACTGCTTCCTTTTTTGGCACTCGGTTGAAAATGTTAAGATAACGTCATTTCAGTCAGAAACGTTACGTTACCCACATCCCACATACTAACGTCAGTGCTACAAGAATTCGTTTCAATAATTGTTTGGTAACCAAAATTAGTCATACTCACTCGTACAATAATTGATGACATAGGTAAGTACCTACACCCATGAGTAAATTTAGTTACATAATTTAAGTTGACTTTCCTCTAAGAAATTTTGAAAGATTGTTCCTAAATATGCGTTAATCCACTTTGTTTATGTAGCTCGCGTTTTAAATGATAGGTATCACGAACTTCTTTTTTAATTTTATTTTTTTGGTGTTTATTATTCAGAATGTTTGATACCTAAGTACTGTTGATTCTTATACATGAAACAAAATATGTCCTACACTAAGACGAGTTAAAGTATTTTTTTTCCAGTGCGTCCAGATAAATAAAAAACCGGCCAAGTGCGTGTCGAATCACGCACAGTGTAGGGTAGTTACTAGTTACCTGTCTGCCTTTGTTACATCGACACGCGCGCGCAAACTAAACGTTGCGGTTGCGTCGCCAGAATTTGTACGAAAGTTGATCTTTTCAATTACATTTATTAAGTTTGCGTTTTTGATGAGAAAAGTCCCCTCCCCAAATTGTAATGAGTGTGGAACTCTTGAAGATGTTGTACATGTACTGCTGGAGTGTGTCCGGAGCGAGGCTGTGAGAGCAGCTTGTTTCGACAGGAAACTGTTAGACACTGGATATGTTAACAGTATTTTGTCTCTACCTATATCGGATGAAGCCGAAATTCTGTATAATTTAACGGAAGTAGCTCTTAAATCTAGAACATAAGTTATTATAAGTAAGTCTTTATAGATATTTTGTTGCCCTTACAGGGCGGTATGTTCGCGTGGCGACAAGCCCCTTTGTCTCAATAAATTAAAAAAAAAAAAAAAAAAAACATTTATTAAGTTGATCGACTATTACTCGTTAACTAGGTATGCCTACTTATCCGTCATAGTTTTCCTATCAAATTAATTATATAATATGTAAGTACTACATGCAAAGTCACGCGAGAGAGCCGGGCACGTGACTCTAATAAAAATTAGGGCTTTAATTTAAAGGCCCTTTAATCTTTAAAAAAAAAACGTTTTTAAATACCACCAGAAAATAAATAAAGAAATGCCCTTCCGACTCACAATGAGGAAACGTCCGAGCCTAGCCGGGAATACGCGCGAGACTTGACAAATCGTTGGGTTTGTAAAAACCCTTGCGATGTTAGGTTTTCCCAGTGTCGCGACGTGGATTGTCTCTAACTCTAAGCATGACAACTCTTATAATATTTCTTTCCTTTGTACTTGCAAAAATACCAAGTGTACTACACAATTTATAAGAAAAACCATTGATCTAGTTATTGATCTACATCCCCGCTGCGGCGTGCGGAGGCGCGGTGCAGTGTGTGGCACTGTGCGGATTTGCATACAATACAAACCTAGGTACAGTCAGCGTCATATAGTTAGAAGCAGCCAAGGTAGCCAAATATTTCGGAACACGTCTTTATTACTGTAAGAATAAGGGTGTGTTACGAAGTCGTTTAGATTTGTAGTGTAACGCACCTTTATTTAAACTTGATTATGTCGTCTAATTACACGGTTACACGGTGTAAACTTTCGTTAGATAAATTGAAATAATGATAATAATTACACGGTTAAACTCACATATTAAATGTCACTACGGGCGACATGTTTCGAACTCATCGGGAGTTCTTCTTCATGATGATTGTTTTTGCGGCGGTGTCGCTTGAATCACGCAAAAACACTCATCCGAAGAAAAACTCCACTGAGATACATTCACTCATTTTCAAAATTTTATTTTTAATTTTACCTGTAGGTAAGACGGTACCTACCTATTAGGTACTACCAAAATTTCATTCGCAAGTTCGCGTCATTTTCAATTCGAGTGCAACAGGTTGTTCGATCGCGCATTCGCGCGACTAAAATACGTGATAATCGCGTAGTTGCGTTGCATTAGGATGATCCCTTAGAATTTATGGCGCTTAGTTTCGGAGCTCGGGACACACCCCTTAAAATGTCATAAATGTGTTATACACGTTATACACAAAACATGGCGTAAGCTATGTGGCCGCGCCAGTGTGATTCCTGCCTGCAACACACTGGCGACAGCTAATAGTGACAAGTTTACTATCTACCGTAGGTACCGTCTGTGAGGAGCCTATATAAAGAGGAAACACAACGGCCGTTTTTCTCCCTGGATAATGGCAGTAGAGCAATATTTTTTTTTTCATAAATCTATGGCTACTATTGACATGTTCCTATGTTTTCCTTTTTTTCATTATTCTTAAAAGAGATAATAACCTTCAAAAACATAAAAAATGACAGATATTCCGCTGTGTTCAAACATCCAGAAAACAATTTTGACTAGATTATTAAAAAAAGGAAAACATAGGAACACGGCCAAAGCCTTTCTTTGATTATTAATTAAAAAAATAGTAAAACGAGTCAACTTTTGGAGAAGAAATCAGGGGACTACGAAACGTTGATTTTATGTTCTGTTAATAGGTATTTTCGGTCCAAGCTGCAGTTGTCTCTATCGCGCTCTGCGGGGGGAGGCTTGAGGTTGGCGCGACAGCAATACATTTTACAAATACCTATTTCTCAATTATCTGGACCTTTTTGTTTCCTCTTAAGCCTTATGCCTTGATCACACGTACCGAGCAAACCGGCAAGACAGTGCTACTTGGCGTAAAAGCGGCGAGACAGTAGCTCGGCTCCCTTTCTATCTACTAGGCCTGTCCTTTCTATCTACTAGGCCTGTCCTTTCTATCTACTAGTACTGTCTCGCCGGTTTGCTCGGTACATGTGATCAAGGCATTAGGATGCGAAGGGCGTAACGTAATGTATCAGAAACGTTGAACTTTGATTAAAATTCCAGCACGTGTCCATGTAATATAATATGCAATACGTACATAAATGCGGAAAAATATTACGAAGCGATTGTTGTATATACCTACAATATATGTAGTTAGTTCGCTGTAATATGAAGGCCCTTGAGTCAGTTTCAATGTAAAATGATTCACGGTGCCTTCCTTTGTTATGAAATAAAACAAAATGGTATATGTAAGTATTATTATACAATAAACTCGGATACCTACACAGTATATGCTCGTATTGGTTACTAATAGGGATGTTACAGTACAGACAGAGCTTCAGTTCTGTCTCCGAAAAGTCGGAACTTCCGATTGATATTACGGAGTCATCACCGGCCAACCGAAGTCGAAGTCGAAGGCGTAATAAATAATTACACCTCCGACTTCGGGTTCGGTTCGGTTTAGGGTTGCCAACCGTACAATTATTATATCGTATTTTAATTACTATATTTTGACTCTTCATACTATACTGTTGAATCAATTTAAAGTAGTTAGTAGTATTTTGGAGGACTCCGTGCTTGAAATTGCCAAGGTTTTTACTAAATAACAACATTGCCCAGCCAAGTAGTGAACTAAATTTTATCGTTTTTTTCTTGAAAATACTACATCTTCATCAAAAATAGGTCACTGCCTGTTTTGAACCGGAAGTTGTATCGGAGGTAAAAACTGTAAAAAGCGTTATCAATTGGTCACAAGAACCGCGTTTAAATTGATAGTTTGTACTCGTAGAAGTCGTTTTACCTGCGGTTCAAAACTACCAACCGAAGTCGAAGTCGGAGGCGTAATATAAATCGGAAGTTCAGGCTTTTCGGAAGCCAACGGCGTCTCACTCAGTGATTACGTCGCACCGCTACAAGTAACATACCTGCCGCCCTGGCCGATATGTGAGCGCTATTGTGGCACACGTGTTCTATCGCAGCGCGTTGCATGCGGTAAAACAAGGATGGGGATTTGACAGAGAACATTCTGTACAGTGTACATATTACTATTACCAATTTATTCTGTGCCAGAGGTTGTACCGGGGGTCAAAAGCGTTCTACACAATATACCTATCAATTTGTCACGAAAACCATCTTTAAGGCGCCGTAGGTTCATGGTCTTCTCTCCCTCTCACTGAGCATAAGCGTGAGCGAGATGGAAGTGCGTGCTCGGAAGCGCGGAAATCATGTTTTTTAATTTTAATTTTTTGGCCGTTTAAATAATTAAAAAAGTAAACACTGATTTCCTTCAAACATCATATTGCCGATTTTTAGAAGCCATTTTAATATTTTTAGCTTTTGTTCGTAATTTGTAACAAATATTTTAAGTGTATTTTAGACCCTTTTAGACCTATGTTCGTGTTTTTTTTCTATCGAGCGAAAAATGCTAAATCATGTTTCTAAACACTGATTTCCCTGCAGAAAAGCCTCAAGATTACTATTCGTATTTTTTTAAAACCATATTATTATAAACAGACGCATTATATTGTTTCTAAAACACTGTTCGCTTAACTTCGCTGAACCTACGGCGCCTTAAATTGAAAGGTGTATTAGGTGTTATACTTTTAGAATGCTTTTGACTTTCAAAACTGGGGGACCCATGTCGAAGTCGGAGGCGTAATACCAATCGGCAGTTCCGAGTTTTCGGAGACAGAACTGAAGAAATGTAACAACCTTAGTTCATATTCATATTCAAGCCGGTATTACATTGTCCTCAATTTAGCATCCTCAATGAGTAGGAATTTCTTTAATTGCAGTGCCCAGTAACCCATTACATTTGTACCTCTTCAAAAACTGGTTCGAATGGCGTTTAAAAAAAAATTTGGGTCGCACCTATTATGTATTTTCCATGCATATCACGCCGCTCTGTAATTCCTCGCAAAGTTTCCTATAACTTTCTACATTTCCACAGTTTTAATATACGTATTGATTTCATCCAATATTGCGTAAGTATTTCGCGGTTTTACCAAGAATTACACACAGTGGGAGGCATCTCGGAACTCTGATTTGTTGCCGTGTACTAGGAAGCATGAATGTAATGTAGGCACCTAGGTAATGTACGGTGTTTGCGAGACTGCGTGGCGCCTTAAGGAATGCTCTTATTACATTTGCGTTATTGCAAATTTAATTAATACCTAGGTATGAAAACTCATATCACCAGTCAAACGCGTTCAGTTCATATTAAAGGGTTTTTTTCCTTTTGACTCTTGTCCATCACTTGATTCGTATTATCAAATTATGTCCCTGTACTCCCTGTGCTCAAAGGATTTCGCTCTTCTAAAAACCATTTCTCTTTTAAGAGGAAACACAACGGCCGTTTTTTCATAGAAACGTAGTCCCCTGTTTTCTCCCTGGATAATGGCAGTAGAGCATTTTTTTTTCCATAAATCTATGGCTACCTACTATTGACATGTTAATCTGTTTTCCTTTTTTTCATAAATGTATTCTTAAAAGAGATATTGCCATATGGCATTAAGTCCGCCTTTTGTACGATAAGTTTTCTTTTGTGCAATAAAGTTTCAATAAATAAATAAATAAATATTGAACCTTCAAAAACCTAAAAAAAGGCCAGATCTTCCGCTGTGTTCAAACATCCAGAAATCAATTTTGACTAGATTATTAAAAAAAAGGAAAACATAAGAACACGGCCAAAGCCTTTTTTTTGATTTTTAATAAAAAAAAATAGTTTAATAGGTCAAGTTTTGGAGAAGAAATCAGGGGACTACGAAACGTTGATTTTATGTTCTGTTAATAGGTATTTTCGGTCCAAGCTGCAGTTGTCTCTAATAATCTGCGGGGGAGGCTTGAGGTTAGCGCGACAGCAATCTACAAATACCTATTTCTCAATTATCTCGACCTTTTTGTTTCCTCTTAAGGATATTCTCGAAGAGCGCTCGAATATATGCCAAAGAGCGTCTCGCAGTATTTTCAAACTATGACAGCATCTGTCTTAGAATTCCGGATAGCAATAGAGAGCTTGTATCACAAAGTACTTTGTTATATACTGAAAGCTTGTATTTCACGGCATAAAACCCATCTTGGGTGTCATTATTGTAATATTGTATTAACCATATACAAGATGATAACTATAACATTAACTAAATTAAATTAAAGTTAAGTTAAATCTAAAAAAGGCCCTCGAGGCATTGTACCGAGGATGCTGGCGGCATTTCCTCGCTGAATTGCAATGCTGATGCGTTGCGCGAGAAAGCCGCCAGCTCTTCGGTCACCAGTTACGTCAACCAAACGTTTCGCGATTTCCGCAAATAGCTTTTGCGCACTGGGACCCCATGGACCGAGGGTTTCGACGCCAAAAGGTACATATTATATTTATTTTATTACATTACTGTCAAACAGCGGGCGTAGCATGATTGCCATATTTTACCGCCTTAAAAAAAGCGGAGCTTCTCTGTCGGCGTGATTGTTTTTATATAGTTTTCTAGTAGTAGGGATTACTGAGCTAAGCCACAGACAGATGTACAGGCGGACGGACATGGCTAAACTGTAAGCGTTCTTTGTGGACTACGGAACCCTAAATTAATGGGAAGTTTACAATTACTAAAGGGTACACTTGGATATCATTGCGTCTTGCTACGGAGGTAGATTGCCTTGTGGAAGTTGTGGAGGACAACCTTGCCCCAACTGGCTATGCTACCTCAACATTAACACTCGTAACACGTACTCCATACTGGGCTTGTGTGACCTTCAATTACATTCTACTTACTCGAAGTACATAGTTACGAGCTATTAAAACTTAGTCGATATATTATATATGTTGTCTCGGTGGTCGATAGCTGAGGTATCTTTTTTTTCCTATATGCATGTGTGTTGTAGGTACCTACACACACACTCTGAATCCTAATTGGTCCGTAGCTAGGTAAATCAAATTTAATTTGTTTTGAAGAAAAAAAATACACAATATAGTACATTACGTAACTAGGGCTGTGAATTAGTGAATGCCCCAGATCGCAGGTGTTTGTGGCCCGAACTGAAGGTGAGGGCCATAAATATGCGCTCTGGGGCTTTACGAATTACCGCCCGTGTTGAGTACAAAATTTTACGTCTTCACCTGGCCACAATGCGAGTTTTCCCGTACGCGCAGCGTGCAGTAAAACTCGCATTATGGCCAGGTGTGACGCCCCAGATCGCAGGTGTTTGTAGCCCGAACCGAAGGTGAGGGCCATAAACTAAACATGCTCTCATTCACGAATTCACCGCCCTAGTTACGTACCTAATGTACTATTAAACACCCACACTAAGTTATCGGGAATCGCAGAATCGTTTATTAATTTTTAGTTACCAACAGCTTCGCTTTTATTGTGGAAATTGATAGTAGTTATACGATATTATATTGTTATGGAATCAAAGTCTCTACGACCAAAGAAAATAATAATGATCAACTAAGAAAAGTTGATAAACTCCGGACATTTTCATTTCGAAGTTCAATAACTCAAAACCGGCTGAACCGATTTTGTTGAAACGTAGCTAAGAACCATCTCCACCACGTCAGCTTTCCGACGAAAAACCGCATTAAAAGCGGTCCATTCGATTTGGAGCTACAATTGAATTGGCTTCTCGAGCCATACATCTCGATTCATTCTACAGCTACGATGAGTTTCTGATGCTAAAATACAAAAATATTTATTTATTATTTTGACATGTCATTTTATATTTAATCAATATATGCGTACGAGTCAAACTTATAACACCCCTCTTTTTACGTCGTTAAGTTAATGTCTTAACTTTTTTCATCCTGACTTTTTCCCAAGCTTCATCAAGCTTGCTCGTTAAGTTGTTTTTCTTGTTCTCTCAGCCACTTTTCAGACTTTTGAGAATCGCAACTCTACCAAACAACCCCATTCCTCACAGTAAACAAGCCGAACTTCGAGGAACGAACTGCACAATACCTTGTTCGTAATACGCGGTAAGGGCCGCGACGCCACGGGATTTTGAGCCGTAACTCCATTACTTAAGGGGGTATGCAGGAAAAGTTTTTGCCGTAATCGGATGAAGACGTTAACAGCATTGCTGGCGAGGTTCCGGGAAGATTCTTTGGCGAACAGACGGCTTTCTAGGCTTGGAGTTTCACGGATGAATTCCAGATACTAATGCATGACGGGAAATATTGCATTTGTTGCTAAAGTTTAGATGCACTGCAACGTAGAATCGGGGAATTTGTATTCTATAGATTGTGTAATGTACTGTAACAGATATACTCACAAAATGTTATATGTTGATTTGAATTCAGTAAAAATAATGATTTTAAGTTAATTATTATTTACTTTAAATAACAAAGTTTTAACCGAATTCAAATCAATACCCAAATCTCTGCGGAGTTCTCTCATGGATCCCATGTGGATCCCATCATCAGATCCCGAAAAAAAATTTAAGAAAAAAGAATTTTCCGAATCGGTCTTCCGACTAATCGTGAAACATAAAAAATGCATGCTAATTATTGCCTTCTGGTTAAACATATCATATCATATCGTTTATTGCGTCCATAGTTGTACAGGTCTTAGTCAATAGAAATAGTTATAGAAATATAACTACAATACTAATATAACAATAGGTACATTCGTTTCATATGGGCCCTGCTAGGGCGTAGCAATTTTTACATTTAGAAATCAATTTCATCAAACGAAAATTCACATTTGCAAGTCTATCCAAATATTTGTTTACAAGGCAATTTCAAAAGTGCAAAAGAAAAAGAATGTATATAATTAGATGTAAATAATTAATTGTGTGGATGTCGATATAAATTTAAAACACTAATTATAACATAATGAATATAATGATACACAACTTCTACAATGAAACCCATGTGTTTTACAAAGAAAACATTTTGTATTTGCATTATTATGCTCATAATAATGTTCTTTGTAACCTGTAACATTTCATTGAATTAACGGGCATATTATATTCACTATTTGACGGTTTTCATGTAGTGTACATTGGCATAAGTTAACTTTGTTATTTTGTCCCCAGCCTAATGGCATAGAAAACAACGAGAAATAATTCATATATATAGCAGTTTATATTATGAACTAAAGAAATCTGATCTAATCATTTCGAAAACGAATTCTTAAATCAATAATGGTTTGGCATCGCCACGGGCAACGCATTTGTGATTCCTCTAAAGTAGCAAGCGTCCATAAGCCACGGTATCTGCTTAACATCAAGCAGAACTTTTGCATGTTAGGCGCCGTTGTAGTATTAAAGAAAAACGTTATTCATTTATTATTTAATTTTACGAAAACTACAATGTACCAAAGTTACGTAATAAATACCCCAGGAAAATTACGTTTTTTTCAAACATTAATTTATAACAGCGTTTTTTTTGTTTGTTTAATTTTAAAATGTTATTCTAAGATGCCTTATCCAAGAATCCACCAAAATTTCCATCGGGAAGTAAATATATCAAAATAAATGACACATCCATTAGGTTTTTTGTGTGATTTATTTATTATTCTTGAAGAGCTCCTGTAAATTAACCAAAACAAAAACTAAAATATCTATTAATATTTTTCCTCTTTTTTCAAGAATTGGTTAAATATCGATTTTTTTGATGACTATTATTTTGGTGGATTTTGAGTCTACGTAATTACTAAAGTGATAATATATCAGTTACACGCAAAAAAGCTGCTTTTATGAATTATTTCCAAATTTGCATTTTTTTCCATACTAATGAAAATAAAGTGCTTGGGCTAAAAACGAACCCTGCACTGGCATAAACAGCCTTGCAACGTTCACTGAAACGCGGGGAAATTAAAAAAAAAACGTCAGCGCTTCTTGGAACCGAACATCCTGCCATAAGGTATCATTACCGAATTCTGTGAACTGTGACAGTAACCGCGCTGTCCCACTTTAGCTAATTAAATGGCGATTAAAACCTCATTAACTGGCTTGTGTGAACGCAATCAAACGCCAAATTAATTTGACGAGAAGTGTAGTAAAAAACATGATTCACGTAATACTTATATTATTGCGGTTAAGACCTCCACCCACCGGACGCGTGTGCTGCGCGTGTGCTGCGCGTGTGCTGCGCGTGTGCTGCGCGTGTGCTGCGCGTGTGCTGCGCGTGTGCTGCGCTGCAGCTGCGCGGGTACTGCGCGTGTGCCGCGTTCGATGTGTGTTTGAAGTGTAGTTTCTATGCTTTACAACTTGCGCGTGTGCTGCGCTGCAGCTGCGCGGGTGCTGCTCGTGTGCCGCGCGGGTGCTGCGCTGCAGCTGCGCGGGTGCTGCGCGTGTGCCGCGTTCGATGTGTGTTTGAAGTGTACAGATGCCGTCAAACTTCTTGAACATTTGACCTTGCCTGCGCAAAGGCGAATTGTACCTGCGAGCTGCCCCCCCACTTCGTCCCGCATGTTCAAGTTGTTTGACGGGAACTGTAGTTTCAATGCTTTACAACTTGCGCGTGTGCCGCGCAGCACACGCGTCCGGTAGGTGGAGGCCTTTAAGCTTCTACAGCCCAGCTGTCGGTGTCCTCTGCGTCTGCACAACTCAACTTTCTGTCATTTTCCCATACTCGTATAATATACAAAACGTGATATTTTAGATCTACCCGAAGCGCGTACAAAGCGTTGCGTGATCGACCTGCTGGGTTACAATATAGAAAGTAGGTATCGTACATCGTAAGAAATCGTTATACTTACATATAAATAATTGATACTAATTTATAATTTAATTAATACCATTGATTATTCACTAATCGGCTTATTTCGTGGCACAAAACTGAGTTGCGACCATTTTAGCATGTTCTATGATTATGACTAATATGTGTCTAATTTCTTGTATGTTTTATTTCTTATATGGTAAATAAACATATTTTCTTTCTTTATTTCTTACTTCTAATTGCCTAAAAGATAGATATTACGTTATTTTCCTTAGATAATACCTAGTTATAATATGTGCGATACACGAGGAGGTTGGGTAGTGTTTTGTCTCAATTTCCAAGTATCATTGGTAATGTTTTTCTTACAATAGATAATTCGATGATTGCTTCTATATGCAATGACAATGATCTCATGTCTTTGTTGCCGGTAAAGGCCCGCGTTTCGCAAGCTGCTACGAACATCCACAGAGAATTAAAATTACTGGATCGAGTAATCTTGAGGAATATTTATTTGTAAGTAATAGCAGGAGAAACGATTACTATTAGGCACGACGTTCACCCATCAAGTCAAGTCTTGAGCATCAGTTTATCCTAAGTTATCTGCTTTTTGTAAATAGTTCGACTGTTCAAATTTAAGAAGTGATACTTTTATATACCTACCAAATATTGTTGTAGTTATTGACGAATAAGAAATTGTATGTATGTATGTATGTAAATACTTTATTGTACACAAGACATAGGTAAAAATACAGACAAAAAAGTTTAATCAGTACAAAGGCGAACTTATCCCTGTAATTGTATGTTCTGAATAAATTTTATTTAGGATTATGTTATGAACTTGGCACCCATTTAGATTTTTGTCGGCGAAGTTGACAACCACGCATCATATTATGTTATTGATGGAATATATTCTATACTATACCATACTATAGAGGTTTCATATCTACTTTCGATTAAAAATTAAGTTATATAAGATTTTTCCGTTAAACAATTTAATGCAATGTTTAAAAACCCATTTTTGAATAGGCTGTAATGTTAGTAAACATTAATTTCGGAGCATTTGTGGCACGTGGCTAGACAATGGTATTTTCCTACCGATGGGGTCTTACTCAAACTCAAAATATTTATTGCACACACAATATTATACAAGTAATAAAATGGACCCTGTAAGGGCACAGCAAAGAGGCTTATATTATACTATAGCTTCTGCCTGCGACTCCGTCCGCATGGAAATCGGTTAGGTATATCGTAGCTCCATAAAAACTTTTACCCCCCATTTCACTCCCTTAGGGGATGATTTCCGGGATAAAAACTGTCATTTGTCCTTCCCCAGGACTCAAACCATCTATGCCAAATTTCAACCAAATCGGTTCAGCGGTTTAAGCGTGAAGAGGTAACAGACAGACAGACAGACACACTTTCGCATTTATAATATTAGTATGGATCTAGGTTACATCTAGACTGCAGGTATTACCTAATTAATTTGGTAGACAATTAAAATAAGATCCGCTCTTGAAACGGGAATCGGCCTACCGGTAGTCGCTGTGTTGACTCCTTCCAGTAGTATCTGTAGTAAGTAACTCCGTGTCAACAATGGACAATTTCTCCATGTAATCAATAAGGGGATAATCGCCGGTTCCGCGAACGGCGACGCGTGTGACATGCGCTTCTGCGAACGTACGCCGGTACCGGCGCGCGCGCAAGTCGCTAACTCACTTCGTTGCAATATATAGCTGCGTATCCATTTGCCTTATAGCCTATACTTGAGGCATACTGACGCCCCGGCCACGACATTGCGCGAATTGCGGCGCGGCAAGTGTTTTATATGTTCACTGCGCGGTCGAGACGCGCAACACACTTTGGTTAGTTGGGATCACACGCAATGGATTAGAAAAACCGCTGCCGCTACCGCCGCCGCTCGAAGTCGTGGCTGGGCCGTGAGGCTGCTCACTCTGAGGCATAGGCTTGAGGCACGTTGCGGATCAAGGTGCATGAGGCGTGTCGTTGTGTCGTGTCATTTTCAACTTAAGAGAGCTAGAAAAAGTTTCTTGTCTCCTCCAAATAACTACAAATTAGAAAAGTTGAAAAACCCCCGACATTTTCATTTCAAAGTCCAATATCTCAAAAACGGCTGAACAGATTTTCATGAAACACACTAAAATTATCTATGACACTATAAAACCGTATTCACATCGGTCCATCCGTTTGGGAGCTACGATACCACAGACAGATACACAGATACACAGACACGTTAAACTTATATAACACCCCTCTCTTTGCGTCGGGGGTTTTAAAGAAATTAAATACCATCAAAACATTATTTAAAGTATTACCAAGACTTCCTAGATCATATCATTTACTTTTAGTTTCAAAAAGATCGTCACCGTCGACAAGAACTTTAGTCGGCGACTATACCGGGGCGCAAAGAAAACGGTACCTACCTACTAAGTAATAGATATCTACGTAAAGGTGTACGTTTATAGGACCTTTTTTCGGGCGGGCATAGAACGACAGATGGTGACCGCGTGTGGAGTGGATAGATAATAGATATATTATGTTAGCTTCTCACGGATAAACCACAAACGAATTTACGAATGAAAGTTTGTATGTAGTTATACAACGTGACCACATTTAGATTCCCTCGAGAGTGTCGAAATATACGTTTTTATACTCGTCGACCTTAATACATATAACACCAAACTATTAACCACATACCTTATTTTTTTCTATGGAGCTCCCAACTCAACTTTTTACAACTGTTTAGACAACTAAAATGAATTCGACCAATCACGTGGCGCCTTTACTGAACTATAATGAATTTGATCAAAAGAACGTCGTCGTAGCTGCAGAGGAAAAAAACATCAACGAAAACTAAGCCGTTGGCTCGCGTCGTTAGGCAAGTTTGTTTAATTAGTTCAGTTGACTCGTAGAAAAAGCAGTGGTATGATATTATTATTAAGGTTTTACGTTAACTTTGATTTTTGTTTTGTTTATCACAGCTTCAAGGGACGGTGTAAACCTGAGTACCTACTTATATGGTTTTAATTTCAACTCGATACGTGTTCTTGAGATAAATGGTCTTGACAGACAGACTGACGGACAACAAAGTGATCCTATGAGGGTTCCGTTTTTCCTTTTGAGATACGGAACCCTAAAAAATAGAATTGATACCAACAGAAAAACCATAAAAAACAGATATTTGTGAGCACTTTGGCCGCTCCGATATAGCTGATGGCGACTGTAGGTACCTACATAGTTGTAGGATATATGGCCGGTTGTCGGGCTTTCATCTCATCGCGCTTAGCATCAAGCTCAAAGCACCTTTGAAATTTAATTCTAACTTTGGAGTTAATCGAAGTCCTCTAGTCTATCCATAACTTCCGCAAGGCGGCCCGCCGCTCCCACTGCGAGGGTTCTTTTCGGCACTTTTATAAGCCGCTTCAGGGTACCTATTACTACGGACACAGCAGTTTTATTTCGATCAAAGTGGAAAATTGAAAAATGATTGAAGCTATCACCTACAACTTCGCGGTTGACGTCGCTACGAGCCTTTCTAAGGGGTAATTAGAAGAGTGGAAGAGATTGAAAGATTCGTCGCCTAATAGCGGAGCCCACGGTGACGCAGTTGCCTAAGAGCGATGGACGGTTTCCAGAGGTCATGGGTTCAAAAGTTCAAATCCCCCTCGCGGCGAATAATTTAATACCGACTTCAAAAAAAGGCGGAGGGTCTCAATTCAATTGTATTAAAAAAAACCTTTTATTCAGGCAAACCCCATAAAAGTGTTAGTAGTGTATCCACGGTTTAGTAGATACAAAACATAACTTACAAAAATATCCATCCAAACTCCCCCGGCTTTAAATCTGGCTGGTGATGGACAGCAGCGTCGCTATTGAAAAGAGATCTCGGCACTGTGATCGCCAATACACCCTTGCCCAGCGCGGCGAGTATGGGCAAAACTTCCTGATATGATAGTGCCATTTTACAACGGCCGGGCGAATATTCAGCGTTTTTAAGGCGTTTTTTTTTCGTCATTGTCGGAGACAGCAAATACTATTAAAAGGTACGAGTATCAGAATCTACTTTTGATGAAGATTTTAGCCAATACCAGTACTGAATCTTATTTGATTAAAGGTTCTGCGGTACGTTTTACCTCTGATGAAATAATCTTGAGACGACAATGACGTTGAAACCGAGCGGTTCAAACGCTCGGAGAATCGCCTGGCCCTCAGTTCCCGGTGGCTCCGCTATTCCCAGCCATCCTGGTGAAGAGAACGGCGGGAGCTGGGCTGTTACTGTTATTCGCTACGCGCTCCCGTCACGAAACTAGACCTCTACCTACGCTTAGTTAACTACGCATCGCGGTGTCAAGATATATTTGTGGGTGAGCGTTGAGGTGAGCTTAAAACAATTAAGTTACAGAATAGGGGGGCTGAGGACCGGGTATGGTGGCGCAAATTAGGAAAGGCTTGTCCATCAGTGGACGACTATAGGCTGAGGATGTGAGGATGACGGTGATGTCG
Organism: Epinotia demarniana; assembly: GCA_945867215.1. Taxonomy (NCBI): domain Eukaryota; kingdom Metazoa; phylum Arthropoda; class Insecta; order Lepidoptera; family Tortricidae; genus Epinotia; species Epinotia demarniana. The sequence goes on from OX244268.1 coordinate 26,583,021, forward strand.
CGCACCATGTCGCCAGACGACCGGGAACATTGGTACGTGACGCGGGAAATTTGTCCCCAAGTGAACTAGATCCCTCACTTTATAAATAAGCACAGCACCTGGCCTCGCCTTTTAAGCGAAACGAATTAATTATACTAGTGATTTCCGTGAGCTGTACAACTCGCAAGACTGTCTTTTTTATGTTATCTTAATTAACTTTTAATAAAAAGGTTGTACCTACTCCTGCAAAAAATATTTTCTTGTTCAGATTCGTACAACTACCAGGAACAACCTCTTCTCAGAACTTAGCTCTCAGAGGAAATTTTAATTAAATCTCCACGCGCCGTCGCTTCAGGGATCGTCCTCTAACAGTAAAATTCTCGGGAACTTGCGATGATCGCGTAGTAACGTTGTATTAGGACGATCCCTCAGATTGGTCCTTGGAATTTGGAATACATACAGATGGGAGCTCTCGTTCAAAGCAATTTCACAGTCGGTCGTGTCTGTGTTGTATTGAAATCTAAAAATACAGTGACGAGCGGGAATCCCATGGTTTTTTCTGGAACATTCTATCACATTTCATCGCACTGGTGTTTAGACGTAGCTACGCTGAGTAGATATTGGCCTACATTTATTTTCCGTGAATTACCTGAAAATCTACTTCCGCAGTTTTATGGCGTTACATAATTTGAAATTGTATCTAGCCTTGTGTCAGTGGCACAACCTTATTGAATTAATAATTCGTTTTAATTATGTTTTATTTTTTTTTAAATTAACTATAACATTCGGTCCCGAGTGCATTGTTTCGCCGAATTTTAATTTCATCGATAATTTTCATTAAGTATAACCAAGAATCCTGAATAGTTTAATGTTAAAAAAATGGTTTTCGATGAAATGAAAATTATATGCGAAATATAGGTACCTAGGTACTATCGATGAAAGGTTTGTGTATGCGTAATGTAAGGGGCCCTCATTTTAATATTATATAGGGATGAATATTTATGGACGATTAACAGACTTCACAAAAATGGAGGTTCTCAATTCGGTTGTATTTTTTATCATTATTGTTTTCAATGTTTGTTACCTCAGAACTCCGTCATTATATTTCGTACAAATATGCCTCCAGATTGGTCCCATTCTTTTCAAAAATCCAGTTGGATGATGGGATATAAAAGTAGGTACGTCACAGATTCTGTTATGATTCCGTTGAAATTGCAACTAATGAAGTGCCAAAGGTCTCTAAATCACATTTCTTTTTAACAGACTTCATAAAAAAGGAGGAGGTTCTCAATTCGGCTGTTTTTTTTTAATTATTATTATTTTCAATGTTTGTTACCTCAGAACTCCATCATTGATGAGCCGATTCGAATTTATTTTTTTGTTCGTATGTATATACTTCCAGGTGGGTCCCATTTTTTTCAAAATTCAGTTAGATGATGGGATCCATGAGGAATTGAGGAGACTCCTCAATTTTATTAGGCACGCGTGTAGTGATTTTGGTATTTTCTGTTATAACTCGTGTATTTACATCCGGAATCATAAATTTGGTGGCGAGGAATTGATGATGAAGACCACAGATGACTTATCGAATTCCTCAATTATGTACTTAAAAGTGCAAAAGTACGTCACAGGTTCTGATAAGATTCCGTTGAAATAGGAACTAATGAAGTGCCATTGGTAATGATCTTGGGGAATCGATGGAAGCCCTCAAATATTATCGGCCCACATACATTCGGTTTTTTTCTATAGTAATCAACGCATTTGCTATCGGAAATCAATCATGTGGTAAATTGAAAAAAAAAAATAGGAAATGTTCTCGTGGCTTGGCGGAGTACTAAATTAATCTATTGATGAATCGACGGACTTCCTCGAATATTATCGGCCCATGTGATTTGGTTATTTTCTCTAATAATCAATGTTCATGTGTTTAAGTGGAGAGGAAATGTGGAAATGTTCATTTGGCTTGGCAGAGTACTGAATTGAGTAAACTTTTTCAGTTAATTAAATGTTTAAGTAAATTAACATCCCATCAAAAACATTCTGTAAAAAACTAGCCAAGTCTCGATGGAGCTGCTTGTTTATCTCTAAAAAGTAATGAAATCTAGACAAAGTCGTACCAAGTCTCAGGCATTCTTATTACTCTTTATTTGCTAACTAAATAAAATTCTGCAACTTGGCAATCACACAGCTTTATTGCATTTAATAATTATTCTTATTATTGCATTTATGGATACCTTAAACTATGTAGTATTGTGTAATTGCCAAGTCACAAAATTTTATTTAGTTAGCAAATAAAGAGTAATAAGAATGTCTGAGACTTGGTACGACTTTGTCTAGATTTCATTACTTTTAGGGTTCCGTACCTCAAAAGGAAAAAACGGAACCCTTATAGGATCACTTTGTTGTCCGTCTGTCTGTCTGTCTGTCTGTCTGTATGTCTGTCAAGACCATTTTTCTCAGGAATGTGTGGAGGTATCAAGCTGAAATTTATATCAGATACTCAAATCTATTGTCCCTTGAAGCTGTGAAAAAATCACACTTAAAAGCCAACGCAATCAAAAGATACAGTCGTTTATGCTGCAAATTTTAGAGTTTTTCGACACTCGCAAAACCTACGGGGTACTTCCCGTGAACTCAGAAACTTGAAATTTGGCACGAAGCATTGTCATATAGCACAGACAGAGGAAAAATTACGAAAAGTAGACATTTTTATTTAAATCATACAAAAAAACACTTTTAAAATTTTAAACTTAATACCTTTTTCCTCATAAACGTGTGGTGGTATTAAATTGAAATTCATGTCAAATACTTAAGGCTATATGACCCATCAGATGTAGCAAAACCAAACTTTTATGTCAACGCAATCAAAAGAAATGGCAATTTAAGTCGCATATTTTGAAGAGGCCTTTGACGCTTGCGCTTGCTTTGAGGCTTTTGCGCTTTCCGCGCATAGAAACATCTACAGACATCGAGTAAATTTGCGCAGTAGTTTGGAGGCTCAATACTTCGAAAACTGTTTTTCAATTTAAGTAAGATTCCATCATTTAATACGCATAATGAATCCGAACAAGACCATGTCAGACTTTTGGACATTTCCTTAACATTTGTAAAGGTTTTTGCTTTGCCAGTATCATCAATCTCAATAGATTTTACTTTATCTTGTTAAAGCTTGTTCAGAATAAAATGGCTCCTGATTACTGCGATGTTCTGATTTACCAAGAAATGCTTTAAATTTGTATGTATTTATGTAAGCACTTTATTGTACACAATAACAGGTTAAAGAATATACATGTCACACAATAGATCAAAGTACAAAGGCGACCTTATCCCTATAAGGGATCTCTTCCGGCTAACCTTTGAGCAATTGAGAGGAAAGTAGGTAGAACGAGATAGGCAAACTTGTACCGTGTGCAAAAACACAGAGAAAATGAAAACAAACCTAATAAGTACTAATTCTAGACCAATAAAAACATGCCAATTGACCTGTAACTTATGTTATCAATAAATAATTGTATTGTATTGTATTGTGTTGTATATAAATATAAAATATTATACACAGTATCATAAGTAATATACATATCGCAAATATACAATAAATAAATAAATACTATATTCAACTAGTTCACAAGTCATTGGAAAGCCACAACTTCTTCAAATTCGTCTTAAATGACGCAACAGAGTGCGACTGTCTCAGCGACAAAGGCAACTCATTCCACAACTTAACAGCACGCGCGGTAAAAGATCTAGAGATATTCGCGTCATTTACTCGGTACAGCAAGTGTAAGGTTAGAACTCGACCGCAAGCGGTGGCCACTGCCGTCTGCCATATAACTAAACCAGAAAGATAAGGAGGGGAAGTAGGGCTGAACAGTGTGTTGAAAAGTAATGACAGGATATGCACATCCCTGCGCCTGCAAATCGGTAACCATCGAAGCTTATAGAACGGAATTCAGAGATATGATCATACTTGCGTAGACCAAATATATATCTGATACATACATTTTGTAGGCGCTCCAGCTTATCAAGTAGCTCCTCGTGCTTCAAATTTGTCTTTAACATCCGTGCTTTCAGGACACATTTTTAACTTATCTAATGCCGCTATTATTTTTTCTTTTAATTTATTTGCAGTCTTGTTCAAATCTTCTAAAGTTCTTTGCCTATTATGGAGGAGTCCACTTAACTATTTTTTCTGATTCTAATCTATCTTTAAGTTTTTAAGGAACTAAATGACCTACATACTTGAAATTTTGGATTTTAAGTATGTGATTATAGCTTACTGGATGACGAAAATTTCTGCGGTTTGGTCTTATCCAGAGGTTCTCAATTAGGGGCCTGAAAATGCGGCGAAATGGTTCCAGTAAAGGATGGTACGGCAGTGTTTGCTTCGCGCTCGACTTGGCGGGGGCACTGCCGTGCCCCCAGATTTTTATCGTGGTTTGATTGTCTATCTATATTTTACCCAACGCAACTCATCCCATTTTACGGTTCTTCAACTTCCGTGTCCATACTACTTCACATGCGGTTACGGTCACAAACAAAAGTACATTTCAGTTTTTACCAAAACTTTGGTGTTGAAATTTGGTAGAAATACTTATGCCACATTTTAAAAAGGTTCAACCTTTACGTACTATCCAAATTGAGAAAAATAAACCAAATTTAGTCAGTGTTTTTAGTAAAATTAGGTGTTTAATCTAATACCAATTATGCAATTATAGGTATAGATAATCATCATCATCATCATCATATCAGCCGAAAGACGTCCACTGCTGGACATAGGCCTCCTCCAAAGAATGCCAAAGTGACCGGTCCTGCGCCACCCGCATCCAGTGGACTCCCGCAACCTTTACCAGGTCATCAGTCCACCTTGTGGGGGCCTACCTACGCCGCGCCTTCCGGTACGCGGTCGCCACTCGAGAACCTTTACGCCCCAACGGCCATCGGTTCTACGTGCTATGTGCCCTGCCCACTGCCACTTTAGTTTAGCGATTCGGAGGGCTATATAGGTTACCTTGATTCTGCTGCGGATAGCCTCATTTCTGATGCGGTCACGCAGAGAAACTCCCAACATGGCCCTCTCCATTGCCCTTTGGGTGACTTTGAGCTTTCTTATCAGGCCCATAGTAAGCGACCACGTTTCAGTGCCATATGTCATCACTGGCAACACACACTGGTCAAAGACTGTCGTCTTGAGACACTGCGGAATATTGGACGAAAAGATGTGCCGTAGGTTCCCGAACGCTGACCAGCCGGTATAGATAATACAAATATTTAATTCGGCTTTGCGAGCCATACACTTCCACATCTAAGAAAATTGTAAGGTTCGCTGTCGTCGGATACAAGGAGGACTATATATACAGGGTGGAAAGATAAGTCGGGCCCTGGAGAGAAACTACCTTAAATGTTCAAGCTGGCTCATTTTACTTAAAAGAAACATTCCTTTATTTTTCAAAAGAAACAAAACTGCATTCAAACATTTTCGAAAACTCGCTTGCCTCGCCCGGGATCGAACCAACTAAATTAAAAAAAAATACAAACACTCGCTATTTATTTATTACACTAATCGATAGGATCAAATTGAGGATAAAATTTTCTAACAAACATCTGGTCTTAAAAATAAAAATGATCGTAAAAACTAACATTAACTTTATTTTATTATCAATTTGTTACACTTAAACTATTTAACTGATAAATTCTTCGTAATCAGCCCCCTCGTTCCGGTTACACAAATTTAGTCTCCGTCGAAATTCATTTCGTGTAGCCTTCAGCAAAGTGATGTGGTCTATGCCCCTAATAACATGTTCTACCGCAACCCTCAGCTCTTGCACGGTATCATAACAGGTTTCGTAAATAACATTTTTTACATGACCCCATAAAAAGAAGTCCATGGGCGTCAGGTCTGGACTTGTTGCTTGCGACTCTTCTTCTTAAGACCAAATGTTTGTTAGATAAATTTTATTATCCTGAATAATAATCCTATCGATTAGTGTACTAAAACAGCAAGTGTTTGTTTTTTTTTTAATTTTAGTTGGTTCGAGTTCCGGGCGAGGCAAGCGAGTTTTCGAAAATCTTTGATTGCAGTTTTATTTCTTTTTAAAAATAAAGGAATGTTTCCTTTAAGTAAAATGAGCCAGCTTAAGGATTTAAGGTAGTTTCCCTCCAGGGCCCGACTTATCTTTCCACCCTGTATATATATATAGGTATACATACATACATACATACATACATACATATAATCACGCGTTTATCCCTAAAAGGGTTAGGCAGAGCACATGAAACTTTTGTTCCAGTGCCACTTTTAGCATAAATATGGGTATAAAAGATCGACAAAATGTGACATTGCAGGGACGGTGGGTGTAGGTATATAGGTATAGCCTTCATTATTGAACTGATGTGAAAAGTGCAGTGAAATAAGGCCTACCTACTGAATGTACGAGTATCCCTAACAGATATCATGAAAACATCAATTGTTGAGTTGATTAAAGCGGAAGTTCGCGCTGACGAAACCGCATATGCTACCTATACTATAACATATTGACATAATTCGTTTCGTATCACTTCAATATAGGAATTGCAGCAGCACACAAGTTGATTGTTATTGCACTCCAATTTATTGCGGACCTGAAACTGTATAAGCTTCGGTAAGCTTATGTGATTGCTTCTTAGTTTTTCGCGGCTGCCGCTGAAAGGGTAATGTTTTTTGAGTGTATGTCTCGTTCCTTTGTAATCAAGGACTTTAATTGTTAAGCCATTTAGTGTCATCTAATATTGTTATTTTAATAGTTACATTTTGAAGTGTCCAGTAAAAGTGAGCTCAGAACAGTAAAAGTCCAAGACCGTACCACTGGGTATTTTCTAAAACTTATGTACGAAGTATCTTTTGATATTTAATAGTGGTTTTTCGAAGGAAAACATCGTGAGGAAACTGGTCTTATCGCAAGCAGATTTTAATTCTCGCCTCGCCTCGTTTCGTCTCGCCCCTCCGGTGGAAAATCAGCTTAAGGTCTAGTTTTCTCTCTGGGTTGGAAGGTCAGACGGCAGTCGCTTTTAAAACAAGTGCCAATGCCGAATCTTGGGATTAGGTGTCAAAGCGGAGCCCGGGCTCCTTTAGGAGGACGATGACTCATTCCAATGTAGTGTGTAACTATGTCTATTTCTTTAGCTCGTTCTGCGGGTTGTAATTGCAACTGCCGTGGTCTCAGATGAAGATGACTGACGGTGACGACCCAACAAGTTGTCCAAGGAGATATTTATTTATTAAGGACATAACACACAAACGTAATGAAAAGGTTGTAAACAGGTTGGAAAATGCCGAAAATCTGAAACGCATTAAATATAGAGGCCTCGGCAGAGAGTACAACTTTGTACCTTTTGGCGTCGAGACCCTCGGTCCGTGGGGTCCCAGTGCGCAAAAGCTATTTGCGGAAATCGCGAAACGTTTGGTTGACGTAACTGGTGACCGAAGAGCTGGCGGCTTTCTCGCGCAACGCATCAGCATTGCAATTCAGCGAGGAAATGCCGCCAGCATCCTCGGTACAATGCCTCGAGGGCCTTTTTTAGATTTAACTTAGCTTTAATTTAATTTAGTTAATGTTATAGTTATCATCTATACATATAAATGCCTATCTTGTATATACCTACTGTAAACAGGTTTAGATATGTCAACTTAGTAGATATGTTTCCTGAAACGTTTCTCACTAAGAACATAAAAAAGTTAAACTAAAGTAGTAATATTGTGCAAAAGATTGACTGTGTGGTTTCTTGATATTGTCCGCGTTAATCCCCTAGCCTGATCCCCCAAGGGAAAAACATGTAAGTTTCATCTATATAATAATATGTGTATGTGTATGTTTGTATTAGTTTGTAAGTATATATTGTTATATCATTTTATATTATATTGTATCGTATTCTACTATATTATCCATCCCATCTTTAGAAATGTTAAAGAGTGTATTTGTTTTAAATTAAGTGGCACTGCCCACATTTTATCTGCTTTACCTTAAGGTTGACAGGTAGAGAATGCTTTATCCTCGTAAGGCCCCAAGCTATTTTTAGGACTTATATAATAACGGCCCAGTGAAAATAGGTCATAAAAATACTTTATTTTTGAAATTTCGAGCCCCTTAAATAGAGTTTAAATTTTATTACCAAAAGTTAATGAGTTGGGCTGTTAAGCCTGAAATTATTTGTCCTAAAATTAGGCCGATGGGCCTTACGAGGTTATAGCAGTAAGTTCGTCTTTTGTACCATAAAGCTATTCTTTTGTGCAGTAAAGATTTAATAAATAAATAATTGCCGCGAATTCCCCTGGGTGATCGGGGTCAGGTGATTAACGTGGATGACGTGGATTTCTTGATGAGCAAAACTTAACAATGTGCATGGCTAAATGCAATTACGTTTAATTTAAAAAAGAGGTATGGATATATTGGTTACAAAGTCTGTAAACAGGTGCACGTTTTCCGGCGTTATTAGTCTTAGTTCTTGGGAGCCTTGAATAGGTGTTGGCACCTTGTTGCTTTAAAAGGAGCGCGGTAACTTACCACATGGTATTCAGAGTCCGATATTCGGGGATTCTTCCTCTGGCCCTCTGCAAAAACCTGAATCTAGCTTTTAGTCCCCGAGAGCCGCCTTTGCTTATGTGAGTTGCAGAGAATACACTCACACTCCCGATTGAAACCCCTCACCTTGGAAATTCGAAGCCCACCCACCCCCACAAATAGACCAAAAGTGAATGAACTTCATTGCCTCGTGGGAGATATGATTGATGTAGATCCGTCCAATTTAACTCGCATTGTTGCTGGCGGCCGGAGGTCAACACGCCTTGCTCAAGACCCTTGGAAAAAAAAAAAAAAAAGTGTATACTTAATATTTTTACCTGGTAAACAAATGCCGTTACTAGAATTCTAACAGAAACTAGCGTGCTATATTTAGGAGCTAATTCTAGGAACCGTACATGCAATAAGTTAACAGAAGTATTTGGCCCATCGACCTTCCATTTTAATTGTCAGGGGTGAGAGGAAGCAGTCGAGGTTGAATTGAACGTATACGTTACCATGTGGAATGTTGGTAGGCACAGATAATATAATACTATAAGGGGCTATTCTACGGATCGTGCGTCCCGCTCGCGCGCGTGCGTGCCACAGCGCTCGCTCGCCCGTTCACTCCTCAGTCCTCACTCGCTTAGAGTCAGTCTACTTTAGCACTTGGCAGAGAGACACGATCGCTGCGAGGCGCTTCGCCTCCCGAACTTTCACCTCGTGATATCGATATCTGTGATATATACCAGTGAAATGGTATGCATCAGTTCCAAGAACCCCTCACCTGTGATTCCTGCAAATTAATTTCTCCAGCGAACTTCTAAGAAATCGCATTAAAGAGTTTACTGAGAAACGGACGCGAAGTGGATTTGAGGAAATATTCTGTAATTATAAGTGTTCCGTGTAGTGCTGTCGTTTAACCGTTTAAGTTGGATCCCAAACGGCTTTCACCTCCAATGGTGGTCAAAATACCAGGTGAATATATTGTTTACTAACTTTCGATAGGTCGATGTATTTTCGGAGTTCAGATGAATGGAGTAACCAAGTTGTCGTAAACAAGGCGCCCGCTGATATATAAGGGTCTTAAGGTCAATCGTTGTGCCGCCAAGCAATTATGGAGCATGTCTGTGACGATACGTGTTATTCAACTAATTACTGATACACTTTACGTCATGTGTGTACAAACACGGCAGAAGCTGGCGCCTCAGATAACGATAAGTTGACCGCGTATCGGTTATAGTATTAGATAACAGTTTTATTGATGAAATTGAACTTTAATACTTTGTAATAAGAACTAGGACGTGAGAGACGAGGATCTTGTTATCGAAATTATCGTTTAAATGCGTTGAATTTAGATGATAATATCAGTATCGGTCGAAACAGCTACTTTTTCCCAACTACGTAGAGGCGACAGAAAGGGAAAGGAAATTACATTAGTAAGTAGGTAGGTAGTATATATATATATATATATATGTTCCACCGTGGCGTTTAAGATACTGAACCGATTTTGATGAATGAAGTACCTATCCATTAGGTTACCTTTTGTATGAAAATACATGTCCGCTTTTAACAGGTTTCGCGATTAAAATCAACACTCAGATCCATTTATAAACACGTATGGTTCTATTCGTCTTAACGTATCGCGCAGCATCATTAATGACATCTGACGCGTTTAAGGTACAGCGCGTGCGAATACAAAACCGATCCCAATTCAATACCTTCAGCTGAATAGACCCCGGTTAGTAAGTACCTAGTTTATCGTTGCATATCGTAACTGGTAGATATTGGCTATTTATAAAATCGATCTGCTGCCCATCGCGCCATGAATGAGGATTGGAGAAATATTTCCTGTTGTAATACGTAATTTGAATATGTATGAATAACTGGAACGAAGCGGGTCTACTGATAAGACTCATTTTTTTAAAGTAGTATGGTATAAGCGTAGTATTAATCTACATAGTTAGTTATTATAAACCGCATTGCCGTTTGAATTTCCAATAACCCGTGGTGGGGCGTGCAATTAGGATCGTTAGTAAACCTTTTTTTAGGGTTCCGTAGTCGACTAGGAACCCTTATAGTTTCGCTTTGTCTGTCCGTCCGTCCGCGGATAATCTCAGTAACCGTTAGCACTAGAAAGCTGAAATTTGGTACTAATATATATATCAATCACGCCGACAAAGTGGTAAAATAAAAAGTATTTTTTTTATTAGGGTACCTCCCCTATACGTAACGCGGGGAGTGTTTTTTTTTTTCATTTCAACCCTAACGTGTGATATATTGTTGGATAGGTATTTAAAAATGAATAGGGGTTTGTTAAAATCATTTTTTGATAATGTTAATATTTTCGGAGATAATCGCTCCAGAAGTTAAAAAAAATGTGTCCCCCCCTCTAACTTCTGAACCATAAGGATTAACATATGAAAAAAATCTCAAGTAGAACTTTAAAAAAACTTTCTAGGAAAATTATTTTGAATTTGATAGGGTGAATTGTTTTTTGAAAAAAAAATACAAAAAATTTCTGAACTAGGTTTGTAATTTAACCGTATAAGCAGGTGTTTGTTGTACCTGTAATATTTCTACAAAATCACAATGAAATGACGTGCTTTCAAATAAAGTAAAAACGGTGAAAATCGGTTCACGCAATAAAGAATTATCCCATAAAAATCATCTTCCATACTTAAAGCTCGCGCGCAATAGTTTACTTAATTTGCCGATAGATGTCGCTGTACGCCGAACGCTCATATCGTACATGGCGGTGTTAAATTTTTTCTTGATTTAATGGGGTCGGAGCAGGTGCGCCCATACATTAAGTCGAAAATTTGTCGTGCTCGAATTGTCTTAGTTGTCTTTGGTCGTCCGTTGTCTAATAATAAAATTGTTTGCTTGTAGGGTTTTAGGGCTCTGTAAATCTGTACAAATAGCCCACTTTTTTAACGCTTAAGCGGGGACACTTACTGTGACGGACGGAAAACTACGGAACCCTACACTGAGCGTGGCCCGACACGCTCTTGGCCAGTTTTTCTGTAAATCTGTCTTTATAGTCGGTAAACGATACTGGATTTGAATATAAGTAGATTCCCCTAATACCAGGGAAAAATTAAAAAAAAAAATGTTGCGTTCCAGCCTCAGTTATGCTGTTTAGAGCGCGAATCTTTCCATAAAAAATTCAAAAATGTGTGTGTAAAGATACACTGTCAAATTTAGGGTTCAAAACTAGTGGCACTGCGTAGAATAATCGAGACTGCCTTTTTAACCGACTTCAAAAAAAAGGAGGAGGTTCTCAATTCGGTTGTTTTTTTTTAAGTTCAACTTCAGAACTCCGTCATTGATGACTTGATGAGCCGATTCGATTTTTTTTTGTTTAGTATGCTTCCAGGTGGGTCCCAATTTTTTTCAAAATTCAGTTAGGTTAGATGATGAGATCCATAAGGAATTGAGGGGACTCCTCAATTTTATTAGGCAGCGTGTAGTAATTTTGGTATTTTCTATTATAAATCCTGTATTTACATCCGGAAATCATAAATTTGGTGGCGAGGAATTTATGATGAAGACCACAGATGACTTATCAAATTCCTCAATTATGTACTTAAATGTGAAAAAGTACGTCACAGGTTCTGATAAGATTCCGTTGAAATTGGAACTAATGAAGTGCCATTGGTGATGATCTTGGGGAATCGACGGAAGTCCTCAAATATTTTCGGCCCACATACAGCGATTCGGTTTTTTTTTCTATAGTAATCAACGCATTTGCTACCGGAAATCAGTTCATGTGGTAAATTGTAAAAAAATGTGGAAATATTCTCGTGGCTTGGCGGAGTACTAAATTGAAGTCGTTCAAAACTTTGTTATTAAAATAAATTATTATATAAAACAAAAATCTTCGAAAAATTATTGGACCTGCTCAACGAATTTCACGAGAATCTAATCGGTTGAAAAATGCGACCTTTAGAAGAGAAATAGACGGACATACGAAATAATTTTTGGCCAAGTTGAAACATCCTTGACTTAGGTCGCTCTTTCAATAATAATAATAATAGCTTCAAAAATATCTTGTTACCACGCAATCCTATACATGAAAAGTACTAACTAAACTACCTAGGTATTTATTTGCCTTTCCTTAATATTATTATTTTAAGGAAACTTAGAGAATCACGCGGAATGTTTATTATCCCGGAAATGAAAGAACGTTGCATAATTCACGGGAAAAACCCAATGTAATAAAATAACAAAAAGTACTTTACAATCGAATTGCGAACTTGCACTTACATATTAATTTAAACCTATAAGGCAATAAGGTGTCTATTTTGCGTCTCACATTTTGCTTAAAGAGTGAGCGAGACGCAATGCACATTGGACAAGGATCTTGGAATATTACTCCACGCATTTTCGTTGTCATCCAAATCCATACTAATATTATAAATGCGAAAGTGTGTCTGTCTGTCTGTCTGTTACCTCTTCACGCTTAAACCGCTGAACCGATTGAGATGAAAGGGTCTAGCAGGCTAAGCTAAGGAGAGTGGCCCCCGACGAGGGATTTGGTGATTCTTTCTGGTGGTGTACTGGCAGGTCCTAAGAACACTCCATGCTTAATATCAGTCCGCGATCTTCTTTTGTTTTCGAGTAATTTAGGATAATATAAAAAATACAGGGTGCCATTTAAAGTGTCATATTAGGTAAACTGTTCAATATAGAGTAACCAAACAAAATCATCATGAATAAAAATAGAATTGGCTACCAAATGCATTTATTCAACCAACATCATGTCCTTAAACTTCCTTAAAAAAAAACTACTTTTATTTTTGTTTTAATTTTTTATGACACTTTTCGCGGAGGTACACCTACAAAAAAAATATCGTAACAAGCCACTCAATGCCCACTACATACACATATAAAAATATCTTCAAAAATCTTCGTGCGTCATGTCAAAAAAAAACAATCGTCGAACAAGTAGATACTACCATATAATTAAAGTACCAGTGCAGTGTGTAGATAAGGCAGTATTTAGGTATACAATCTCTTTTAATGAACCTATTTAGAATGCATCTACGATGACATGTCAATCTTGATAACATATGACACGTGTTCTGCATTTGTTTTTTGCATTTTGTGGTGATGATTTAAAAAACAGGAAAATGGAGGTCATGAAGTGTTAGTCCTGTGAAAAAGCATTAAAAAATATCGGTGGGAAGATAAAACACATAAAAACTGGGCATGAAGCTGAGTTATATAGCAAATGCACTAATAAATTAATTAACATCAATGATGTCTTGTGTGGTAAGTATCGACTTTTGGTGTATAAACTTAAAGTAGTACCAACTACTTCTAGCAGCTCAGCATATGGCGAAGCTGAGTTTTGGTCTGCAAGCTCTGATGCTTCCGATGATGATGATTTTGTGAGTAATTCAGAGGACCGATTTGATGTTAGAATGCCTCGAGTTATTTCTACGCATAAATACTGCTTCATATGCAATTCAACTGAAACTGATTTAGCCGACTTATACTGCCGCATATGCACAGGTCCACTGTTTGAAATAGTAAAAGATTAGAAAAGAGTATTAAATTCTTTTATTTTCATAAATATTTTTTACGAAAAAAGGTTCATTAAAAGACACCGTATACCAGTATACCTACATACTGACTTATCTACACACTGCACTGGTACTTTAATTATATGGTAGTATCTACTTGTTCGACGATTGTTTTTTTTTTTGACATGACGCACGAAGATTTTTGAAGATATTTTTATATGTGTATGTAGTGGGCATTGAGTGGCTTGTTACGATATTTTTTTTGTAGGTGTACCTCCGCGAAAAGTGTCATAAAAAAATAAAACAAAAATAAAAGTAGTTTTTTTTTTAAGGAAGTTTAAGGACATGATGTCGGTTGAATAAATACATTTGGTAGCCAATTCTATTTTTATTCATGATGATTTTGTTTGGTTACTCTATCTTGAACAGTTTACCTAATATGACACTTTAAATGGCACCCTGTATTTTTTATATTATCCTAAATTACTCGAAAACAAAAGAAGATCGAGGACTGATATTAAGCATGGAGTGTTCTTAGGACCTGCCAGTACACCACCAGAAAGAATCACCAAATCCTTCGTCGGGGGCCACTCTCCTTAGCTTAGCCTGCTAGACCCTTTAGTATGAAGATAGCTTGACTCCCGGGGAAGGACAAAGGATAGTTTTTATCCCGGAAATCATCCCCTAAAGGGGTGAAATCGGCGGTGAAAGTTTGTATGGAGCTACGATATAAACGAGTTCCACGCGGACGGAGTCGCGGGCAGAAGATAGTAATCTTAATCATTGATCATTAAAAATGCAATACATTCCCACTTAACCATAGTTTTGCAATACATTATTATATAATATATGCTTGTTTGTTTTTTGATGTCCCCATTATATGAACAATTCTCGGAAACTATAAAATTGCCCATTCATTCAACTTGGAGTCCCATACAACGACAATGTAAAGTTAGGATTATTTGATATGGCCGTCTTTTTAAAAAAATGTCATTAGAATCGGAATCTTATACTTAGCGCGGTAGAGTTGCTTTTTAATGCAGTGCTTTGATGCCATTCGGCCAACTGAAATATTCTCAAGTGTAACCTGACCCCGATGTTCGTAGAAACTGTATGAAACCGGAGCTCAGCGTTATACTGGTTGTCTTGAGGCGTAGGCGTTTTAGACCATCGAAACTAATTTGCGGTAGCCAACTGCAGCAATTGTGTGCATAAAAACGAATTCCAGTGTTTCCTGGTAATGTTTATTGACATTTTGTTGCGATTGCAATGTTGAGATCGTTTAGTGTAAAATCACATGCACAGAGATTCATTACAACTGTAGTTACTTACCTACTCGATCAGAGGCCAGCCTTATTAGGAAGTGCTTGTTTAACTTATCTTAACTAGTCTGCTCTGTAATCTAAAAATATCCGCGTAGTTACTTTAAAAAAATGTTATGAGAACATACAAAAACTGTCTTTTTTAATTGATTGTAAAATTTACTAAAACTGAATCTCAAAATAAAAATCTATATACCTATGTATTTTTAAATATTGAGCTCACAAAATTTCACGAGAATCGGTTGGGAAAATGCGATCAGGCCCCTATTTCACCAAATTGATAGTTGTCACCTGACACTGATAATTCGCCATACATTGCTTGTTCTAGAATAAAGGTGGTGGCTAGGTTACTATTGGATCCAGCAATGTACGGAGAATTGTCATTGTCAGGTGACAATTGTCAAGTTGGTGAAATAGGAGCCTGTAGAGGAGAACAGATGGACAGACGCCGACATACGAAATAAATTCCGTCCAAGCTGAACCGTAGAACTTCGTTCGCTTCGCTCGCTCGTTCAATTAGTGGGTCGCGCTCGTACCTACACACTTGCGCTTGCGCAAGACTCAGCGCATGAACCAAGACGAAGAAGTAGTAGTGGCTCTGTCACTTCTGTCAGCTGTAAAATTTGAAACCCTGTCTTATTTTAAAACAATTTTTTTAAAATTTGATTTGGTGAATCGACAAAAATATCTATGTAATTAACGAATCTGCCCACAGAATTTCACGAGAATCGGTTGAGAGATGCGACCAGACTCGCTCTGTCACGGCTGACACCGTTCGGTGGAACGAGACTGACTCACTTATCGCGTTATAGATATTTTTGTCGATTCACCAAATCAAATTTTAAAAAAATTGTTTTAAAATAAGACAGGGTTTCAAATTTTACAGCTGACAGAAGTGACAGAGCCACTACTACTTCTTCGTCTTGGTTCATGCGCTGAGTCTTGCGCAAGCGCAAGTGTGTAGGTACGAGCGCGACCCACTAATTGAACGAGCGAGCGAAGCGAACGAAGTTCTACGGTTCAGCTTGGACGGAATTTATTTCGTATGTCGGCGTCTGTCCATCTGTTCTCCTCTACAGGCTCCTATTTCACCAACTTGACAATTGTCACCTGACAATGACAATTCTCCGTACATTGCTGGATCCAATAGTAACCTAGCCACCACCTTTATTCTAGAACAAGCAATGTATGGCGAATTATCAGTGTCAGGTGACAACTATCAATTTGGTGAAATAGGGGCCTGATCGCATTTTCCCAACCGATTCTCGTGAAATTTTGTGAGCTCAATATTTAAAAATACATAGGTATATAGATTTTTATTTTGAGATTCAGTTTTAGTAAATTTTACAATCAATTAAAAAAGACAGTTTTTGTATGTTCTCATAACATTTTTTTAAAGTAACTACGCGGATATTTTTAGATTACAGAGCAGACTAGTTAAGATAAGTTAAACAAGCACTTCCTAATAAGGCTGGCCTCTGATCGAGTAGGTAAGTAACTACAGTTGTAATGAATCTCTGTGCATGTGATTTTACACTAAACGATCTCAACATTGCAATCGCAACAAAATGTCAATAAACATTACCAGGAAACACTGGAATTCGTTTTTATGCACACAATTGCTGCAGTTGGCTACCGCAAATTAGTTTCGATGGTCTAAAACGCCTACGCCTCAAGACAACCAGTATAACGCTGAGCTCCGGTTTCATACAGTTTTATAAATGCGAAAGTGTGTGTGTTTGTTTTTTTGTCCGTCTTTCACGGCAAAACGGAGCGACGAATTGACGTGAATTTTTAGGTGGAGATAGTTGAAGGGATGGAGAGTGACATAGGATAGTTTTTATCCCCGAAACCCAAAGGGGGTGAAATGGGGGGAGGGGGGGTAAAAGTTTATATGGAGCAGCGATATAAACGAGTTCCACGCGGAGGACGGAGTCGCGGGCAGAAGCTAGTCTGCTATAATTTCATAGGTTGTGATTAGTTATAGTTTATAGTGTAGAAATTGTTCTGGAAGAGCACATAGAAAATTTATTATCCTAGACATCAGAACTCGGTGATAATTACCATAAACAATTTCATCCCTATGACCAATTTCACCCCTTCTAACTATGAGCCCAGGGGATGATATTGAGAACAGGCATTCAGACACTTACTTTCGAATTTACCTATGATATCACATATCAGGTATTGGTGGCGTAGAACCGGTCGTTGTGGCACTTTTTGGGGGAGGCATATGTCCAGCAATGAACGTCTTTCGGCTGATATTATGATGATGATGATGATTAGGTAAAGGCGTGCTATAGTGGGGAAACGCAGTGGAAGTGGACAGAGTTTTCAAGATACAAAAAAGGGTGTCAGTCATTAGTAATTCATGGTGGGACGAAAGTTGCGTACCACTTTTCAAAAAGCACTTTTCTTGCTTCTTTCCTTTGCCTTGCCCGTACTTAAGAGAAATATGTAATCTTGTTAGGTCACATCACTTGTATTTTAAAACACGTGGCGAAGTTCTCGAAAGGCAAACACAACATGAACATGAACATGAATATGAACATAGGTACCGCACCCAGCCAGGAAGCAAGCCTGACCCGGACAAGCCGGATATACCAGGGGGCACAAATTTGTGAGGAGTGACACGCTCTGGGATGGGAAGGGAAGACCGACCAACCGCAGCCAGTCGGCCACAATCGACCGGCTATGCAGCCTTAAGCCAATATTGTAATAGTGGAGAGGTAGGATACTTCGTCGGGGGGTGAGCGTTGGTGAAATGATGCACGTTGCCTCGTATGAAGTCTTCTTGTACCTTCTTGTGTTGGAGGGGGCTCTTCTCCTCTTCTAATTCGCTGTCAGTCTCTTACATCTCGTAGATGCTTCGGGCGGGTTTATTAATTTTATTCAACGAAACGGCGTTTCTGATGGAATTTAAGTTCTCAAAAGGCAAACACGGCTAAAAATAATGCACCTTTTGTATCACCCTCGAAGTCACAGCCCCATTTATGGGCGAACGGTGACGTAAGGTTAAAACAAGTTACAGAATAGCAGGGCTGTAGACAAAACTATTAGGCGTGGCCCTTACGGTATGTATTTATGTACTTATCTAAAAAAAAATACCTACACAATAACAGGTTTAAGCAAAATTCATGTCACATAAGATCAAAGTACAAAGGCGAACTATGTAGTTAGACTTGAACGTACTCGTATACTGTACTTGTACCCTTGTTTTACCGACAATCGTTCCATCGAATGTATGTTTCACAGAATTTTCATTTCGTCAAAAACCATTTCTTTTGAGAATCAGTAAACTTTTCAGTAATGTTATAAAACAAACCTAGACTAACCTAATGGATTCTACAGAATTACTTAAAAAGTACCTTTACTTAAAAAGTTAACGGTTTCTGAGTAACAGAAATACGATGAAACGAAAATTTGGCGAAACCTTGCATTCGGTGAAATAAGAGGACACCAGTTAGACTAAAGGTTTTGCAAAGGTTTTTTTGTTAACGTGTGTGTTTTCAATGTCGTAACGATGTGAAGCTGAAGTCACATCAACTATAATTGTTCGAGTATATCAACATCGCTTACATGTTTATATTCGTTTCATGTTATGTAAAGTGGTTGGCGCCAGCGACGATCCTATTCAGAACACGAGCTCAAAACAACATAAAAAGCAGCGGAATGTAACTGGTACATACATTAATTACGAGACGGTGTCCACCAAAGGCTCGGCCCATGATAAATACTCATTTAATTCCTAGAAAACAAGCCGATGTCCATTATTCCGCTTAAACAATAACGCGCTGGCAACAATAGACAATTAGTTTCGCGTCTCTACTTTAAGTGCCTACGGCAATGCCGGCGTAAAATAAAGTGCCAACCATAGACCATCCCGACTGGTATTTGTGTTGTCTTTTAATTTCCTTCACTCAAGTACTGAGCTACGGAAGCCTATTGGTTCAGGCATGCGGCTGTCAAGCGGCGGTCGTGGGTTCCAATCCTGGCTCGTACCAATGAGTTTTTCTGAACTAATGTACGGAATATTTACCGTATAGCTTTTCGGTAAAGGAAACCGACCGTTTTCGCGAGGAAACCGGTCGAATCCCAATAAGGTCTAGTTTTCCCTCTGGGTTGGAAGGTCAGATGGCAGTCGCCTTCGTAAAACTAGTGCCTAATGCCAAATCTTGGGATTAGGTGCCAAAGCGGACCCCGGGCTTTTTGGGCATAACCAGGAATAACGTTAGGAGGATGATGATGACTTAGGAACTGGGGATTCACGAATCATTAATATATGTCATAGGGCAGAAATATTGAATTGAATTGAATTGAATAATTTATTTCAGACGTCTGTCCATATGAGTTAGTATACATTATGAACTTAACCTATTGTTAGTACTATCAAATAAAATGTCACAATTGAAACAAAATAAAATAAAATATAAAATTAACATTACAATTATTATTACAATTATTAAGCATGTCCCACCCTCCCATATGTGACATGTCTGTACCAAGCGGCCTTACCACTCGGCCACGACTTTGGTCTTAAGCGACCTGCGACCGGCGTTTTATCTGTTCATTGCGCGTGATCCCAACTAACCACAGTGCGTTGCGCATCTCGACCGCGCAATGAACAGATAAAACGCTGGTCGCAGGTCGCTTAAGACCAAAGTCGTGGCCGAGCGGTTAGATTGGTGTCGGTTATTTTATTAATCGTGCTTACTCCAGGTATGTACCTAACGCGTGCTCAATTATTTTGTATGAAAAAAAAAGTAGTTACTGAACCAAATGTATGTCAATAATCATAATCATTTGTTAAATGTGTTGTTTAGGACCGACACTAACCATCATAATATTCGCCAGTATCAAATTTACACGCTGTATTATTCTGTGCTCGTGTCAGATGTTGACACTGCCTAAAATGATCGCGTTTATGTCGTACATAAAGCAATTTTCCTTCTCGCACACGACACGACTACGACCATGCGGGCTTGGTGACTGTACACGACACAGATAGTATTGAGCGCCTCGTCCGTATAGTAACTTCTGACTGTATAAACAAAGTAATTCCCGCCTTAATTCGGCCTTATCACCGTCGGCCGACCATGATATGGGGCCAGTATATAAAGGCGAACAGCCGGAAAGCGCGACAGACACCGGATAAACGATTTTCAGCACAAGCTGAAGCATAGTACTTTGGTCGCGTCACTCCGTCATTCGATCACAAACGCATTCCGGAATTAAGTTTCTGTTCTTCACGATATCTGTTCCTTTGTCTTAACCAACAACCAGAACTGTACCTACGAACTTACGAGTTGCGACCTTACATCGTTGCGATAAGGTTGATTATAGCCACAGGCTAGTAACTGGAATATCTCGTTGACAATCGTACATTGTCCGGAGCCTACCGCGAACCCGCCCTACCGGGAATTACTTTGTTTATACAGTCAGAAGTTACTATACGGACGAGGCGCTCAATACTATCTGTGTCGTGTACAGTCACCAAGCCCGCATGGTCGTAGTCGTGTCGTGTGCGAGAAGGAAAATTGCTTTATGTACGACATAAACGCGATCATTTTAGGCAGTGTCAACATCTGACACGAGCACAGAATAATACAGCGTGTAAATTTGATACTGGCGAATATTATGATGGTTAGTGTCGGTCCTAAACAACACATTTAACAAATGATTATGATTATTGACATACATTTGGTTCAGTAACTACTTTTTTTTTCATACAAAATAATTGAGCACGCGTTAGGTACATACCTGGAGTAAGCACGATTAATAAAATAACCGACACCAATCTAACCGCTCGGCCACGACTTTGGTCTTAAGCGACCTGCGACCAGCGTTTTATCTGTTCATTGCGCGGTCGAGATGCGCAACGCACTGTGGTTAGTTGGGATCACGCGCAATGAACAGATAAAACGCCGGTCGCAGGTCGCTTAAGACCAAAGTCGTGGCCGAGTGGTAAGGCCGCTTGGTACAGACATGTCACATATGGGAGGGTGGGACATGCTTAATAATTGTAATAATAATTGTAATGTTAATTTTATATTTTATTTTATTTTGTTTCAATTGTGACATTTTATTTGATAGTACTAACAATAGGTTAAGTTCATAATGTATACTAACTCATATGGACAGACGTCTGAAATAAATTATTCAATTCAATTCAATTCAATATTTCTGCCCTATGACATATATTAATGATTCGTGAATCCCCAGTTCCTAAGTCATCATCATCCTCCTAACGTTATTCCTGGTTATGCCCAAAAAGCCCGGGGTCCGCTTTGGCACCTAATCCCAAGATTTGGCATTAGGCACTAGTTTTACGAAGGCGACTGCCATCTGACCTTCCAACCCAGAGGGAAAACTAGACCTTATTGGGATTCGACCGGTTTCCTCGCGAAAACGGTCGGTTTCCTTTACCGAAAAGCTATACGGTAAATATTCCGTACATTAGTTCAGAAAAACTCATTGGTACGAGCCAGGATTGGAACCCACGACCGCCGCTTGACAGCCGCATGCCTGAACCAATAGGCTTCCGTAGCTCAGTACTTGAGTGAAGGAAATTAAAAGACAACACAAATACCAGTCGGGATGGTCTATGGTTGGCACTTTATTTTACGCCGGCATTGCCGTAGGCACTTAAAGTAGAGACGCGAAACTAATTGTCTATTGTTGCCAGCGCGTTATTGTTTAAGCGGAATAATGGACATCGGCTTGTTTTCTAGGAATTAAATGAGTATTTATCATGGGCCGAGCCTTTGGTGGACACCGTCTCGTAATTAATGTATGTACCAGTTACATTCCGCTGCTTTTTATGTTGTTTTGAGCTCGTGTTCTGAATAGGATCGTCGCTGGCGCCAACCACTTTACATAACATGAAACGAATATAAACATGTAAGCGATGTTGATATACTCGAACAATTATAGTTGATGTGACTTCAGCTTCACATCGTTACGACATTGAAAACACACACGTTAACAAAAAAACCTTTGCAAAACCTTTAGTCTAACTGGTGTCCTCTTATTTCACCGAATGCAAGGTTTCGCCAAATTTTCGTTTCATCGTATTTCTGTTACTCAGAAACCGTTAACTTTTTAAGTAAAGGTACTTTTTAAGTAATTCTGTAGAATCCATTAGGTTAGTCTAGGTTTGTTTTATAACATTACTGAAAAGTTTACTGATTCTCAAAAGAAATGGTTTTTGACGAAATGAAAATTCTGTGAAACATACATTCGATGGAACGATTGTCGGTAAAACAAGGGTACAAGTACAGTATACGAGTACGTTCAAGTCTAACTACATAGTTCGCCTTTGTACTTTGATCTTATGTGACATGAATTTTGCTTAAACCTGTTATTGTGTAGGTATTTTTTTTTAGATAAGTACATAAATACATACCGTAAGGGCCACGCCTAATAGTTTTGTCTACAGCCCTGCTATTCTGTAACTTGTTTTAACCTTACGTCACCGTTCGCCCATAAATGGGGCTGTGACTTCGAGGGTGATACAAAAGGTGCATTATTTTTAGCCGTGTTTGCCTTTTGAGAACTTAAATTCCATCAGAAACGCCGTTTCGTTGAATAAAATTAATAAACCCGCCCGAAGCATCTACGAGATGTAAGAGACTGACAGCGAATTAGAAGAGGAGAAGAGCCCCCTCCAACACAAGAAGGTACAAGAAGACTTCATACGAGGCAACGTGCATCATTTCACCAACGCTCACCCCCCGACGAAGTATCCTACCTCTCCACTATTACAATATTGGCTTAAGGCTGCATAGCCGGTCGATTGTGGCCGACTGGCTGCGGTTGGTCGGTCTTCCCTTCCCATCCCAGAGCGTGTCACTCCTCACAAATTTGTGCCCCCTGGTATATCCGGCTTGTCCGGGTCAGGCTTGCTTCCTGGCTGGGTGCGGTACCTATGTTCATATTCATGTTCATGTTCATGTTGTGTTTGCCTTTCGAGAACTTCGCCACGTGTTTTAAAATACAAGTGATGTGACCTAACAAGATTACATATTTCTCTTAAGTACGGGCAAGGCAAAGGAAAGAAGCAAGAAAAGTGCTTTTTGAAAAGTGGTACGCAACTTTCGTCCCACCATGAATTACTAATGACTGACACCCTTTTTTGTATCTTGAAAACTCTGTCCACTTCCACTGCGTTTCCCCACTATAGCACGCCTTTACCTAATCATCATCATCATCATAATATCAGCCGAAAGACGTTCATTGCTGGACATATGCCTCCCCCAAAAAGTGCCACAACGACCGGTTCTACGCCACCAATACCTGATATGTGATATCATAGGTAAATTCGAAAGTAAGTGTCTGAATGCCTGTTCTCAATATCATCCCCTGGGCTCATAGTTAGAAGGGGTGAAATTGGTCATAGGGATGAAATTGTTTATGGTAATTATCACCGAGTTCTGATGTCTAGGATAATAAATTTTCTATGTGCTCTTCCAGAACAATTTCTACACTATAAACTATAACTAATCACAACCTATGAAATTATAGCAGACTAGCTTCTGCCCGCGACTCCGTCCTCCGCGTGGAACTCGTTTATATCGCAGCTCCATATAAACTTTTACCCCCCCTCCCCCCATTTCACCCCCTTTGGGTTTCGGGGATAAAAACTATCCTATGTCACTCTCCATCCCTTCAACTATCTCCACCTAAAAATTCACGTCAATTCGTCGCTCCGTTTTGCCGTGAAAGACGGACAAAAAAACAAACACACACACTTTCGCATTTATAATACTTATTAGTATGGATACATTCATTTAACGAGCGAGCGGACCGGTAGAAGTTCTCTATCTCACCTTGGGCAAAAAAGCTTTCTTTTGTCCGGCTGTCCTGGTATTTTCCTCTACAGGTCGCATTTATTTTCTCAACCCATTCGTGAGTAAAATATATTTTTTTGTAATAAAGACTGACGTGCGACGTCTACAGGTCACAATGCCACTAATAGTGTTTATAGTTCAGTCAGTTAGATCCTACAGAATCTATCAGAGATCAGAGTTACAGTAAAATGGAATATTTAATTGGCAACACCGCAATCACACCGCAATACTCGGAAGATGCGCGGGTCGCGGCGCAGGCGCAGGTACCTACACTGTTCCACGAACGGCCGTTTTTGCTCCTTTTTCGACTCTACTCGGAACCGCCGGGCCCCGGTGGCGGGCTACGGGGAACACATAATTAATCCTTGGAAGCCTCCAAGGGTTGTTATGAGAATCGCCATTATGACTTCATTTTTTTTTTATTTATTCTGCATTGTCTCGAAATTTGTATCGTTATTGTTCGGGGAATTGAGAATGGTTTAACGTGCGCCTTTGACCTTTACGAGTTCACAATCAAACTGGTATTTGAAACTCCGTACTCGTATTCTGAACTCCGATCTGATTATATTTGAGCTCACTGTCCTAAACTAATGATTTGTGTTTTTTATATAGGTACGGCTGTACCTACAGCCGCAGAAGTAAAATAATGATCTTGGCACGATTCTATTTATGCTTTCTCTTTAATATCTGCTACTAATATTTAGAACAATAAAACTGGTAATTTCACTTTCACAATGCTGATTATATCAATAAATGAACGCTCAGCACTAAAGTGTCCAGTAATTCCATATATGTATACGGTAGCAGTAGTGTTGTTTATAAACTTACTCGTAACAGGTCCGAATTGAACGCAAACGAGCCTCTGTAATAGGTTTTTTGCCGAACCGAAATCCGCGATTAACCTGCCGTGCGTAGTCATGGTTGTCAGTATTGTATTATTCGTCCGCGGCAATTGTGGGAACGAGATAGATGTTCTTATACACTTTCATCACTCCCATTGTAATCACTAATACATAATATGGAGCACATGGTTGCATCATACCATATAATCGCATTTACCTATGGCGTAAAAGCCGCACCGTTTTTATCTTACAACGTAGTTACGTCAATTCGGGTATGTAGAACTATTGCATTAATCAATAACAGGCTTCTTAAACGTGACTACTTACAGCAACGCTATTCACGTCCATTATCACATTACTTCCATAGGATTCATCGATTCGCTTCGCACGGGGGCATCTCCTGATTCGTTGGGCTAGGACCGAAGAAAAATAAGCAAAAAGACACGAGCCGCTTTCCCGGAACAGTCGGCTAGTTTAAATTTCAATGGCGGATTACTGCGAACCCGGGTCTATTCATAAAACAAATCAATTGCGAGCTCGTCTCTAATGTATCTTGGCCCGCGAGGCGTCAAAAACTACACGCAATTTGGTCAGACTTACTCTGGTTTGACTGCAGCGATGCGGTTGGCAAACGTGAAATTGTTGTGAACAACCGCGCTCTGCGCCTAACGAACGGATTGAAATACGACTTGCACACGCCAATATAACCCCAATCCTAACCGGCCAAGGCTCATAATAGAAGTTACTTTCCATTTTAATTTACCGATTCCCTGAACGCTTTTCGAAGCATCTCAAAAACTTTAAAAATATAAATGTAGGTAGCGTAGCTATGAACATTCAACTAACTAGTTCAGAGCAAAAATAACATGCTATTATTCTAGACCGTTACTGAGAACGCAAAATACTGAGAAGTAATTTTGATAAACTAGAATATTAAGGCTGTTGCTGAGATCATTACGAAATGTCGTTTCTAACGAGATTTTCTTAAACATATGCTGCGATTAGGTCACCTTTAGTGCGGTGTTGTCTTGTCTGTGTGTGTGGGCTCGTGCCATGATGTCACACTTACATACGTGCTTATGAATTATGTATTAATGATAAATAAGTCGTCACGCGCAGATCGCAGCGATAGACGTTTTGACGCTGCGTTGTGTTAAGAAAATAATAAATAACACATACTTAAATGTTTGAATAAAAAATAAGCAACCGACTTCTATAAATCCGGTTCAGCAATCATGCTTTTCGTGCGAAAATTCCTTGAAATATGCCTAGACATAGTATATCTTTTTATTTGACCTTTGCAGAGCTTCGTTGAGTCGCGAGTCCTCATACTCATAAATTCCATCATCAGATCTTAATTCTGTCATCAATAGGGCAATTCAGATGACACAAACTGTCAGATAAAAAAACAAATCGGATAAACAAATGAGTAAATGACGGAGTTCTGAGTCAACACTATAAATACACGCGACAGCCCTTTTTGGAAGTCGGTTTAATATCGCCAGCCATGTAACTTCTTTAAACACAATCATATTAAACATGTTAAAACCAAATGCTTACGTATTCGCAACGTTTATTTACGTACCTACTACTCAGAACTTCTGAAATAAAAATAACTTTATTGCCGCCTCGATGACTTACGGAGCGTTTCGCAAACAGAAATAGATATTTTCTATGTATTCGCCAGCGATAAAGTAAACATGTATGACTATTCATTTTTACCCTGACTGCCTGTCTAGGTATCTGTCTATTTGAGATCGGCATGAGATATGAGTTCTGCTGAACAGTACTTACGGAATATTTTTATCCCACCGACAATCGTCTATGAAAGGGGTGAAATGGGGATGAATTATATAAGATTAACGTTTAACGCAGACGAAGTCGCAACGACAGCTAGTTTTAGTATAAGTGAAACTCGCCTGAAAAGTAATACGATAAAGGAAAGTACCGTAACCTGTTTAACGGGTCCAGATTACTTTCACTCGGAAACGCGAAGATAAAAATATAAATAGTACGGTTACATAACCTCGAAAACGCATATCGAGAGAATAGAAACGTGGAACGGAACGTTCTATTTAAAAAATCGAACGGCCATTTTCCGGGAATGCGGCGCTTGGCTTGACAGGACACGGTATGGGCTGAGTATGGAGCTGTGTTACTGCGCGATTCTGTGTAGTGCTAGGGACTCTACTACGCTATTATCGTAGATGTTATCGCGTACGAATTGATGTAAAGCTAGGCACCTCAACGCTACAGTTTTAAGGGAAAGGTCAAAAGTTATTCGGCCAAGCTCTTAAATAGTTCAAGAACTACAAAAGTAACAATTACCTCGCAGCAGGCAGCGACCCTGCCTGCTGCGGGCGGCGCAGGACCGATCACTTTGTCACTCTTTAGGGGAGGCCTATGTCCAGCAGTGGACGTCTTTCGGCTGATATGATGATGATCATTAGCCTGCCTGCAAACCTGACGGTCCTGCCTGAGTTTAAAATAGTTTAAATCCCGGATAAAGTTATATGTGGTGAGCACTAATATCGCCATATTGGATTACTGCGGACTATAGCTCAGTATGTGTAAGATGTCTCCTAATATTTAGTTATCAAGACCGGAATTACATCAAGAATCCTTCGTTTGTCAATTCAGATCACTATGCAAATTGACCTTATTTCATTTATAAAAAATCCTGACGTTACAATGAACATTCCTGACTAGTGAGGAAAAGCCGGTGACGTCTGGCAACCCTGCGCACAAGCGTGTTTCCGAGAAGTCCGTTGGAGCTAAACTCTTTACATCGAATTGGAACGGTTACTGCCAGCCTTCGTGAGTATTTGGTATTTTGGCGTTGTCTGCCAAGCTAGCTTTTCAGATGAGGTTTGCCAATTTTTATAATTGCCTAGCTGCGCGCGCGTCTCGGCCCGCGCATTACAGCGTAGGTACTCAGGTGGTGCCGCGGGAAAATATATAGCCCATGTCTATCGTGAAGGTCCATTATGTACACTGGGGAAATATTTATTAAATCGTATGAGTAGTTCCTGAGATTATCCTCTACATACACATTACACAACATACAAGCTACAATCTCACTGACATTTCCTCTTTATAAAGTTATAGTACCTACCATACTTATAGACTTGTGCTTCTGACATGAAGTTATCCGCGTAGAACTCACCACACGCACGTACAGATTTCATTCAACATTTCACACATGGTACTACGGTTTTTGGGATAAAAATATCCTATGTTCGTCTGCGGCACTCAAATTATCTCTGTAGTCAATAGATATAAAAGGCCATATATACTTTCGCATATAAGCTTAATTCTGCCCGTAACCGCTTAGATTATACACTATGAGCGAACTAACTTAATCTCAATTAGCAATTACAGACCGATCAACGTTAAAAATGGCGCCGGCAGCTGTCAGTTCATATTTCATAGAAACTTGTCAAACTTTCCATACATTCAGATTTTGCTCTACACCCAGAGGGAAACATTCGCGTTTATAATATTGAAGAAGTGGAGAAGTCTATCTCCTAAAGCGGTGAAGAGAGGTGTAGTTTGTATAAGAGTTCAACGCGGCCACAGCTATTTCACTCACACACACACGTTTTCCGCGTCAGTATTGTAGTCAGCTTCCGCCTGTCGTGTCAGATCTCGGATCTTACTTTCTGTGGGAGGGCCATTAAGGAATTCTTGGTCGTGAGCGCGAGATGCGATCTGCTCGCCGGCACGGCGCCGAGACATCAATGAATAGTAGTGTTGCAATCCCAACAGATGGCGCTTTCAGTTTACAGTCCATACAGTATCGAGATAAAGATACTGAAAATCCTTTGACCAAAGCCTGACGTGAATGTCTTAGATGAATTATATCAAATTTTTACTCAAAAAAAAGGCAACAAATTTAAAGATGCCTCATGACGAAAATCCTACTCAAATAAATGTCTCAAAAAATTACGAAGGTACGACCATTTTAATATTGCTTGTTAGAGAGAAAAAACGCCTGCAATGAGCGTCATAGTCATGTCATAGTTGCATGCCCACTTACTTGACAAAGGGGGGGGGGGCAAGAGCTACCTACCACAACCCTGCACGTGTCCCCTGGGTGGGGTGGTTCTACAGAGTGACAAACTTTAAAGGCCAAAATAACGTATGCCATAAACGAAAATGCATGCATGCACTATAACTTATAGCATATAGCTTCCGCCCGCGACATCGTGGGATAAAAACCGGAATACCACCGGGGATAAAAACTATTCTATATTTTAATCCAGGCTATAAAATACTTCTTGCAAAATATTATCCAAATCAACAAAAGACACTGAATGCCAAACATCGAAACTTTCCCATTTATAATGTTAGTAGGATTGGTTGCCGTTGATGCGATATCGGGTCCGAATTATATGGAATATTTGCACCTCGGCAACGAATGGTTTACGCTGCCATAAAAGTATGCACCAGTGGAGTTCATTGCTTTTTGGGCCTCGACAGCCAGGCGCCAAAGCTTATTGCTCTTCCTACTTCAAAGGAAGTGTCACGACCGTCACCGTTAGTATTTTGTATGACTTCCGGCCGCCTTCTGTTTGGAGCCCCCAGGGTCTCACTGTCCAGTCGTATCTGAATATAAATTAATTGAAAACGAAATATAAGTACCTTAATATAAAAGATATTAAAAATATGTCAATCAAAGGGTCACTTATATAATGTCAACAATAAACTCATTTTCATTTCGCTCTGAAAGTCACTGTTTATTTAAGAACCGGGTTGAAAGTGATGCTTTTCGCCTATGTTGAAACTTTAAACTAACAATGGCAGAAACCTGTACAGCCACATCAATCATTCTAGGCTGGTTTGAGTTTTCGGTGCATTCGCTGCAGCGCTGGCTGGCTAATTAGGTAGGTATACACTAGCTATCTAGATAGTAAGGCTGCATTCGTCGTCGACGGTAATTGTTTCGCCGCCGTATTGCGGGGTGTAGGTATGTATATTTGTAAGGGATCAGGATTTTCATTCGTCCTTATACCTATTATAGTAGTTTTTCTCTAATACCATGTAGTTTTAATCTAATGGGTATAATTAATACGATAAGTATTTTAATTGGCGAGTCGCGACACTTCGCAGAGTTTGCAGTTCCTCCCAGTTAATTCAACTCTAGCTCAATCAAACTTGTTGGGAACTGTAACTTTTGAAGTGTTTAGATTTCCCCTGCGTATAATAACCTAACTGAATCATATTCGCATGGACAGTCTACGTACATCGCGTCACGCGGGGTTTTACTAATTACTAAGGTGTTTTATAATAGGCAATACTTACTCATTCTTTGCTTATCAGTTGTAAAATACGTACAAGAAAGTACTTAGCTAATCATTATAAACGGAAATTGCATGTCTATTAAACGTCTCGTGTCTGGTAGAGATGCACGATATGCAATAGTGTCTTTAGCCACCAATAAGACGGATTAAACAGATTGAGACAGACCCCACAAGCCCACGCTATCGGCGTCGTGCTGTGAGCGTTCTCATACAAAGTTGTGCGTTGCGTTGACGCGGCGTTGACGCAACGGACAATTTTGTATGGGAAGTCTCATACGACGCCGATAGTGTGGGGTATGTCTTAGGTTCGTGTTGTTCGTGCATGGTTAGCACAATAAAAAGCGGTCTCGCAGCGAGAAAGACTGTTCAAACCTTTAAAACACTTCATTTTTAAGGTCGAAAATCTTCAACTTGTTTCGAACCGATATTCGCGGTTCTTCGTCATGAGCACACGCGTTTTCGGTGCGTTTACCACTGCAGGGCTGTTATTCGCTACGCGCTAATGCGGCTCACCCCGCCGGTCACCCGTCACGAAACTAGACCTCTACCTATACGCTTAGTTACTACGCATGGCGGTGTCAAGATATATTTGTGGGTAAGCGTCGAGGTGAGCTTAAAACAAGTTACAGAATAGGGGGGCTGGTCTGGTCCGTGCACTGCTCGCTCGGCTGGTTAGGGTGCCTTTCCACTAGAGATGTACTATGTTTGCTATGCTATGTTTTTATACATTTGAAACGTATCTGGAGCTACACGGAACTGGTGCTGCACCACCAGCACCAGTGGTGGTGGTGGTGGTGGTGGCGGGGCTGGTGGAAGCACCATTATTAGGCGGGGCAGCGGCGGAGGCGGAGGCAAGAATCTACCCTCGCTTCAAAGTACGATAACGAACGGAATCCTCGGTACTTGCAGACAAAATTAATATCCAAAGCCAACATGGGGAAGCCAGGCATACATATTTTTGTTGGAAACCTGGAAAGACCATCATATAGGGTGAGAAATCTCGTATTTGTATATTTATGCCACTAAGACACTGTCGGTCCGTAGGATCGTAAGAGTGTAAGTATGCTTCACGCTGTGCTCTACCAACCGTCTCTACGTTACGTAATGAGACAGTCTTTTACCTCCTCTGTTAAAAATTGCAGCGAATCCGTATCTAAGTAAACAAAAAATCTAAAACAAGAATAAAGAAAACGAATTTCACAGAAATGTTTGGCAGTGAATCCTTCAAAAGGGGCAGACTATATTAAATAAGCGACTACGTATATATGTATATTGTCTGCGTAGAGCTTGAGTAGAATAACCGATGGGCACGTCCTTAATTTACTTGAACGAATTCTCGGAAATTGGAATTCGTTCTCTAAGGATTCCTTTGTACGAGATGTTAGGTACAGTCCTCAACATATAGTTTAGCAGCCAAAGTAGCCAAATAATACTAGGGACTGGTGTAACATTAACCGACTCCGTACTGGCCACGGTCGCTGCGCTCACTATAAACACCGTTGCGGATGGGTGGAATCCCCAACTTGTTCCTGCGGTGCCGAACAACAAACAATTTGTGACATAATAGAGGATTGCACCTTAATGTACGATTCCCACCGAACGGGCCGGGCCGGGTCGCCTGGCGCCTTGTCGCAACGGGTGCGCGGCACCCGGCGGCAGCCGACCGCGTTTTAATAGAGTGCAGTAGGCAAAAGCCGGACGGAGCCGGTCACACGACAGCTGACCACAGCCATCCACGTCCGCGAGGAGCCGACCGGCCGCAAGTACATTCAAATATGAAATTTAACATGTATACTAAAGCTTCAAATTCCTTTGGCAACTTGCAAAAAACGCGCAGACGCGCTAGAGCCAGGCCCGATCGGTGAGAATCGTACATATGCGCTACGCCGACGGCCGTCCAGCAGGTCCCACCGCCGGCGAGTAGTGAGTACTCTCATAGCAATTCTTACTCGCTTTTACTCGCGCGAGTAAGAATTGCTATGAGAGTACTCGCCGGCGGCGAAAATTAATTTATAGTTGTACTGATTATGTTTCTGTTTTCAATGCCATACGATTAAATAAATAGTACCTATGGAATGCAATCTCGCAAGATTTCAGACCTAGGCGAGATCTCGCGAGACCACAAAGCCAGTCTCGCGTTATTTCGAGATCTTACGCTATCTCGCGAGATTAATAGGGTCATTTCACCGGTTAGCGCGCCGAGCACCTAATTTCATGTGCCGGTTGGCGACCACTTAGCTGAGTTGGTGAACTGAAAGGATGTTTTCTCGGTTTTTTTGTAGATTTCTATTCTAAAACAACAATAAAATGCATGCACCACTAATTGTCTCAATAGGGTCTGTAGAATTGATGTTATCTTCAATAGAAAAAACCTCCTTCAGGTGGTCGCTAACCGAAGGTGGTCGCGTAACCAGCGAAATGACCCTAATAGGTAAAAATTTGGCTACTTTCTCTGCTACTATAAACTAAGTATATGTTACTGACTGTACATTGCATGTATCGTTCCCAAGAAAATTGGAGCACTGTAGTCTGGGAGCTAGCTAGGAGGGATGGCAGCTGCTTGTCGATTGCAGAACAAAGCACGTAACAGATTGCGAACGGCTTAGCATAGTGGGTAGTCTAGTGGTAGTGTGTGGGTGTTTCTACTCCTTGACTAATATGAAGATCTTTTTATTGTCACAAATAAATAGTTTCATCTTTCTATCTTTACTGGCCTAGTGATACCTGTGATTTAATATTGTTATTTTATTGTACTTTTTACAATGTCTTTTATATTCTAGCTCATGATAATATTGACTCAGTTATAACATTTTTATGTTATTATTAAAAACATTGAATACCTACCTCTATACTCACCGCCTGAATACAACACCACATATTGCAGCTAATGATAATTATTAACATAGTCAATCTCAACTCAACAACTCGTTCCTAGAATTAGCACTTTAATATAAGTGATGCTACGTCATAAATATATAGGTACTTTGATACAAAATAACGGCTCAGCAGAAATACTTGCGAAACATTTTATTTCAAATGAAAACTCCAGACTTCCAAGAATGCGTTCGTTTCATTTTCTTTTTACTCGTGAATATTTTATTAGACCTTAGAATGGTTGACATCGAGATTGTTTCAATATAAACTGTTGTGAAATGAATAAGGTATAATGAAAAAATATTCTCGTAATAAAAAAAGGTTTATCGAAAACCCCGAGCACTTTTTTATCCGACTGCAGAAGGAGATGTAAGTATGTATGCGTTTATGTCTCTTATTCTTTGGCACGCCCTGCAGCCTAAACCGTTTGACGGATTTCTCTCATATTCGGAGTAACACAACTACGGAATTACAAGTACCTCCCTTCACCTTACGGTATCCCTACTTGCTCACACTCAGCGCCGAACGAAAAAACCATGATGAAATCGTAGACATGTGACCGCGGGCTTAAATAGTCTAAAAGTAAATTGTCTAATTTTTAGACATAATTTAGGCGGCATATTAAAAACGACATATTTATTAGAATATTATTAGAATAGCATTTTGGCAGCTAAGCTAAGTTGAATAGAACGCCTAAAGTAAGAAACGTCAGGGGACCGATTTTTGAGTTTCGAGCGCTCGACTCTTTCAGTCGAAAATTGTCAAAAAATATGAAATGCTATTTTGAAATAGCGATAGAAAATTGAGAAACGAGTGGTATTGACCACTCGTATTCAATTCTATTGGTAGAAGTGCCTGCCATTTTGACACGACAAACGTATTTACTTTTATTTGATTTTCGATCGCTCGAAAGTCAAAAATCGGTATTCAAATTAGCGCTGTCATTGAATCACAGCTACTCATAAAATAGCAGTGTTTTAGCGACACCTAAATATATATTTTTTAATCGTATGGCATACCTAAATTATTTTGGACTGTAAAGTTTGTCTCTCTTTAGTACCACCCAGGGGACACGTGCAGGGTTGTGGTAGGTAGCTCCTGCGGACGCGAGTAACAGTTGTCCCCCCTTTGTCAAGTGAGCTCTTAAACCGCCCGAAGGCCTCTAACTCGGCTTAACGACTACTGTCATAGACAGCAACCGGGATCAACTGCTTAGCGAGCCTTCCAAATCACGGCACAAAAAAAATGGGAATTAAATAAAATTGGGAAGTTAGAGGCCACTGTAGAATCGGGTCCTATGCTTGCCTAGCTAAAATAATGGCGTTTGTGTCAGTCATAATCATAAAGCAACCGTCCCTTACTAGCAAATATGTTAGTGCGAGAGAGCATATAAACGACATAGCTAGCGGAGAAGGTACCTAAGATCGCCGGAACTCAAGTAACTAAGTTTCTTGAACGAGCGAGCCAAGCGAAAGAAACTGTCCGTTTCAGCTTGGGCCAAAAAAAAACATTCGTATGTCCGGCGTCTGTCGGCTGGTTCGGTTGGATTCTCGTGAAATTTTGTTAGGCGGTTCAATAATTATTATAAATTTTTTATACGATTTTATATCTTTTGAAATAAAATAAAAAACTAAAAAAAGACGGGTTCGCGACTTCTACACCTCAAAGAGGCACAGTTTATTTATTTAATGCACACAATAAATAAGCACACAAGGCGGACTTAACGAAGCATTATCTACCAGTGAACAATAGGGCCAAACACAGCCTTGCAAAAGGAAGTGTGTTGACAGCGAGGAACCTATATTAGTCTCAAATGCTCTGGGAATTGACCTAGACCGAATCCCAAGCGTTTGGGGCCTGCACATCGGGTGGTTATCAAATAAGTCCTCATACCTATACTACATAGTATGTGTTTTAAGTAGAAAGGGGTGACGGAATTGGTAACAGCCCATACATACCAATAAATCGTTATAACAATGTAGAAACCGCCGCCCGTTCAATAAACCGCCGTTTTTCGCCGTAGTCGAGTAACCAGTACTTATTTTATCGTTTCGCGGAACAATCCGCTCTGCAATGGTTGTTCACAACCGTCAAAAGTGCTTCCAGGTATTAAGTGGTTATCTATATATATAAAAGAAGGATACCTGATCTACCATCAACGCACAGCCGAAACTACTGGGACTAGAAACTTGAAATTTACACCAGGACTTCCTTTTATGACGTAGGCAACCGATAAGACGGGATTTTTGGAAATTCCATCCCTAAGGGGGTTAAATGGGGGTGCAAAGTTTGTATGGGGGAAACATTAATTTTTGAACTATGAACTTGAAACTTTGTAGAAAGATTACTCATTAAAATGCAGTAAAAATAATTTCTGCGTTTAAGAAAATTCCACCCCTAAGGGGGTTAAATAGGGGTGCAAAGTTTGTATTCAAAACTACTGGGACTAGAAACTTGAAATTTTTCCAGAACTTCCTTTATGACGTAGGCAAGGGATAAGACGGGATTTTTAGAAATTCTATCCCTAAGGGGGTTAAATAGGGGTGCAAAGTTTGTATGGGAGAAACATTATTTTTTGTACTAGAGACTTGAAACTTTGTACGAATATTACTTATCAAAATACAAAAAAAAGATTTTTCAGCGTTTAAGAAAATTCTACCCCTAAGGGGGTTAAATAGGGGTGCAATGTTTGTATGGGGGAAACATTATTCTTTGAACTAGAGTCTTTAAAATTTGTAGGAAGATTACTTATGAGCATACAAAAAAAAACTTACAGCGTTTTATAAAACTCCACTCTTAAGGGGGTTAAATAGGGGTGCAAAGTTTGTACTCAAAACTACTGGGACTAGAAACTTGAAATTTACACCAGCTCTTCCTTTTATGACGTAGGCAAGGGATATGACGGGATTTTTGGAAATTCTATCCTTAAGGGGGTTAAACAGGGGTGCAATGTTTGTATGGGGGAAACATTATTTATTGAACTAGAGACTTGAAACTGTGTAGGAAGATAGCTTATTAGGATACAAAAAAGTGGCTTCAGCGTTTTATAAAATTCCACCCCTAAGGGGCTAAATAGGGGTGCAAAGTTTGTATTCAAAACTACTGGGACTAGAAACTTGAAATTTACACCAAAACTTGCTTTTATGACGAAGGAAAGGGATAAGACGGGATTTTTGGAAATTCTATCCCTAAGGGGGTTAAATAGGAGTGCAAAGTTTGTATGGGAGAAACATTATTTTTTTTTACTAGAGACTTGAAACTTTGTAGGAATATTACGTATTAAGATACAAAAAAAGAACTTTCAGCGTTTAAGAAAATTCTACCCCTAAGGGGGTGTAATGGGGGTCCAAAGTTTGTATGGGGGAAACATCATTTATTAAACTAGTGACTTGAAACTTTGTAGAAAGATTACTTATTAGGATAAAATAAAAGTACTTTCAGCGTTTTATAAAATTCCCCTCCTAAGGGGGTTAAACAATAGGGAAATATTATTCTTTGAACTAGAGTCTTTAAACTTTGTAGGAAGATTACTTATTAGGATACAAAAAAAAACTTTTAGCGTTTTATAAAACTCCACTCTTAAGGGGTTTAAATAGGGGTGCAAAGTTTGTATTCAAAACTACTGGGACTAAAAACTTGAAATTTACACCAGAACTTCCTTTTGTGACAGAGGCAAGGGGATAAAACGGGATTTTTGAAAATTCTATCCTTAAGGGGGTTAAACAGGGGTGCAATGTTTGTATGGGGGAAACATTTCCTTTTGAGCCAGAAACTTTTAACTTTATAGACAGATTACTTATTTGTATACAAAAAAAGAATTTAAGCGTTTTGGAAAAATCCACCCCTAAGGGGTTTTAAAAAGGGTGACATGTTTGTATGGGGGAAACTTTGTTTTTTAGGTAGAGTAAAAATTTTGTAGAAAAATTACTTATTCAAATATAGAAAAAGTCGTTTCAGTGACTTAGAAAACTCCACCCCTAAACTGACATTGGGGTTTAGAGTGAATATGGGGGAAACTTAGTTTTTGAGCTAGAGACTTAAAACTTTGTAGAAATATTACTTATTAGATTACAAGAAAAGGACTTTTTGCGTTTTAGACTATTCCACCCCGAAGGGGGTTAAAAGGCAAGGGTTGTATGAGAAACGCTTTTTTTTTGTAAGATACTTGAAACGTTGTAGAAAGATTACTTATCAAATAAAAAAGTACTTCCAGCGTTTAAGAATATTCTATCCCTAAGGGGGTTAAAGGGGGTGCAAGGTTTGGATTAGCAAAACTCTTTATTGAGCTGGAGACTTAAAACGTTGTATAAACAATTATTATCAGAATAAAAAAGATCTTTCAGCGTGTTGGAAAAGATCCTCCCCTAAAGGGTTTAAAACGGCATTCAAGGGATGGAGACCAAGAAAATATTATAGTAAGAGATTTGTAACTTCAGTCTTATAGCCTTTATCTTAAACGACCACAAAACTGATTATTTTAGACTGCTTGAAATGGATTCCATAAGGGGGTTAAAAACACTCATCCCCAAAATGAGCTAAAAGGAGTTGGATGTTTGTACAGGGAACAAGACAATTTTTAATTAAGGGATCTGGAACTTCGCTAAAAGACGAGGTAACTAATTACAACATCTCTTGAAATTCATCCTGTAAGGAGGTTAAAAAGGGTTGGAAGTATGTATGAGGAATAAGTATTTTTTGAAGTAAGGGAATTCATAGGTCTTTTATACTAATTATATGGTAAGCCGAAATAAATAATACGACTGGTAGCATAGAAGTAGGCAAGGATAAATTAGAACCACGACCCTTACAGAACCGAACAGCTTCCAGTTCCCATAACCGAAAAGAAGGTAATGTTTCATTTATTTCTTGCGTTTTCTGTACAAAAAAATGTACGGTTACTACCCATTTCTATACCCTACAAAATTTTTGCTAGGCGTTTTAGGATTAAATTCACTAGAGGTGAGGCGAAACTTCGGTCTTCTTTCCTTAGCTGGTAGAAGTTTGCGTGGTGATTCAGACTGTCCCGGATTAGTAGCTCAGTTGGTGCGCCTGTATGTTCCCTCGCCCTCTAGATATAATTTTAGACCTCGTTGTCAACATTTACTAGCGGCGCCGGCAGCGCGAACGTTGTCTCGCAGAAAGTCCCCGCTTATTCGAGCTTTGCACTTCATGAACTCGTTGCTTGAATCAGCACCAAATTGTGATATATTTGCTAGCCGATGGATAGATGTGTGTGATGAATGTTTGACGTTCTGCGAGAAGATGGATGCACGACCGTCTTCTGTGTTATTATAATAATAGTTTGTTTCCTTTGTGTATATATATCTACATTTGTTTTGTTTCACAGTGCTTTGGTGTTACTGTAATGCTGTGAAATTGTATGGAATAAATAAATAAAAATAAATAAATAAAATTTAAACTGCGGATTATTTTGTTAATTTATAAAGTTTATTTTAGATAATCAAAATCGTGTATGCTCTAACAACACCGTTAAATGGGGACAGCAGATGGAGATGGAAAGTTCTACGTCTTTTAGCATTAGATAGGTTTTCATAACTATACAGGTAGCTCGGACTAACATGAACTACTGAACGGATTTAGGCAAACATTTCCAGTAATGTAGCTTTCTTTAATACATTATAAAAAAATATAAAATTTTAGCAGAAATGTCTGTTGATGATTCTTAAGATATTTATATTTCTAAAAACGGAGTTTTCAATTTAAATTTAGCAATTTAAACTAATGAACTCATTTCACTGTTACCTTTTACGCTTAATCCCTGAACGGATTTAGATGAAATTTTCC
Source organism: Epinotia demarniana (assembly GCA_945867215.1). NCBI lineage: Eukaryota > Metazoa > Arthropoda > Insecta > Lepidoptera > Tortricidae > Epinotia > Epinotia demarniana. The sequence continues at coordinate 26,622,057 of OX244268.1, forward strand.
GTACTCTGAATTTGACACCCTTGGAAGGATATAGGATAGTTTTTATCTCTGAAATAATCCCATAAGATGGTAGAACTTTGTTTGGGTCGGCGATAATTAAGGTTCCACCTACAATAATTTAATACCAATCATTTTTCTAAGATACAAGTTCTACGCGGACGAAGTCGCGGGCAACAGCTAGTAAAGTATAAAGTGCTTCAAGGTGTAAGTTACCAGGTACCTATTACATTACAATTTTATTAGGTTAAACCGGCTTAAAATCAAACAAAATGAACAAATCAAAGACACAATTACATTTTGCTAATTTTATGTGTGAAATATCGAGTACAAATAACAGCCCAGCCCCCCCTATTCTGTAACATGTTTTAAGCTCACCAAAACGCTCACCCACAAATATATCTTGACACCGCAATGCGTAGTAACTAAGCGTAGGTAGAGGCACAGTATTACAATATTAATTTTGGCACTGTATCCATATCCAGTATGCTACTAGAAATTGTAACGATTAGATTATAACTGAAATATTGAAGATTACTATAATTTTGCCGACACAGTATTTAAAGAGCCTCGCTGCAAATACCAATCCATTATATAGTAGTTTTTAGGGTTCCGTAATAAATCTTGTAGTCTTCACTAAAGTCACTATATTTATACTTATATCCTAATATTCATAATTTCTCTTAACCATACGCGTGTTTTAGCGCCAAAGCAACTGACGTTAACTTAAAACTGTCACTTTTTCATATAACTAATATCACAAGCTGCAAACGCACAGAGAGCGGTGGCGGAGCGGTGCGGAGGCAGTACCGGTTGAAATGTTCGAACCAATACGAAATGGTCCGCACAGAAACCCGCGCCGCGCCGCGCCGCTCTGTGCGGACCGTTTCATATTAGCTCGAGCATTACAATTGTTACCGCCACCGCGCCGCACCGCGCCGCACCGCGCCGCTCCGCCACCGCTCTCTGTGCGTTTCGGCCTAAGCCACATAAATACACGTCACTCGCTTATTCTGGATCAAGTTAGAGTAGACGGTTGAGGTAAGTCGCATGTTATGAATAGCACCCGAGTATTAAAAGCGTTCCTTCAAACGTTTCGCAAAAGATAAACACTGGCTGGTATTAAAATTCCTCATTGCGTTTCGGAATGTTGAGTTTTTCTTGGAAATTATTGGGCGAATGGTCTGGGAGTTCAACAATAACTCCCAGACCATTCGCCCAATAATTTGACGATTTAACACGTGAATCAAGCCGAACCTCAGCCACATGTTATGAATTATGATTAACATGGTACTTGAGTTTCATGTAACATTAAACATACATCGTGGTTCAGATGTGGATAAAGTTTAATAACGCTTAATTAACGATGATTATCATCCTAGGCTTTTACTTAAAATACGTGATTTATTGTCGATTTGTTTTTGGAAATTATTTAATCGATCGAGGGAGCGAAGCGGACAAAGGATGCTTCAGCTTGGGCCGAAAATCGTTTGTATGTCCGGACGTCCGGAATACTCCGAATGTCCCGCTGTTCTCCTCGACAGTTTTTTTTGTGAACCGGGTGGTTTAGGTATGCCTTGAGTCGAGTCGACACCCCCTTGACAGAGTGCCTTCCGCGCACGAGAAAAAACGATGCAACACTCTTCGGGGACGGCTTTTTTGGACTTTCGATAAATACTTACGTAACTTCGTGAAGTTTTTTTTTATAATGTAATATAAAAAATACACTGAGATTTTAACTTAATTCTGTCTATAGAAAATTTTCTCTATAGAAAATTTTACGCAATCCTGTACCTATCGATTAAATCAGATAAACAATCATATAATCAAAAATCATATATCTGTAAATCGGACCTTATTGTTTCTTAATGTAGTCAGAACGGCGTTTCAAAGCAGGCGATAATTTTTCTGTCGATTCTATTTTTCAAAATAAACAGGCACACTCGCGATTTATACAGCCCACAGAGACATTAGTGTCCATTATGATCTTGTATAAATAATTAAGAAAACAAATGCTTTTTAGTAAGAATGCACTTCTCTCTAAATATGCTCTAAATACACTTTGTCGTAGGTATACGTCGGGCTACCGTTGTATAACGAAGGCAAAGTTGAAAGGCTTCGTTAGAGTTGTGGCTTGTAGCACAAAGGGGTCTTTGATGTGAGCGCTGGCTTTATTATTCCAGTAGGAATTTAAATTCATTTAACGGTAATTATAGTACTTATGTATATTCTAAAGTCGTGGGCGGGGCACATTGTACGTAAAACCGATGGCCGTTGGGGCAGAAAGTTCTCGAGTGGCGGACAAGTACCGGGACGCGCAGCGTAGACTCGTAGTGTGAACGTTCACAAGACGCCGGTAGTGTGGGGGGGCCCTTAGTAAGTACCTATCTACGTAGCTAATATATATCGCGTTAATATCAGACGTAAGTCATCGACTTATTGACTGTACCTAAAGTTCGAGAGGGAAAAAGATTTAAGGTCAAAGCTCACTAGAGCCACCCGTCGCCCGCTCCTCACCGCCTCGCCTCGTAAATGTAGTAACTACGGAGTTGATACGGACTTGATGTAGTGAGCGCATATATGCCCGTACAAATCCATATGCTTAAAGAATACCTAACCGCTCGAGGCGAGGCGGTGAGGAGTGGGTAACGGGTGGCTCTAGTGAGCTATACGTGTGTTTGACTATATTGCAAGCAGATGCCGTACGTAAGTATACTACCGGGATTATAATTTAGTACATCTCTGAACGAAACAAATTATTCTATGAAATATTTTCTGTAAGTAATTTTTTACGTGATTATAAATAACTTGATTTGACTGAGATATCGTTTTCTTAATCTGATCTTTGCTGATAAATATGTATAGGTACCCACCTGTTTTTGATTTCGACCCTACCGCAAATTGTAATGTCTTTTTCTAAGTTTTTTTAGTTGCCTCGATCATTTCTATACAGTTTCAAAAATTCCAGAGTTCTTAAATAAGTACCTACTTAATACTACTTAACTACCCAAGTCATATCTAACAAAAAATACCTAAGTACCTACAAATGACCCCGACAGAGAAGTCATTCCTGTCACCAAGTACCTACCTATTAAAGTATGTAAAATGTGTCGAAAAGACCGCCGGGCGCCGGTGACGAGATTTCTTATCTACTCAGGTTCTCACAGCTGTACAACGTCTTATCTATAATAAATATAATAAGGGTACATTGACAAAATATCCAACCTACTTATACCCGTATAAAAGACCATTTTGCCCATTTTTTATATTCCTTATGTAATACAAAAAAACACAGCTGGGTCACTAATACCCAGGTAGCAAAATACCCTAACATCGAAAGTAAAGTACGGTACCTACCGCCGTAAAATAACGGTGTCAGTTCCGAAGAATGGAAAGTCGCGAAAACGTGCTATTAACGGAATACAACGAACTGCCTGTCACATTGTAGAGTAATGTGCCGCAAATAGGCCTCGTTTTAAAACTAAAACTGAGTCAGCTGCCTCCGCGTATTTTATTTGTGATCTGACCTTGGGCGAAATAATAAATGTTGCCGCAAAGTCTGTCATCCGCTAGTTCGTCAAGGGTTTTCCCTTGTTCGTGAATAACGGTTTTTACCAATGTGGTTAATGAAGCTAGTTATCTAACCCAATTACGTTTAGCTACTCATTATACTGAGGTAGATATTAATCAACTTTTAAATGTAATTGAATTGAGTACAGTGCGTGGAAATAATACTTATTAGGTACGTATTTATTGACTGAGAGTCACCTAGGTATTTAAGTTTAATTTAGACATAAGTATGGACTATGGAGAAACAGACACCGAGGTAGGTACCGGTTCAACTCCTTACACTTCTTTATGTTCCTAAATTGTTATACCTCAGCAACATAAGGCCTGCCACACACTGTCGCGGCCTGCGGGGGCGGACAATAGTAAATTTAACAGCGGCGGACAAGTTTACTATTGTCCGCTGCGGCCAGGCCGCGCCAGTGTGATGCAGGCCTAATGCTGCTCGCGCTGCCGCGATGTTGCGCTGCACGTTTATCATGAGACGCGACATAATCTCGATTTCTATCTTACTATACTTTTCTCTTGCTATGTGTTCTAATAAGAGAGAGACGGATAGTGCGAGAAAAATCGAGAGAGCTCGCGCGCCGTCTCGTGATAGCCGTGCTGTGGCCGTGCTGCTTTGCCAGCCTACTGCGCGACTATTGGTGCGGCAACCAGCAACTCACTGACGGTTCCAGGATTTAAGTATTTACGTAGGTATATCATAATTCCAATGAAGTAAGTTGCACATGATTACAAGTTTTAACACAGCGAATTAATATTGCCGGGCATTTTTAATTGGTATCCCGTGGGGGGCAATTCGATATACCAATGCAGCAATGGGTTACTGTGCAACTCTAGTACACACAATACTTACACATGATGGCCTCGTACCTTTTCGTGTTGATGACGTAAAAATTATGTAACTCTGCACGCAAGATGTTATAAATAAAATAAGTTTAATGAAGCTTGTTACCGAACCTCCAAAAACGGAAAATCGTAACAATATTCTTGTACCTAAAGATGACATTGTACGAGTATAGCTTTTTATACAGTAGTAAAAATAAACACCTACTACATATGATTGTGAAAATACAATAATGCCTGCTACACTCGATGATTTATCCTCGCGATTTGACTGCGCAGTCCGTTTGTGCATTTTATCCATAGTGTGTATGATAAATCGTTGCATATTATGTGCAGTCAATTGACGAGGATGATACGCCGTCACTGTTTACGAAAGTGTTTGAAAACATCCCATTGGTGGTTTGAAGGCATCGGCGGGAGCATTGAACTCGATTCACAATTCAAAATTTTAATAATTGTTCTGCAAGTCATACCTTAATACCACTGCTACACTCGTCATGAGAAATAACGAGGAGAGGTGTCATGATTGCGATTATTTAATGGCGAATCACGACACCCCGCAATAGGTTAATACCTACTTGCCTTATTGCCGCTCGTTTAACTCGTGCCGTGCCCAAAAAACCGACTAAACAGCCCCCTCTGTAACTTGTTTTAAGCTCACCCACAAGTATATCTGGACACCGCGATGCATAGTAAATAAGCGTTGGTATATAGAGGTCTTGTTTCGTGACGGGTGACCGCGGGGTGAGCCGCATTAGCGCGTAGCGAATTACAGCCCAGGGAGCGGTGGGCATGCCGAGGAGCTAGATGAGCGATTATGTAAGTACGATTCGCACCGAACGGGCCTCGAACTCATTGGTACGAGCACAGAATAGGTAATGTACGAGCTTGGAATCGAACCCAGGACAGCCTCTTTACCGTAGCTTAATTTCAAGCAATTCTTAATTTCTTACAGAACGAAAGGGATCCCGGATGTATGATGACTATTGATGACGTACCTTAACGACGTTTATGTCTCAACAGCTCATCACTGAATTATATGCCCTGAGAAAAAAGTCATCCGGTTAGCATAAGGAGCTCGTTTTTGCTCAATACATTTTCGTCGGTCTAACAAGGCTTCACGCCAATTGCCAAACGTATTTCGTCATTTGTTAGATGAAAAACCAACATGTACTGGAATTTACTTGGTGACGTAACAGAGTTAAAAACATCGAGGGGCATTTTCGATCTTCAGCTTACAGTAACATTTGATTCTGGAATGTATCCCAATTTTCACACAATACCTAGCTTTTGCCCGCGTCTTCGTTCGCGCGAAACTCGTTTATATATATCCATACAAACATTTATCATCAGGGGATGATTCCTATATACACGTTTTTTTACCGGAATAGCAAAGGAATATTGTTCACGTACCTTATCATGGATTTCCGCGAAGTAACACCTAATTCAATCAATTTCTCCACACCCAATTTCATGTAAATCGGTTCAGCGGTTTTAGCGTGAGTATGAAACAGACACACAGAGTTGCTTTCGCATTTATAATAGAACGAGCGAGCGAAGCGAACGAAGTTCTATGCTTCAGCTTGGGCCAAAATTCGTTTGTTCGGATGTCCGGCTGTTTTTTGTTTTTAAAGATAGGTTCGCGAGTTCTATCAGCTCACAGAGCCACTAATATTATAGTATGGGCACAAGACTTAACGCATCTTGTTGCCTAGTGGCGTCATTATTCTTCTGGAACCGGCGACTCATACCTCACTCCATTGTGCAAATGTCTGTGTCGTTGTGCAAGACCTACACAACACGCAGAACACCCGCGACCCGGAGGGCCTATTGTGAAACGAAAACGAATTTCGTTCGTGTATCTCTATCTCTGTCGCGCTTGCTAGTTCGAGCGACAGAGAGGGCGATACACGAACGAAGTTCGATTTCGTTTCGCGGTTGCCTCTCAGGTGACCCCGCCTTTTACGAGGCTGCGGGCTGTGACACCGTGAACCCATTCTTGACCTAAGTATGCGCTGGTGTTCGAATCGAAGTCGATTAGAGTCACGAGGGAAACGAACGTGAATATGACGAAATACGTCGCTGCCCGGACCTTGCCCAAGATACCTGAGTTTCTAAGAACCAGCAAGTACCTAGTCCGGATTGTCAACTCACTAATTAACAGCTTTATGCGAAACAATGTTACCAGTTATAATTCGGTTTGCACTTGATTAGTTCGTTTGATCGAATCAGTCAGTTGATAAATAACTAGAATGGGGAGTTGTGGACGTATCGATCAGACTGTGATAGTGAGATCACAAGATAGTCAAGATACCTAGAATCATCACAGTCGAATGGTCATACAAGTCACTAAACCACATTACAAACGATGGAACCTAACCACCCCAACATGTAGCTGCGTCTTTATCAGGTGTTGTTACAAATTGCATGTGTGAACGGCCTTATTATTTTACTTACAAAGTTTAATCCATCATTCATTTCATTCGGTCCCTCGGGTACAACACTATTAAATCATATGAATCAGTATTTAAAAATGTCAGGTGGCGCCAAAATTTCCATATATGTATATTTTGTTATTCCGAACAATATTACCACTGCTAAAAGAGAATAACGTGATTTTTATTATGCCTCTGATGTGATTGAAAAGATACATATTGCTAAGTCATCATGTTAAAGATAATCATACACACACATTCTCATCATTAAACCAAGTGTGTTCTGAGTATGTAGGTACACAACACACCCACATGCGTTCTATAGAAAAAACGTATTGCCTCTAGACTGTTTCTTGGAAAGACACCGTCAGTCACCTCGACTCAAGTGTTACAAGAAACGAGGGGTCAAAGACTTACTGAAAGGATGATGGTCGGTGATATTCACAGTAATACCTATGTTATTGACTAAATATAATTATGAATATTATGCATTTATTTACATGCCATTACTTCTTACATTAAGGTAAACAACATAAAATCCCCAATCTACAGCGTAAAAAAAATCATATAGGTACCTTTTTTTACGAAACGAGGATAGCATTCTTGCCTATGAATTTAAATTCTAATAACAGACATAAGTTAATAATGTGGATAAGTTACCATCTCATAGGTATAGTTAAAGGAAAACCTCTTGAAAGCATTTTTTATTGAAATCCTCGGTATTACCATCATTTACTGGTAATTATGGTAAAGACGAGTTTTTTTACTAGTTTACGCAATATAAGTTAATTAAACAAATTGTACTCTCCACATTGAGAAACTCATTCCAAGTAAGAAATTAGTCCCAAATTGAATTCTCGGAGATAAATTTGAAAGTGCTCGTAGCAGCTGCGTATTTGGACGCGACATGCGGCGCGGCAGATGGTTGTGAAAGCCGCGCGGGCGCAGCGCAGGTAAGGGATTCCGAGAACGCCGAATATAATCGCAATACGGAGAACTCACTCTCTATGGCGCAGGCGCAGTCCGCAGCGCGAATCGAACACCTGCGTCCTGAATGCGCGATGTCAATGCCGATGGGGAATGATCAACCGATTGTCTGAGCTCCTATTGTTGTACTACATTATGTTTTTTTATAACACGTAATTATTACCCGCACGATGTGGAAACACCGATTAGCCCAAAATCAATAGTATTCAATAACCTACTTCTCGCGGTCACGATTAACGATGGCGTGAAAATGCGCAACTCGACGACGATACTTTATACGTGCTGAAATAGATGCGTTCGTGACCCATACTCAGACAGTAGAGATCATCAAAGGCATCATCAAAAATACCCTTACACGACCGCACGTGCTCGCCATATCTAATCGCAGGCACAGCCCCTACTTCTATGTAGTTGCGAGAAGAGAACTCAACAAATTAGTAGGTAATAACAGCACGAAGGACGCCGAACTAGTTACTGTTTTTCATCTTCGAGTTCCGACTTATCGCATGCCCTCGATAATTTTATTCTTGTTACTCATTCTTATTGTTCTACTTACTGATAAGGAATCAATAATAGGCACATTCTGAGAAGTAGTGATGATTAAGCGATAGGAGAAGTGTGCATAACTAGTTTTCGATTAATCCTATGAATGATAAGTAGGCCATTGCCTATCCTCATTTTCTCATCAAGGCAAGGCATCAATCTCGTTTTAAGACCGATATTACCATATCCGTTTCGGCTTAACTTGCATATTCATTCTCGGGTGTGTTTCTTGGAATCAAATTTATGTCTCGTAATTCGTGTTTAATCTGACGCAATGTATTAATTGGAAACCTATAAAATTCGTGATAACTTCACGTTATAATCTACTTAGTAGATAATGAAACGTGTGAGATATGAGGTAGAAGAAGAGGTTCTATGTGCCCTTTTTATAACTTGAGATATTCAATGTCTCTCTCGTAGGTATATAAGTAGGCGTGAAAGTTCGTTTTACTACGCTTTACTCAGAAACCTCGCGACATACCAACAATATACAATGCAAAATGGCAATGACTAGATAAAATGGTTAAATCATTGTTGGTAGGTGAATGGATTCTAGGAAAACAAACAGTGTAGGCATGCCAGCGGCAAGTTTCATTCGCATCGACATGCCAGTTCGTTAGTAGTGGCGGAGGCATCGCGTCGTATCGCGAGCTCTGACGAGCTGAGTAGTGTAAAATATAGACGCGGCGCCGACTGTTGACTCAGTTGTTAGCTGTCGCTCGACACCGTTGGCTGTCTTGTCCGGTTACTAGCGCGCTGTTTCGTGTATTTAATTTTGAATGTTTGCTCATTCATTCAGTGCATAGTTCCGCTCATTCACGGACAGTGCCCAACACTAGCTGTCGTTAAACTGATTGTGACGTTTCGGAAACACGAATACGGATTTCGAAAGTTTGCGTGTAACCACTTTAAAAAGTTATTTCCGTCGAAATTATGGATGTGATCACGAGTGTTTGGAATTTGTGCAGTGTTTTTTTATTGTGATAAATCGTGGCCGAGGATAAAGAGGGTCCGAGTGGTCGCGGGCGCTCGACTAGTGCTAGTACACAACAAATGTGTTTATTGGAGACCCGAAAGGCCAACATAAGTCCTTTAAACATGACTTTAGCAGCCAGATATCCACAATGTAAGTTATCTTTACTAAGAATGCATTTACCTTTACAACACGGACCACTTCCATTACAAAATATTAGCATTATTGGAAATTATAGGTTAGAAAACTGCATGATATTTGACGAAGGTTAGAATACTCGTTTTAAAACCTTATACCAGACATAAAACTACTTTGATGCCAAGATAATTTAATTATAAAACCTATTTTTAAATCAACCTTGGCAGCTTGGACAAATTTCAGAGAATTTCAATTTAGTGTAGTTATTTGTAACTGAATGGACATACCTACCTACCACATTTTTTATCAACTAGACAGAAACGTGTGTGGTCATACATGAAACATGAATATAATGATTCACTGTTATAATGGCATTTTATGCAATGTTTATTTGATTTTATAGTTTGTAAAATTTAAATTTTTTGGTTTGTCCCTTTGAGTTTAAATATTTAATTATACAGACATGACAGTTGCCGAAGTTTTATGTTTTACCCACAGACTAATGGTAATGAATAGGTATTTGATGAAAGCCAGTGGCTGGAACTCAAAAGGAGCAAGTGGTTCAATGATTGGCTGCTATTTCTGGAAACTAATTTATATAGACATGAGTTATTGGCAGTTCATTCTATTTTAGTATTCATCATTCATGCCCAGTTTTTGCTTGATAAAATTTGATTAAGTTGCTTGGTCAGTGAGGCCCATTTTATACAGGTTGTGGTATTCCAAAAATAAGTTTTGATTTAAATTTTGTGAATAATACAATACAATTGCAATACAAGGCCTGGATATTATTTTTATCCAAACAGCTTTTGCCTGCAACTTTCCAATATAACTATGCCTTAAAAATATCTAATAGCATACTCCATCACCACAGCATCAATTCACACTTCTATAGGAACATCCACTCAGCTTGACAATCCTTTAAGCAATAAATTCCATCATATGTCCTTCCTGGGGTCTCAAAATATCTCCTTAACAAATTTCATCTTAGGTAACATACTAAATAAAGATTACCACAAGCCTATCATCTAGGTACTATACCAATTAAATGTCACTTGAGGTCAAACCGTTTCCATGACAACTCATTATCATCAGGAGAGGCAACACTGCCGTAGATAAGAGTGTGCCAACCTTTACAATGTCAAAAAGTTTATCGACCAACAAAGATTAATATCTGCAATGTCATGTTTCATGTTTCTTTAAAACAAGCATTAAATGTTTCTACCAACTACAGTAAACTAACTGGTTTATTTTTTATACAAAAGGTAGTAATTATTTTGTTTTTTCATACAAATTCCGTTCTCAGTATCTTAAACACTACGATGCTAACACACAAAGATACTGTTAAGTCAATTTTTCATTTCAGTTCATTTATTCCTTGATGAAACATAGTTTTACATGCCAATTTTTTAAATATTTTCAATAGTCTACTACCCGTTCGCGCTTAGTTTGCCGCTGGCGATATGACGTAACTCGAAGGGTAGCGTTAGCAAAATGGTTTTTCTTCTCATTTTCGAAATAAGTCATATCCTTTATCACCATATTTCGTAAATCACTTCTTAAAGTTTTGCCATTACCCATAGTTAAACCTCAGATTTAAACAAAGCGAAAAACGGACCGGCAAACTTAGCGCGAACGGGTAGTAAGTCTGTCTTATGTAACATTAACCCTTCCTTTCGGCTCTGCCATAGCTGGGCCGTCTATTAGGAGCTTTTTCATTAATAAATATATAAATAAATATTAGGGGACAATCTTACACAAATCGCACTAGCCCCATAGTAAGCTCAATAAGGGTTGTGTTACGGGTACTAGACGACGATATATATAATAGATATAAATACTTAAATACATCATTGACTTATAGATGACACTATTTCTGTTAATTGCCAAAGATACAAGATTATTATTGTCATGTCATGTCTTAAAGTGGAATACTCCACTGGCAAAGCACTCAATATGAAACAAACAATATAATTAACTTGTTATCAAGTTGTTTTTCAAATACATTTTGATGAACCTCCATTTAAACTTCACATAACTCAGTAGTATAACATGACGGGATCAAATTGACGGCATGTTGTTTAAACAAAGTTATTATTATTATATTCATACAAGTATAGTACTTATATAGTCCACTGGATGTGGGTGGCGCAGGACCGGTCATTGTGGCACTCTTTGGGGGAGGCCTATGTCTAGCAGTGGACGTCGTTTCACCTGAGATGATAATGATGATAGTACTGTGTTCTTGAGATTGTTTGACCTGAATTGCATCAAGTCCATTCAAAATGCAACTCTACTCTCCAAGGTCCAAGATTTGAAATCCAATGAAAGTTTTATAAAAAGTCGGCCATATGAAGTAGTCTCCGCTATAGATGGATTATTTATAAATATCATGTATTTGGCATAAAATGGGCAAATTTATGTTTTACATTCCTGTAGATAAATAATGCTTTTCGGTGACGGAAAACATCGTAAGGAAACCGGTATAATCCCAGTAAGGTCTAGTTTTGCCTCTGGGTCTCTCTGGGTGGGAAGGTCAGGCAGTCGCTTTCGCAAAAACTAGTGCCTATGCCAAATCTTGGGATAGGTGTCAAAGCAGACCCAGGGCTCTTTTTGGGCGTAACCGAGAATAACGCTAGGAGGATGATTCCTGTAGTAGACCTCCATTATTTTATCTTCAAAGTTTTCTTACATAATCAGTGGCATATATGGATAAGTTGCATCAAGGTGGAATTTGTGTGGGCGTCATCCAGTGATGCAGGAAGGTTTTTAAATTCTAAAATATGGCTTTTGGAAAAAAAATGGTTTCAGGGAGCTACCTAAAATCATCCATCATGTTTTGACAAGTTTGTAAATCCAAGAGTGATAAGATATTTTTGCACCCCGATAACATAAAGGTTGCCACAGACATATTTGACTGGTAGAAATATTTTATTTTAGTCACTCATGGCTACTTGATAACTTCGTTAGTCATCTGTAGTAATAGGAAGAGATGTGAGGTTCCTACAACTGTCATTTCCTAGCAATGATGTGCTTCTGAGTCATGCCATTAAATTCAAGTAGGTACAAGATGCGTCTAATTTACAGATAAGTTAATCCTTATTAAGATATGAATGAATTACCAGAATAACCATTTACCATTATGATGCAAGTGTGGCATCAGTGGGCGAGCACCGTTCCAAAATCACGTCGTGATTAGCGGTGAATGGGTTAAGTAACATTTCTTTAGATAGAAAGTGAAAGGTAACTTTCTATTGTATGAAGTGTGGTACAATACCTATATAGGAAAAAACACTATAAAAAGTACTGGCGTAAATTGAATACATACATACATACATACATTCACGCCTTTATTCCCAAAAGGGGTAGGCAGAGCACATGAAACGTATGTTCCAGCGCCACTTTTAGCATACATGTGGGTAAGTATAAAAGATCAACTAAATGTGATATTGCAGTGATAGGTTGCTAGCCCATCGCCAACAACACACTTCAACCCTGGTCCCTTAGTCGACTTTTACGACACCCACGGGAAGAAAGGGGGTGGTGAAATTCTAACCCGACACCACACGGGTTTGTAAATTGAATTCAGTATTTTTTCATCAATCAGACTCATTAACCCCCAAAGCAAAGAGAGGGTGTTATAAGTTTAACGTGTCTGTCTGTAGTATCGTAGCTCCAACCGACCGATTTGACTGCGGTTTTTTTTGTGTCATAGATAATTTTATCTCGAGTGTTCTTAGCCATGTTTCATGAAAATCTGTTCAGCAGTTTTCGAGATATTGGACTTTGAATTGAAAATGTCGGGGGATTTTCAACTTTTCTAAGGTGTGATTTCATTTACTGAACTCTTGTTTACAGATGCAACAGAAGTGGCACTCCCCCTCGGGTGGTCAGGTGTGTGCTGTCCCCACTGCCGGCAGCAGCTGGTGGTGGGCTGCAAGAGCCACTCCCCGCCCGCGTACTCCGCCCCGCTGTGCCCCGCGCCCTACAACGAGGAGCTCAAGCGGCTCGCGGACACCGTCAAAGCGTTGAGGCTGTGCGGGTGGTACTATGGCAACCTGGACTGGCAGGTGGGTCTTTTATACCACGACTACAGTCCTATAACTGGCACGCAGGGCAATAAAACGTTTACCGGCCGCGTTTGTATAGCACTAGCTCAAGTAGAGTCTCTTAAGATCTTTTACGTCACACCTGGCCATAATTCGAGTTTTACTGCACGCTGCGCGTACGGGAAAACTCTCATTGTGGCTAGACACCAGACAGAGAGTGGTGAAGACCTAAAATTTTGTACTCAACACGGGCGGTAATTCGTAAAGCCCCAGAGCGCATATCCACCTGCGATCTGGAGCATTCACGAATTCACCGCCCTAGTTACGTAATGTACTTTTTAAAACCTGCGTTCCGAATATCAGTTCTACGCGGAAAATACGCGGCACGCGGACTCACGTCCCGCTTACTACCGCCCCGTATCATTCTCGGCCTTATAACGCGTCAGCTAGCGATGGACGCTCTATCTTGTCACTTATCCCGTGATAAGGCCGACCATGATACGGGATCAGGACTTGGTGTCATTGTAGCGACTCGCACTATCCGTGTGAGTGCGTAAAGTCGCACGTTTGTGCGGATTTTTTTACTGCTTTAAGCATAGGTACCTGGAGTAATATGACTTGACCCTTTATTAATTTGAGCATTCGTGGTGCGAGACAAAGGCGGGTCACTCACTTTCATCTCAACACGGCGCATCCTAAGCCAAGACTTGTACCATTTCAATCATTATCGGATAATCGCATATGATAGCATGTATGAAATGGATTTTAAAATGCGCATAATAGTCGCATAAACATGCGACTGATCCATAATGAGAGGCCTTAAAATAGGAGCGTGGTTTTATGAAACGAGCGACAGCGAGTTTCATAATAGGATCACACGAGTGTTTTAAGGCCTAATTATGTACAGTTGCATACACTACTTTATCTATAAACATATCATAAGTAGGTAAGTAACAGCAAAAAACCAACAAAAAAATGACAACAGCAATGGCGGCAAAACGTCAAAATGAATGGTTTTTTTTTAAATCATAGACAAACGAATGAAGTTCCTATACTCATATCACTCGAGATCAAATGTCGTGCGGATTACATTTAAAAAACATACTGAATTGCCGTTTCGTATAGATACATGTTTTAATATCTATGGATACTAGAATAGAGACCCGCTTGAGTTTTGACAGCTGTTCCAAATTTTCCCATTAACCACACTCGTATTTTAAGGCCTCTCATTATGGATCAGTCGCATAAACTACTATTATCTGTTAAAATTACCTAAGAAAATTACGCAGCTGTTCACGTGGATTCTTATTCCGCGTAAACAGCCTAACCAAACATTAGGCTTTACAGGTCTTTACCTTGGCAATGACTACAGTAAATGTACGAACCTAAATATGACCAAGGAAAAGCGTTTTTGGAAATAAGCAGATTACACATTTTCGTCGCGTGTTTCCTTGTTTTTGTCGTCACAACAGTGGGTAAATGCCGTAAATGTCGTTGCTCGGGGCGCCATTGCCGTTAAATTTCTGAAACGCAAATTGAGCCTTATGTGAAGGAGCCTAGGTCTGGAATTGTAGAATGACGTTGTCGTATGTATTATGTATATAACACAACGCGCAAATTTTCCTCAAGTTAAGGAAAATCTTGTTTATCAATTTGGTATTGATAAAAATACATTCGCGGAACATGATAACTGGGATATAGAACGTGAATGTTTAGCGCTGATGTTCTAATCTTGGGTCATATGGCTCTCGCGAATATTACGTTGTCCCGTTATTGGTTTAGCTAGATTAGAATCACTCCTATTTCCAATGAACCTGTCGCGTCAATAACAAATTCTTACGGCAATTCGAATAGTGAAATTCATTAAGATAACCAGGAAATTAACTTACAACATTTCATTAGAGGAATCATTATTGGACTGGTCGAGCGTCGTGAGAACGATATAATATTACCAGAAAAAAAATAACAGCAAGTCCCTATAGACGCCATACTTATACGGGTCACTATAGAAGAGTATAAACCCCCACGCTCAGCCTCTCTCCCACCGCGTCTCAGTCTCTCTCTTTGACGCGTTCATTAGTTGGAACAAGAGACAGTCTACCCAATGTACAGTCTGCTACGAAGACGCGTGACCGTTACAAAAGAAGTTTATATCCAAGGAATTCAGGTTTCTATGCATAACTGCCAAGAAACGTGAATTCCTAACATAACGTAGATGTCAAGTTTATGTAATTTAGGTCCACTTTCGATGGTGTATGACCAAAGGGGTCTCTAGCCCAGGTGGCGCCAGTGTGCAGTCATTACCCTGGCGCCCTCTAGCACCGCGCTGGCGGTGGGGCGGGCGCCTTGTAAATGGCGCTCGGCGCCCCTTAGGACCGTGCGCCCGGGTGCAACGCACATCCTGCACTGTAGGTAAAGCAGTGTGTATTAGGGATGTCACGAATGTCAGTTCTATTACATTCGCGAATGCTAATGCGAATATTTAGGATGCGAATGTGCGAATACGAATGCGAATGCGAATATTAAGGAATTCCACTAAAAACTTAACGTGTGTAATCACTGAGTAATCATTTTATTTAACAATCACAAGCATAAATTTGACGACCGCTTTAGCCTAGTTGGTAGTGACCCTGCCTACAAAGCAAGAGGTCCTGGGTTCGAATCCCGGTAAGGGCATAAAATTTGTGTGATGAGCATGAATATTTGTTTCTGAGTCATGGATATTTTCTATGTATTAAGTATTTATATTTATTATATATATCGTCGTCTAGTACCCATAACACAAGCCTTACTGAGCTTACTATGGGACTAGGTCGATTTGTGTAAGATTGTCCCCTTATATTTATTTATATTTATTTATTTTATATAAATGGGAATCACTCGTCGCTATCCAAGTAAAAGTGCTTTCTATTGGTCAAAATTAATTAGGTGGTACGGGTTGGCGCGCGAATGCAAATGTTGATGCGAATCATTCGCATATGCGAATGCGAATATTCGTAACATCCCTAGTGTGTATGAGGAAAAGCTAACAATACCGTTGTTTTCCAGGGCGCCAGAAGCTTGCTGAAAGAGGCGAGCGTGGGCGCCTTCGTGGTGCGCGACTCCGGCGACAGGAATTTCATATTCTCGCTGTCGGTGCAGACGGAGCGCGGGCCCACCTCCGTCAGGCTGCACTACGAGTGCGGGTTCTTCAGGTAACTAACTCATGTGTAATATGGGCCACATAAGTTTGCGTCTGACACCCGTTGAACAGAGGGGTCTGTGGCCTCTGCGGCGCGACTAGCAGCTAACAACAGAGACGGAAACTTATGTGGCACGTTCCGTATTCAAATCTGCACATTAGTCTCGCCTTTCGTACGCCTTTGGACGTTGTTACTCCAGAGACTAAAATCCATTTATTGATTTTAGCATTCGTTGTATCCATGGACCTATACTCAGGACAGGCTATACGTGTTGTAGTCCAATGAACTGACAACTTGTATGGAAAAAATGACAATTTTGGAAATCGAATTTAAACTTTCGTGAGACATGTTAAAATAAAACTTCTAATCACACGGTTCAACTCACGTATTCAATGTCACTCCGGGCGACATGTTTCGAACTCTTCGGGAGTTCTTCTTCAGGATGAGTGTTCTCGCGGCGGTGTCGCTCGTAACACTGCCCGCGCTCGCTCCTCACGTCGACGGATAAAATTGGACGCCTATTACGCCGGAGGTTGAGCATTAGGACAATTTTCCGCCCTCATACCAAGATTAGGCAGATGTTGCGCTCTCCTAAGGACCGAGACCCGCTGGGTAGCCCGGGGGTGTACGAGATTCCCTGTGATTGTGGCAAGGCGTACGTAGGGGAAACTGGGCGGAACGTATCCACGAGATTGCTGGAACACATACGCAACGTGAAGAAGATGGATGTTAGGAACTCGGCGGTAGCAGAACATGCGTGCGATACAGGCGCGTCTCATTTCATTCGCTTCGACATGGCGAGATTGCTGGTACGGGAGAAAGGTTATGTGCCACGCAAGATTCGTGAGGCGATTGAGATTGGGCGCCGCCCAAATTTTAATCGTGATGGGGGCTGGATGTTACCGCCAGCTTGGAAAACTATCATTCCTAAATTGAAGTGGACAGCGTGTAGTGACGATCCCGTGGACACAGTGAGTTCAGTGTGCGTATCGTCTCTCGGAGGAGATGACCTCCTGCCGCAATCTCACATAACTGCTCCAGCGCTGGACGCTCCCCCTCCCCCTGCCCTGTCGGCGCGTGCGACACGCGCCGCTCGACGTGAGGAGCGAGCGCGGGCAGTGTTACGAGCGACACCGCCGCGAGAACACTCATCCTGAAGAAGAACTCCCGAAGAGTTCGAAACATGTCGCCCGGAGTGACATTGAATACGTGAGTTGAACCGTGTGATTAGAAGTTTTAATTTTGTAAATAATTTATAATAGCTTATTTTTTCTGTGTAACGGATTTATTATCAATTAAATAGTCACCCAGCGACAGAATCCGACAAAATATCAGACATCAAAAAAATGATAAATTAACTAGCTACAGAAAAGTCAGAAAAAATATTAATAAATATTCTTGTCTTTATTTTGATTCATTTACATATGCTCTTTAATATTCAAGATAAATCGTACAAAAAACGACAACACATGCTTCATTTAAATCTACTTAATTACTTCGGGATGGAAAGTTTGCCGGATTCTTGAATAAAGCATCTTAGAATAACATTTTATAATGAAATCAACAAAAAAAACGCAATTATAAATTAATGTTTTTCAAAACCGTATTTTGCCTGGAGTATTGCCAAAGTGAGGGACGGAAAGGCGGTTGGACTGATAAATGCGAGAGGGATGCTAGTGGAATGTTCCACTGTTCCCTAGGTAGGCCTCCCAACCCTCCGAACACTACAGGCCTCTTTTACATATCAGTATTTTACTAATACATTCGCTATTCCACTAAGAGAAATGCGTCATAGCAACATTAACACAAAAGACAAATAGCTTCCAAGAGCATAGCATCCAATACATCCACTTAATGAGACTACTTAACGCGTGTCCCAGTTAACCTCCCGGCGCGTTTTATCGCCCGTTTCACGCGGCGCGCGCGCTTTATCTGGTTAACGCTCGTTATTCACATCGCATGACAACGGCCGGCGACACTGACACTCCATGTAGCACCTCTAAAAGAACTAAAATTGCTAAAAATATGTGATATAAATGTTGTTTCTACTCATCGCAAATAAAATAATTATAAAAATAACATACATCTCTCTCGAGTGGCCGCAAGGTGGACTGATGACCTGGTGAAGGTCGCGGGAGTTCGCTGGATGCGGGTGGCGCGGGACCGGTCATTGTGGCACTCTTTGGGGGAGGCACTTTACCTCTTTATAAATCCTCGCTGCCCGCGCGGATGGGCATTGACGTCGCGAGCCGTCATTGCTTTCGTCTACCGTTTTACCTAATACAACTCATATATAATTTTCACATAGTTTGTCCTTCCTTGTGCATAATACTTGCTATCACTTTTTGTATGTTTCCTGGTTCAGCTTGCATTTGCATTTCCTCTATAGATTGTGTTAGTGTCGTCGTGAATTTCCTCAAGGAAGAACTGTTGCACGAAATAATTATATCACAACGTTCAAACGTATTCCTTGAACTTGGGTTCCATATTCGGGGTCATAGTACATTTTGAACCAGCTAATAGGACGTATTTCTTACTAATGAAATATACTGAATAATTAAAATATAATGGAAACGGGTTACTGACGTCTTTGGTTTAGCACAAAACGCAGCATCGCGAGTGCTCATGACTAAAAACCTCGAATCGGTTCGCGAGCGATTTTCGACCTGTAACACGCTGTCTGTTTTCATTATAATATGAGATTCTCATGGGACTTTTCTGTATAAAATATATTGAATAAGTCATAAAGGTGGCGTCATATACTTAAATGATCTCATAAATATGCGATTGGTGAGCGATTTGGGTTTTGTGTCAGCATAGTGTCTTTTACGATTCAAGGTGATGTAAAAATAACTCACAGTAAGCTCAATAAAGTAAAGGTCGCGGGTGGCGCAGGACCGGTCTTTGTGGCACTCTTCGGGGGAGGCTAACAGTGGCGCAGCGAGGATTAATCTAGCGAATTGTAATAGGGAAGATGCAGCTATAATATTTACCATTATTTTGTGACCAAAATGTTGAAAAAACATAAAATAATAACCACTGAAACGTATTTACTTTAGTTTATGCTAATTTCAAACTATAATTACGATTTGAAGTAATGTGAAACGGAACGTGTTTTAATCTAACAATCAGCGTCTGGTGAAGTCACTCCTGTCAAAAGTCAAAACTAGGCAACTCTATGACATCTAGGGATGAACCACGGTCAAACAAATATGACGAGTGACACACATGAGTGACATCGCTGGAACTGTAGATCCGTTTAGGCGCGAAAGTTTGTAACAGGAATTTTTGACCATAAATTATATAGTCTTTAATTTTTGTATACTTTCGTGGTCTACATGCGATTCTTTATCTTCCCTATTGTATACCTACTTGTTTGCCACGGATATTTTACATAATAAAAGTGGGGCTCGCTCGAGGCCCCCTTAAGTGTGAGGGCGAGGGGCTGCTTCGCCTACGCCTAGCGAAGCCGCTGGAGGCTTATGTCCAACAGTGGACGTCTTTCGACTTATATGATAATGATGACAATGAAGCTCAATAAGGTTCGCGTTATGTTAGTCTATGTATGTTTTAATTCCCCTTTTAAAGAGGAGTGTTATAATATAATCATCTTCCTAGCGTTGTTCCATGTAGTATCCTAAACGAGCTCGGGAGCCGCTTTGTTATAAGTATAACATATGTAAATGTCTGTGTGGCCGTTTTGAGTGCGTCAATCTTGACTGCCGCGCGTTCTTACGACACCCGTCGGCGGGTTCGACTCCGGCTCTGCGCTCAGCGGCGGCCGGGTCGGGCGGCGCGAGTCCCGTCGGCGGGTTCGACTCCGGCTCTGCGCTCAGCGGCGGCCGGGTCGGGCGGCGCGAGTCCCGTCGGCGGGTTCGACTCCGGCTCTGCGCTCAGCGGCGGCCGGGTCGGGCGGCGCGAGTCCCGTCGGCGGGTTCGACTCCGGCTCTGCGCTCAGCGGCGGCCGGGTCGGGCGGCGCGAGTCCCGTCGGCGGGTTCGACTCCGGCTCTGCGCTCAGCGGCGGCCGGGTCGGGCGGCGCGAGTCCCGTCGGCGGGTTCGACTCCGGCTCTGCGCTCAGCGGCGGCCGGGTCGGGCGGCGCGAGTCCCGTCGGCGGGTTCGACTCCGGCTCTGCGCTCAGCGGCGGCCGGGTCGGGCGGCGCGAGTCCCGTCGGCGGGTTCGACTCCGGCTCTGCGCTCAGCGGCGGCCGGGTCGGGCGGCGCGAGTCCCGTCGGCGGGTTCGACTCCGGCTCTGCGCTCAGCGGCGGCCGGGTCGGGCGGCGCGAGTCCCGTCGGCGGGTTCGACTCCGGCTCTGCGCTCAGCGGCGGCCGGGTCGGGCGGCGCGAGTCCCGTCGGCGGGTTCGACTCCGGCTCTGCGCTCAGCGGCGGCCGGGTCGGGCGGCGCGAGTCCCGTCGGCGGGTTCGACTCCGGCTCTGCGCTCAGCGGCGGCCGGGTCGGGCGGCGCGAGTCCCGTCGGCGGGTTCGACTCCGGCTCTGCGCTCAGCGGCGGCCGGGTCGGGCGGCGCGAGTCCCGTCGGCGGGTTCGACTCCGGCTCTGCGCTCAGCGGCGGCCGGGTCGGGCGGCGCGAGTCCCGTCGGCGGGTTCGACTCCGGCTCTGCGCTCAGCGGCGGCCGGGTCGGGCGGCGCGAGTCCCGTCGGCGGGTTCGACTCCGGCTCTGCGCTCAGCGGCGGCCGGGTCGGGCGGCGCGAGTCCCGTCGGCGGGTTCGACTCCGGCTCTGCGCTCAGCGGCGGCCGGGTCGGGCGGCGCGAGTCCCGTCGGCGGGTTCGACTCCGGCTCTGCGCTCAGCGGCGGCCGGGTCGGGCGGCGCGAGTCCCGTCGGCGGGTTCGACTCCGGCTCTGCGCTCAGCGGCGGCCGGGTCGGGCGGCGCGAGTCCCGTCGGCGGGTTCGACTCCGGCTCTGCGCTCAGCGGCGGCCGGGTCGGGCGGCGCGAGTCCCGTCGGCGGGTTCGACTCCGGCTCTGCGCTCAGCGGCGGCCGGGTCGGGCGGCGCGAGTCCCGTCGGCGGGTTCGACTCCGGCTCTGCGCTCAGCGGCGGCCGGGTCGGGCGGCGCGAGTCCCGTCGGCGGGTTCGACTCCGGCTCTGCGCTCAGCGGCGGCCGGGTCGGGCGGCGCGAGTCCCGTCGGCGGGTTCGACTCCGGCTCTGCGCGCGACTCCCCGCGTGTATTGCCCCCCTCGCGACTACTACCACTACTCTCCGCCGACCCTGAACTCGAAACCCCTGCAATCGGATCGACTGCGGGCATCTGAGCTGGTGGATACGCCAACGCCATGCCCCGCTGCGTATTTTCCTTGACCGTACCTATTGAATCGCGTTTTCTTAGTTGATCTATATGCCTATGATTAATTCCCAATGAGCTTTCTATTTTATAGTTAGTTTCCCCTATCCGTTCTAATACCTTACCAGCACCCCACTTGGGCTGCGCGTGACCTACGTTATATAATCTGTACCAGACTAAATCTCCTATACCGAACTCACGCCGCGTCCCCCCCGCAGCCTCTTTTTGCCGATGTTGGAGACTACTCACTCTCTGTTCTCGATCGGGTTTAAGGCAATCTAGGCGGGTACGCGCGGCTCGACCTAAGAGAATCTTAGCTGGGCTTTCGCCTGTGGTACTGTGTGGGGTATTACGATACATTAATAGAAATGTACTTAAGGCAGTATCTATATCGGTATTTTGAATTATGGCTTTTTTAATTACCCGTTTGCACAGTTTGACTGCATTTTCAGCGGCTCCATTGGATGCCGGGTGGTAGGGTGCTGAAAATAATTGGTCTATTCCGTTATTCGCACAAAAAATCTTAAAATCCTCACTCGCATACGGAGGCCCATTATCACTAACAATCTGTTTAGGTAAGCCGAACCTAGCGAAATATTCCCTCAGTTTTTTAATTAACATTTTGGAGGTAGTACTGGTCATTTCCGCTACTTCTATCCACTTAGAATAAGCATCCACGAGTACTAAATACTTAACTCCAGCTATTGGACCTAGAAAGTCTAAATGAATCCTAGACCACGAGCGACTAGGGTAGGGCCACGGGCAGGGCGTGTGGCGAGGCGGCGCCGCAGCTACCGCGGCGCACACGGGACACGCGCGGCACATAGCCTCCACCGCTTCGTCCAGGCCGGGCCACCACACGTAGCTCCGCGCCAGCGCTTTAGTTTTTACGATCCCCATATTTGGCTCGTGCAGCTCTTGAAGGACTCGCTCCCGACATGCCGTCGGCACCACCACTCTGTGACCCCACATTACACAGTCCAGCTCTGTATACAGTTCTGATTTACGATTGAAGTAAGGCTTCAATTCTCTAATCTCAGTTTCTTGAGGCCATCCATCTCTAATATAACTCACTATTCTACCTAATAATACATCATTACGTGTTTCCTTGCTTATCGTATTATAATCTAAAAGCATAGCGTCAGTCGCAAAATGTAAATATGTTTGTTCCGGACGGTCCTCGAACATGGGTCCCGTCGACTTATGTGCCGCTATAAGTCGAGAAAGTGCATCCGCCATATTATTTTCCGACATTACGTATTCTATATTGAAGTCGTACGCGGATAATATTAACGCCCAGCGTTGCAACCTACTCGCCGTCATGCTGGGAATACCATGGCCCGGTCCAAATATGCTAACGAGCGGTTTGTGGTCAGTTTTCAAAGTAAACTGTCTACCGTATAAAATAAATGAAATTTTTTTACCGAAAAAATAATCGCCAGGGCCTCTTTGTGAATCTGACTATAGTTGCGTTCGGGAGGCGTGAGCGCCCGCGAAGCGTAGGCTATGACGGTGTCGGGCGCGCCGCGCGAGTGAGCGCGCATCGCCAGCACGGCGCCTACGCCGTGAGGCCCCGCATCACAAGTCAGGACCAGTTCACGTGCAGCATCGTAGTGACCTAGTACTGGCGCCTCACTCAACAATCGTTTTACCTGTTCGAAAGCCCTATCTTGTTCGACCGACCACAACCACTTCCTATATTTCCGTAATAACTCGTACAATGGCGCTAAATACTCACTAAGGTTTTGAATGAACTTGCCATAAAAATTTATCATGCCAATAAACGATTTGAGCTCGGAGACGTTATTAGGTGGCGTCATTGTTAAGATTGGCTTAACTTTGTCTTCGTCTACCCTCACTCCGTTTTTATCAATCACAAACCCTAAATATTTAACCTCTTGCACTAAAAAGGAACACTTCTGTTTCTTTATCCTTAACCCGTTTTTGCTCAATGTCTGTAATACTTGTTGTAGACTACCTAAATGTGAGTCTAATGTGTTTCCAGTTATTAAGATATCATCTAAAAAAAATGTCACATTAGGAATATCTTTGAAAAGGTTACTCATTATTCTCTGGAATATACCTGGAGAAGAAGAGAGGCCGTATACTAAGCGCTTATACCTAAACAAACCCCGGTGCGTATTTATTACTGTTAAATCCCTAGAGCCGTCATCTTCTAAAATAATCTGGTTGTAAGCTTGCGATAAGTCTAACTTGGTAAAATACCTACTGCCATTCAGTTGTGCAAACAAGTCTTCAATTTTGGGAATAGGGAACTTATCCACCAACAAAACGCGATTCAATGTGGTCTTGTAATCAGCACACAGTCGTAAAGATCCATCTGGCTTATTTACAATTACCAATGGCGTGGCCCAGTCGGAGTGCTCCACCGGCTCAATGACGTCGGCGCACAGCATGGCGTCGAGTTCAGCGTCGACCCGGTCTTTCAACGCGTAGGGTAGCGGACGCGCGCGGCAGAACACGGGCACCGCGTCCGGCCGCAGGCGCAGCCGGGCCCGCCCGCCGGTGAACGCCCCCAGGGCCCCATCGAATATCTCCTTATGCCTGGAAATTACATCCGAAATTTTATGTTTGCACATCGCCTCGCTTGAGAGAATACTTTCACATAACGTTAGCTTTGGTATCGTTATACCCAATTCGGACAACCACTGACGACCTAATAAACTAGTAGTACCCCTATGGATAACATACAAATCTAATTTCTTATTTACATTTCCGTATTGAACATCTACAACAATTAAACCCAACGGTCGCGTCATACTACCATCATAAAACTTCAAGGTCAAATTGCACTGTTCTAACGGTATATCTTTAAACAACGTATTATAAGTCTGTTCGTTAATACACGCTAAAGCCGACCCTGTGTCAATCTCAAAAGTTATAATCTTGTTATTCACCCGTATTGGCATGCTTACCGGTTTGTACTGGTCGAGGCTCATTTGGTAAATAGGTTCCTCGCTGCCTTCGTCTACTTCCTCCTGGTCTAGTTGGCCATCGTCATCCACCCAATGCATGCGCGAATTTCCAAAACGGCCCCTGCCGCGACCGCCTGCGCGCGCACCCCGCGCTCCGCCACGGCCCGGCGAGGCCGCGGTCCCCGGCCCGTACCGGCCTCGGCCCGGCGAGGCCGCGGTCCCCGGCCCGTACCGGCCTCGGCCCGGCGAGGCCGCGGTCCCCGGCCCGTACCGGCCTCGGCCCGCTGCGCCTGCTCCGCGTCGGCCATAGTAGACCGGATTCCCGGTGCTGCCACTTGACGAGTGCCTAGGTACCACCCCGCCTATCTCGCCATTTAAAGCTGGGCACATGCGGCGTAAATGTCCTTTAACATTACACCGACTGCACACGTAACTGTTAAATTTGCATTGCGCCTGCATATGACGAAAATCACCGCACGCTATGCACCCTGCCGAACGAACACTGTGCACTGTTGTACTAAGTAGCTCTGTTCCCGAGCCACTGGCGGCTGCCCCGCCGCCCCCCTCGACCACCGTTGAATCTCGTTCGGCCGCTTCTAGCGATAACGCTAATGACACTGCCCTTTTAAAACCAATGTTACCTTCTGCAAATAGCCGCTGCCTTAACGCATCACTCAATAAGCCGCATACAAATTGATCCCGCATGTTCTCATCTAATGTCGCCTCAAACTCACAAAATCTCGCCATCTTTTTAAGTTCTGCCACGTACTGCGCCGCTGTCTGACCTTTGACCTGTCGGTACTGGCAAAATTTAAACCGCTCCGCCAACACAGAAGGGGTTGGCTGCAGATGTTTTTCCATCACCTCCACTATCTCGTTGTAGGCCATCGTGGCCGGCTTCTTCGGGCTACACAAATTAACCATTAATTCGTAAGCCGCGTCACCAACTACCGATATTAACGTCGGCACTTTCAGCTCCGCTTTCACTGCATTGACGACAAAGTAGCTCTCCAGCCTGTCACAATATGACCTCCAGCTACCACTTTGGACGTCGAACTCGCCAATTCTTCCTACATTCTTCCTTTACACTTTATCCTCGTCAGCCACTGATAAATAAAAGACGGCGTGTGGTGTGTAGTACATATATTCGCCGACTGAACGGCCTAGATGAAACCCACCCTCATATACAAATAGTATGGTAGTATAAACTACCCCCCTATCTAATACATAACACCATGGCGCACGCCGCCGCCCAAGCCACCGTTACGTAGGCCCTGCAGCTGTGGTTGGCAGAGACCACAAAGGGTAGTGACCCTTTGTGGTCTCCTAAGCAGGGCCTTATAACTTTTTTTTGACGCTGGGGAAATGTGTTTCTCGCCCTCGGATTCGATGAATCGAGTCCAAGGGGGCACATACCCGGCCCGGGAAAGACCAAAGTGGGGGGTTATGTGGCGATCTCTCCTCCCGTAACCCCCTCCGCATAAGGCGGAGGGAGGGGAGGAGCCTACCCACTAAAACTCCAGCGGCGTGACCCTCACCTTCCGTTAAGGGGGCGTCATGGGATGCAGCATTACTTGCCTCGACGCCGCTTAGCGGCCTTGGCTGCTACGCCAAGGGAGGGGAAGGTCGGAGACGCTTGACCTTCCCCCCAGACGTGTAGGGGCCTGTGCAATGTGGGTCCCCAACCCAATGGCACTGGGGGACCCGCCCACCCCTTCCCAGAAAAAAGCCTTTGAACAGGTTAGTCGTTCGTTTAATAGCCCAAATCACTTGCTGTCCTTTGTTGATTGAATACTCATTCATTTAACTTAGGGGTTTCCCTTACGGGGCGCAACCGCTACTGATAGAAAAACCCTTTCGAAAGGCTTTTGAGGGTTGAAGCGCTTCCTCGTGTTGAATACCCATTAATTGTGCTTTAAAAGCCAAATGAAGAGGAGCATCGGCTTTGGTAAGCAAAACCTTTCAAAAACCCATTGAAAGTATTGGAGCGCTTTAATAGCCAAATGAATGGGTTTTGAGGAGCATCGGCTTTGGTAAGCAAAGCATTACGAAAAACCCTTTCAAAAACCCTCGAAGGGGATACCGGGCGGGTCCCTGCTGCAAACCGCGCGCTGCGTCCGAGCGGGAGCGCCTCCGCGCTGTCTTCGCTCCGCGGCCTCCTTCTGCGATATCACGACTTCGCAGGAGGCCACCGCCTCCCAAGATGTCTCGCTGCTCAACATGGCCGCCACCACGTCGTGCAGCGAGAAGTCATGCACTCTGAGGGCCAACACCATCGTGCGGTGCTCTTCGGCCCAGCGAGTGCACCACTTTAAGTTGTGCTGGGCCGTAGGGCCTTATAACCCAACCTAATCTGACCCTTCGTGCGCGAGTCCCACGGCATTTGGCCGGTTTTTCTAGTTCATTGCGTGTGATCCCAACTAACCACCGCGCGTTGCGCGTCCCGACCGCGCAACAGAAAAAACGCTTTCCGCGCCGCAATTCCCTCAATTTGCGGGCCGTTTTCAGATTGCAGTCTTTTTAAATTATTTATGGCCTGGAGTGTTGCCTTTTTTTTAAATAACCGTATTCCTCGTACCAGATTGGACTGCGAGAAGCCGCTGGCGCGGTACATGCCGCGGTTCCGCTGCGTGGTGGAGCTGGTGGCGCACTACATGCGCGCGGGCCGCGCCGCCGCCGGCACCGTGTGGGTGGACCGCGCCGGCGCGCCGCACTCCGCCGTGCTGCTGCGCGCACCGCGCCGCCGCGCGCCGCCCACGCTGCTGCACGCCGCGCGCCTGGCCATACACAGGACGCTCGACGCCGACCCTAGGTAACTATAACTAGCGTTAGGACACCCGTCACTCCGCCGTGCTGCTGCGCGCACCGCGCCGCCGCGCGCCGCCCACGCTGCTGCACGCCGCGCGCCTGGCCATACACAGGACGCTCGACGCCGACCCTAGGTAACTATAACTAGCGTTAGGACACCCGTCACTCCGCCGTGCTGCTGCGCGCACCGCGCCGCCGCGCGCCGCCCACGCTGCTGCACGCCGCGCGCCTGGCCATACACAGGACGCTCGACGCCGACCCTAGGTAACTATAACTAGCGTTAGGACACCCGTCACTCCGCCGTGCTGCTGCGCGCACCGCGCCGCCGCGCGCCGCCCACGCTGCTGCACGCCGCGCGCCTGGCCATACACAGGACGCTCGACGCCGACCCTAGGTAACTATAACTAGCGTTAGGACACCCGTCACTCCGCCGTGCTGCTGCGCGCACCGCGCCGCCGCGCGCCGCCCACGCTGCTGCACGCCGCGCGCCTGGCCATACACAGGACGCTCGACGCCGACCCTAGGTAACTATAACTAGCGTTAGGACACCCGTCACTCCGCCGTGCTGCTGCGCGCACCGCGCCGCCGCGCGCCGCCCACGCTGCTGCACGCCGCGCGCCTGGCCATACACAGGACGCTCGACGCCGACCCTAGGTAACTATAACTAGCGTTAGGACACCCGTCACTCCGCCGTGCTGCTGCGCGCACCGCGCCGCCGCGCGCCGCCCACGCTGCTGCACGCCGCGCGCCTGGCCATACACAGGACGCTCGACGCCGACCCTAGGTAACTATAACTAGCGTTAGGACACCCGTCACTCCGCCGTGCTGCTGCGCGCACCGCGCCGCCGCGCGCCGCCCACGCTGCTGCACGCCGCGCGCCTGGCCATACACAGGACGCTCGACGCCGACCCTAGGTAACTATAACTAGCGTTAGGACACCCGTCACTCCGCCGTGCTGCTGCGCGCACCGCGCCGCCGCGCGCCGCCCACGCTGCTGCACGCCGCGCGCCTGGCCATACACAGGACGCTCGACGCCGACCCTAGGTAACTATAACTAGCGTTAGGACACCCGTCACTCCGCCGTGCTGCTGCGCGCACCGCGCCGCCGCGCGCCGCCCACGCTGCTGCACGCCGCGCGCCTGGCCATACACAGGACGCTCGACGCCGACCCTAGGTAACTATAACTAGCGTTAGGACACCCGTCACTCCGCCGTGCTGCTGCGCGCACCGCGCCGCCGCGCGCCGCCCACGCTGCTGCACGCCGCGCGCCTGGCCATACACAGGACGCTCGACGCCGACCCTAGGTAACTATAACTAGCGTTAGGACACCCGTCACTCCGCCGTGCTGCTGCGCGCACCGCGCCGCCGCGCGCCGCCCACGCTGCTGCACGCCGCGCGCCTGGCCATACACAGGACGCTCGACGCCGACCCTAGGTAACTATAACTAGCGTTAGGACACCCGTCACTCCGCCGTGCTGCTGCGCGCACCGCGCCGCCGCGCGCCGCCCACGCTGCTGCACGCCGCGCGCCTGGCCATACACAGGACGCTCGACGCCGACCCTAGGTAACTATAACTAGCGTTAGGACACCCGTCACTCCGCCGTGCTGCTGCGCGCACCGCGCCGCCGCGCGCCGCCCACGCTGCTGCACGCCGCGCGCCTGGCCATACACAGGACGCTCGACGCCGACCCTAGGTAACTATAACTAGCGTTAGGACACCCGTCACTCCGCCGTGCTGCTGCGCGCACCGCGCCGCCGCGCGCCGCCCACGCTGCTGCACGCCGCGCGCCTGGCCATACACAGGACGCTCGACGCCGACCCTAGGTAACTATAACTAGCGTTAGGACACCCGTCACTCCGCCGTGCTGCTGCGCGCACCGCGCCGCCGCGCGCCGCCCACGCTGCTGCACGCCGCGCGCCTGGCCATACACAGGACGCTCGACGCCGACCCTAGGTAACTATAACTAGCGTTAGGACACCCGTCACTCCGCCGTGCTGCTGCGCGCACCGCGCCGCCGCGCGCCGCCCACGCTGCTGCACGCCGCGCGCCTGGCCATACACAGGACGCTCGACGCCGACCCTAGGTAACTATAACTAGCGTTAGGACACCCGTCACTCCGCCGTGCTGCTGCGCGCACCGCGCCGCCGCGCGCCGCCCACGCTGCTGCACGCCGCGCGCCTGGCCATACACAGGACGCTCGACGCCGACCCTAGGTAACTATAACTAGCGTTAGGACACCCGTCACTCCGCCGTGCTGCTGCGCGCACCGCGCCGCCGCGCGCCGCCCACGCTGCTGCACGCCGCGCGCCTGGCCATACACAGGACGCTCGACGCCGACCCTAGGTAACTATAACTAGCGTTAGGACACCCGTCACTCCGCCGTGCTGCTGCGCGCACCGCGCCGCCGCGCGCCGCCCACGCTGCTGCACGCCGCGCGCCTGGCCATACACAGGACGCTCGACGCCGACCCTAGGTAACTATAACTAGCGTTAGGACACCCGTCACTCCGCCGTGCTGCTGCGCGCACCGCGCCGCCGCGCGCCGCCCACGCTGCTGCACGCCGCGCGCCTGGCCATACACAGGACGCTCGACGCCGACCCTAGGTAACTATAACTAGCGTTAGGACACCCGTCACTCCGCCGTGCTGCTGCGCGCACCGCGCCGCCGCGCGCCGCCCACGCTGCTGCACGCCGCGCGCCTGGCCATACACAGGACGCTCGACGCCGACCCTAGGTAACTATAACTAGCGTTAGGACACCCGTCACTCCGCCGTGCTGCTGCGCGCACCGCGCCGCCGCGCGCCGCCCACGCTGCTGCACGCCGCGCGCCTGGCCATACACAGGACGCTCGACGCCGACCCTAGGTAACTATAACTAGCGTTAGGACACCCGTCACTCCGCCGTGCTGCTGCGCGCACCGCGCCGCCGCGCGCCGCCCACGCTGCTGCACGCCGCGCGCCTGGCCATACACAGGACGCTCGACGCCGACCCTAGGTAACTATAACTAGCGTTAGGACACCCGTCACTCCGCCGTGCTGCTGCGCGCACCGCGCCGCCGCGCGCCGCCCACGCTGCTGCACGCCGCGCGCCTGGCCATACACAGGACGCTCGACGCCGACCCTAGGTAACTATAACTAGCGTTAGGACACCCGTCACTCCGCCGTGCTGCTGCGCGCACCGCGCCGCCGCGCGCCGCCCACGCTGCTGCACGCCGCGCGCCTGGCCATACACAGGACGCTCGACGCCGACCCTAGGTAACTATAACTAGCGTTAGGACACCCGTCACTCCGCCGTGCTGCTGCGCGCACCGCGCCGCCGCGCGCCGCCCACGCTGCTGCACGCCGCGCGCCTGGCCATACACAGGACGCTCGACGCCGACCCTAGGTAACTATAACTAGCGTTAGGACACCCGTCACTCCGCCGTGCTGCTGCGCGCACCGCGCCGCCGCGCGCCGCCCACGCTGCTGCACGCCGCGCGCCTGGCCATACACAGGACGCTCGACGCCGACCCTAGGTAACTATAACTAGCGTTAGGACACCCGTCACTCCGCCGTGCTGCTGCGCGCACCGCGCCGCCGCGCGCCGCCCACGCTGCTGCACGCCGCGCGCCTGGCCATACACAGGACGCTCGACGCCGACCCTAGGTAACTATAACTAGCGTTAGGACACCCGTCACTCCGCCGTGCTGCTGCGCGCACCGCGCCGCCGCGCGCCGCCCACGCTGCTGCACGCCGCGCGCCTGGCCATACACAGGACGCTCGACGCCGACCCTAGGTAACTATAACTAGCGTTAGGACACCCGTCACTCCGCCGTGCTGCTGCGCGCACCGCGCCGCCGCGCGCCGCCCACGCTGCTGCACGCCGCGCGCCTGGCCATACACAGGACGCTCGACGCCGACCCTAGGTAACTATAACTAGCGTTAGGACACCCGTCACTCCGCCGTGCTGCTGCGCGCACCGCGCCGCCGCGCGCCGCCCACGCTGCTGCACGCCGCGCGCCTGGCCATACACAGGACGCTCGACGCCGACCCTAGGTAACTATAACTAGCGTTAGGACACCCGTCACTCCGCCGTGCTGCTGCGCGCACCGCGCCGCCGCGCGCCGCCCACGCTGCTGCACGCCGCGCGCCTGGCCATACACAGGACGCTCGACGCCGACCCTAGGTAACTATAACTAGCGTTAGGACACCCGTCACTCCGCCGTGCTGCTGCGCGCACCGCGCCGCCGCGCGCCGCCCACGCTGCTGCACGCCGCGCGCCTGGCCATACACAGGACGCTCGACGCCGACCCTAGGTAACTATAACTAGCGTTAGGACACCCGTCACTCCGCCGTGCTGCTGCGCGCACCGCGCCGCCGCGCGCCGCCCACGCTGCTGCACGCCGCGCGCCTGGCCATACACAGGACGCTCGACGCCGACCCTAGGTAACTATAACTAGCGTTAGGACACCCGTCACTCCGCCGTGCTGCTGCGCGCACCGCGCCGCCGCGCGCCGCCCACGCTGCTGCACGCCGCGCGCCTGGCCATACACAGGACGCTCGACGCCGACCCTAGGTAACTATAACTAGCGTTAGGACACCCGTCACTCCGCCGTGCTGCTGCGCGCACCGCGCCGCCGCGCGCCGCCCACGCTGCTGCACGCCGCGCGCCTGGCCATACACAGGACGCTCGACGCCGACCCTAGGTAACTATAACTAGCGTTAGGACACCCGTCACTCCGCCGTGCTGCTGCGCGCACCGCGCCGCCGCGCGCCGCCCACGCTGCTGCACGCCGCGCGCCTGGCCATACACAGGACGCTCGACGCCGACCCTAGGTAACTATAACTAGCGTTAGGACACCCGTCACTCCGCCGTGCTGCTGCGCGCACCGCGCCGCCGCGCGCCGCCCACGCTGCTGCACGCCGCGCGCCTGGCCATACACAGGACGCTCGACGCCGACCCTAGGTAACTATAACTAGCGTTAGGACACCCGTCACTCCGCCGTGCTGCTGCGCGCACCGCGCCGCCGCGCGCCGCCCACGCTGCTGCACGCCGCGCGCCTGGCCATACACAGGACGCTCGACGCCGACCCTAGGTAACTATAACTAGCGTTAGGACACCCGTCACTCCGCCGTGCTGCTGCGCGCACCGCGCCGCCGCGCGCCGCCCACGCTGCTGCACGCCGCGCGCCTGGCCATACACAGGACGCTCGACGCCGACCCTAGGTAACTATAACTAGCGTTAGGACACCCGTCACTCCGCCGTGCTGCTGCGCGCACCGCGCCGCCGCGCGCCGCCCACGCTGCTGCACGCCGCGCGCCTGGCCATACACAGGACGCTCGACGCCGACCCTAGGTAACTATAACTAGCGTTAGGACACCCGTCACTCCGCCGTGCTGCTGCGCGCACCGCGCCGCCGCGCGCCGCCCACGCTGCTGCACGCCGCGCGCCTGGCCATACACAGGACGCTCGACGCCGACCCTAGGTAACTATAACTAGCGTTAGGACACCCGTCACTCCGCCGTGCTGCTGCGCGCACCGCGCCGCCGCGCGCCGCCCACGCTGCTGCACGCCGCGCGCCTGGCCATACACAGGACGCTCGACGCCGACCCTAGGTAACTATAACTAGCGTTAGGACACCCGTCACTCCGCCGTGCTGCTGCGCGCACCGCGCCGCCGCGCGCCGCCCACGCTGCTGCACGCCGCGCGCCTGGCCATACACAGGACGCTCGACGCCGACCCTAGGTAACTATAACTAGCGTTAGGACACCCGTCACTCCGCCGTGCTGCTGCGCGCACCGCGCCGCCGCGCGCCGCCCACGCTGCTGCACGCCGCGCGCCTGGCCATACACAGGACGCTCGACGCCGACCCTAGGTAACTATAACTAGCGTTAGGACACCCGTCACTCCGCCGTGCTGCTGCGCGCACCGCGCCGCCGCGCGCCGCCCACGCTGCTGCACGCCGCGCGCCTGGCCATACACAGGACGCTCGACGCCGACCCTAGGTAACTATAACTAGCGTTAGGACACCCGTCACTCCGCCGTGCTGCT
Organism: Epinotia demarniana; assembly: GCA_945867215.1. Lineage (NCBI taxonomy): Eukaryota > Metazoa > Arthropoda > Insecta > Lepidoptera > Tortricidae > Epinotia > Epinotia demarniana. The sequence goes on from OX244268.1 coordinate 26,655,855, forward strand.
GCGCGCACCGCGCCGCCGCGCGCCGCCCACGCTGCTGCACGCCGCGCGCCTGGCCATACACAGGACGCTCGACGCCGACCCTAGGTAACTATAACTAGCGTTAGGACACCCGTCACTCCGCCGTGCTGCTGCGCGCACCGCGCCGCCGCGCGCCGCCCACGCTGCTGCACGCCGCGCGCCTGGCCATACACAGGACGCTCGACGCCGACCCTAGGTAACTATAACTAGCGTTAGGACACCCGTCACTCCGCCGTGCTGCTGCGCGCACCGCGCCGCCGCGCGCCGCCCACGCTGCTGCACGCCGCGCGCCTGGCCATACACAGGACGCTCGACGCCGACCCTAGGTAACTATAACTAGCGTTAGGACACCCGTCACTCCGCCGTGCTGCTGCGCGCACCGCGCCGCCGCGCGCCGCCCACGCTGCTGCACGCCGCGCGCCTGGCCATACACAGGACGCTCGACGCCGACCCTAGGTAACTATAACTAGCGTTAGGACACCCGTCACTCCGCCGTGCTGCTGCGCGCACCGCGCCGCCGCGCGCCGCCCACGCTGCTGCACGCCGCGCGCCTGGCCATACACAGGACGCTCGACGCCGACCCTAGGTAACTATAACTAGCGTTAGGACACCCGTCACTCCGCCGTGCTGCTGCGCGCACCGCGCCGCCGCGCGCCGCCCACGCTGCTGCACGCCGCGCGCCTGGCCATACACAGAACGCTCGACGCCGACCCTAGGTAACTTTAAATAGCGTTAGGACACTTATCACAGCTGATTGAAGCGTTCGTTGACCGAGTAATTAGTTCCGATTGCTTAGTTGGTACCAGCGACTTACATGCAACGTGGCAGGATCGAATCCTGCTTAGAGCGACAAATATTTCAATCGTTAGCGCTTTCCTCTAAAGTCGCCGTCAATGGACTTTGCTAAGTATGTAAACAAAGGACGTAACTTTGTTTTGTCACTGTTTCTCCTTGAATTTTCACCACCACGGAAACTATACACTATTGAACCGGTCGTTACCGTAAAATACACAACCGTAAAATATGTAACTAGATTAAATTATTTATTTCATGATAAAAAATTACATTACAGATTTGCATATATGTCAAAAAAATAAGAATTTTTATCACGATCGTCAAAAACAGAGAAAAATAAAATATAATATTAAGACAATGTCAACAAATATCAGAACACAATAACAAAAATAGAAAAAAAAACAAATCAAAAACAAAAGAACACAAATATATCAACCTCTAGGTATCGTCATTTTTCACAATATTTAGTGCACCAGAAAATACGTGACACAATACATTTAATGTCAAATCTTATTCGTACAAATTTAAAAAGGTGATAATAATAATAATAATAATAATTTATTATGTCAAGTCAAGACTCATATATTCTTTGACTGAGTATAATGGATTTTCCAATAAAAGGTATTTAAGGCGGCGTCTAAATGCTTCGTCAGATGGTTCCTGTCTAAGATCAGCGGGCAGTCGCTCGTAGTAGGTAGGCCCAATGACAGGCAGGTTCTTGCATGCAAGTGCCATGCGACGGGGAACTGTTCTCAAACGCCCAGTGCGGCGGAGACTGAACCTTGGATATTTCATTGAAAGTTTAAAATAGTTTCTCATTCGTTAGATTAGTTTAGTATGACATGATGGAATGACGTTTTTGTTAGTGTTGTGACTAAAGTTGGTGATATTGTAAAGCCGCTATACACTAGCCAACTCCCGCTCTGTACCTGCCATCGCGGTTGTATACACTACGGTAGTTTTATCAGTGGGTAAAGTGGTTAGAAAAAATTAAAAATATCTACTTGGTTTTACTTTCGATATTTTAATATTCGATATATTTTGACATTAAAGAGTACAGTAAGAGTCTTCCCCATCACTAGTTCAATATGGCGGTTTGTTTACATAGTTACCAAAGTTCATTGACGGCGACTTTAAGTACACAGTTTTCCATATTGCAGCGGTACGAAATGTTTTAATACGAAAATTAAATTATTTTTCTTATTTCCAGATCCCCCAAACTATGGAGCGCGCCTAAACACAGACTTTTGCCTCTCCCGACCACTTTGCTAGATTACCTCGGCGAGTACCCGTACTCGATCTAGCACACTTAGCCAATCCTAGCTCTAGGTAGACTATTCAGCCCAGGTCTGGCTTGACTGGCAGTGCGAGCACCGAAGCCTCGATTTCACACTAGATACGTATCTAGTGTGAAATCACTTTGGATATATTAACAATCCTCAATCGTGTAAAACCGATAATCATAATAGACTCTAAGGCAGGCGTGAGTGGATCGAATTGATTGAATGATATGTGTATCATACGTTTTTTTTTAGTTGTATATCCTCCTGTGTCCCATAAAAAAAAAAACAAATATATTGGAAACAAGTCCAATTTTAAAGCACAAAATTTAAAACTGCTATCATAACGGCTTTGTTCTATTTCCATCGATTTTTTTTCGGGAGGATATAAATCAGGCATAATACAACTGAGAATATCTACTGTCCTCTTTCAAACATTTACAGTGTGAGTGAGACAAGGAGTCACTGAGTTGTAGTTGTGCTTATTATTATAGAATCGTTTCGTTCATTCCATTCGCGCCAGCTGTCAACACTTCCAGAGCCAAGCTGGTGAACGCTTTGTTTCCTCTACAAACGGACTTTTGCACGTGATCGGCTATGATGGGCGTAGCGAGAAATCTTTGGCACTGAATGTGTTATTACAGCTGCTGGACGCTTTACAATATATCGATGCTCCGCACTGCCTAAGCCAAGTTAACCAGACATTATTATTAGCACAGGTTGCTTACAGGCAGGGACCTATTACCGATTATTGTTAATTTATAACCTTAAACTGTATTTTAAATATAAGCTAAACTAGGGACTCAATTACGGTATTTTAGTGGAATGTAATGCAGATTATTTTTAGTACGCCAATACTGTGTTTTGTATATAAAGTTATTTTGATGTAAGACTGATTTCGAGAGCATCTATTTCTAACTTGTTTGTGTTACTACTTACCGATGAGCATTGCTGCAGTGATCAGCTGTTATACATCATACTGTAATGTTTATAAAATATTACATTAATTTGGCTACTTATGGAGTACTGGAAAATCGTTCAATATACTATAGTAACTATAGATACCCATAAGTGCGTCTGCCTGAGTTTTATTAGCATGCTCCAATTATGGGTGGATTTGCCTGTAAATTATAAAAGAATTCACAGTGCCGAATCCTATCTTGTAAACGGGCTATATGATTTTCCCACTAAAAAGCAAATAGTATTATTCGTTTTGTATTTATTAAGTAATTATATTTGTGACGTTCACAGGCACAAAGGTACATAGTCAGTGTCAGTACGCCAATATATATATATATATCTATTTTTTTTTTTGCTTAGCGGCACCAACTTACGATTACAGATCTAGCAACGTCCAATTCCAATATGGCGCCGGCAGCTGTCATTCCATAGATACTTGTCAAACTTCCATGCGTTCAGATTTTAACTAAGACCGCGACAAAACAGTACCTTATGCCTGAACGACACATTGTATAACTTATGGAGAACTTTTAGGGCTTATGCCCTCCGCGTTTTTCTAAACTCGCCCACCGTTTGTGTCTATATGCACGTGACCAACGCGCGTCGATGGAGTGTTTAAAAAATGCGGTGTGCATAGGCCCTTAACCAAAACGCAGCAATGTCACAGTAATGTTCAACTCCTGGTTTTCGAAGAATAAATTCGACACTTTGTTCCCTAATGCCGCTCTTGTCCAATTGAATTAAGAAATCATCACACTATTTTGTTAGAAAACTATTTAATTTATTTATTATTCGACTAAGGATTAGTTTACGTGAAGGTTTTAATTCTGTTCCTATTATAATTGGAAAATTCAGTTGAAAATTACTTCTCTTTCTGTGCGGTTTCTGGTGACATTTTTGTTTGATCAGGGCCATGAAATACAGGGCTGAGCCACCAACATACACTTATAATTTCAAGGATATGTCTCATTCATCATAGTCTTATAGACTATGGCATATTTAATTTTTATGATGATTATTTATATGATGATAACATTTGTCATATAATATTACATTTGTGCTATAATAGCAATCATATCAAAAAACTGCCTCTGTCAGACAGTCCGACACCCGAGTGATCACAATAATATATATATATATAAATATTTCCATTACATTGTGAATGTCAATTTAAATTTTAAAATTGTGAAAGTGTCTTATAATCCTGTCCCATAATCTATACATTCTGTATATTTGGCTCACAAGTACCATATCTACGTAATTTATATTAAAACCGTGATGGCCATTTCGTCTTGAGAATGCTAGTTTGAGGCTGAATTTGTAAATAGTTCGTTTTGTTTTCTATTTATTTCTTAGTCGTAGCGTAGTTAAGTAGGATAATGGAACGCACGCCATGTAATGGTTGGCGTTTGCGCCCGACTAACGGATTCGTGTGGACGCGTCGACAACAATCCACATTGCTTCAGGGAGAATACAAGTACAGCACATCAATTTTAACGATTCCCGAGGGATCGAGGATGGGGTGACAGCGAAATGGGCACTAAATTGAGCTCTATCGTCACACAAACATTCCTCCCGCACATCGCAGGTCTGACTCAGTTGTAGGTTTATGGTCTAATTCTTTAGTCCCGATGGACCCCGTTCATAACAATAAACAATTCATAATTTCATAAAATAAACTGAGAACTGGAAATTTAATTTTACTGCTCAGCTTCATGGAGATAGCTAGACACAAATCATTGGTCCCTCTCGTACTTATACTTGATAGTAAGGGAAGAATGCTTTATGTCCAGTATATCACGCTAGCTAGGCTGATGTAGTTATTAAGGGTTCGGAGTTGGCTCAACAATCAGTTGTTGATTTATTGCATTACAATTTGTAACAAGCTGAACTTTATTTTCACGAAAAACACGAAAATTCTGTTTGTATAGTAAAGATGATATAAGCTTTCCGTTTAGCACTTGAAAGCTTATCTGGTGAACAATGGCGCTATTTCCCATTGTAAATCACAAGGTTGAAATTGCTATAGCTTAACTCATTAAGTAAGTCATTTTGATAATAACAATCTGTGTGGACGCAGTAAAACGTGGGTGACTTACTGTTATGCTATAGCAATTCAACCTTCTGACTTAGAGGAGATGGTAGCTATTTGTACGAGTTTTATTGTTACTTGCTTAATTTTATCTGGTCGGAGGATTTGCGGTGGACTAATAATTAATAAAACATAAACATTAACATAATTTATTGATAAAACATAAGTACATCGGTTTTACTATAGACCAATACAATAGAGAATAGCGCCATTGTTCACAAGATAAGCTTTCAAGTGCTAAACGGACAGCTTATATCATCTTAACTATACAGTCAACACCAAAAGTAGGTCAAGTGCTCAAAATGCCTCTCTCTAATGTCAAGAGGATATGGACTGTCTAGATCATTTTGAGCGTGTTATTTTACGTAGCTACTTCTGCTGCTGACTGTATTTCGAATGCCTTGTTGAGCATTGAAGTGCAAACAGAATCTTCAGAGAGCCTTGGCCCTGATGTATTAACCCTGCAAGCTGATGAGGGTGGGTGTCGCGGTGTCCTGTCTGGTGTACCAAGGGCCCGTCGCTTGTGATGATCACTAATAATATAGGATAAACGTGTACCTTCAATAATCTCAATTACTTTAATTTAAGTGTTCACCAATTCCTGTTTAAATGCAAACTCGGAGTGGTTTCACAGACCTCGGTCACACAAATCGAAGAATTACGTAGTAGTTACTGGTTATCAAGTAGTACATTATTAAATACAATAAACTATATATCAATATCGATAATAGAACCTAAGACTTGGCACTGTTCTATTAACCTATTTGAAAGACAACCCAAGTAACATATCATTTTATAGCTTTTTAGTAGCAAAACTTGATCAGTAAATCTATGTATGGAAGTCTGTGGAGCTACTCTCGTTTTAATACTAAAGCCTTATATTGGCCTTACCACCTTACCCTCCAGTATATTCAATGGATATTTCTCAAAATGTATGAACCTACACAGTTTTTATTTTGCAACAATACAATGCATTAAACTAATTATTATAAGAAATGTGTAAATACAATTTGAGAAGTACTCCACTATGCAAAAGGCCATTCGATATTCCTTGTCTTATTTGTGACCAATGAAAAAACCTAAGACAAACAAAAAATAATTTCAAAGTTGACCACCAAGTAAGATAAGTGACATGAATGGTTCTGATGAGTCAAATTAATTTTGTGAATTTCCTCATGAGATATCACCGATTGTGCAACATAAGTGTGACATAATAGAAAGGTGTGTGTGTTTGTATAGACTAATGTATGATAAACCTGCAAATAATTTATATACAGAAAAAATATACATTCTGACTAAACATGATGGATTTTATTTGTAGAACATGTATTTTATCTTATTCCTTTGATAAACCAAATAGAAGTGCGTCTGTCTTGCAAGTCTCTTTCTAATAGAAGTGTGTCTGTCTTGCAAGTCTATTTCTAATAGAAGGAGTGGAAAGAGGCGTCAGCTTGTATTAAGAGTTAGAAGCTTTTGAGAAATGGGCTCCTGGACGCCTAAAGTCGTTTCACAGGCTGTGAATGCTAGACCATCGGGCAATGTATAAACATAATTGAGTCACATTGAATGCACCATGCGTGCACTTTCATTTGAACGCATCCTGCACTGTCATTTCGAGTGCGTTCTAATTTTCTTTCAACGTTTACGCTCGTACTCGTACCCACGCTGTGCTTGTGTTTTTTAAGATAATAGGAAAAATAAATACACCGAACAATATTTTGCAAGCCCATAACTTTGAATGGACATCATTATCAACTTAAAACATGTTATTATGATTCTTCAAATATTAGGTTCTCTTTTTGCATAATATCGGGTTAGTATCCGAACGCACCCCCGTACATCAACGTCAAAGTCAGCCGTTGCAGGTCGATCGATATATATATTTTTTATCTATGGGTCGGATGGTGTTATTGATCGGTGGCATTTATTTATTCATCAACGATATAAGTAAACGCGCTGTTTCCTCGAATAAGCGCTGAAAATAAACAATGTGGAGAACCCGTAACGCTAAATGTTAACGCCATGTCAGTAAATGGAAATACCGGCAACTACGCGCCGCTGAAGCAAATACTTACCGAATCTGATTCTGAGGACGAACACAAAGATGCAACAAACGCTATCCGTGGTAATTTGGACATCAACATCGGCCTGCAGCCTTCGAAGAACGTAAGCTTGAGCGACATGGAAGACTTGAACACTAACGAGAACACAGTAGAGAGTACAATGGATAACGTAAGTTTTATTCAATCTGATACGTCGAGCAAAATGTCCTTCCCACGCCGCTGCGCTTTCATAGCGTCCATACTGGTCTGTATATTCACTGTGGTCATATTCTTGTGGGGTATTCCTTGCTCGGAGCTTAACAGTTGTGAGAATAAGGAGTGGCAAGACAAAACTACTAGTTGGGAGTTACCATATGAAGACATAGAGCTGTCAGGAGCTATACAAGTTGTTGATGGGGTCGCGCCTAATACGAAGAATTTAATCTTCATTTATAGAGGGAATCATATGGCACAGCAGGACAAAGAGATCAGAAATTTGAATGGTGTCCTGCTAATCGTGGGGAAATCAGGAAAGATCGGCTGGTATACCCGAGAAGAGAGAATCCCGACTGAAATCAACTGTCATCTAATTGATGTGAACAGAGACAAGCAAAAAGACTGCATTGTCTCTGGCTCGCAGGGTCTCCTGGCGGTGTTAAATCCCATCTCGGGGACATATCACTGGTATAAGCATAAACATGGTAATATTTTTGGTAAGATAGTGTCCATTGACTTCCCTATACTGATGAAGGACATGGACAAAGACATGGTTAATGATTTGCTCACCGTGGCCACGGTGGAGCCCAATCCAAACCACAATTCACTGCTCATCATTTCTGGAGCTACTGGAGAGATCATTGGTGAACCAATGACCATTGAAGACTGCTTGTCAGTAAAGCTACTAACCGAATCAGACTTAGTAAACATAACCTACCTTTGCAAAAATGGATCTTCCGAAGCTTTCAGATGGACTTCATACTCTGCTCTTGGCAGGAAATTGGCCAAGTTGGATCAGTCCGTAGTGAGCCATGTCTCACCTATAACTGCTGCCACTAAGAAACAGAAGATAAGCTTGAAAAAGAGTATAGGAAATACTAGAGAAATTTTCACAAACGGGCCAGGGAAATTGACTGTGGAGAATTTTGGAGATTGCCCCAATTCTTGCGAAGTAAGGCTACGTCTTTTTCTAGGGAGGAATAACTCTGACAACATCAGCTGGGAATATTCAGCAAAATATGTATATGCAATGAGACCGAGTTCATTTGCTTTCGCTAATTCTATAAGAGGCTTTGTATTAAAACTATGACAGTGGAACAGCGCACACTTGGCAAAGGGTGCTCAGAAAGTTGACGAGGTCCAGTATAACATGCAGAATCATAGCCCAAAGAACACTTACGACTTTTTCTATTATAGGCCCCTCATCAATATTTCTTCAATGTCATCATGTATTAAATATGAGAATTTCACTGCTCATGATATTTCGGAGAGGATTGTGCTAGTGTCGTTTGATAACATGCAGACGCATAATGTGAATGTTAGTCAAACAGATATGGTACAGATTTGTGTGCGGGGGCCTGTAGACTCCCCAACACCGCAACCGATATGCCAACCTGACTTGGAATATCAGGAAAACTCTCTTATTATCGCCGATCTAGATGGGGATCATTCTCATGAGTTAATATCGTATTATAGTACATTTATAGCCCCGGAAACGGACACAAGTAAGGGCATAGAGCCAGAACCATATGATTTACATTTGGCGACAGTAGTCAGAGTCATTAGGTTAGAATCTGAATTGCCCAAGCTATTTGATTCTAAGAATGTTTAATTTTTCACTGATCTAGTTCTAATTATGTGTCACATTCATTCTTGCCATTAAATAGTTTACTCACAATAGTAAATAATAAACCGTTTATTTCAGGCATCTAAGGCCCATAGCAACAAATACCTTAAAGCCTTTAGTTACTTTATTAATAATACATACAATGCATATAAGAAACGAATTATTTAGGTGACGACGTGACTCCGTTGCGTCGTCAAGTCCGGTGTAGAATTCGGTAGGTTGCCCCGGAACCGCCGAAACACGAAACTTCGGCCAGAAGCCAGCACACGCGATAGTCTCCTGTAGCGGCCGCGGCACGCGCACCACAAACGAGCGAACGAAACGTAGTGGCACGAACGTAGCTGGAAAACCCTCAGCGAGTAGCCAGTCTTCTGGTGAATATGGGAACACCCAAATACTCCGAAATATTTAATTCCGAATTTGCTAATTCCGATTTTCAAAACTCCGAATTTCATAATTCCTAAGATTTATAATTACGATAACTAAAAAACACGAATTTTATTTTACCGAATTCCATAATGTCGATAGTTTGTTTTTCCGATTTTTATAACTCCGAAAAATCAAAAGCGCGAAGTGTCAATGGCCCGAAAAACAGTACTCCGATTATCAAATTTCCGAAATTTCATTACTAATTCGGATATCTGATATTCGGGATAATGAACTTCGTGTTTTCAATAATCGGAATTTTATTTCTTAGAAATTATGAAATTCGGATTTTTGAAACTACACGGGGAATAAAAAATCCGAAAATTACGATTCTTATTTCCCGTAGAGAATAGAGTTCTGCCTTTTCTCCGAAGCCCCCCGCAGTAAAAAAAAACAATGTAGTCGTAACAATGGTAATAAGTAGGTTAGGTTAGGGTTAGCTTGTGTCCCTTAGAGCGGAAAAAGGCACCCCGCGAAGCGGGGTGACTTCGACCCGCTGGCGGTTAGGTTAGGTTAAAATAATTGGCGTGTGTCCCTGGCTCCGTAGTATATATAATCCGAAAGCCGAACTCGCATTATTGCATTAAGTCTGCCTTTATACGCCCAACATTCAACTTTTTTTATAATCTTCTTTTTCTAATGTGTTGTACATAATTTGCTCACAATATTCTGTATAGGAAATGCTTGTTATTCGTTTTCCGTCTACCCATCTTCCTATAAATAGTTAAATTGTTCCTTATAAACGATGTCGATTAATTGTGTATTCATGTGATTTGCTATTCAGTTTCCAGGCGTTTAAAATGCGGATCTTAGTACCTACCTACCCCCCTTACCTATACCTAAGATACTTAATTCGTGTGTGTTAGTAACAGGAATATGTAATTCAGATTTTTCAGATTTTGTTTATTCGGGTATATAATTAGTCGGTTTAATGATATTCGGATTTTTGAAAATCGGTATTTTAATAATCGGAATTCGGAATTTTGATATTTCGGATTATGATTCCATCGGACTTCTTATTATTCGGGGTATTGAAATTCGGAATTTTGATAATCGGAGTTGTAACCGTTAGACCTTTTGAAATTTCGGATTTATGAAAATCGGATTTATGAAGAATCGGAATACTTATATTAGGAGTTTTAAAACATTCGGAATTATGAAAATCGGTATTATGAAATTCGTGATTTCGACTATCGGAATTTAGTTTTTCGTATTTATGTAGTGTACCCGGTGAATATACACCGCCATGTCATCAGCCGTGGCGGAGTAATGCGGGCGCGTCACGTGTAGCAGTAATAGAGTAATTATTGTTCTATACTCGAAGGAGTGTCACACTCCTGCCATAGAATAGAATCGAGAGGAGAAGGGGTCAAAACCCCCACAAAAGCAAATGCACCCTAACGAAAATCCTTTAATATGGAAGTTACTAGCAACTGCAACACTGCATCTGGCAACCCCAGTTTCTGTCTGGTATTTCTGGAGAGCATCTCCCCATCAGCCTAGAACTTGAATAGAAAGAATTTCGCGTATTACTTTCTTGGTTAAAAAGAGGTCCAATAAAAGTTTATCTCGTTATTACCGTTGAATGAGCAAGCTGCCAAGTATAACAAAACCAGCGGGACCGATTTCATTCAAACGTAGCTAAAATTCATCCTGATCACCTAAGCTAAAAAACAGTTCATTTATTTATTAGGAGCTACGATGCCACAGACAGACAAAGACACACAGACAGTCAAACTTATAACACCCCTCTTTGCATTGGGGGTAAATAAATATCAAATTTGCGCTAGAAAAGCGAGCGCCTGCATCAGACGGCAATACGGAAAACACGTGTACTAAATATTTTGCTATTATGTTTCAACATGCTACAATAGTAGATTGTTAACCAAGGGTTGAAAGTGACCCAGTGCAGCCGAGATATTTCTGGCGCTCGAACGAAGTGAGAGCGCCAATAGTTCGAGGGTCAAATGGGTAATTTCACCCGAGTTAAACACTCTACTTTTCATTTCGACTGTGAGGAAAATAATTGTACTATCCAATATCCAACTTCTTCGCACTGGCTACAGTAGCCACGGCCTACTAGACTACACGACTTAAATTGTAATCGAGTAGGCCGCGACGCGACTAATCTAGAGGGCCATGGCGAAACGTAAAAAAAGAAAAAGTTACATGGCATTATGGCGGGCAGTCGAATAGAGGAATGATTTTGAATATTGATTTTCTGTAATTGCGAATAAAAATAAACCAACTGAAAAACGATTTTAATATCAACCTATAGGTCGTAATAAACACGTCGTTTAATGTAGGTACCTATAGCTGACTGTCGATTTGTGAAAAGCTTTTATTTTAATACTTATTATCTTCGACTCCGTGGCTGATCTTACCAATTAAAAAAAAAAAACTTTCCACCCTAGGGGAGAACACGCAATTTTCCCCCCGGCTATATACCCATGAAAACTCAACTTTCAGAACAGGAGAGATGAAAAAGAATAAACAACACACTTTGCCAGTTTTTTTAAGTGGTAGAAGGGTATGGATTCGAGACCTCGTCAAATATAGTCTTTTGATGTAAAATTGTTATTTTCTCACATCATGGTACCCAGTACCAATGACAAGTGCCCAATTGTGTAGTGATAGTGACGTCGGCAACTACTTAATCTAGTCATTTTTATATTTTAGTCATTTTTATATTGATAGTTGTAGGTGTATTATAATAATTGTTGATTTAGTTTAATTCTGTAAATGTTAAAAAACAGTATTGTTTTGAAATAATATTTATAACTTAGGCTAATTAAAAATTATGTATACAAAAGATTTATTATCAGAAAAATAGACGCGTTTTACCTACCAATAAAACGCATATTAATTTACTTACCTTATTCGAAGCTTATTTAATTCAGAGAGGCACGTTGTTTCCCGCCATGTTATTGCTATCTCTTTCTTTAATATTTCCCCCTCCAACGGGGACCCCCACCACCTGGCAGTGGGGATAAGTCTCAGTTTAGACTATAGCCCATTTTGGTTATTCATTGGATCGAAATTAAATTCCACCAGGCAGAGTTTACTCATAAGCTTCGAATAAGGTAAGTAAATTAATATGCGTTTTATTGGTAGGTAAAACGCGTCTATTAATTTGACTGTACCGTTATTCGAAGCTTATTTAATTGAGACCTGTTTTTTATCGCCTGGTGGTGGTGGAAAAAGTAGATGCCAATGTGATAGTATGTTAGTTTTGTGATAATATCAATTATATAAAAGGCACATGTCCGAGAAAAATCATTTATTTCTAATAGGTTCTGTAAATAGCTTACATATTTATTTATACTAATCGATTGCTTTAAACAACCGTGACACATTTATGGAAACATCATTAGAGGTCACAGGCATTACCTCGCGCCTGTAGTAACGACTGAAAGTATTTTCTGATCGCCAATTACCACGGGCAAGAATGTCATCCACAGGGAAATTATCAAACCAATTTTTTGATTCTACAGCGGAACGGACGCTGCCCGGGGTTGCTGTAATGCCAGCTTCCTTGAAAATACTTTTTACCCATCCCGAAATGATTGTCCGGGAGGCTGTTTTCACTTCACCCCTTAAAGTAACAAATAGACTATCTATATTGGCTATATCTCGCCTATTTTTTAAAATGGATATAGTATGATTGACCCAGAATACAGGATTTAAGTTTTGACAGGTAGGATTGTATAACAATTTCCATCCAGACTGTCGATAATCAGCACAATCTGTCTTAGGGGTAAGTAATACGAGGTATAACAACTAATCATATAACGGTCATAATATATACGCTCACTGTGTATAAGTTTGTTTAGTATAACGTTCATTGCACATAACGAACGAAAGGTATAATGACAAAATATATAATTTCGTAAAGTATAACGTCCTTTAGACATAATATCAATTGATATATCGAATAAAGCGTATAATATTCATAACACCTAAGGTTTATAACATATATTATTCAATTTATCTAACATCAAAAAGTATATTGCTCGTATATTATAATCGTCTTCAGTTATTTTAATAGCAATGCCGTATGAAGGAATATATATGAATTTGAATAAAAAAACATTATACGTTTTTAAGATTGAAATTAAATTTATTTTTATATCAAACACGCCAATTATTTTAACTTAACCTTACCTAAACACCAGCGTGTCGACGCCACCCCGCTTCGCGGGGTGTCTATTTCCGCTCTAAGGGACTCAAGGCAACCCTAACCTAACCTACAAGTAATACCATTGGTAAGAGTACTTGTTGTTTTTTACTGCGGGGGGCTTCGCCCCCCGAGCCCCCCTTTTACTTACAGCCCTAACCTAATTTTCTGTATTGTAATCCTCATACGAAAATATACTATGCGTTATGATCGTTATACGTTTTGTATGTTATACGAAAATATATTATATGTTATGATCGTTATACGAAATGAAATTATTCAATTTGAGCGTTATAGAAAAAAACGTTATATAATATGATTATTATGGCTATTGACCGTTATTCCTTATAAAAGTATTGGTATTGTTGTTATAGCTAACGTTCATTATATCTTGTGAACGTTATTAATATGAAATTATATATACTATTGTTATATCTCGTGGGACGCACCCCTGTCTTAGATCCGAATTCCGGCCAAAAAGTAACAAAATCATCTGACTGCACAAAATGCTTACAATCAACATTTAATAACGTTAAATCATGAATTCTTTTTCTAGAGCAAAGAAGAAGTAACATTGCAGTATGTCTAGACGTCTCGAAACAGCTTTCTAGATCTACATTTCTTTTAGATAGATGGCTCAAAAGATTCTCAACATTCCATATAGGCGGGTTTTTGCTATTGGGTTTCTGCAAGGCTATCGACTTCAGGACTTGTTTCACAAGAATGTGTGAACTTAGTTGGCCAGAAGCTTCAGCGTTACATAATGTCGACACAACTGACTTGTAAAGTAGAATAGTCCTATACTGTCGTATATAATCTGTCGATTATGGACTAGATGAAGATCTGATAGATATTTCGCTACATCTGAACCTGACGGTTTCTTATAATTAACGCTTTGACTACTAGCCCAAAGAACCCACTTCTTCCACGCTTTGTCATATTTTTTTCGTGTAGAAGCTCGCCAAGATTGTTCGAGAAACTTTATCTGATTTGGACACCAATCGCTTAGGCTCTCAGACCACCCCCACATTTCCATACCTCTAGTACCATTTCTTGTACTTGTGGAGGCGGTAACCCGGTCGTGACATCGATCAGGAATCTGTCCAGGGACTGTATCACGAAGGGAGCTGCAAGGGCGCGCGCTTTGATGTCCGCGCGCCAATAAACGCGATTCCATCGTGGTACTACTAGGAGATACACACCCGTTGCCTGGTTGAGATGACATAATACTCTCGGAATTAGGTATGGGGGTGGAAACACCCAGGCTAGATCGAACGTCCAAATTTGTGAAAAGGCGTCGTGGAACAACGCACTCGAGTCGTTTTGATTTATCGAGGCATAGTTGATCACTACATGCGCTCTGTGAGATGCAAACAAGTCTATCAGGGGAACACCCCACTTCGCAAATACCTTTTTTGTTACTTCTGGGAGGAGATGCCACTCTGGGGGCAGACGCAGTCTGGACAGATGATCTGCATCGCTGTTGTATTTTCCCGGAATATGGAATAAGTTCAAGTGGATGTGATATCGATCCAGTATTCGAAACGCTTGGTATGTTAGTTCCAGAAGGGGGCTCGATTTTGTTCCACCCTGATTGCGTAAGTAGGCTAGCACCGTTTTGTTGTCGCATTGGACATGTACTGAAGAGTTACTCAGGTACCGACAATGATCTTCTAAAACCTTCAAAACAGCAAGCATCTCTTTTTGATTGCAGTGCAATTTTTGTTCTGCTCTGGTCCACAATCCAGTCAGAGCTTGATCGTCTAATTGGGCTCCCCAAGCATGGTCTGAGGCGTCCGTCGTTAGAAAATGTGACGATGGAGGCAGGTGGATCGGCGAGGCGTAGTGGCAATTGCGCAACCACCATGTCAGATTTTCTTTCGCTTTGATGGGAATGGCATATGTCGACCTCGAGAACCTTGGCATTGCATTGAGGAAATTTAGAAGTGCTCGGTAGTTCAATCTCCCCCGTGGAACTGTAAAACTCGCAAAGTTTAGGAGTCCCACTATCCTTTCCAAGTCTTTCCGTTCGGTTCTTTTGACAAGAAGCATCTGGTGGATCCTGTCCATTAATATAGGAATTTTTTCGTCTGGCAGACTTTTTTGATTTTTCCAGGGATCCCATCATACGCCCAAGTATACCAATGCCTTTTGAGGAGTTAATAGAGACTTCTCGTAATTGATCAGCCAACCGAGTACCTCTAATTTCCCCACAACTATCTGCACATGCTTGGCAAGCGTGCTCCTGTCTTGGTGCGCTATTAGAAAATCGTCGAGATATACTATTATCCGTATATTTAAGTCCCTTAGTACTTGCGTCACCCAGTTCGTGAAGGACGCGAACGTCTTTGGACTTGTGCAGAGCCCGAACGGTAAGCAGGTCATCTGTAGGAGTTCCTGTCCATAGATAAGACGAAGGAACCTCCTGTGGGTATGGCTTATGGGCAAATGAAAATATGCTTGGGACAAGTCTATCTTGCACAGCCAATCTTGTGGCTGGACGAAATTCGGCACACGGTGCACGTTTATTAATCCAAAATTTTCGGTCATTATGTACCGATTTAATGCCTTGAGGTTGAAAATGGGTCGAGACGAGCCGTCGCTCTTGGGCACTAAAAACATTGTTGATAGAAAACTGGGAGACGGACTCGCAGCCTCTAGAACGCCCTGTTTTTTCATTTGATTGATAATCTTGGTCATTTCCTGTGACTGCGGGCATTCTAAATTGTTGCTGCAACGATTTGGAAAAACTAGGGGTGGTTTTTGCATGAAGGGTATGCGATACCCGTTCAATATCCGTAGTAAGTGATTTGGTGCGCCCATCATCTCCCAAGTATCGTAGAACTGCGCAAGTCGACCCGCCTTGAACCTTTTGTCAATACTTACCTCGTTTATAGGCGTTATACCCTGTGGGGGATGCCGGTCGCTTATGTGCGTTTCTGTGTTGAGGTCTTGGCTGATATTGTTTATGCTGACGTCCTCGAAAGGATCTGCTCGGGCCAGCCTTGCTGTTGTATCCTTGCGAAGGATAGTTATAATTGTAATTCCCCCGTGGAGGAGGAGCTTGCTGTACGGAACATTTCCCTGGTAAGCGTGATTAAAGCACGAAGGTGTGCTACCAACGGCCTGTGCATGATTGTAGTAACCCAGCGAGGGTACCTTGTGTTGCGCTGTTCCCTGCGAGGGAGCGGCTGCGGCGGCCTTATTCTCATCTGTTTGCGAAACAGTAGTCTTTCTCAGGGGCCAGAAACATTTACGAACACCACCATGGTTTTCAATTTTGTTTGAAAATGCTTCGGCGTTAAAAAGGGAAGCGCTTGATGGAGGAATATTGCGTATAGCTGCCTTGATCAACGGATCTTTAATATGTTTCATGATTCCATTTCGCCTCATGTTTAACACCTCTGCTCGGTGACCGCAAACGAGCTGTAATAAGTCCTCTGAGACCTTGAAAAGGTCACCACCTAAAAGAACGCTATTCACCTTGTCACAGAAAGTTTCGTACGAAAATTCACCCCCGATCTGGTAAAATCGAGTATTTCCGCTACTGCAGCGTGCAGTGCTTCCTGTTGTTTTATTACACAAAAGGTCAATGCACCATACGCCTTATCAGAGTGAACTAAATGAGGGTACGTATCATACTGCTTAACTTCCTCGTTTACCTCCAAATCGGTGTAACCCGGGGTGCGAGTGTAAGTTTTTTGTGTATCAGCATAACGTATATCATTCCAGCCTTTATTATCGAAGCGCTGCACATCACACAAAAGTTTTACTTGGTCTTCCGTAGCCTCGGGCATGGCAGGCTCTTTTAATTTAGTACCAAGACCCAAAATAAAGGGTTTTGAAGGACCCGGCTTTGGTTCTTTTTCATCATAAAGATCTCGACTGACGTTGTCCGAGACTATGGAATGTGTATCAAATTCATCGTCATGATTGCGAATATCATCGGGATTAACAAGCGCTCGTAGAGCTCATTTACCTGTTGTGTTAATTTATGCAGCTGGTGAGAGGCCTTTTTTCTGCCCCCCCTTTTCTTGCTGCGATGTCTGCACTTGTGTTTCGAACCCGAACTCGAAGAGTCCGAGGAGCTGGAGTCACTACTATTTGATTCGCTAGGTGCACGTATCCGCGCCTGCTTATTAGCAACACCTGCTTTATCCTCCTGAACTCCATCCTCATTATCCATATTCTACAAATCAAATTTGAACGGTAAAACCGTTAATCAAAAATTTTCTTTTTAAAAAATATGAATGAGGGTAGAATAATACTCGAAAATTCGCTCACAGTTATATAAATGAGTTACTTACGTGAATTCTTTGTCACAACTTACGAATGTAGTTGCAGGCAATGAATTGCCCACAACATTAAACTTTTTTAAAACAATATCGCGTAAATATCTCTTAGATACAAGATAATTATTTGAACACTGTCTTTATTCTTCTTTTTTCGTATATCTGAGTCGTACTTTGCTAGTGCGACTTACCGCGGCGGGAAACTAGACGCCAATGAGTAACCAAAATGGGCTATAGTCTAAACTGAGACTTATCCCCACTGCCAGGTGGTGGGGTCCCCGTTGGAGGGGGAAATATTAAAGAAAGAGATAGCAATAACATGGCGGGAAACAACGTGCCTCTCTCAATTAAATAAGCTTCGAATAACGGTACAGTCAAATTAATAACGTGTATTTTCTTGCTTTTTATAGATATTAACTAATAACATTTTTAAATAAAACATTGTTGTATGCCTGTTGGTTAAGCCATAAACAATACTGTATTATCTGGAATTTTATCAAATCGCGATGGGGTTCAAAGCGACTTTCCTATTTAATATCATAAATGCGAAAGTTTGGATGTTAGTATGTTTGAACGTTTTACTCAATCACTCTTAAACGGGTCAACCGATTTGGATAAAAAATTGCACGTAGATAGTTTATAGTTAACCTGGATTAAAATATAGGATAGTTTTTATCCCGGGTCCACGCAGACGAAGTCGCGGGCGGGATAGTTGCCATATGAATACGTCAGTTTATATGAACTGATAACTATTCAATTTCCAAACCCATCGCGGTTAAATAATAGGTAACTGCAGTTCTTATACCTACAATACATATATTCTCACTATAACCAGTAGCCCGTTTCACGAAGCTACAAAGTCACAATTTTACTAGTCTAATGCCGGGTCCAGACGAGTGTAACGTGTAATGTAATCTATCGTGTAATGTAACACGAATTCTACGTGTGGACGTCACTACGAGCATTACATTTAACGCTCGCGCGGCGCTCGGTGTTGATCCATCGGCTGTCGGTTTTTCGCGCGAACACAAAGGCGTACTCGCAGTGCTCATTTGGCTTTGAGTTCGTTTGCCGTCCACACTGTTGACGCTAAATTACACGTAATGTTACATTACACGTTACACTCGTCTGGACCCGGCTTAAACTGGTAACACAGGTCAAATTGCCAGTTATAGTGCGGATTATTTTTCTAAACCTAATTCACTTCTCTGTGTGCCTGGTAAACAATGCGATTGTCTTTCATTGTTAAGTGGTAAACACAGCAATTGTCTTTCTTTGTTAAGTGGTAAACACAGATTCATTATTCGAGTAAAGTATTGTGCGTGGCACGTGGCTATTGTACCTTTGTATTACTGATCGAGTCTTAAGATAAGATCCGTTCTAGGAAAATAATCCGCACTATACCTACACGAGCGAAATTGGCTGTCCTGCCGTGTAAACCGGCCCGTGTGGATAAGTGACGGAAGCACGGCTGCCAATCAAATCAAGGTCACAACATAATCGATTTTCTGTGACCTTGCATGGTAGTCCTGCCGATTTCACTCGTGTATTGGCGTCTCCTTAAATTGGAACTTGTAGCTTCTGAACTAAATACTTATATATTTGATCTGGTCTGTAATTGTTATTCATTAAAAAGAATGGGTGGTTGATGATTGGATTGTCATTTATTAACAAAATAACATTACCTTATTTAGGGCCTGTTTCACAATCTCCAGTTAAAACATATCCGTCAAATAAATGTTGGCTGTCACTTTTCTTTTATATGACGGGAGAAAAGGATAGCAATAATTTTAACTGGCAGATAACTTTATCCGGCGATTGTGAAACAGGCCCTTAACTACTTATTCTACCAGTGGCTCTGTGAGCTGTTTCTAAAAACCGAAGCACAAAAAAATCCTACCTACCTATGCATTGAACCTTTGCAAAATTTCACGAGAATCGGTTGAGAAATGCGACCTGTAGAGAAGGACATACGATATAATTTTCGCCCGAGCTGTATCGGAAAAGTTCCGCCTAATCGGCTCCAGCCGGTATGGTGCTACGGTACCTACGCACGCGTCCTATCGCAGCGCGTTGCATGCGATAGAAAGGGATGGCCACGTTTAGGCACGGTCGGCATATCTAAACAGGGGTTTGTGACAAATGAGAAGTCATAGACAGTATACCTTAATAGTCCCTAAGGATTCAAGTATGCAGCAACGAAGATATGGAATGATCTTCCACCACCATTACGAAATCCTATGCATGCCTTTGCTGAAGTTTAAAAAACTGGTGAAAGAACATTTACTTAAATTACAAAAACGAATCATCCCTTAATACTACTTAGTATATATTTAAATAAAAATAACGATTAAATAACTTATAAATATGTAAGTGCTCTATTTCATGAAGCATTACGCACACGCACATGCATGCACGCACACACACACCCACACACACACCCACACACACACACACACACACACACACACACACACACACACACACACACACACACACACACACACACACACACACACACACACGCACACACACACACACACATACACACACAGAAACACACACACAGCCGCGCCGGTCGCAATATCGTGGCGACCGACCTGTAGGAAAAGGGCTCTTCTGAAAATCAGCGCTGGGTATTGTACCTACATATCCAGCAAATGGCTGAGACGGGCACCCTTGCCCCTTTGTGTTTTTTATTTTTTCTCTTTGGATGTTTTTTTATTAAGTATGTTTAAGTCTTCCATTACCATTTTATTTTTTATTTTTTTGTGTAAAACTCAAATGTGGCAATAAAGTTTTTTTTATTTTTTGTTAACAGAGAACCTTCTGTACGTAGTACTATTATTGATTCTGTGGCAGAGGTGTCGTGTCAGCGGGGTTCAACGGGTGTACTAGAGGCGACTTGCCTCCGGCTAACTTCATAGCAGGGATGCTGCAGACATTCGCATCCGTAACCGCGGATGTTCCGCGCAAATTTTAACATACGCATCCGCCAAAATCAATGCGGATTTTTTCCGTATCGGATGTAGTGCAATTCACAACAAAAAAGATTTGTTCGCTACGATTGTAATTTAGTCTCGACGTTTTTTAGTGTTTGACCCCAAAATTCGCATCCGCGGATGTGTGCCCTCACATATCAGCATCCGCGCATATCAAAAACATCGCCTCCGCGGCATCCCCTGCTTCATAGACACACATAATTAAGGCCAGTTTACACATTGATCAGTGCGTTTACATACAAAAGCTACTCGCACTTGCAGCACCTGAATCCAACTCCCACTTATCACTTAATCAAAGTGAAACAGCCTATAAGGCGGATGTCACACTGCGCCGCATCTCCGGACGGAGGTGCGGAGCTGCATACAAATTTTGCCAGACGGAGGTGCGGTGCAGTGTGATTCAAAGATTTATTTTGCTCGGAATGCAGTTACATAGTTGTGTCGTATCATACGGAATTTATATACTTGCATACAACGTGCTCAGCATTGCACCTCCGTCCGGAGATGCGGAGCAGTGTGACATCCGCCTAAGTGGCGCGTATTGTAAGTGAGAAGTTCTCCTTCTTCAGTATTCCTCCCGCGTGAGAAAGGACACATTATGGTCCGCGTCGGCCTCCATGATGCGCGTGAAGTAGGCCTTGTTGATCGGTTTGACGCCCTCAATGACGACGGACGGGTCGGTGGGGCTGGTCACCAGGGGCTGCGCCGCATCCGGCCCGCAGGCGGTCAGCGTCGACACCAAGAAACCTGGAAGACAGGTTAACTAGATTATTACTTTATCCATACTAATATTATAAATGCGAATGTGTCTGTCTGTTGTCTCTTCACGCTTAAACCGCTGAACCGGTTCAGGTGAAATTTGGTATAGAGATAGTTTGAGTCCCGGGGAAGGCCATAGGATAGTTTTTATCCCCAAAATCACCTCCTAAGAGGATGAAATGGAGGGGTGAACGTTTGTATGGAGCTGCGATATAAACGAGTTCCACGCGGACGGAGTCGCGGGCAGAAGCTAGTTAGCTATAATAATTTATTATCTACACAAACACAACAACAAGAAATTTGATAATACGTTCGCTCTAGGTTCGCTCTAGGTACCTAAGAGCCAGCCTTCTGGTCACCAGAAGTAACGACAAGGCGCTTCGAAAGCGATTTAAATAGTTTTTAAAGCGCTGGTGCCCCATGAGCCCATGACCTAAGGTCGAGACACCGAAAGGCTCAAACATGCTTATTACCTATTATTATTATCATATAGAGCCTGATGCGTTCACTGCTGCCACATCTCCTTTTCTAAAGTGGCAAACGAGCGTACCGTCTGCCCGATTGTAAGCAGACATCGTACAGTATGGGCGCTTGGCATTCCAGAAGAATCTCAAGCGCGTTGCTGACCCTTTGTTTTGAAGAACCCTACTTCTCTTAAAATTACTTAGTGGTTTTCTTTGAGTTATGTTAGCTAGTTATGCATAAGCTTCAAACGTAAATTTTCCATAAGTAGTACATTGTACATTGTCCCCCGATATCGGCACTGGAGCCGATATCGACAGTTACGGATTGGTGTGAACATCCATAGATGCCTAAATAGGTACCTATCGTAGGTATAGTACGGCTCTTCCCAGGTGAATTTTTCGCTTCGAGCCCTAATCTTTCAAACAAAAAATAATTTGAATAATATTGCTTATTGCTTCGGGGCGGTCTATCGTCCTACACTACCAAAACGTAATATCTGGAATATCAGTGACATTAAATTTGAACCTTAAAACTATGACGGTACCGTTGGTTTTTCAATATGAATATTGTTGTGGCACGTGCTTACCGGTAGCTAGCGGCTATGCGATAATAGAGACAATGGCCTTTGTTTGAAAGATTAGGACTCGAAGCGAAAAAATCACCTGAGAAGAGCCGTACTATACCAACCGTGTCTACCCACGCGTTAGATTAAATTTCGAGTTGGATGCTCAAATTCTTACCTGTGGCAAGGTCTGAAAAAAAAAACACTAAATAAATGTACGAGATAGATCACTAAAGGGTCGAACACACAGCACCGCGCGTTATTTCCCTACAAACAGGCCGCGCGCCGTCGGCAACGCGCCCCGCCAGCAACCCGCCGTGCGTCAGTGTGACGCTAAACAGCGCAGCGCGCGGTCCGTACGTAGTTGACACCAGGATTGGTGGCGCGAGGCCAGTGCGATGCGCGCGTGCTCTGTGTGACCGGCCGTACCGCGCGCATTACGCGCTCGTCAAGCGCCGCTACCGCCCCGCTGGCAGTCTGTCCTACTTTGGCGCTCAGGTCAAAGAAAATTCGTGATTCAATTGTCTCGGTCGTTCGATGGTCTTGGTGTAAAATTTATTCGTTGTTTGAAATTTAATTCTGTGGTGTTGGGTTAAAATAAGTAATTTAACAAATATTGGGACATTTACTTTACCTTGAGTTGATTGATATTTTGTACGGAACCCTCGGTGCGCGAGTCAGAATCGCACTTGACCGGTTTTATTTACCTTTTAATTCCCAGTCACCAGTGAAATTATCTGTCCCGCCGACGGCGATGTAGTTGATGCGGAACGGATAGCGGTCGGTCACGTTGAAATGGAAAGTGGAAGTCCAGTTGGTCGCGCTAGACACAGTCATCAGGAACCAGCCAGTCGAGATGTCCCAGCGCATCACGAAGTCCACATACTCTTTCTCCCAGAGGGTTCTGTGATTGAGTATGTTCATTTTATGTGCTTTAATAGTACGCTAATATTCCGCTAAAAAACTTGCACGTCTATAAGCGATCAACAGACAGCACGCAGGTGCAACGCTACCACAGTGCTTACAGAAAACCACCACCAACAATTAATGACAAAACCTCGATACTTCGATCGCCATAGACCAGCAACGTTTTTTAGCGGAATAGCGAAGGAAAAATTGTTTTCGTAACGTATCATGAACTGTAAGGGCACAGCAAAGAAGCTTATAACTAGGTTACATCCAGGGGTACTACCTGAATACTATATATAGTAGTTCTACCTTGACCTAGATTTCTTATTTATTAGGTGGCTCAAATCAATAACGGGTTGGCAACACGCTTTTGATTCCTCTGGAATCGTAACCTGCTTACCAGGCAGACCGTATGCTTGTATGCCACCGTCGTAGTATAAGAAACAAATTGGCCCTTCGAGTGTGTTTGACTTGTTCACTCCAATCCGCAACTTTTGGTGTAGGCTTCGACTAAACTTTTTATTTGGAGCATGTTTCGACATCGGACTAAGCTTGGTAAACAGTAAGCATGTTTTCCATCCATTTGCTTGCCTTCCGATGTCGTGACTGGATCCGACACCGACCGTTAGGTACGGATTGGTGTGAACAATCTCTTACTAGCAAGTATGTAACTTAGTAGGAGCGGCCGAATGCTCTAAAAATGCAAACGCACTAAACGCGCTAAGGTAGGATAAATTAGGAAAGCAATCTCGAACCGAGCTTGGTTATTCGAGATCTCGTGTTAAAATTCGGTTGAGATTATTGATTCGAGATATCGTCAGCCATATCTGGATTTCCCATATTTTTATAATAAAGTATCTCCCGATACAGGCATATAAATATTTGTGTAAACTCTGCAATTACCTACATGAATAAAGTTATTTTATTTCACGAGGGCGAGCGGATTTGACGATATTAGATTTAGGTACCTACTGTCATAATAATCTGAGCGCGCCCAACTCAGACTTATAAGAGTTTTACTTGTACATATAAGTAGGGGAAGTACGGACAAAATGATGATGACAAAATGGTGTTTTGATTTTGAATCATATACTTATCTTTATTTATTGTAATTATAATCAGTCTCATACGTTGACAATCATCTTAGGTTCATTGACTACCAGTAACGCAGTCTTTTAATTGAATAGGAACGATATCAAATTAAATATTAAAAAATAAACGGACGAATCAAAAAACCATTTTGTCCATAAAGTATGGACAAAATGACACAAGGGTCGAACAGACTGTCAGCGGGGCGGTAGCGGCGCTTGACGAGCGTGTGATGCGCGCGGGACGGCCGGTCACACAGCGCACGCGCGCATCGCGCCATCAACCCGCCAGCACTACGTACGCACCGCGCCCTGCGCTGTCTGGCGTCACACTGACGCGCTGCGCGCCCGTGGCAGTCGCGCGGCGCGACCGTCGCGGGCGCGCGGCGGTTTGCTGGCGGGGCGCAGCCTGCTTGACCGTGTAGGAAAATATCGCGCGGCGCGCCCGCGACGGTGCTGTGTGTTCGGCCCTTAAATATGGGTATAATGACATGCCAAATTTTTAAGAACAAAGTTCGCAAATTAATCTTTTAGTCTTCTTTGAGCCATCAGCACAAGAAGCGTGAGCCCAACGAAAACACTTGTGCATCTTAAACCAGCTTTCCCCCGGCTTAGACCGCGAATAAAGATCATTGCAAAAAATGCAGGGGCAGTCTTCGTCATCCTCGTTTTCGGCGGCAAATTCTTCATCATCGGAGCTGGAATCGAATTCGATAGTTTGGAGCAAATTGACGCTGCCTCTTTGTTCCCTCGGCATATCTCCTAAAAAGAGCAACAACCAAAAGTATATAGAAACACTAAGGACAAAACGACATACGTCACGACATACGTGACACACACTATGTCGTTTTGTCCAGCGTAGGTATATAGGTTACATGTCATTTTGCCCAAATGTACACAACAAACATTAAAAATTATATTTAATTAAAATGATTGTTAATTGTATTATTACTAACTCAAATCACAAGTTTATATAAGTCTTCAATTTTGTAAATATAATGTACAATTTTAACACAAAACTCACCAAAAATCCGAAGAAATCCATAAATAAAATATTTATTTATGGACAGGATACACTTTTTCACTCGTAACTTCAAAGAAAATGACAATGACCCAATGGCGCTGGATTTCTCTCAGGATTGTAAAAATGGCCACCGTCACGTGTTGTTATGTTCCTGACCTCGCTATAGCCCGCCCAAATCGAAATAAACCCGCTATGTCGTTTTGTCCGTATATGCAATTTTGTCCGTATTTCCCCTGTTTTGAGCGCGTGTTAAACATATTTTATTCGGCTTGGTGGAAAACCGGCGTCACTAGGTTCTTCGTAATGGTCAGTCTATCTTTTACAAGCTTTTATATAGTTTCACCTGTCCGTCCCGTTGTCTGCCTGTCTGTCTGACTGTAATCAAATCTTGCAAGTTAAATTTGACCCACTTCCCGATGACCGATTGAGCTGAAATTATGGGTGTAAGTATACTTTGGATGACAATTCAATATTATGGTACCATCGAGCTGATCTGATGATGGAGACAGAAGGTGGCCATGGGAATTCAGTACTTAACCGACGAAACCCCGTTGAGTTTGGGCTCGTTAGAATTGTCTCAATGAGTACTTTATGATGGTATACAGAAAAGTACAGGCGGCAGTAAAAGTGTGTACCAAAAATTAATTTTTAGCCAGAAACTTGTTATTTTTCTTGGTCCGAGGCGCCCATTCGCCTTCGTGAAATTCAACAACTGTACTGTTGTAATTGTAAGGTACTTACTTGTAGTCTCCATTTTTATACCACGCCATATTTCGTCCGTTTCTATACATTCCGCTCCAACTTCCATTCCAACCGTCTATATGTATCTGTAGAAGAATTTTTTTTTAACCGACTTCAAAAAAAAGGAGGAGATTCTCAATTCGGCTGTATTTTTTATTTTTTTTATTATTATTATTTTCAATGTTTGTTACCTCAGAACTCATTGCATTGATGAGACGATTAGAAAAATTTTTTTTTGTTCCTATGTATATACTTCCAAGTGTGTCCCATTTTTTCAAAATTCAGTCAGATGATGGGATCCATAAGGAATTGAGGAGACCTCAATTTTATTAGGCACGCGTGTAGTGATTTTGGTATTTTCTGTGATAACTCGTGTATTTACATCCGGTATCATAAATTTGGTGGCGAGGAATTGATGATGAAGACCACAGATGACTTATCGAATTCCTCAATTATGTACTTAAAAGTGCAAAAGTAAGTCACAGGTTCTGATAAGATTCCGTTGAAATAGGAACTAATGAAGTGCCATTGGTGATGATCTTCGGGAATCGACGGAAGTCCTCAAATATTATCGGCCCACATACAGCGATTCGGTTTTTTTCTATAGTAATCAACGCATTTGCCGTCGAAAATCAGTTCATGTGGTAAATTGTAAAAAAAATAGGAAATGTTCTCGTGGCTTGGCGGAGTACTAAATTGAATTCGGTTAAAACTTTGTTTTTAAAGTAAATTATTAACCTTAGACTACAGCAGTGTAGGTATTACCTATACCTCATTCCATCTAACACTAGCTTCTGCCCGCGACCCCGTCCGCGTGGAACTCGTTTATATCGCAGCTCCATACAAACTGTCATCCCCATTACACCCCCTCAGGGGATGATTTCTAACTGACTATATCCTATGGGCCTTCCCCGGCACTCAAACTATGTCTATACCAAATGTTATCTAAATCGGTTCCGACAGACAAGACACAATTCGCAATCGCATTTATAATAGCACTAGCTGTTGCCCGCGACTTCGTTCGCGTAGATTCGCGTATCGCTGTCCCAAACACTTCTACTATCTTACGGGGATGGTTTGAGATAAGAACTATCCTATATCGTTCCAAGTGTCTCATATCATATCTGTACGGAAAATTTCATCTAAATCCGTTCGCTCTGAGACTAATTAGGGCGGGTTGCACCGACTTACGATCACAGACCGATCAACGTTAAATATGGCGCTGACAGCTGTCAGTCCATAGAAACTTGTGAAACGTTCCATACATTCAGATTTTAACGAACACCGCTTACGATTACAGACGGTTTGGTGCAACTCACCCTATAAACGTAAAAGGGAACATTCCGATGAGTTCTTTAGTTTATAGTATTGCTAAATCTATATTGAGAACTCCGTTTATACAAATATACTTAAGAACCATAAACAGACCTATTTCTGCTTTAATTATATTTTTTTTCATAATGTATCGTTGTTCGTTTTATGTCTACTAATACTAAGTAGTAAATTAAAGTATTGTGAAAATAACAGCTTTCTAGGTTCACCGGTTTCGACTGGCCATTGATTTAAGTCAGTCAGTCTGGACTTTTACGTTTATATCTACACTAGCTTCTGCCCGCGACTCCGTCCGCGTGGAACTCGTTTATATATCGCAGCTCCATACAATTTTTTACCCCCCATTGCACCCCCTTAGGGGATGATTTTTGGGATAAAAACTATCCTATGTCACTCTCCATCCCTTCAACTATCTCCACTTAAAAAATCATCAATTCGTCGCACCGTTTAGCCGTGAAAGACGGACAAACAAACAAACACACACACTTTCCCATTTATAATATTAGTATGGATATGGATATAGATGAGACTTGTAACTGACCAATTCGTCAACATTTGTGACATGTTGGACCAGTTTCACTTATACAGTCATTAAGTGCTACTAGACATACTAATTTTATTGCGTTTCAAAAGGTTTTTGCTGGAAATCGCATGACGATTAACGAACTTTTTATAATCGTACCTGGACTAGGGAATATCGGGTCTGTACTATGGCTACATGTTAAGAACAGCCTGTAAGTACCAGCCATGGCAGGGCGGCTCACTCGGTGATTGAAAATGAAAAAATATTAGGTACATCCCACACCAGCACGGCTATCACGCGACGGCGCTGCGCGCGAGCTCTCTCAATTTTCTCGCACTATCCTTCTCTCTCTTATTAGAGCACTTAGAACAAGAGGTATAGTTCGCGAAAATTTGAGAGTATGTCGCGGCCGTCGCGTCGGGCCTCCCATGATAGTCGTGTAGGTGTAGGAGAGGTACCTACACAAAAAAACCAACATTTTATTTTACTGTTATGTCGGCGTAATTGATCTACATACCCATCCCGAATTACAGATTTCTAGTAGGTAATAAGTAGTAAAGATTACTGATTTGACCACCGGTTTAGCTATGTTGGTAGTGACCCTGCCTACGAAGCTGGAGGTCCTGGGTTCGAATCCCGGTAAGGGCAAAAATTTGTGTGATGAGCATGAATATTTGTTTCTGAGTCATGGATATTTTCTATGTATTTAAGTATTTATATCTATTATATATGTCGTCGTCTAGTACCCATAACACAAGCCTTACTGAGCTTACTATGGGACTAGGTCGATTTGTGTAAGATAGTCCCCTTGTATTTATTTTTTATTTTTTTTATTGTTCCAGAGTCATGGATATTTTCTATGTATTTAAGTACTAGCTTCCGCCCGCGACTTCGTTTGCGTGGATCCGGGATAAAAACTATCCTATATTTTAATCCAGGCTATAAACTATATTCGTGCAAAATTTCATTCATATCGGTTCAGCCGTTTAAGCGTGATTGAGTAACAAACATCCAAACATCTAAACTTTCGCATTTATAATATTAGTAGGATTTATTTATGTATAGACGTATGGTTATCGTCGTCTTGTTAGTACTACTCGTAGTACCTATAGTACAAGCTGTGCTTAGTTTGGGACTTATATAAGTATACCTATTTTTTTACTGAGCTAAGTCACAGGTGGACAGACGGTTATGGCGAAACTATAAGGGTTCCTTGTTGACTACGGAATCCTAAAAACGGTCGGCGCGCGCTTGTGATTCTTGTGTCGCAACCGTCCATAGGCGAAGATGTCTGCTTACCGTCAGGCCGTATGCTCATTTGCCACCGTTGTACTAAAACTTGCCAGCTGACGAAGTGATTCGCCGTGCCACGGAAGCCACCGACGTCAAATGACGACCGTCCAAAAACCAATAAAAAAGACTCCTAGAACTCTTTTATAATGTTTGGTACCTAAATCTTTATTTTATGGCCACCGACATCACATTTGACGTCGGTGGCTATAATATCATTAGGTACACTACGTTATACGTCCGTCCAAAACCCGTTAAAAACCACTTCTAGAAAATTTTCAGAATGTTCGGTGTGTTTATGACTCTGGCGTCAGGGGCATGAATGGCCATTCAAACGCCAAAGACGGCCGTCTTTGGCGGTGAAAAGGTAAAAAAACTATTACCGTGTATCTATCCCCGGTGGTGTTGCTAGGCAACGTGGAGAGTTGTATGATCGCATTGGCGCTCTGACGGATGGCGACGTGCGCCCACCCCTCCTTCACCACGAAGTACTGGTTTTTGAAATCGTTCCGTATGCCGGTCGAATGCCCCACTGTCAACGTAAATAAATGTAAAAAGATATATCTACACCCATCCAGAACAACGGCCTTCAAAGTGAAAGAACAATTGCGACAGAGATAGACAAACACGACACGAAAGAACTTCGTTTTCGTTTCGTGGTAGGGTATAGGGCTCTTTTGTCAGAGAAATACCTACAAATGAGCATTTATAAACAAGTTTGTACTTAATTAAATAGGTACGTCACTAATAGCTACTAAACTAAGGTATTAGCAAAAATGATTTCAAAAGAGTAGTTAGGTAGGGGAGACCGGGGGCAATGGTACCACTTTAGAAATAATGACCTATAACTCAGAATGTAAAGCTACGACGTACAAATCGCTAATAACATTCTCGTCTCATTGGCTATCAGAATCTAGAAAAATATTTTCATTTAATCGCATCAGAATGGTGTAAATTGAGTTATTGTTCATAACTGTGACACATTAAAAACTAGAGAATCACAATTCAGTACAACTTTCACACCACGACTATTAAATTCTAAATAGGTACTAGTACAAAACGTAAATCGTAAAGGGCACACTTTTGTGTACACACACATGCATATTTTGATGTGGTTGCAGAGTTATAGGCGATGGTACTATTGACCCATGGTACTATTGACCCCGGTCTACCCTACTTAATTAACATCAACATAATTTTCATATTTCAAATGTCATAGCAACAAAGAATAGAACACGTGAAATGTTAAATTGTTTACCCACATTTGGCTTGGCATATTAGGCTTATTTAACCACCTTGAATAAGGCCCTGACTAGGCATTGAAACTTATTGTACAAGTTTCAATGTAAAGGCCAATTATATAAAAACAAAATAACTTTTTGTCAAATGAGATTTTTTGGTACAAGCTTTTATTGCCGACTGTATTTCTATATACCGTCATTAGGTATGATTACTCATTTAGACGATTCGAACGGGCCCAAACTCAACGGGGTTTTTAAGTCGGTTAAGAACTGAAATCCCATGGCCACCTTCTGTCTCCTGACATCAGGTCGATGGTACCATAATATCGAATTGTCATCCAAACTATTAGTCCATACCAATGAACTTGTATGTAAAAAATGACAATTTTGGAAATAATTTATAATAGCCTATTTTTTCTGTGTAACGGATATATTATCAACTAAATAGTCACCCAGTGTCAGAATCCGACAAAATTTCAGACACCAAAAATAAGTCAGAAAAAATATTAATTAATATTTTTGTCTTTATTTTGGTTCATTTACATTTGCTCTATAATATTCAAGATAAATCATACAAAAAAGACAACGCATGCTTCATTTAAATCTACTTACTATGCTAGGTACTTTCGGGTGGAAAGTTTGCCAGATTCTTGAATAAAATATCTTAGAATAACATTTAAAAAATGAAATCAACAAAAAAAGGCTATTATAAATTAATGTTTTTCAAAAGCGTATTTTATTATACCCCTTACTATAGGAATATATTTCGCGACGTCCCTACCCTGTGCTGTCTTAGATTTTTATTTTACCTATATGAAATCTCTACATTTTTTAACTTACAAAATTCAAACCTCGACCCCGATCAAACAGTTTCACGATCCCCCAGGTTGGACACCACTGCTGTTTTTTTTAAATAGACTGCCAGTGTTTAACCCTAGTATCACCCTGATGGTAAACGACAACAAAGCCTAAAATGGAAGCTCACTGGTTATTAGAGATAGGCTACTGGCCTATTTGTTCACTCTTGTTTTGAAGGCACCTAAAGTCGCCGTCAATAGACTTTGCTAACTATGTAAACAAAGAACGTGACTTTGTTTTGTGACTGTTTCTCCTTGGATTTTCATATCACCTCATCAAACACCACTGAAACAATACACTATTGAACCGGTCGTTACCGTAAAATACAAAACCGTAAAATATATAACTGAATCTTGGATATTTCATTAAAAGTTTAAAATGGTCTCATAAGTAAGTTCCCTCAGTTCAGGGAATGACGTTTTTGTTTCTTTTAAATTCTATAATTGTCTATGATGGGTAGTGTTTTGACTAAAGCTGATGATTATGTAAAGCCGCTATACACACTTCCCAAATCACGCTCTGTACCTGCCATCGCAGTTGTGTACACGACGCAGTAGTTTTATCACTGGGTAAAAGAAATTAAAGATACCTTCTTGTTTTTTTACTATCGATATTTTAATATTCGATATGTTTTGACATAAAGGAGTACAGTAAGAGTCTTCCCCATCACTAGTAAATTTATCATTCAGAGTAAATTTAAATATGGCTGTTTGTTTACATAGATAGCAAAGTCCATTGATGGCGACTTTAGATCATAGTTCTCAGGAAATACAGATGAAGATACTATTATTAGATACATACTTGCGCCGCCGGCTAAACAGTTCATTCGCTCGACGTCGCACAAACTCATGGTTAACGCCACTACCCCCGAGAGGTCTATAGCGCACACCTCCTTGTACCTAAAATATTCATTTATTTAGCAAGCAATCAGTTGCCCGGGACACGGTCCGCGTGGAACTAGTTAATATCGTACCCCATACAAAATTTCACCCCATTAGAGGTTGATTACCGGGATAAAAACTATCCTATGTCCTTTTCCGGGATTCAATTTAAACTATCACCTCATCCTCCACCTCATTCGGTTCAGCAGCTTAAGCGTGAAAATGTTACAGACATAGTTTATTTTAGCATTTAAGTACTAGCGACCCGCCCCGGCTTCGCACGGGTACTATATTATACATATAAACCTTCCTCTTGAATCACTCTATTAAAAAAAAACGCATAATGATCTTTTCCGCGTTTTAACGATCTAAGCATACAAAGGGACAGATAGCGCGAAGCGACTTTGTTCTATTCTATGTAGCGTGATGATAATATGAATGCATTCACTGCCAAGAATCGCTACGCGCTACACTCGTAGCCGATCCCGTGGTTTTCCTCGTAGATATGTAGCGGAAAGCGACTACGGCGTAGACGCCCGCTAGGCGGGTTTTCATGACAGTGAATGTATTTAATTGAACGAGCGACCGAAAGGAACGAAGTTCTGTGCTTCAGCTAGCTCAGGACAGAATGCATTCGTATGTCCGTTCAGCAGTTCTCCTATAACAGAGGGGCTACCGCAAAGCGGCAACGAACTTCGTTCGAATATCTCCGTCTCTATCGCTCGAAGAAGCAAGTGCGACAGAGACGGGGATAAACAAGCGAAGTTCGTTTTCATTTCCCGGTAGCACCTCAGGTCGTATTTCTCAACCGATACTCTTGAAATTATGTGAGGAGTGCGATTTTTGAATCCCACTGGTGATATCAAAATCACCGGTGACTAGAATTATCACCGATGACATTTATGTCACCATTTTCCTAAAGCCGTATTTTTGAAAGTCACACGCTGTTTACCAACATGCAAAAATTTTACAATGTCAGTCAGAGACAATCTTCCCGTTACGTTCCTTTTTACGCAGATGTTGCCCTTGATACCGGTTTTATTTTCTCAAACTATAACTTAAAACAGATTCAAACGTAAAACGTAGCGTATGTGCCATGTAACCGAAAATCAAAGTTTTGAAAAATTCTTGGCAGATGTCACATACGTCAACTGTCAAAAACAATCGCATGGTGATTTCAATTACGAGTGGGTAGGGGCCAGGGGCACTCGTAAATCGATATCATAGGTATGACAAATGTAAGTCAGCGATGAGTTTCAAAAATACGAACTTTCGGAAATCACTCACATCGGTGAGAATTAGTCACTTGGTGAGATTCAAAAATCGATCCCCTGATTCTATAATTGCACATGTTGTTTGTTGATTCAGTGCTCGGGAGTTCTCCAATAGTAGTATGGTACTAACCTTTTGAAGAGTTCAGGGCAGCGTGCGCACTTGTAGGCCCATGTCAAATCGGGGAAGTCCTTCCAGTAGGGTTCGTAGCCGAGGTTCGGGCCCAACTCCATGCCAGTATAGTCACGCGGGCCCTTGCTCGATGCGTTGAACGGGAACTTGCTGTGTAGAGAGAACAGTTGCTACGTTGTAAAACGTTAACTTGAATAATGGCTGATTGTAGGAGTTGTTACAAGTGTCTCGAAGTATTTGTGATTGCAACAATATAAAAATAACTTTCATAAATAAACACCTAATCAATTTTAATAACAACGTTTTACTCGGCCAAGCCACATATATGAACATTTCCAGTTTAAGTAAATATAGACACCACATTAGGTACTTAACTGCTTTACGAGAACAAATGTGTTGTCAATTACAGAAAAAAAACCAAATCCGTGTATTGAATCCGATCATGGGATCCAGACCTGATGACCTGGGTAGAATACCCTTTCAAACAAAAAAAAATATTTTAAAAATCGGTCCAAGCGTGTTCGACTTACTAATCGGGGAGCATACATCTACACTAATACTATAAAGAATAATGGAAAGATTTGATTGTTTATTTGTTTGTATTGAATAGGCTCCGAAACAACTGGACCTATTTGAAAAAAAACTTTTACCATTGCATACTGCCACAAACTGCAACAAATTTCTATTTAAAAAAAATAAGTACACTAACCGGCCGAAGCCGGGGCGGGCAGCTAGTAAACAATAAAAGACTCCGACGAATTGAGAACCTCCTCCTTTTTTGAAGTCTGGTATAAATAATCGCACAAATAAACGTAAAAAAAATACTATGGGAGTTTCTACCCTTTTTGAACTACCCTCACAGTAAGCTCAATAACATGCATGCGTGTTATGGGAATACGATACATTTAATAGATGTAAACAATCAAATACATGAAAACATCCAAGACAAACAAATATTCTTGCCACACAAATATTAGCCCTTACCGGGATTCGAACCCATTCATAGGCTGGGTCACCAGGTATAGTTAAAATTATTAAGCTGTCCCTTAAGCACTTGAAAGCTTATCTTGTCATTAATGATAATAAATATTAGGGGACAATCTTACACAAATCGACCTAGTCCTAAACTAAGCAAAGCTTGTACTATGGATACTAGACGACGATAAACATACTTATATAGATAAATAAATACTTAAATACATAGAAAACGTCCATGACTCAGGAACAAACATTCGTGCTCCTCACACAAATAAATGCCCTTACCGGGATTCGAACCCAGGACCTCTTGCTTCGTAGGCAGGGTCACTACCAACTAGGCTAAAGCGGTCGTCGTGTTATTAACAAAACAAGCTTTCAAGATAAGCTTTCAAGTGCAAAGGCAGTCGTTCTTCGCAATACTGAGGCTCTAGAGTATGAGTTTACCCGAAACAAAACTTTACTATTGCGTTTGCGTTTTACCCTCAATTTGTATGAGATTTGACAGCTAAACGCGAACGCACTCGTAACGTTTTGTTTCGGTAAAACTTATACTAGAGCCTCTGGTGCCCATACCTCATCATCCTGGAAACGAAGTTTTGCACGTATAATGGGTTGTCCTCGATTAATGTGTACGCTGTGGTTGCTGGTTTTCTTGTCCTCGAAACATTTGTGTCGCAGTAAACATACGCAAAGCCTGTAATCACACAGATTTAACAAGCGTAAACAGATCAAAACACTTAACAACTCATCATAATCATCATATCACGAAATACGTCCCCTGTTGTACATAGGCCTCCCCCAAAGAGTGCCACAATGACCGGTCCTGCGCCACCCGCAGACTCCCGCGACCTTTACCAGGTCATCAGTACACGTCGCGGGGGGGGGGCTACCCACACTGCGCCTTCCGGTACGAGGTCGCCACTCGAGAACCTTTCCGTCCCAACGGCCATAGGTTCTATGTGCATTGTGCACCACTCGTGTAACAACTACGAAGAACTATAAATTAAGGGTTTTTTTACACAAAAGGTAACCTGTCACCGGGAGGCTGGAGAATAATTTAGAATCGATTGACACCACGGCGGGACACACGTAAATACAGTACGATTATTGTTATTTAACCACTGACAGATAGTTTGCCTTCATTTCATTTTCAACTTTAATGTCATACAAATTAAGTAGTTATTACTAAATCGGTAGACGTGGGTAACAGTATTCTGAAAATTGCTTTGTTAGTATGACATTAAAGTTGAAAATTAAATGAAGGCAAACTATCCGTCAGTGGTTAACTAACAGTAATCGTACTGTACAAACATAGAATGCTAAATATACCTTCCTCTCGGCTCTGCGCTAGGTATACGGGCAACAAATAGCATCTAAGGGTGGTTTGCACCAACTTACGGGTACAGACAGACAGATCAACGTTAAACATGGCGCCGGCAGCTTTCATTCCACAGAAACTTGTCAAACTTTCCACACAATCAGATTTTACCGAACACCAGTTACGCTTGCAGACGGCAACCCAGCCTAATAATAATCTGGATAATGATTTCAGAAATTCATAAAGATTTATCCCACATTCGTCGTTATTAAAGAGGAAATTTGGTTACAAACCCAGATGTATCTCCCTCTCTGTCGCACTTGCAACTTCGAGCGACAGAGAGGGAGATAGCGAACGAAATTCGTTTTCGTTTTGCGGTAGCCTTTCAGATGCTACGCGTGCGTTCGTATGATAATCGTCAATCTGCAAGTCTTCCTTATCTACTACTCGTATTTAGCGAAAGTATGTTTTTTATCGCTTGCCGGTTACGAGCGTCCCTTACACAAAATTGGCAAATTCATAAAGTTGGTTGAAGGTTTTTTGCCATAATTGCACATCATTAGAAAGAGGACAGACTAAGGAACTTTTTAAAAGAATTTTAAGAACATTGCCATTTTTAGTTTTTTTTTTAATTGCTTATCAAAGTTACCCAAGACGAAATTCTTGAATCTTAATTTTTTTTTGAGGGTTCATAAAAAAATAAGTAGACGTTACTTGCCAATAAATTTGACTTTGATGGAGCCGTACAACACTACACATTAAAATAAAACAAAAAAATTGGCTCTACCCCTTCCTTGTTTTTTTTTATGCGAGTTGAAACGCGTAAACATATAGAAAATTTCAAAATTATTTTAAAAGAATACAAAAAAAACCAGTGGATAAAATTTTTTTTTGGAGGCCGTAAAAGATAGCTAATGACCCACCCTACCTGCCGTTTTAATTTGGCAAACGATGGAGCAAACACCCTGTATACTCACAGGAAATAATAATTGCAATTAGCGTCCATTGTATCGAGCATTTTTCCCAATTAAGGTTCATATTTCCACCGCAAGCACGACCGGTCTCTTTCCATAACAATTAATATTTATTGTTTACAATGTACCTAGATCAAGTAGGAGTGAGCTGCGGACATTACCTACCCGTATCTTGATTTAATCTTTTCTGTTGACTTTAATGTCTAATTAATTTTCTTTTTCATTTCATTCAGTAATTCAATACGCAATGTATGCAAAAAGTACAGGATTTAAGGACATGTTACAGCAATTTTAACCTCCGACGCAAAGAGAGGGGTGTTATATGTTTAACTTGCCTGTCTGTTGTATCGTAGCTCCCAAACGGAAGACCCGTTTTATCCCGAGTGTTCTTAGCTATGAAAATCTGTTGAGCCGTTTTTGAGATATTGGACTTTGAAATGAAAATGTCAAGCGTTTCTCAACTTTTCTAAGTTGTAGGTAGTTATTCTTAGAAGTTGACTTCCACTTCTCAGATTTGTGCAGTGTCATATCCTAGGACAGTAATAATCTGGGTCACAGCAGAGAGCGCCCGTAGGCAAAAGAAAGTAAACAAATTCACTTTAGTTCACATGTTATATTCATTGATTTAATATGGAGATACAGAACTCACATGGTGATCGGTCGGCGTACGGAAAGGAAGAGAAAGCAGAGACAAACTTTGTCTAGTCACAGATTTTATACAATCATAGATTATGTAGACTATAGTCACTTAAGGCATACACACACTTTCCAACAGTTATTACAAGCTTTTATTTAACTTAACCCACGGGCGTAGCATGGTTAACATTTTATCATATATCGCTAAACACCCGTCACGTTCTGACAAGTATGCGAGTGAGAGAGTGTCGGGTGTCATATCCACAATTATAAGTGATAAAATACCAACCGTGCTACGCCCGCTGTTTGTTAATTTCAACTATGACCGTAGTGTACAATCGGCATCAAATGTTCTGTATATTGTACAGCCACCTGCAAATCCATATCCATACTAATATTATAAATGCGAAAGTGTGTGTGTTTCTTTGTTTGTCCGTCTTTCACGGCAAAACGGAGCGACGAATTGACGTGATTTTTAAGTGGAGATAGTTGAAGGGATGGAGAGCGACA
Organism: Epinotia demarniana; assembly: GCA_945867215.1. NCBI lineage: Eukaryota > Metazoa > Arthropoda > Insecta > Lepidoptera > Tortricidae > Epinotia > Epinotia demarniana. The sequence continues at coordinate 26,694,275 of OX244268.1, forward strand.
TAGAATAGTTTTTAACCCCGAAATCATCCCCTAAGGGAGTGAAATGGGGGGGTAAAAGTTTGTATGGAGCTGCGATATAAACGAGTTCCACGCGGACGGAGTCGCGGGCAGAAGCTAGTGGGGCATACATGAACACGTACTCAATAATAATACTAAGGTTCTTCTGTGTTCACAAATCCCCTGTTTAGGTATGCCGAATGATTCTAAACGTGGCCATCCCCTTCTATCGCATGCAACGCGCTGCGATAGAACGCGTGCGTGCCGTAGCAGCGCTAACATGCCACCAGACCCCCTAGCACACTAAGTTTTATGTCGGATATAAAGCATTTGTCCCTCTTGCACTCGCATATTTGCCAGAATGGGTCGAATGCTTTATGTCCGACCAAAATTGGTGTGCTAGGGGGTCTGGGGTCGGCAGACACGCTGTTGTCCACATTAATCCCCAAGCCTGATCCCCCGGGGAAAAAACGGTTAGGTTATCAGGTGAACTTCTGCGACTGCGACCCTACAGCGCGCGATCCGAGCGAGCGAAGCGAGCGTGACGCGGCAGCGTCCGGGGAAGCACCATAACCGAATATTATCATTTTTTCCTAATTGAATATAAAATAATTGCCTCTAATTCCCAGGGGGATACCCAGGGGTGATCAGGGTTAGGTTATCAACGTGCATAACGTGGTAGACACGGCTCCTACCCGACACGATAATGTGAGAAAAATGCCTGACACTATCCTAATTATATAAAGCCTGTGAAGTGGGTCACTTTTTCTTGCTGTTATTATGTCCCTTAGTAACCTAGTAACGGAGTTTCTGAGAAAACATACCTTATATTGGATTCCTAGCACGCTTCGGAGATGCCCTGCCATGGAATGGGTTTATCAATATGACAAAAAATAATATCCCAGACCCCCTAGCACACTAAGTTTTATGTCGGACACAAAACATTTGTCCCTCTTGCACTCGCATATTTGCCAGAATGGGACGAATGCTTTATGTCCGACATAAAACTTAGTGTGCTAGGGGGTCAGGAGACGTAACTATGGCAAAGAGTAACAACATTGTAGAATGTTTTCGGTGTGTGTCAGATATAAATTCAGCCTACTTTACTCGCCTTAGGATACTTCCCACGCATCGCATCGGATCGGAACGGATTTTACAATCTTTAAACGATATTAAATCATGTACACAGTATTTAAAGACTATGTTCACCTTGAATGCGTATACATGGAAAAGGTATTAGCAATGACAAAAATACACTTCGAAAACTCAATTTATTGGTACAATAAAAACATAAAAAATACACCTTGTATTCATACTTTAAGTACTGATCAACAATCAACATGCAAGACTTTATGAAGTCGAAAACAAAATGTTTCGCATTTAACTTCTCTTAGACAAAAATAACTCTTATAGCTATCAACTTATGATCTACATTTAACGAGCGATTGCACACACTCGAGGCAAAAAAAACGAGAATTGTGTCAACTATAACAAATAATCTTCGATCAAAATATCACATTCGTCATGGCTGCCATGGGTTTCCCGTTTCCCCTTCTCGTTCGTTTAATACTTACTAATTAGATAAGTAATAGAGTATTAAAAAAAAAGTGTACCCAATTAACGAGAGTTGTTAAATAAAAATTATATCAGTGTCCGTTTTGTGACGACAATTAAGTACCGTCAAATACTGCAACTTTGCCAACTAGGTGCAACATGGCTTTTGCAAGCTGGACACAAATTTGGCAAGGTTGAAGACTGGTTGGAGAATGGTTAGTGTTGCCGCAAAAACGGGTTGCCAGTAAAATGGAGCTTTTGCTGCCATTATTGCAACTAAGAAATAAATGTTTGTTTGCTTGGCAAAGTTGCAGCATTTGACGGTATGCAGTTTGTAGAAAAAAAAACTTTTTCTTTTTAATTTATAAATGATACGCAGAAACACGTTAATTGTGAATCAATTAATTTTCTCGCAATTTGTATGCTTAATTTTCGTCAAAAAGCTGACACCGATTTCATTTTTATTTAACATCTCAAGCTAATTGGGTACAATTTTTTTTAGTGCCTAAGTTTATCAATGTACTCCTTTGTTACATATGTATAAAACTTCCTAACCTAACCGAACCTAACCTAGCCCGGTAAACGCAAGTGTAACATACTAGATTGAACAACGTGGCAACACATGCTAAACGTCACACCCACACATATAAGTTACATCGGCAATCTTCGTCCACGCCGACGAGTGCTGACAAGTACCGACGAAATCGAACGTATGAACATTTCAATAAAGACCTTGTTGCACTATACGTAAGGTACAATATGCAATGACGGTGAACTCGTGCTTTCCTGTCAGACAAAATGGCGGGCGCCGGAGCGGCCGGCGTCGCGCGCAAAACTTTGGCCAATAGGCGTTGAAGATTTCACCCGCGCAAACGCGCTGCCTTATGATTGGCTAAAATGTTTTCAAAAAATGCTTTCTGCGCAGGTTGTTACTTATATTTGTGGTAATAATGTACACATATATTAACACCAACAGTGTTGCCTCGTCATTGAATCTAGCGGGTTCAAGTTGCGATTGCCCGACCCAAGTAGCCAGTGGCGGCGCGTGAAAATGTTCTATGGGCAACCCGGAACAAAAAAGTTGAAAGAGTTTCCAACTATACCGCCTAAAAGTTTTAGGCTAGCCGGTGGAAATCAGCTTGCTCCGCCACTGCTGATATCCGCCAAATTAAGAGCACTATAGTCAGCTTAATACTTTTTACTATTCGGTTACAATTGTATAATTGACAAAAAACGACCAGGTTGCACTCCGAGAGTGCCGGCAGAAGTGAAAACTCAACGACATTGTGTAATAGTTTTTCGACCAGGTCACGCGTCCGTCTTACGAATTTTCAATCTGTCGAATCCTACGGTCACGTGACCTGTTGCGAGTTTTTTTTTCTCCATCACAAAAGTGCACAGCGCCGCTGAAGAAGTTTTCACTTCAATAGTATTCTTAAAACAGTAATTATTATTGGAATCTGACACAATTGTATTTGGAACGTAAACTTAACTATCGCATTGTCTTGCATATTTTTAACAGTCGAGTTTTGCCATTTTGATATTATTCATCTTTGAGATTCGTCAATTCGATCAAGTAAGTTTTAGTCGTTAAACTTGCATAAGCATTTTCACAGCAGGCTCGTAACCAAAAGTAACCATATTTAAGGTTACACTGCGATTAGTATTGCAAATTGATTTTATATTTATTAATATTGCATTCTATAGTCAATTACAACTAGAATCTACAGTAACTGTGACGGGGATCCCTAGTAATAACAATAACTACTGTATTCAGAAGTTATTACTACTGGAATCTGTAGAAACTATCACTGGAATCTATCATAATCATGACAGATCTACAATAACTTTTATTGGAATCTACATTTATTGCGTTGGAAATTTTCTCTTGGCGTGTTTTGCCACCTTTATTGCACGACAGTTTTAAGTTTCTTTTGTATCTCTATGTCCAGTTAAGGGTGGTGTTTCCACTTGTCAAGAGACGCAATGATTATTGGACAAACATCCTATGCACGGCCCCAATGATGTAATATAAAAAATCTGTACATATAATGTTAAGCTCCAGTTAATGCACGGCCCAACAATCCCCGTCCACGTATCTTCCTTTATCTCTTTATGCATAGGTCAAAGAGAGATACAGTGGACGCGGTCTACTGGACCCTCATGTGTGTGGCCAAGCTGTGTGTGTGTCGAGACTGCACGACCCTGTACCGGGCGGAGCGATTATTATTGGAATCTGGCGTATTTTGCCACCTTATTGCACGACATTTTTGAGCTTCTTCTGTATATTTGGGTCCAGTTAAGGCACGGCCCGACATTCCCGTTCACGTATCTTCTTTTCTCTCTTTAGGCATGGGTTAAAGAGAGATACATTGGACGCGGGTTGCTGGGCCCTCGTGTGTGTGTGTGTGTGTGTGTGTGTGTGTGTGTGTGTGTGTGTGTGTCCCTGACCTGTCCCTGACCCTGTAGCGGGCGGGGCGATTATTATTGTAATCTGGCGTATTTTTCCAACTTATTGCACGCTATTAAGCTTCTTCTGTATATATGTTAAGCTCCACGGCCCGACAATCCCCGTATCTTCCTGTCTCTCTTTGAGTTGCTGGGCCCTCGTGTGTGTGTGTGGCCTACCTGTGTGTGTGTTAGTGTGTGTGGCCAAGCTGTGTCTGTGTGTGTGTGTGTGTAGCCAAGCTGTGTGTGTGTGTGTGTGTGTGTGTGTGTGTGTGTGTGTGTGTGTCAAGCCTGCACGAGCCTGTGTGTGTCGTGCGAGTCGTCGAGCTCGTAGTCGCGCGCGTACCCGACGGTCCCGGTGGCGGCGAGCTGCTGCGCGAGGCAGGAGCCCTGCTCGTCCAGCATCTCCACCGTCAGCTCGTCGTAGTCGCGGGAGCTGGAAATAATGCTCAGTTAGGCGGATGTCACACTGCGCCGCATCTCCGGACGGAGGACACATAGACATAGAGCACGCTATGTCTATGTGTCCTTGGCCTCGGCCCAGGTCTGCAGTCTGTGAGCGCGCTGACGCCGGCAACAGTGACTCACATGACGTGTATCTCCATGGTCCGGTCCTGCGCTAGCGCCGCGAGCCTCCGCTTAGCCTCGGCCCAGGTCTTGCTGCAGTCTGTGAGCGCGCTGACGCCGGCAACAGTGACTCACATGACGTGTATCTCCATGGTCCGGTCCTGCGCTAGCGCCGCGAGCCTCCGCTTAGCCTCGGCCCAGGTCTTGCTGCAGTCTGTGAGCGCGCTGACGCCGGCAACAGTGACTCACATGACGTGTATCTCCATGGTCCGGTCCTGCGCTAGCGCCGCGAGCCTCCGCTTAGCCTCGGCCCAGGTCTTGCTGCAGTCTGTGAGCGCGCTGACGCCGGCAACAGTGACTCACATGACGTGTATCTCCATGGTCCGGTCCTGCGCTAGCGCCGCGAGCCTCCGCTTAGCCTCGGCCCAGGTCTTGCTGCAGTCTGTGAGCGCGCTGACGCCGGCAACAGTGACTCACATGACGTGTATCTCCATGGTCCGGTCCTGCGCTAGCGCCGCGAGCCTCCGCTTAGCCTCGGCCCAGGTCTTGCTGCAGTCTGTGAGCGCGCTGACGCCGGCAACAGTGACTCACATGACGTGTATCTCCATGGTCCGGTCCTGCGCTAGCGCCGCGAGCCTCCGCTTAGCCTCGGCCCAGGTCTTGCTGCAGTCTGTGAGCGCGCTGACGCCGGCAACAGTGACTCACATGACGTGTATCTCCATGGTCCGGTCCTGCGCTAGCGCCGCGAGCCTCCGCTTAGCCTCGGCCCAGGTCTTGCTGCAGTCTGTGAGCGCGCTGACGCCGGCAACAGTGACTCACATGACGTGTATCTCCATGGTCCGGTCCTGCGCTAGCGCCGCGAGCCTCCGCTTAGCCTCGGCCCAGGTCTTGCTGCAGTCTGTGAGCGCGCTGACGCCGGCAACAGTGACTCACATGACGTGTATCTCCATGGTCCGGTCCTGCGCTAGCGCCGCGAGCCTCCGCTTAGCCTCGGCCCAGGTCTTGCTGCAGTCTGTGAGCGCGCTGACGCCGGCAACAGTGACTCACATGACGTGTATCTCCATGGTCCGGTCCTGCGCTAGCGCCGCGAGCCTCCGCTTAGCCTCGGCCCAGGTCTTGCTGCAGTCTGTGAGCGCGCTGACGCCGGCCAGCCGGCAGCGCACGGCCTGAATCGGTAGCACGGTGAAACGCGGCTCGAGCTTCATTATCTCGTTCTCCTTCACCGACACCACGTTGCCATAGTCGATGTACATCACCTGAGTAATACACAACATATCGGAGATGTATACTCAAAATTCAATTTTAGGATCATTAAAAAAAAAAAAACAATCAATTTCTCAGCCTGTTGGCGCTATCCGATTGAGCAAAAATTCAGCACTTATGTCAATTCGGAGACAATGCATCATCAAGCTGATTTGATGATGGAGATATGATGATTCTTAAATTGCACAAGATAAGTGTTTGGTGTTATTTTTACCTTCTCAAGACGTCTCTCTGTCTATCTTAACCTGTACGAGTATCGATTGTAATTTTTCAACTAGTAGGCTCGGTTAACAGTTGTTTTGCCGACAAAGGTAAAAATATTTTGTTATTTTTCGTAACATCCAAAAACTTAATTCTCTATTATATTTTAATACTGTTTTTTTTTTAATATTTACATTTGTAATAGTAAAACTGTACTTAATGTATGTCTTGACGACGGTTATAGTGATTTTTAGGTGTAATTTAATTGTTTTATAAACATAGGACTTCTAGCGTTTGTTTCTAAATAAATAAATAAAACAAAAATAAACGAAGATGAATTATTCAACCAAAATGACACGTCTGAATTCAGTAAATTATATGTGTAGAAGTATTCGTTAGTGATAGTTAAGTAGAAGAAAGCCATCCCATCGAACAGAGCGCCTGCTAGGCTAGGGACCCTGGCAGTGAAAGTGTTGAAGCAATGGCGGGTCTGTTTACCTCGACGTTTTGGTCGGCGCGCGTGGAGCAGTTGACGCGCGCGCGGTACCACTGCCCGTCGCGGTACTGCGCCGCCACCAGCTCGCCCGGCGCCGGCGCCATCTGCGCGCACACAGACACACACACATATCATGCGATACCATTAAATAATGTATCTACGAGGATATGAGGGCTCACTTGAGCAAGGTCCATTTAGCCCAATACTCACTTGTAGGTCTTAAAAAGACTTAGTGTCAAAGTGCCTAAATAATTTTCTGAAAACATAGGGTTATTTTTAACAAATGCATTTTTTTATAGGCGTGCATAGTTAGAAGTTAATGGACTAATGTAACGACTCCACCTCTGGATGAATGTTATTTATAAGATTCTTGTAATTTTAGACCTTCGAAATAGTTATTTACGATACAAGTGCCAAAAATAGGAAATTCGCAACGAGTGGTGATAAATTAAAACACGACCGAAGGGAGTGTTTTAAATCGACACGAGTTGCGAATTACCTATTCGCACGTGTATCGTACAACGTTTTACGGTACATATTGCGCTTTAAAGTTTCGACATATGCACGAAAAGTGCTCTTTTCCGCACTAGTGCGGGAAAGTAGCACCATATGTACTGTAAAGTATTTTGTAAGAATCTACTTTGAATAAAAATATTTTGACTTTTGACTTTTTTTTTGGGAAAGAAGAAGAAAGAAAGAAAATACATTTATTTAACGTCACAACTTAGGCACACAATAAAAATAAATTAAACGATGGGACCTAAATATGAGGACGTTAAACAGGATCCCCACTCAGCATGAAGCCACTGCAAGACACGTCAAGCAGAGGCGCTGATTTTCGGTGGGGACCTAATTTAAAACTATTATTAGTGACGGCCAAACGCCAACAACTGGTATTAACTAAAGAAAACAAAATAAATAAACCTAAACAATTAACATAAGTAAGTAACAAAAATAAAACATTTAATAAGAATAAATATTAAGTATATATAATTTAATACGTACCCTTGTACCCTATTGTGAACAAAACGCAACAAGAAAGTTTAAAAGTTACTGGCCAGTACCGCAAGTACAATTGTGCTCGGGCCTACTGGCTACTATGTATGTCCACGTGATTACTTAAGCCTATGAAGGAATGCAGAACATAAGAAAAACAAAAATTAATAATTTATCAAAAAAATGCTATGATTGTATTTGCGTCTCCAAAAAATACGCATGGCACTTTGTCTTAAACGTAGAAATTGTCCTCACAGCACGGATTGGTGGAGGAAAATCGCTCCAGCACTTCGTGGCAGCGTAACGAAAACTACCACGAAATGCCGCTGACTGGTGCCCAGGACAAACTAGTTGAAGATACCTAGCTGATCTAACCTCTAGAGACCTTGCGGTATGCGCCCAGGTCAGCTTATTAGAATAGAACAGAAATCATTTATTTCGAGTAACACACGACTCATACATGATTATTGTGGAGGTACGAGGGTGTTATTTTGGAGGGAAAAGGGGCCGAGAAATGAGACACGGGCGTACATCGAGGTGCTATATTCCGACTACCTTGTCATGGCGCCGGGCGCAGCCGGCTGGCGTTCGATTCTCAAAGCTACCCTCTATCTTAAACCTAACATCCCTCCACCAATAGTTTTTAACCTTGCCCTCTTAAGGAAGAACATTCAATTTAAAAGAACTGTCTATAATTGACCAGGTTCCGAGCGCGTTTGGGTTTTGCCGCTTGCGTGCCGGCTTCTCCCGCCTCAGCAGGATGCGGTCTCGGTAAAAGCGCACTTGGCGGTTCTGGTTCACTTGTACTACCCGGCTCCTCAGGTTCAGGGCAATCGGTCCATTCATCGGGTTCGGGAGCCGTTACGGTGGCCGTCGCCGTGGACTCCGATATCGATGCTGGTCTATCGGGTACCCCAGGCACAGCAGTAGGTGTGTTGGGTACCTCTGGCAAATCCGGAGGAAACAGCATCGCTGGTTCTCGCGTTTCCTCTGGCGTCGCTGGCTCTAGCAGGGAAGTAGGCGGTGTGTTGGGTTCCCCTGTCAAACCCGGAGGAAGCGGCACCGCGGGCTCTGGCGGCTCCTCTGGCGTCGCTGGTTCTTGAAGGGCAGACGTTATCACCACCGCTGACATCACCCCAGACGGGACTCCTTCTCTCGGCCGGGTAATCTCGATGTGCTCGGGCTTGGTTTTGGTTACCACATCATCTTCCTCCCCCGTAAACTTATACATTTGGTTTTTATGTCTTTTTATTAGTCGTCCCGATTGCTCAGTTTGTAGTAAATATGTTGATTTTCCTAGTATTTGTTTTACTATGGCTTTAGCCCAGAACGCTTTCTGTCCCTGGTACACTTTAACTAACACCATGTCATTTGTATTAAAATTTACATTCCTATTCCCACGGTAATGCTGCATCTGCGAACACTGGTGTTTCCTCACGGTTTCAGACAATGTTGGGTCGGGTGAAGGCTTCGCTAACGGGTTCATTAAGTCTAATCTACAACGTAAGTTCCTTCCGAATAAAACCTCCGCAGGAGAACGGTTCGTGGACGAATGTTTAGAATTTCGGTAATGAAAAAGGAATTCGTGTATTTTACTTTTTAGATCCTTCTTTTGAACCCCGCTTAGTAATATTGCTTTTAACCCTTTCTTAAAGATCTTGACATAACTTTCGGCTTGGCCGTTACTAGCCGGGTTGTATGGAGGCGTCGTCACATGAGAGATACCGTTACGATTACAAAAAGCCGTAAACTCGGATGACGTGAAGGACGTCCCATTATCCGTACAAATTGTGTGTATTAAACCAAACCTCGACATTAACTCATACAAACAATTGATCACTACACCCGATCCGTAACCACTACTTACGTCAAAAACTTCAACCCATTTCGAATACGCGTCAACTGCTATTAAAAACATGCTGTTGTTAATAGGGCCCGCAAAATCGAGATGTACTCTATAAAAAAAATCTGGAGGAAATTCCCATGGCGTCAGCGGGGCGCGGCGCGGGGCGGGGCGCAACTGCGCGCACGCCGCGCACGTGGCCGCCGCGCGCTCCACACTTGCGCCCTGCTCGGGCCACCAGAACCGTTCGCGCGCTGCCGCTTTCATTTTAGCCACCCCTAAATGACCTCGATGCAACTCCGTAATCACCTGGCTACGAAGGGTGTGAGGTACTACTAATCTGGCACCCCTCATCAAACAGCCATTTTCTACTGAAAGTTCGAGCCTGCAGTCGAAATACGGTTTCATCGCTTTGTCTCTTAATTTATTTGGCCAACCGTTTAACGTAAAATGAACTACTTGCGACAACACAGCATCTTTTCCTGTAGCGAGGCGCACGTCCCCTACGAAAGTCGGCGGCGAACCGGTTTCCACAACGAAGTGAACATACGACGCGAGGTCTGACTCACCCGCCGCCGGCGCCGCCTTGCCGCTGCAGCGCTCGCTCGGTAATGATGACGTAGGCGCCATGGAGCGACTAAGAAAATCTGCCGTGTTGTGCGCACTGCTCACATATTCTATAGTATAATTGTAGGCTGCTAAAAATAATGCGTACCGCTGGAGCCGGTTAGCGGACACTTCCGGTATCCCTTTAGCGGGATTAAAAATCGATAACAGAGGTTTATGGTCTGTACGCAAAACAAACGGTGACGCTCTGCCATATAAATATTGATGGTATTTGCGAACTCCAAAAATAATCGCCGTAGCCTCTTTTTGAATTTGACTATATCTCTTTTCCGCAGCGTTTAAGCTCCTAGACATGAATGATATAGGTTGTTCTACTCCATTATCTCCAAGTTGCGATAAAATCGCACCTAACCCGAATGGTGACGCATCCACCGTAAGAAATATTCGTGCATCTGGGTTAAAATGCGCTAGCGTTTTATCTGATGACAACGCGCTTTTAATCGCAGTAAACGCTACCTCCTGCTCCCGTAGCCATTGCCATTTTACATTTTTTTGTAACAATACATGTAAGGGATGTAAGATGGTGGATGCGTTCTTTATAAAACCTCTGTAGTAATTCACGAGACCTAAAAACGATTTTAATTCCGTTATATTACTCGGTTCTTTCGCATTTAAAATAGCTTTTACCTTCTCTGGGGACTTGTGCAAGCCATGCCTGTCAATAACGAACCCTAAGTAGGATATGGAATCCTGGAAAAAGCTACATTTTTCTTTTTTTAATACTAATCCCGCGTTCTCAAGCCGCTTGAACACTTCTTGCAACCTAGCAACATGCTCTTCTCTTGTTTTCCCCGTGATTAAAATGTCATCTAGAAACTGTAAAACCCCATCTACTCCTGAAAGGATCTTCTCTAGGGTACGCTGAAAAATACAGGGGGCGCTCGAAAGTCCAAAGACCAACCTTTTATAAATATATAATCCTTTGTGCGTGTTAATGCATGTCAGCGGCTGGGAATCGGGATGTAATTTTATCTGATTATACGCCCCGGACAAATCTAATTTCGTGAATTGAAGTCCACCATGAAGTTTCGAGAATAACTCGTCAATACGCGGCAGCGGGTATTTCTCGATAACCAGCTGTTTGTTGAGGGTGGCCGAATAGTCTGCACACAGCCTAATCGTATTGTCATGCTTCAACACGGGGACAATGGGGCTCGCGAAATCAGAGAATGAAACGGGTTCAATAATACCTAGCTCTAACAAGCGATTCAACTCTGTTTCCAATTTGGGACGAATGGCAAAAGGCACCGGTCTAGCTTTCGAAAATATCGGAATTGCATCCGGTTTTAGATGTAATTTTACTTCCACATCATTGCAGCACCCTAACTTTTCGGAAAACAAATGTGCGTAATTTGTCACAATTTTATTACATTCATCGTTTAAACTACAATTATATACGGCCGCACTAATTTGTAAGTTAAACTTCGCAATAAAATCTCTCCCGAGTAACGGAGGTCCCCCAGCCTTTACTACGAACACGTCTAGTAACTCCGATCGCCCTTTGTAGGCAAAGGGTAATGTCATGGTGCCCACGAAGTCAATAGTACCCCCATTATAACTACGAAGTACTTTAGTGCTCTCCCGTAACGGATGGCAAGAAAAGTATTGTAAATACACGGATTCCGAAATAGCCGTCACGGCCGAACCGGTGTCCACCTCAAAAGTTAATTGAATATCATCCACCACCACCGACTCCCACATCGGTTCTCCTCGATGAGAACGAATATTAAAAACTAATCGCTTACCATCATCGCCTTCATCCGAGCAACATTGTAAGAAATGGTGATTAGCCGGGCTACTCTTAGCATTACAGACGCGCATCAAATGACCTTTCACTCCGCATGATCTACACAGCGCATTCTTAAACCGGCACTTTTTTACGTCATGACCAAAATAACCGCACGCTGAACACTGTACTGCATTCCTCTGGTCCCGCGAGGTGCTGGCTTGCGGAACCCCATACTGCCGTGCTGTGCGCGGCGGCGGGCCCGGCGCTCGCGCTGATAACTTGTGCACGTCGAGCAGCGGCGCGGGCGCGGCCGCCGCCGGCCCGCTCGCCGCCGCCTGCTGTGACCCTTCTCTGGCGCAGCGGATGCTCTCCGCCACCTGCAGCGCCTTCGTGAGCGTAAGCCCCTCCATGGCCTCGCTGAACAAGCGGTCCCGCTCTGGACCGCTGGCCATCCCCAGCACGAACCGATCTCGCAGCGACTCCTCGAGGCTTGCCGCCACGAAATTGCAGTGCATTGATAGACCACGAACGCGTGCCGCCCAATCGGCTAACGACTCGCCCGAAAACTGTACGGCACTATAAAACTTAAAACGTTCAGCAAACCCGCACTTTTTCGTTTTAAAATGGCCGTCGAGAAAGTTCGTTACTTTGCCATAGTCAAGCGATCCCACCTCCGCGGGGAGCGCAAGATTTGACACGAGTCGGTACGTCGGCTCCGCTAAGCTACTTAACAAAATAGCCCGACGTTTAGCCCCCGATTTGTCCGTATCCTGATTGATGTCATTAGCTAAAAACCACTGTTCAAGGCGACCCTTATACAATAACCACTCCTGTTCTTCGTGATTAAACACGCTCAAAAATCCAACCGACATTTTGGCCATTAACACTGCACGTAAAAATCACTAAAACACGCGTTAAGATCGTAATCCACCCGTCGCCACTGTTATTTTGGAGGGAAAAGGGGCCGAGAAAAGAGACACGGGCGTACATCGAGGTGCTATATTCCGACTACCTTGTCATGGCGCCGGGCGCAGCCGGCTGGCGTTCGATTCTCAAAGCTACCCTCTATCTTAAACCTAACAGAGGGCAACTGGCGGTTAACTACACCAAATAAAAGAGATGCTAAATGTAGTTTTTGGCGGAATTACATTTTCATAACGTGATTTTGATTTAGGTAAGGAGTCACATGAGCACGTCGGGGGATGTTGAAACAATACCGCATGCAAGCATTTTGTACTCTCTGGACCAACCTCTGCGTCCGTGCCAGGAGACACTGTCCGTATACCGTATCACAATAGTTGAACCGCGAGAGTATACGAGTAAGTGCATCGCATAACCTCACCCTAAGTTCCACACTGAGAAAATCACGTTTTTATAAAGAACCTTAAGTCTATTAAAAAAAAAAAAATGTTTATTTCGGACAAAATCCATATAGTATTCGTTTTAGTTATTTAATTAGGTAGGTACATGAATAAATAAATAATGAATAAATATAAGGGGACAATCTTACACAAATCGAGCCAGTCCCATAGTAAGCTCAATAAGGCTTGTGTTATGGGTACTAGACGATGATATATATAATAGATAGAAATACTTAAATACGTAGAAAACATCCATGACTCAGAAACAAATATTCATGCTCATCACACAAACATTTGCCCTTACCGGGATTCGAACCTAGGACCTTCAGCTTCGTAGGCAGCGTCACTACCCACTAGGCTAACCGGTCGTCAAACACATACATAACACTTAAAACTATGTTAGGTTAGGTTAATGCTGTTCTTTAGTGCTAAATATAATTCAATTTAAGTATCTGCCACCCTCAGGAACACCCGGTACGTGCGCATGCGTTCGTACCCAGTGTCTCAGAATGGGGCAGTCCATCCTCTCGCTGATGACCCTCAGGATGGTGTTGTGGCTCCCCCGCACCCTGCGCATGAGTGATGCAACACGGTGACGAATCACCGCGCTGAACCCCTCCGTGCGCGCGTACGCAAACATTGCTGAAGCGCTGCAGTAGCGTGGGAGCCCCAACAACACCCTGAAAGCATTATTGTATTGTATTCGGAGGGCGTTGAAGGCTCGCTGCGTGTAATTGACCCACAGATGGCACGTATATAAAGTTTGGCAGAAGGCTTTAAAGAGAGTAATCTTTACTACAATGGTAGATCGTGCAAACCTGCGGGCCAGCATGTTACAGCGAACCGCCATCGCCCTCCTTTCCCTCTCCATGTCGCTATCATCTTTCAAGTCCTCTGTCACCACATGGCCGAGGTACTTAAATTGCTTAACACTTTCGCAACCAGGCAAAATTCCGAACAATACCCCAGAAACCGACAGAATTGGCGTCGCGTGAGGGTTTATAGCTCGTGCTCGACTCTCGGGTATGCCGGCATCTGAGTAAAGTTTACGAGTGCCCGAGAGTCGGGTACGCGGTGTCCAGTGTGTTAACTCTGACGAGTCCTACACCATTTAGCAACACTGAGGGCATGGTCGTCACTTTACGACTTTTAGGATGAAATACTAGAAGCTCACTTTTTTTTACATTGTATAGGAGACCGTGCAACTTAGCGTACTCTTCACACGTTCTCAATAACCTTCTGAGTGCTGAGATCGATGGGCTGAGCAGCACCATGTCGTCTGCATAACTAATACTGTTGACAATATGTCCGTCAATCGAGCAGCCGACTTTAGTGCTACCCAGCTCATCGGTCAGCTGGTTCACATACAGGTTGAAAAGCGAAGGAGACGTCAATCCCCCTTGTCTCACTCCGCATTCCAACCTGTACTCATCAGAAAGTTCACTACGCCATTTGACCCGGTTAATTTGATGTCTGTACCAATATTTAAAAATATTGACCAGTTCACCCGGCACACCGGCGTTGATTACTTTAGACCACAGAATATCATACCTAACCAGGTCAAATGCCCTAGATAAATCAAGAAAAGCAGCATAAACAGGCGTATTTCTGTCGGTGTAGTACCTAACAACATGCTTGAGGGACAAAATGGCACTTTCAGTCTATAGCCCGGGTCTAAATCCGAATCATGTAACTTTAATTGTTTTTTAAGTTGTCTCTCAAGCATGGCGTCAAGCACTTTGGACGCAGTTGTAGCTAATGATATCGGCCGGTAATTGCATTTATCTGAGACATCCCCAGTTTTATTTTTAGTTATAGGCACCACGACCGTCATCATTAGCTCGCTGGGCAGGTAGGAATGACGAATACATAACGTGTATAGCAACCCCAGCACCCTCGGGAGGTGTGGCCCCGCGTGCTGAAAATGTTCGATGCTCAGACCGTCATGTCCGGGCGACTTGCCGCTCTTCATGCTTTTTATTATGAGAGCAACTTGTTCTGCGATGATCCTCTCAGGCACCCCCGACACCACGGCCTCAACATCCCTGTGAACATCCTTGAGAGGTGATTCCACCTGAAAATGACAACCGAACATATTTGCGATGCCTTTAGGGTCACTGATGCCATTGACACTCACCGGGACGCCAGGTTTCGGGCTTAACTTTTTCGTTTCCCGCCAAAATCCTTTAACATCTTTATTTTTATGCTTTGAGGCTAAAATATTCATTTTAATGAGTTCTTGGTTATTTTGACAATACTTTAATTTATGCTTAAACAATTTTCTAGACTCATTCATATCGTTATAGATATTACCACTAGTAGGCCTGCCGTACCACACCCAGGTCGGGAACTTGTGCCTAGCGTCCTGGTGAGCATCACGCACATATCTATTCCAGCCGGCAATGTGACGGCCACGGCTGGGTTTAACCGCTCCCGCACGCCCCGTATGACAAAACACAGCGCCCTCCTGCAAGGTACGAGTAGTTAGTTATAATTGACCTATACAAGTTCTCAATTGCAGTTGTGTGCACTAAACATTTATTACTACACATGCTCTCAGCACATAAACTGAATTCCTGTGGAAAATCAATACTTCGTAATTTATCAATACAGTAATTAGTATACATTTCTATTTGATCTAAGCTCCTCTCGCCCCACAGGATCCTATTAGCTATAACGCGTGACGGTTTAGAAGTTACACAGACTGACTTCAAATTACAAAGTACCTCTAACGGGAAATGGTCTGACCAGTAGATGCCATAATGCACTTTAACAGACAGTACTGACTTCATCGCCGCCTGAGTGACCAGACAGTGATCAAGCCACCTGCGGCTGCCGTATGCTTCGCTGACAAAAGTATATGTACCGGAATTTAACCCTAACATTGTAAAATCCACATAGTTCCAATTTTGATCCGCACAAAAGCTATAAAAGCAATTCCAAACGACATTGAGTACATGATTTTCGAAGTTCAGTTCTCCGTCCATTAGGAGGCCAAGGTTCTTGGCCTCTTGAACGCGCTCCAACGACTCGCTTTCTAATCGCACTTCAATATTACTCCGGCATAATTTAACTATATGCTGCTTGGTGCCCAGTATCATGTATTTTGATTTGATAGGATTTAAAGCAAGTGCGTTTAGGTGTGACCATGCAGCAATACGTCCGAGGTCGTCGTTAAGTTTGTTCACCTCTGAGGCTATGTGGTTCACGCTACACGGGATATACAATTGTAAGTCATCAGCGTAAAGATGATAGTGGCGATGTTTTATAACTTTTGTAATGTCACTACTGTATAGTATAAACAACACTGGGCCTAATATGGAGCCCTGTGGCACGCTGGAAGAATTTCGGAAGATTTTTTTTTACCACTAGGATCTTGGAGTTGAACAAGCTGGCTACGATTTTCAAGGTAGCTCGCAAACCACTTCAGTGTACCGTAACCGTAATATGCCAATTTTTACAGTAGAAGCGAGATATCTATGGTGTCAAACGCCCTAGTAAAGTCCAAGAGTGTAAGAATTGTGCCCTGCCCTTTATCACGGGCGGCCAGTATATTGTCGGTCACGTCGCGTAGAGCAGTTGCTGTGCCACGGTGACTACGAAAACCCGATTGTTGCACTGGAAGTATGTTATTCAGCTCTAAATATTCTGTTAACTGGTGGCAAACAATTTTTTCTAAGACTTAATAAAGGCAGGGCAGTATGCTTATCGGTCGGAGATCTTTCATCTCTACCGGATGGGGGACCTTCGGTAAAGGACGTACCAAGGCATCTTCCAAGAATCGGGAAACGTGTGCGTGGCGATGGATCTGTTCATTAGTGCTGTTATAACTCCTGGGGTACGAGGCAAGGTGAGGAGGCTCATATCTAAAGTCACTCCATCGCGTTCGATTTTAAGAGTCCGCAGTAAGCTCGATTCTCCATACAAACGTAGTTACGCTCTCATTTTAAAACTACGTGTTGGATTGTAACGAAACTTTGCATGTTCAATGAAATGAGGTATATCTATGTCTGAAGTTAGTTTACGTAGTTTCAGATACCATAATAAAAAAGATGCAGCGAATTTAAGTTTTTCATACCAAACTAGTTTTTGCTGTATTTACTTTGTTTTATAAATTGGAACCATATAAACTAATTACAGACATAGATATACCTCATGTCATTGTATATGAAAAGTTTCGTCACAATCCAACACGTAGTTTTAAAATGAGAGCGTAACTACGTTTGTATGGGAAGGTGAAATTCGGCCGAGCTTACTGCGGCCTCTTAAGGTCTTCATAATCGTAGAAACTTGAATTTCAGAGACAGGTTTTAATTTAAAAACTGAGGGACCAAAACTATTCATAAAAATTGAGGTTACTAATTGAAACTTGATTATATCCGGATTATTGAAATGATATGGAAGTTGTTTCTCTTTGGAGCTGTGGAGAAGTACGTCATTCTTAAGGTTTTTCCATAGAACTTTGGAGTTGGTTACGTAACGATTAATTTTTTGGGCAAAGTATTATATAGGGCAGAGATAACGATATGTTTCATGTCTTTATTGTGCTTTTTGTGCACTTCAGACTGGGTTTGCTTAAACCTAACGTGGGCGTCGTTACGTAAACTCATCATTTTCCTTACCGTATGGGTAATCCAGGGACCGTTATGCAGGCTTTAAGTAAAACGTCCTGAGCGGAGCATGCGCGTTAAATAAGGATATCAGGTTAAAGTTAAACATTTCAAGCATTTCGATTACACTACATAAACCGGCGATGTTTTCCCAATTAACATTATTAAGATCTCGTTCGAAGCAGGAGTATTCGATGTCTGATAAGGGCCTGTATGAAATCAATTTAGGTGCTGGTTTTTCCAATTTAACATTAAGTTGACACGTGACAAATGCATGTGAGCAGCATGCATATTTAGCAATTGTGATAATAAAACACAAGCCAAGCAACCAATATTTAAACAAATTGAAATTGATAAAGTAGTATATGGACAGTTAACCATCAAATTATTGCAATAAATTGTTAGTTACAAAATAAAATAAAAACCATAAGATGTGGAGCAAGATTTAAAAAAAAATAGTATTTTTTTAACATCCAAGAGTAAATTGAATACTGCCAATCGGATACTTAAACTATAAAAAAAAATGTATGACAACTATGCACCTAAACGCAGTATTTCACGATCAAAACGGCAATTTACTAGATTTATCATACAACGATTAGCACAAATAGAAAATGTTGACGTCATACTTCCATATCAATTTGTATAGAAATAGAAAACCATTTATTCGTGACACATAAAACGACAAACATTGAATAATAAAAATATAAGTAAAATATGTCACGAAATAGTCCCAAACTCAGCATGGAGCTGGCGATTAGGTGCGCTGCGTCTTCCGTTGGAACCATTGATGAAACTACGGCGGGCAGCGCACACATTCATCATCATCATTTCGGCCGAAAGACGGCATAGGCCTCCCCCAAAGAGTGCCGCGATGACCGGTCCTGCGCCACCCGCATATAGCAGACTCCCGTGACCTTTACCAGGTCATCAGTCCACCTTGTTGGGGGATGTCCACGCCGCGCCTTCCGGTACGTGGTCGCCACTCGAGAACCGCACACATTGCAATAAAAATATTAAAAAAGACAATAATGATAACAATAAAACAGTGAAACCATTCAAAAAAAGAAAACGGAAAAGAATAATGATACCGGTATATTCCTGTAAAAAGAACCGCCCTACCCTCGGGTCGGCAGTGCAAGACTGTTTACGTACCTGCAGCGGTTTGAAGGAGGCGTGGGCGGCCGGGCTGTTCATGTCTCGCACTAGGGCCGCCAGAGTCGTCGGCGGCAGCACCATACCGAAGCTCGGCAGCTCTTCTGTAGAGAAAATAAACAGTAAAGCGGGTGATCCATTTAATCTTGTCTGGGCAGAGATGTTATATCGACCACATACTGACTGTCGAACATGTCTCTTAATGTCAATGAATAAGACTAACACTTGATTTTCTCTTCAACTGCCAGCCTGGAAATGGGTTCGAGCAGGCCTTTTTCATTTGATGGTTCGCCGGGTCGTATACCTCGACGGATTTAAAAAGAGCTCCGGGTGCCATATAAAATGTATGGCCGCCAGAGCTCTTGACTTGTATCAGTAATCTATTGGCGATTTTCAGACCGTAATAGTCCATTACTAACCTAGAGCGGTAAAAAATAGAATGACTCAGATCGCAGGTATTTGAGTAAGGGCGATAAAAATACTAATCGAGGCTATATTAATTTATTAACGTCCGTGGCAACTACACAATTTTACGTCTCTCCCTGGCCGATAAGTGGGATTTCCTACGTCATGGCCAGGTATGACGTATACCATTGTTTTACCGCCTTAGGTAAATATTGTACAATTGTGTCTGTGGCGTGTTCTCGGTTGTGCTGGAAGTGCACGTAGAGGCGGTCGAAGTGCGCCACGTAGGTGACGGTGACCTGGTGCCACGTGCCGGGCGGCGGGAGTAGTGGAGTGTGTAGAGTGCTGCTGACCTGCGACGTTGTGCTGGAAGTGCACGTAGAGGCGGTCGAAGTGCGCCACGTAGGTGACGGTGACCTGGTGCCACGTGCCGGGCGGCGGGAGTAGTGGAGTGTGTAGAGTGCTGCTGACCTGCGACGTTGTGCTGGAAGTGCACGTAGAGGCGGTCGAAGTGCGCCACGTAGGTGACGGTGACCTGGTGCCACGTGCCGGGCGGCGGGAGTAGTGGAGTGTGTAGAGTGCTGCTGACCTGCGACGTTGTGCTGGAAGTGCACGTAGAGGCGGTCGAAGTGCGCCACGTAGGTGACGGTGACCTGGTGCCACGTGCCGGGCGGCGGGAGTAGTGGAGTGTGTAGAGTGCTGCTGACCTGCGACGTTGTGCTGGAAGTGCACGTAGAGGCGGTCGAAGTGCGCCACGTAGGTGACGGTGACCTGGTGCCACGTGCCGGGCGGCGGGAGTAGTGGAGTGTGTAGAGTGCTGCTGACCTGCGACGTTGTGCTGGAAGTGCACGTAGAGGCGGTCGAAGTGCGCCACGTAGGTGACGGTGACCTGGTGCCACGTGCCGGGCGGCGGGAGTAGTGGAGTGTGTAGAGTGCTGCTGACCTGCGACGTTGTGCTGGAAGTGCACGTAGAGGCGGTCGAAGTGCGCCACGTAGGTGACGGTGACCTGGTGCCACGTGCCGGGCGGCGGGAGTAGTGGAGTGTGTAGAGTGCTGCTGACCTGCGACGTTGTGCTGGAAGTGCACGTAGAGGCGGTCGAAGTGCGCCACGTAGGTGACGGTGACCTGGTGCCACGTGCCGGGCGGCGGGAGTAGTGGAGTGTGTAGAGTGCTGCTGACCTGCGACGTTGTGCTGGAAGTGCACGTAGAGGCGGTCGAAGTGCGCCACGTAGGTGACGGTGACCTGGTGCCACGTGCCGGGCGGCGGGAGTAGTGGAGTGTGTAGAGTGCTGCTGACCTGCGACGTTGTGCTGGAAGTGCACGTAGAGGCGGTCGAAGTGCGCCACGTAGGTGACGGTGACCTGGTGCCACGTGCCGGGCGGCGGGAGTAGTGGAGTGTGTAGAGTGCTGCTGACCTGCGACGTTGTGCTGGAAGTGCACGTAGAGGCGGTCGAAGTGCGCCACGTAGGTGACGGTGACCTGGTGCCACGTGCCGGGCGGCGGGAGTAGTGGAGTGTGTAGAGTGCTGCTGAAATGCGACGTTGTGCTGGAAGTGCACGTAGAGGCGGTCGAAGTGCGCCACGTAGGTGACGGTGACCTGGTGCCACGTGCCGGGCGGCGGGAGTAGTGGAGTGTGTAGAGTGCTGCTGACCTGCGACGTTGTGCTGGAAGTGCACGTAGAGGCGGTCGAAGTGCGCCACGTAGGTGACGGTGACCTGGTGCCACGTGCCGGGCGGCGGGAGTAGTGGAGTGTGTAGAGTGCTGCTGACCTGCGACGTTCTGCTGGAAGTGCACGTAGAGGCGGTCGAAGTGCGCCACGTAGGTGACGGTGACCTGGTGCCACGTGCCGGGCGGCGGGAGTAGTGGAGTGTGTAGAGTGCTGCTGACCTGCGACGTTGTGCTGGAAGTGCACGTAGAGGCGGTCGAAGTGCGCCACGTAGGTGACGGTGACCTGGTGCCACGTGCCGGGCGGCGGGAGTAGTGGAGTGTGTAGAGTGCTGCTGACCTGCGACGTTGTGCTGGAAGTGCACGTAGAGGCGGTCGAAGTGCGCCACGTAGGTGACGGTGACCTGGTGCCACGTGCCGGGCGGCGGGAGTAGTGGAGTGTGTAGAGTGCTGCTGACCTGCGACGTTCTGCTGGAAGTGCACGTAGAGGCGGTCGAAGTGCGCCACGTAGGTGACGGTGACCTGGTGCCACGTGCCGGGCGGCGGGAGTAGTGGAGTGTGTAGAGTGCTGCTGACCTGCGACGTTGTGCTGGAAGTGCACGTAGAGGCGGTCGAAGTGCGCCTCGTAGGTGACGGTGACCTGGTGCCACGTGCCGGGCGGCGGGAGTAGTGGAGTGTGTAGAGTGCTGCTGACCTGCGACGTTCTGCTGGAAGTGCACGTAGAGGCGGTCGAAGTGCGCCACGTAGGTGACGGTGACCTGGTGCCACGTGCCGGGCGGCGGGAGTAGTGGAGTGTGTAGAGTGCTGCTGACCTGCGACGTTGTGCTGGAAGTGCACGTAGAGGCGGTCGAAGTGCGCCACGTAGGTGACGGTGACCTGGTGCCACGTGCCGGGCGGCGGGAGTAGTGGAGTGTGTAGAGTGCTGCTGACCTGCGACGTTGTGCTGGAAGTGCACGTAGAGGCGGTCGAAGTGCGCCACGTAGGTGACGGTGACCTGGTGCCACGTGCCGGGCGGCGGGAGTAGTGGAGTGTGTAGAGTGCTGCTGACCTGCGACGTTCTGCTGGAAGTGCACGTAGAGGCGGTCGAAGTGCGCCACGTAGGTGACGGTGACCTGGTGCCACGTGCCGGGCGGCGGGAGTAGTGGAGTGTGTAGAGTGCTGCTGACCTGCGACGTTGTGCTGGAAGTGCACGTAGAGGCGGTCGAAGTGCGCCACGTAGGTGACGGTGACCTGGTGCCACGTGCCGGGCGGCGGGAGTAGTGGAGTGTGTAGAGTGCTGCTGACCTGCGACGTTGTGCTGGAAGTGCACGTAGAGGCGGTCGAAGTGCGCCACGTAGGTGACGGTGACCTGGTGCCACGTGCCGGGCGGCGGGAGTAGTGGAGTGTGTAGAGTGCTGCTGACCTGCGACGTTCTGCTGGAAGTGCACGTAGAGGCGGTCGAAGTGCGCCACGTAGGTGACGGTGACCTGGTGCCACGTGCCGGGCGGCGGGAGTAGTGGAGTGTGTAGAGTGCTGCTGACCTGCGACGTTGTGCTGGAAGTGCACGTAGAGGCGGTCGAAGTGCGCCACGTAGGTGACGGTGACCTGGTGCCACGTGCCGGGCGGCGGGAGTAGTGGAGTGTGTAGAGTGCTGCTGACCTGCGACGTTGTGCTGGAAGTGCACGTAGAGGCGGTCGAAGTGCGCCACGTAGGTGACGGTGACCTGGTGCCACGTGCCGGGCGGCGGGAGTAGTGGAGTGTGTAGAGTGCTGCTGACCTGCGACGTTGTGCTGGAAGTGCACGTAGAGGCGGTCGAAGTGCGCCACGTAGGTGACGGTGACCTGGTGCCACGTGCCGGGCGGCGGGAGTAGTGGAGTGTGTAGAGTGCTGCTGACCTGCGACGTTGTGCTGGAAGTGCACGTAGAGGCGGTCGAAGTGCGCCACGTAGGTGACGGTGACCTGGTGCCACGTGCCGGGCGGCGGGAGTAGTGGAGTGTGTAGAGTGCTGCTGACCTGCGACGTTGTGCTGGAAGTGCACGTAGAGGCGGTCGAAGTGCGCCACGTAGGTGACGGTGACCTGGTGCCACGTGCCGGGCGGCGGGAGTAGTGGAGTGTGTAGAGTGCTGCTGACCTGCGACGTTGTGCTGGAAGTGCACGTAGAGGCGGTCGAAGTGCGCCACGTAGGTGACGGTGACCTGGTGCCACGTGCCGGGCGGCGGGAGTAGTGGAGTGTGTAGAGTGCTGCTGACCTGCGACGTTGTGCTGGAAGTGCACGTAGAGGCGGTCGAAGTGCGCCACGTAGGTGACGGTGACCTGGTGCCACGTGCCGGGCTGCGGGAGCGGCAGTGGGCGGCACTTCGGCGTCGGGACGCGGTCCAGCGTCCAGCCGTCTGACGGACAATAAAATAATTTATCATACAAGTGCGGAAAGTAGGCAATTGCCAACAAGCAACGATGACCAAAAAACACGAGCGTCAGCGAAAATATCCGTACGTGTATTATAGTGTGACGACGCGCCGGCGTCGCACAACGGCGGCGAGGCGCAGCGAGCCGCGCGGCGCACGGGCAGAGCGGTGACGTCACACCGAGCGGCTATATAAGGCTGGAGCGCGCCTTCAACGATCAGTCATTCCGGTTACGGCAGCGGTCGAGTGAGGTCGTGCTTAGCGGTGCGCTCTTGCCCTATTGTTGTTGTAACCCGAATATCCTCTCCGACTACCTGCTCACTCTTATCGCTCCCCCGCGCGGTGATTATCGCAATTACCACGTGGAAGCATCGGGTGTGTTAGTTAAGACTTTCATAAGTCTCCAGTCGACCCGCGTGTCCCTGCCCCTCTGGAAATCCACGCTCGTAGTGGTCGCAGTCTTTCGGGGCTGTGGGCTAGACACGTCAGTGGCTACCCGTTAGTTAAGACTTTCTCAAGTCAGACCCGGGTCTCTGTCCCTTAGAAAGACCACGCTCGCAGTGGCTACACAGTGACGAATCCTAACGGTGCCAACTAAGTCACAGTGTGGGGTGGATACCACCACGAAGCCCAGTAATTCGTACAGTCCGACTCTTCCCTTCGTGTTAGGACACATAGCTGACACTGACACGGCGGACAAGTGGACAAGACTCGACACCGACATCAGGATAGCATTTCGGTTCATATTAGGCGTAGGAAAAGCTTAGCGGCGACCGACCAACCAAGTAGGATGGAGCTGCAAGAAAGGATCGCGAGGATGGAGGAAGTCATGCGGGCAATGCAGGCCGAAATCGATCGCCTCGCTGCTGAGAACCGACAGCTCAAGCTGGCTCTCAGCGGCGAGGTCTTTGACTCTGCCCAGGCGGCTCCCATACAACCTCCCCCCCCGACAAGTCTCGACTTGCAACTCCAGGCCCGTCCGGCCACTCCGACGGCCACTCTGGCCGCCCAAGCCCCTAAGGCCACCATGGGACCGCCGCCGCCACCGCCGTCGGCGGCAGCAGCGACCCCTTCGCCCCCGACCCAGGCCCCTAAGGACAAAACGCCCATTAAGGGCAAAAGAAAACTCGCCAAGGCAGCCGCGTCTGCCCCAGCCAACCCTCCGGCCCTTCAGGCCCCCCCCGAAGCGGATTTAAGCGTGAGACAATCGCGTTCTCGCTCCCTCCAGGGGCGACCCTCCTTGCGAGAGGAACGCACTGTCCCACGCTCCAGCTCTCCCCCCCACCCCCTCATTCGTTGTCTCTCCACAACCAGACTGACCGACGAACAGACTCGGGACCTCCTCTACTCGAACGAGGAAATGACAATGGACATGACAGACTGGAGCACAGTAGGCAGCAGCCGCAAGGGCAAACGTGCGCTGCCGAAGTCTCCTAGGGCCGATTCGCCGGCGAAGAAAGCCCTTCGGACTCCCGCCGTCCAGGCGCCCTCTGCGCAGGCCCCTCAGGCCATTAGTGCCATTCTGGCAACGGACGGCGGGTCTTCGGCCCCCAGCAAGCCAACTCCGGTAGGCAACCCGGACAAGCCGGATTCATGTGTCCTGATCGACACACATAGATACCACACTGCCATGGCCATAGCCAGTCAGCGTGGCATCCGGGTGGTCGGTTCGGAGATTTTGAAACCGCCCTTGGAAGGGATGCGCATCACGGTCCAGGGACCCGAGGACTACCGTGCTCTGACCCGTCTCTTCGACGAGCTGTCGATGGCCTACAACCGGAGGCTGACCGTCGAGGAGAAAGGTTATAGGGCCGTCCTCCGGGGAATCCACAAGGATATCCCGGAGGACGAGGTAGCCGCGGACCTCAAACGCAAGGGGATCGCCGTCAGGGAGGTTCATCGCCTCTACAATAAGCAAGTAGGGAAGTACGATATCGTACTAATAGTCACCGACCCGAACCAGCGCAAAGCCGTCCACTCCCTTAAGGAGGTCCTCAAAATGGCGGTGAGAGTGGAGACTCCCAAAAAGAGGACCCACCTCTCACAGTGCCACAACTGCCAGCGGTTTGGCCACGGCGCCCGTGGCTGCCACTCTCCCCCCCGTTGCGTCAAGTGCGCTGGGGATCACGCGACTCTCGATTGCGAGCGCCCAAAAGGATGCAAGGACCCGAACGGCATACGATGCTGCAACTGTTTGGGTCGCAAGCTCCCCCATGGGCATACTGCCAATTATGGGGGATGCCCTTGCCGCCCAAAGAGTCGCGACACCGGGGCAAAGTCGAAGTCCTCGCCTCCCTCGGGGCGCAAGCAAAGCGCGGGCCGGGGTGCTCCCCATAGCACTCCGCAAAACTTCCCCGCCCTTCCGGCCGTAGGGTTAGGAGACCCTAGGAACCCGCCGCCTTCAGCGGCCGTAGGTCCCCGCCCGGTGCCTTCTGCACCCCAATCCCAGGCGGGCCTCTCTGTATGGGGACCCGCCGCCAGTCAAGCGGGCCGGCCCGCTATGGACCCACTCTATGCGTTTATGCAGTTAGTACAGGTACTCCCACCGGAGGTGGCGAGCGGCCTGTCTACCCACATATTCGCATATGCTACTCGCTATCTCGCCGCACCAAGCGGCAGCCAGGTTAACGGTGCCTATTAGTATGGATAGTACATCCCAGAAGCTTAAACCTGCTTCGATTACCATTGGCATTTATAATGCCAATGGTCTAAGGGGTATGAAGGACCAGGTAATGAACTTCCTTCGCGATCACTCAGTAGATTTACTTCTGGTCCAAGAGACCTTTTATCGTCCCTGGATACGTTCAGATTAGAGATGATAGGCAAGATGGTAGGCCATTCGGGGGCACGCTCATTTTCTACAAACGTAACTTACATTGCATAAGTCTCAATCCACCGCCCCTGACTAATATGGAAGTGTCGGTCTGTCGCATCTCGATGGAGGGGCACCCCCCGATATCGATTGCGTCAACCTACCTTTCACCTCAACGAGACTTACTTCTGACTGACCTCAACTCTTTAGCCTCCCTAGGTCCTTCGGTCATCGTGGCCGGGGACCTAAATAGTAAGCATACCAGCTGGGGATGCGTAGCATCCAATCCCAACGGCAATCGGCTTCATCACCTTTTGATCGATAGCCTCCCTTTCGATCTCCTCGCTCCCTTAGAGCCGACTCACTTCCCTCATAACGTTGACCACCGACCTGACAAACTCGACATAGCACTACTAAAGAACGTAGCGTTAACTCTGCGTTCTATAGAAGTGTTACACGAACTAGACTCGGATCATAGGCCAGTCCTCTTGAGACTAGGCCCTCACCCCAATAGTACTCCTCGAACCAGGACACTCGTGGACTGGGACAAGGTACAATCAGGTCTCCTACAGACGGACTCCCCCCTGCTTATAGATATCCCAGACAGAATAACTACAACCGAACAGACGGACCAAGCGATCGATTCTTTCACCAACTACCTCAACGCTGTTCGAAGCGAAGCCTCAAGGGAGGTGTCGGCGGAGGACATCCAAAACCGACCTCTACCTACGGAACTGAGAGAGTTGGTGACAAGGAAAAATCGCGCCATACGTACGTACCTATTCAAATCACCCTTCTGCCGAAAATCGGCAAATCCTGAGGGACTTGTCTAACGAGTCCAAACAGAGAATTGCCGAATTTCGGGAGAACTCGTTCAGGGATCTGATGCGGGAGATAACGCCTAGTCACCTGGCTTACTGGAAACTAGCGAGATCTCTCAAATCCGATGCCTGTTGGACCATCCCTCCCTTGGATCGACCGGATCACTCAACCCTCGCGTTCGAGGACAGTGAGAAAGCCGAATGCCTTGCGAGTGGTTTAGAGTCCCAATGTTCGCCCAACCTCCTCAACACCGACGAAGCCCACATTAGTAGGGTCGATTCCGAGGTGGATCGCGTCTCCCCGTAACTTCACCCATTTTACCGGTGTCGGTTAAGGAAGTCAGAAACCTTGTCAGGCGTCTCCGTATTAGGAAGGCTCCGGGTGCGGATGGTCTATCCAATCGCATCCTGAAACTTCTCCCCGAAACCCTCCTCCTCCTCTTGGTCGGCATCTTCAATGCCGCACTGACCAATGCTCACTTTCCAGCCGCGTGGAAATGTGCAACGGTCATAGGGATAGCGAAGCCCGGCAAACCCCGGACCTCGCCTGCCTCTTACAGGCCGATCAGCTTACTTAGCTCCCTTGGAAAGCTATATGAGCGGATCCTTCTCACGAGAATTCTCAGATTTACGGCTGAGAATAACCTCCTCATCGATGAGCAGTTCGGCTTTAGATCCGGACACTCATGCGTCCAACAGGTGCACCGCGTCACGGAGCACGTGTTGGATGGTTTCTCTCGATTCCAGGGGCTCAAGACCGGTGCGATCTTTCTCGACGTAGCGAAAGCCTTCGACAAGGTCTGGCATAACGGGCTTGTATACAAGTTATACCAGCTCGGAATACCGGACAGACTCGTACTCACAATACGAGATTTTCTCAGTGACCGAAGCTTTCGATACCGACTGGAGGGAACGTATTCGGACCCACACCCCATCCGGGCCGGAGTCCCGCAAGGCTCCGTGCTCTCTCCCACTCTCTACTCGTCATTCACAAACGACATTCCCAGGCACCCTAAGGTGCAACTGGGGTTGTTTGCGGATGACACCGCGCTCTTTACGACTCATTGTAAGTACGCTACTATCCGGCGATACCTCCAAGAGGCAATCTCCGACCTAGGTCGTTGGTTTAATCTTTGGCGTATCGAAGTCAACCCGGAGAAAAGCACTGCAATAGTCTTTCATCCGTCGGACTGCATTAGTACAGGAAGGCGGGTGGCTCCGATCCAGATGTTTGACCGACCCATCCCCTGGGTCAACGAGGCCAAATATCTTGGAGTGACCCTCGACAGGAGACTGACTTTCCGTAGCCACATCCGTAGGGTACGCAACCGCGCGTTGTTCGTGCTAGGAAGGCTAGGGCCGATGATCAACAAGTTTAGTAAAATGTCACTTAGGAATAAGCTGACACTCTACAAGACTTGTGTTCGTCCAATCATGACATATGCAAGTGTAGCATTCGCTCACGTGCCTATGTAATCGCTCAAGCCGCTTCAGGTCATTCAGAATCGTTTTCTCCGAAGGGCGACTGGTGCCCCGTGGTACCAATCGAACCTCAGCCTGCACCACGACATGGAATCCGTTCCCGCTCCCCACCATAGGAATCCGTTAGTTAGGAAGGCTGCTGACTACGTCCCCATCCCTCCCCCCTCTGTCGTTACTCGGCGCTCACTGATTAGGGGCCGCACGGTCCGGCGTCCTAGGCACACACTCACGGACCCGGACGACGAAATCACAGCGTCCATCGAAAGATGGAACGCTGCGCTTTCGGCGTCCAACACATCGCGTACACTTCAGCGTTCCCGCCGGCGGGGACGTCCATCGCGAGACAACACAGACACATACAGTCCGCTTTCGTCCCGGTACCGCCGCATACCGGGTAGAGTCAGTCCGACGCAAGTCGGGCCTAGCTGAGTTTCTTGCTGGACTCTTCTCAGCTAGGCTAGGTTTTAGCGAACCAGCGATAAAACTCCCAGTAGTTCGATACCACTCACACCCCAGATTCGGTTGATACCGTTCAACCAATCTCACTGGAGCGCAAACTCTTAAATAGAGTATTCCAGTGTACAAACTTCCCCGCGTGGTCCTGCGTCTTCAAGGCGGCGGTGTTGGCCCGTCCTCGTCTGCCTTAGGCGTTCCCGAATACCCTAGTCCTCAAGGCGGTGGTTTTGGCACGTCCTCAGCCTTGGACTAGTCACCCTGGAATCATCCCCGCGGCGGTGGTTTTGGCAAGTCCTCATCAGCCAGGGGTTCCAGGTTCCTACAGCCTTCAAGGCGGCGCTTTTGGCAAGCCCTCGTCCGCCTTAAGCTGGAATTACATTACGAAATTAGTGGCGTGACACTAATTTTACTAAGATCGCGCAGGGCACGAAATCGATTTGCGTTCATGAAATTAATGCATGCATTACGAAAATATTAAATTACACGTGAAACTGTTGGTAAAACTAATGTCACGAAATTTAATTTCACGCCACTAATTTCGTAATGTAAATCCGGCTTTAGGCTTCCCGAACTAACGCTCCCACTAATATCCCGTAACCCGTAAGGATAGGTCCGCGACCGCGTTAACCCGTACCGTACATTTAGAGAACTAAGCTACAGTATTTGCTTATAGTTAATAAACGGGCGTAAGACCCTTATTTATTTGTTATACAATTAATCCGTGTTTGCATTACTTACACCCTTAGAGCTACGGTAGCCTAAGCTACGGTAGCCTAGCGGTTCAGGCATGCGGCTGTCAAACGGTGGTCGTGGGTTCGAATCCCGGCTCGTACCAATGAATTTTCCGAACTTATGTACGGAATATCATTTGATATTTACCGTTAGCTTTTCGGTGAAGAAAAAACATCGTGAGGAAACCTGCATACATCCACGAAGAAATTCAAAGGTGTACACAACCCGCACTGGGCCAGCGTGGGGACTACTGCCCGTTCCCTCTCATCCATGAGAGGAGGCTTGTGCCCAGCAGTGGGACGGTATATAGGCTAATTTATTATTATTATTATTATTTATACACCCTTAGATCCCTCATAGTACCCCTGAGCTAGTCTGGAAACCTCCAACAAGCCCTAAGTGGCGGAGGATTTGGGTGTGTGCCCAAAACACACATCACAATAGAACATTTTACAATACACCATGCGAGGAAATAAAATTATACATGAAAAGTGAAATAGTGTGTGGGTATATTGGCCCGAAATTCGTTCCCGCAAAAAGTCCGACATACCCGGGTGTATTACGACATGTCGCTTCTTGCACTTGGCGCCCTTGAAGCAGGTCTTCTCCGAGCCGCCCTTGTAGTGCTTGCAGATGTCCATCTCGTCACGATTGTTGTAGCCCTAGGGACATAATACGTAGTTATTTTGAGATAGATTATTACATTACTAGCTGCCCGGCCCCGCTTCGCACGATTCATTTTCCGTTTTTCCGTAGGAATGAAGCCTTTTCCCGCGGTAAAAAGTAGCCTATGTTCATCAGGGATAATGTCGGCTTCTAATTGTAAAAGAATTTTTCAAATAGGTCCAGTAGTTTCCGAGCCTATTCAATGAAAACAAACAATCAAACCTTTCCTCTTTATAATTTTACCTTACCTAATTTTATAAAAAATGAGACCGAACTAAAATCGTTCTGTACAAAATTAAAAGCTTATTTAGTCGATAAATGCTACTATAATATAGACGATTTCTTTAATGATAAAGTGTAGAATCTGAAGTCTTAAAAATGTGTATGTATAACTAACTTAAAAATAACAGCTATTAAGCTGTAGATGCCCTCTCATATTGCCGCGCCCTATGCAGGGTATCACATGTAAAACTGCCCTATATTATACCTACCTTTATAGCTGTGTGATATGCAATAAACGATATTACTATTACTATTACTATTAGTGTAGATAGGATTGTATTGTAAAGGCACCGCAGTATGCAATAGGATGCTGATCATCACTGCCAGCGAAAAATAAAAGACTAAATTTAGTTACTGAAAGTGAAACTGTTAATGCTATCCCGCCCTTTTTTTAAACTAAATCGTAAGTGTATTTATTTAACAAAACCGATTACCTATCTGCAACACATTTTTTTTCCTCTTTTCGTTTTGGCATTCTATTCGATATACTTCGTTTTAATGTTTTTTCGTTGGTCCGATACCTCAGTTCGGACGTTTACTTACAGATGGTGATTTTATGAATTCACTTTTGTAATTGTTGTACAAATCTGATGCCCAATTATTGGTATACCCGCAATATCGTCAATTCCTACTTTCCGTCGTAACGACTCCGTGGATAATCTTTTCGTTTTTTACCAAATCGGCTTTATAATGTGGGTAAGGCCGCGGAGCGTTTTAACCGCCTCACTTTTATATATTTGACATGTCGTTGTTAGTAATTCACAATCCCGCCAATCCTGTTTTTTCATCTCTATTCATAATATTCATATTCATCAGGTGAAGGGCCGACTAGTTAGGGAAAACTCCGAAACATGCTTTGCAATTTACACTTACTCGTATTCTAGCTCATGTGCCCGCCACTCCGCGTGGAACTCGTTAATATCGTAGGTAGCTCCATACAAACGTCCACCCCCCCCCCCCCAATTTCACATTTCATTTCGATGATTTCCGGGATAAACTCTAGTGTCCTTCCCTGGGACTCAAACTATTAATAGTCTTAATTTTGAAGCTCAAAAAAACGTTTCCCCCGTACAATTGCTTAACCCGCTTCACCCCCTTTTCCAAAACCCTAAAGTTACATTTCTTGTGTTGTTACGTTATATAAACCACCTAAAAAAAACAGCTTTCTAGCTTGAACGGTCTGGGTTGGGCGTTGTATTTAAGTCTGTCTGTCAGCCAGTCAGGTGTTTTATGTATATACATACATATGGAAGTTTTAGGTATAATCCGTGTTTTTTAGGATTAGAAATACGGTAAACAAGGAAGCAGTCGTTGTCAACCTTTTCTGCTTGGGACAAATATTAGAAGTTACGAAGTCTTTAACAGAACGAGAACTAGTAATTTTGTATGTTCCCTATATAATAAATAAAAAGGGCGTATTTCCACATCAATTTATTATGTAAATAAAACTTGTAAATGTTGACCACCATACGTTTCTCATTTGTTGTTAATTGACTCTGTTTCTGTCTCTTTGCTTTTGGTGACGGCAAAAGTCTCTTTTGCTTTCAAAGTCTTTTTTGCAAGTCATCCTCTCACTTCTAGTTGGCCATCGCAGTCCGCACGCCACCACACACAGCGAAAAACAAAATCTTAATATTAATTTAACAAATAGATAGTCGTATAATAATCTCGTCATATTTAATAAATGGATCACAAAAGGTATCAGAAAATCTAGCATAACCAAACGTAAGCTGCTTATTGCATCACGGTACATAAATGATGGAAAATTTAATGAATATTTTAAACAATATAAAAACAATCTGGTTAAGGATTCCACAGGCAAGGGTACAAGGACTCAGCCGAAGATCATGCTGAAACTTGAGAATGGTGTAGTAAAAGACGAAAAGGCGATAGCGAATGCTTTTAATGATTATTTTTTGAACGTAGGGATATCAACGCAGTCAAACCAGGGAAACCAAAATAAGAAACACTTGAAAGCCGAGCATAGACCAAAGCCTAATAACGGTAGTTCAATATTTTTGAGTCCTATAACCGAGTCAGAGATCATCCGAACTACGAAAAATCTTAAAAATAGCAACTCTAGAGGACCAGACAATCTGAACACTAGATTTTTTAAAGATAATATACACTTACTTTGTGTACCATTATGTATAATTTTTAATAATTGTCTTGAAGAAGGAATTTTCCCTAGCCTTTTGAAAAGAGCTAAAGTGATCGTAATACATAAAAAAGGCAGCCGCTCTGAACTGAACAATTATAGACCTATTTCCCTTTTATCCATAATCTCAAAAATATTGGAGAAATGCCTGGCTCTTAGATTAGAAAAACACTTGCTTAAACATAACATACTAACCTCAAGTCAGTACGGTTTTAGAAAAGGAAAAAATACTTTGGGTGCTGTAATAAACTTAGTGGCCGAAGTACTGACTAACCTAAACAGAGGAGACAAGTGTGGTGGAGTGTTCTGTGATCTGACAAAGGCATTTGATTGTGTTGATCACAGAGCACTCCTAAGAAAACTTGAATACTGTGGAGTTCGGGGTACGGCTCTGAACCTTTTTGAGTCATACCTGAGTGATCGCACGCAATTTGTCGAAATTTCTTGTGGTGATACAGAAACCAAATTTCATTCTGAAAAAGGTATGATAAGATACGGGGTGCCACAGGGCTCAGTGCTTGGACCGCTATTGTTTTTAATATTTATTAACGATTTACCTGACCATCTCACTTACGGAACACCATATTTATATGCGGACGATACCAGCATCATTCTGAGTGCGGCTAATGCTCAAGAATTTAATTTAAGGATCAAGAAGTGCTGGGAAGAACTGGATAGTTGGTTTACATACAACGGATTAAAAATTAACTGTGGGAAAAGCTTCTATACAATATTTCGCCGTAGCTCAAAGAGTGCGGACTTTCTTTGCGATCTGCCAATAGAAAAATCAGCTTGCGTTAAATTCTTAGGCGTGGAACTGGACCCTCACTTGAGGTGGCACAATCAGATAGATACGGTCTGGAAAAGACTGGCAAGTGCATGTTACTCTTTAAAAAGTCTTTCGAAAATAGCAGACGTAGACGTTCTGAAAACCGTGTATTTCTCTTACTTTGAAAGTATCATAAGATACTGTATCGAAGTATGGGGCAATGGTTCGAATATAAACTCGGTACTACTTTTACAAAAAAAGGCTTTAAGACTCATCACCGGATCTAAATGCATACCAGTGACCCATCGAAACATGTTTGTAGATCACAAAATTCTTACTATTACCTCCTTGTATCTGTATCGAGTCTGTCTCCATGTTTATATAAATAAGAGTAACTATAAGACAGCTAAAGAAACTTATAGTTTCAATCTCCGAAATAAAAATAAACTCGTACAAAGTAAATCCACTTATGTTCACTTTAATAATAGCTACAACAATATTGCAATTAAAATTTTTAACAAATTAAGAATAAAGCAATGTAATGACATAAAAACTTTTGACAAGAAATTAAAGAAATACTTTATAAATAGACCCTATTATACAATCAATGAATTTTTTGCAAATTCACTTGACTGATTTAATTGTGATGTATATTTACTCTTTAACTATTTGACATTTATGAATTGTGATGACTATATAATCTGTGACTAATTGACATTTTTGAATAATCTGGTTAATTATATTTTCTTTATTTTTAATGTTTCACTTATAATGTACTTATTTCACTTTGTAATTCATATTGACATTTGTGAATAATTGAACGGATTTTATTATTATTAAGCTTACCACTGTAACTTGTAACTGTGCTAGTTCTATATTCTTGTATTCCTGTATTTGCATGTACTTGTACGCTAAGCAAATAAACATCTGAATCTGAATCTGAATCTGAATCTGAATATGAATTCAACAATTTGGTGATTACCAACAAAACAAGAAAAAGAATCTGATACGATTGTCAATTTTGACAATGTCAACAGCGAAAAAAACTAACCGATCGTTTCAAATTTCTTCTTCTTTAGGTTTTTACTATGCAACATTTCCTGATCTGAATAACGAAATTCAAAACAACCGAGTCAAAAAAGAAATACTTTCAAAATAAATATTTTGTTGTAAGTATTATTTAGATATAAATATACAGAACACTTCTATAATTTTAGGGTTGACAACAATAATGTCTTTTTTAATGGCTGTTTCAGATACTTTGACACTTGTGTGGCATAAAGTGTCTTATATAAAAGACCTCGTGCGTCGGGCTCCTTCTTTCTAATGCTAAAAAAAACGCACTATAGCAAAAAAAGTGTTCGGTTCGCTGCAGGGTCGCGGTTCATCCTAAAGCTCCTTCTCGCTTCACTCCTCGTCGTACCTACACAGATTTGCCTTAGAGTCTATTTGAAACTATTTTGAATTTCATTCAAAATGAATACCTATTTGGAATGCGGAAAGTAATTATCAAATGGTAAATGAAAAAGTTATGAATCGTCTATTTAGTAAAACAATTTGGTTGTTTGGATTCGCTGTATACGATCTGTGCCATTAACATGCGGTTATTTTATCTTTATTGAAAATGATTTCAGGCGGGTTGAAGTGATGCATGTGGCAGTGGGCAGGGCACATAGCACGTAGGACCGATGGCCGTTGGGGGCGGAAAGGTTCTCGAGCGGCGACCGCGTACCGGAAGGCGCGGCGTAGGTAGGCCCACAAGGTGGACCGATGACCTGGTAAAGGTTGCGGGAGTCCGCTGGATGCGGGTGGCGCAGCACCGGTCACTTTGGCACTCTTTGGGGGAGGCCTATGACCAGCAGTGGACGTCTTTCGGCTGATATGATGATGATGATGATGATGCATGTGGAAGCTGCAACTAAGACACGAGACAAGTAGAGATGGCCCCTTGTACTCACGGTGACAGCCTCGACTGGGTTGTCGTGCTCCGGGCCGCTGCAGTCGTCCTCGCTGCTGGCGCACAGCTCGGGCGGCCCGTGCGCCGGCTCCGACCGAGGCGGCTTGTCCGCTGCCGGCAAACACACCATTATCATAACTACCTCTAGGGCCTGGAATTTTGCGTGCGGGTTTGAAACACTCGAAGGGAGAGAACACAAATGTTTATCGATATATCGATAAATCATACAAGATAATCGTAAAAATCTAATGTTTAATGTATAGTTATGAAATACTAATGTAAAATTATATTTTCTCTTTTATTACCTATATCAAATGGTAGGCGAGGCTATCTAGCGTTATGTAGTCCGGGGGGATGTGTAATCTGTTCACGTTATAGGTTTTCGTCAATATACCATAAAGAGTCATGCATGGTGTTTCGGACCGTCTCCGACACGACACTTCATTTTGAATAGAGAGTATAATGTGATCTGTGTTGTGAATAAAATTGAAGTGTCGGATGTGTCGTGTCAGACACCGTTTAGAACACTTAATCCTTAAAACAATCAAACGGATTAAACTTTCCTATATTTCGTAGATTTATCGTCACTGACCATTGAAAGAGCATAGAATGTATCATCGGAAAGATTGAGTTATTATTTTTAAAAACACTAATAAATAAATTCGGTTTATCGATGTATCGATAAACGTCGGTGTTCTCTCCCTTAGACTTTTGGAAAAGTCTAACGGCAACCGCACGCAAAATTCCGGGCCCTAAATTCATCAATAGGGGTGTACACTCGAAAATTATTACTCCAAAAGAAAGAAGGCAAAAATATATGCCTAGTGAAAATCCCATTCAGATATCTCAAAGAATTACGAAGCTACAACCGTTTTAATATCGCTTGGTAGAGAGAGAGAACGCAAACAGTGTATGACGTCACGTTACCTATGCTGCCGGGGCTGCGTTGACGGCGGCGCCAAACACGATGGGCGCGGCACGTTGCCGTATATTAGTGACGTCACAATCTACCAGCGTCATCGTTTCATATGAAGTTGCGTTTCGCGAAAGAGGGACTGAACATACCCCTTCTTAAAACTTTGGACACTTGTAACTTCGTGATTATTTGACCTTTTGCGTTGGTTTTTCTCTCTTATTTGACTACATTTTTAATCTTCTTTCGAGAAAATATGACATTATTGATTATTTTATTTAGTGTCTACACCCCTATTGATTCAATCAGGCGTTACTTTAAGTCTATGATAAGTGACTCGTGGCTCATTTGTTCAGTGGACGTAGCGCAAGCAACATCTGCCGCCATCTCCTGATAATGCCTCGTAGAGAGGCGACACACGTGACGTTTGACATTATTGGTGGTGGTGTTAGTTGCATACTTCTCTACTCACTTCCCACCACACGTACAATTATTTCCAAGAGTAAATGCACCAATACTGTTCTGCATAAAATGTCAGTACTCACCGGCCGTCGCCAGTCCCTGCTGCAACACCAACTTGTTGAGGGAGCACTCCTCGTCCAGGAACAAGTACACCCCCAGCGATTCCGATGAACTGAAATATACACTTAAATTGAAAAGAAGCGAATCACTGTCGGCAAAACTACACTTTCGGAGACATATTTGGTGAAACAATAAAGGATCAAATATGAAAAGTTCATTGGACATTAATTTAGGAAATAAATTACCGACTGTTCGGTAAAATTCGCCTTTGGCACTAGAACCGGCGGCGGCGGTAGAAATTCATAAAATATCCTTAATGGTGAATACATACTTATCGTCTATCTTCATGGTGTAATTATTCCCCACGAATTCCTTTAGGAATTCATCCACTTCCTTGTTCTTGTTGCTCAGAAATTCCACCTGGTGAATTTAAAGCATATTAGACAGGGTACCTAGCACTTAGCCACGAGGAATGTTCGTAGAATTCTTGACTGCCCGAGGTACTACTGTATGGGCTTCTTCAAGAACCTTCCTTGATGTTAAGATTTTTAAAGGGTCGGCATCGAGTAGGCGGAGTTGTCTGGAGTTGTCACAAGCGTCTATATGCTACAGTAACTGCTTAACATCAGGCGGGTGGTACGTTTGTTTGCCATCGAATTGGTATAAAAAAGATTTATGTGTGTTTCTGTTATCAGTATAATCATACTGATAACAGAAACACACATAAATCATGTTAATCACGTTAATCATGTTCTAGATTACATCACCGCCCGTATCTACATACACTATACTAATCACCTAACAAGGTAGAATGTTTCAGATCGTTGGCTGACCGGCCACAACTCCCCTGTGTCCACTAGGAACACCTGCGCTGGACCCGTGTTGCCCTGGTATAAGAGACAGACACTCACTGGCCAGGTGTGACATACTTACATCAGCTAGATGGCAGCAGTGTGCTGCGGGCGGCGCGGTGCGGAAGCGAGGCAGCAGCGGCTGCACCCCCGCGGTCACCGGCCACAACTCCCCTGTGTCCACTAGGAACACCTGCGCTGGACCCGTGTTGCCCTGGTATAAGAGACAGACACTCACTGGCCAGGTGTGACATACTTACATCAGCTAGATGGCAGCAGTGTGCTGCGGGCGGCGCGGTGCGGAAGCGAGGCAGCAGCGGCTGCACCCCCGCGGTCACCGGCCACAACTCCCCTGTGTCCACTAGGAACACCTGCGCTGGACCCGTGTTGCCCTGGTATAAGAGACAGACACTCACTGGCCAGGTGTGACATACTTACATCAGCTAGATGGCAGCAGTGTGCTGCGGGCGGCGCGGTGCGGAAGCGAGGCAGCAGCGGCTGCACCCCCGCGGTCACCGGCCACAACTCCCCTGTGTCCACTAGGAACACCTGCGCTGGACCCGTGTTGCCCTGGTATAAGAGACAGACACTCACTGGCCAGGTGTGACATACTTACATCAGCTAGATGGCAGCAGTGTGCTGCGGGCGGCGCGGTGCGGAAGCGAGGCAGCAGCGGCTGCACCCCCGCGGTCACCGGCCACAACTCCCCTGTGTCCACTAGGAACACCTGCGCTGGACCCGTGTTGCCCTGGTATAAGAGACAGACACTCACTGGCCAGGTGTGACATACTTACATCAGCTAGATGGCAGCAGTGTGCTGCGGGCGGCGCGGTGCGGAAGCGAGGCAGCAGCGGCTGCACCCCCGCGGTCACCGGCCACAACTCCCCTGTGTCCACTAGGAACACCTGCGCTGGACCCGTGTTGCCCTGGTATAAGAGACAGACACTCACTGGCCAGGTGTGACATACTTACATCAGCTAGATGGCAGCAGTGTGCTGCGGGCGGCGCGGTGCGGAAGCGAGGCAGCAGCGGCTGCACCCCCGCGGTCACCGGCCACAACTCCCCTGTGTCCACTAGGAACACCTGCGCTGGACCCGTGTTGCCCTGGTATAAGAGACAGACACTCACTGGCCAGGTGTGACATACTTACATCAGCTAGATGGCAGCAGTGTGCTGCGGGCGGCGCGGTGCGGAAGCGAGGCAGCAGCGGCTGCACCCCCGCGGTCACCGGCCACAACTCCCCTGTGTCCACTAGGAACACCTGCGCTGGACCCGTGTTGCCCTGGTATAAGAGACAGACACTCACTGGCCAGGTGTGACATACTTACATCAGCTAGATGGCAGCAGTGTGCTGCGGGCGGCGCGGTGCGGAAGCGAGGCAGCAGCGGCTGCACCCCCGCGGTCACCGGCCACAACTCCCCTGTGTCCACTAGGAACACCTGCGCTGGACCCGTGTTGCCCTGGTATAAGAGACAGACACTCACTGGCCAGGTGTGACATACTTACATCAGCTAGATGGCAGCAGTGTGCTGCGGGCGGCGCGGTGCGGAAGCGAGGCAGCAGCGGCTGCACCCCCGCGGTCACCGGCCACAACTCCCCTGTGTCCACTAGGAACACCTGCGCTGGACCCGTGTTGCCCTGGTATAAGAGACAGACACTCACTGGCCAGGTGTGACATACTTACATCAGCTAGATGGCAGCAGTGTGCTGCGGGCGGCGCGGTGCGGAAGCGAGGCAGCAGCGGCTGCACCCCCGCGGTCACCGGCCACAACTCCCCTGTGTCCACTAGGAACACCTGCGCTGGACCCGTGTTGCCCTGGTATAAGAGACAGACACTCACTGGCCAGGTGTGACATACTTACATCAGCTAGATGGCAGCAGTGTGCTGCGGGCGGCGCGGTGCGGAAGCGAGGCAGCAGCGGCTGCACCCCCGCGGTCACCGGCCACAACTCCCCTGTGTCCACTAGGAACACCTGCGCTGGACCCGTGTTGCCCTGGTATAAGAGACAGACACTCACTGGCCAGGTGTGACATACTTACATCAGCTAGATGGCAGCAGTGTGCTGCGGGCGGCGCGGTGCGGAAGCGAGGCAGCAGCGGCTGCACCCCCGCGGTCACCGGCCACAACTCCCCTGTGTCCACTAGGAACACCTGCGCTGGACCCGTGTTGCCCTGGTATAAGAGACAGACACTCACTGGCCAGGTGTGACATACTTACATCAGCTAGATGGCAGCAGTGTGCTGCGGGCGGCGCGGTGGGGAAGCGAGGCAGCAGCGGCTGCACCCCCGCGGTCACCGGCCACAACTCCCCTGTGTCCACTAGGAACACCTGCGCTGGACCCGTGTTGCCCTGGTATAAGAGACAGACACTCACTGGCCAGGTGTGACATACTTACATCAGCTAGATGGCAGCAGTGTGCTGCGGGCGGCGCGGTGCGGAAGCGAGGCAGCAGCGGCTGCACCCCCGCGGTCACCGGCCACAACTCCCCTGTGTCCACTAGGAACACCTGCGCTGGACCCGTGTTGCCCTGGTATAAGAGACAGACACTCACTGGCCAGGTGTGACATACTTACATCAGCTAGATGGCAGCAGTGTGCTGCGGGCGGCGCGGTGCGGAAGCGAGGCAGCAGCGGCTGCACCCCCGCGGTCACCGGCCACAACTCCCCTGTGTCCACTAGGAACACCTGCGCTGGACCCGTGTTGCCCTGGTATAAGAGACAGACACTCACTGGCCAGGTGTGACATACTTACATCAGCTAGATGGCAGCAGTGTGCTGCGGGCGGCGCGGTGCGGAAGCGAGGCAGCAGCGGCTGCACCCCCGCGGTCACCGGCCACAACTCCCCTGTGTCCACTAGGAACACCTGCGCTGGACCCGTGTTGCCCTGGTATAAGAGACAGACACTCACTGGCCAGGTGTGACATACTTACATCAGCTAGATGGCAGCAGTGTGCTGCGAGCGGCGCGGTGCGGAAGCGAGGCAGCAGCGGCTGCACCCCCGCGGTCACCGGCCACAACTCCCCTGTGTCCACTAGGAACACCTGCGCTGGACCCGTGTTGCCCTGGTATAAGAGACAGACACTCACTGGCCAGGTGTGACATACTTACATCAGCGAGATGGCAGCAGTGTGCTGCGGGCGGCGCGGTGCGGAAGCGAGGCAGCAGCGGCTGCACCCCCGCGGTCACCGGCCACAACTCCCCTGTGTCCACTAGGAACACCTGCGCTGGACCCGTGTTGCCCTGGTATAAGAGACAGACACTCACTGGCCAGGTGTGACATACTTACATCAGCTAGATGGCAGCAGTGTGCTGCGGGCGGCGCGGTGCGGAAGCGAGGCAGCAGCGGCTGCACCCCCGCGGTCACCGGCCACAACTCCCCTGTGCCCACTAGGAAAACCTGCGCTGGACCCGTGTTGCCCTGGTATAAGAGACAGACACTCACTGGCCAGGTGTGACATACTTACATCAGCTAGATGGCAGCAGTGTGCTGCGGGCGGCGCGGTGCGGAAGCGAGGCAGCAGCGGCTGCACCCCCGCGGTCACCGGCCACAACTCCCCTGTGTCCACTAGGAAAACCTGCGCTGGACCCGTGTTGCCCTGGTATAAGAGACAGACACTCACTGGCCAGGTGTGACATACTTACATCAGCTAGATGGCAGCAGTGTGCTGCGGGCGGCGCGGTGCGGAAGCGAGGCAGCAGCGGCTGCACCCCCGCGGTCACCGGCCACAACTCCCCTGTGTCCACTAGGAAAACCTGCGCTGGACCCGTGTTGCCCTGGTATAAGAGACAGACACTCACTGGCCAGGTGTGACATACTTACATCAGCTAGATGGCAGCAGTGTGCTGCGGGCGGCGCGGTGCGGAAGCGAGGCAGCAGCGGCTGCACCCCCGCGGTCACCGGCCACAACTCCCCTGTGTCCACTAGGAAAACCTGCGCTGGACCCGTGTTGCCCTGGTATAAGAGACAGACACTCACTGGCCAGGTGTGACATACTTACATCAGCTAGATGGCAGCAGTGTGCTGCGGGCGGCGCGGTGCGGAAGCGAGGCAGCAGCGGCTGCACCCCCGCGGTCACCGGCCACAACTCCCCTGTGTCCACTAGGAAAACCTGCGCTGGACCCGTGTTGCCCTGGTATAAGAGACAGACACTCACTGGCCAGGTGTGACATACTTACATCAGCTAGATGGCAGCAGTGTGCTGCGGGCGGCGCGGTGCGGAAGCGAGGCAGCAGCGGCTGCACCCCCGCGGTCACCGGCCACAACTCCCCTGTGTCCACTAGGAACACCTGCGCTGGACCCGTGTTGCCCTGGTATAAGAGACAGACACTCACTGGCCAGGTGTGACATACTTACATCAGCTAGATGGCAGCAGTGTGCTGCGGGCGGCGCGGTGCGGAAGCGAGGCAGCAGCGGCTGCACCCCCGCGGTCACCGGCCACAACTCCCCTGTGTCCACTAGGAACACCTGCGCTGGACCCGTGTTGCCCTGGTATAAGAGACAGACACTCACTGGCCAGGTGTGACATACTTACATCAGCTAGATGGCAGCAGTGTGCTGCGGGCGGCGCGGTGCGGAAGCGAGGCAGCAGCGGCTGCACCCCCGCGGTCACCGGCCACAACTCCCCTGTGTCCACTAGGAACACCTGCGCTGGACCCGTGTTGCCCTGGTATAAGAGACAGACACTCACTGGCCAGGTGTGACATACTTACATCAGCTAGATGGCAGCAGTGTGCTGCGGGCGGCGCGGTGCGGAAGCGAGGCAGCAGCGGCTGCACCCCCGCGGTCACCGGCCACAACTCCCCTGTGTCCACTAGGAACACCTGCGCTGGACCCGTGTTGCCCTGGTATAAGAGACAGACACTCACTGGCCAGGTGTGACATACTTACATCAGCTAGATGGCAGCAGTGTGCTGCGGGCGGCGCGGTGCGGAAGCGAGGCAGCAGCGGCTGCACCCCCGCGGTCACCGGCCACAACTCCCCTGTGTCCACTAGGAACACCTGCGCTGGACCCGTGTTGCCCTGGTATAAGAGACAGACACTCACTGGCCAGGTGTGACATACTTACATCAGCTAGATGGCAGCAGTGTGCTGCGGGCGGCGCGGTGCGGAAGCGAGGCAGCAGCGGCTGCACCCCCGCGGTCACCGGCCACAACTCCCCTGTGTCCACTAGGAACACCTGCGCTGGACCCGTGTTGCCCTGGTATAAGAGACAGACACTCACTGGCCAGGTGTGACATACTTACATCAGCTAGATGGCAGCAGTGTGCTGCGGGCGGCGCGGTGCGGAAGCGAGGCAGCAGCGGCTGCACCCCCGCGGTCACCGGCCACAACTCCCCTGTGTCCACTAGGAACACCTGCGCTGGACCCGTGTTGCCCTGGTATAAGAGACAGACACTCACTGGCCAGGTGTGACATACTTACATCAGCTAGATGGCAGCAGTGTGCTGCGGGCGGCGCGGTGCGGAAGCGAGGCAGCAGCGGCTGCACCCCCGCGGTCACCGGCCACAACTCCCCTGTGTCCACTAGGAAAACCTGCGCTGGACCCGTGTTGCCCTGGTATTCAAGTTTTTATATGTAATATTTACGTACGTTTCTTACCAACCGGGCCGGGCCGGAGCATTTTACAAGTTGCCAAAGGGATTTGAAGCTCATAAGCTGCGTACGAGTTAGTGCAGATCAGGCTGAGGCATGTTCGCCCCACGTGGCGAGCTGCTCGCGATTCAAATAGTTGCCATTAACATGCGCGGGTGAGGCAGCGTGCTCGCGGCGAGCCGACATTTTGCGTCTTTCAAAATGGCGTCGATACAATGACAGTTGATTCATTTCGGGTGCCACCCCTTTTGCTTTTCATGTATTTGTATGAATTAAAAATTACTTAAAAACGAACATTATAGGCATTAATTGCATTATTTAAATATTCCTTTACAGAGTATTATGCTTTTTTTAGTAAATAATTAATATAATTATGCAGTGCTCATTCTCCAACACTATCTAAGTCTCGAATGGCCTTTGGTATTTTGTTGAACACTCTTGGGGCCATTCCTAGAACACTTTTTGATATGTGTGCCGTGTGTGACGAGGCTGCAAACAGTTGATTACATAACCTATTACTTACATAAATTGGTTTGGATTCGATTTTACAAATAAAGCTAGGTCCCATATACATATACATCCAAGGAACAGTAAATGTGTTTAGGTGTATAAAATGAGGTTTATATGATTCCATATGCCGTAACCCCCACATAGTTCGCAAACACTTTTTCTGAGCTCTAAATACGATATATTCACGACTACCCCAGAAAATGATTCCATACCTGAGCGTTGACGATACGTATGCATGGTATGCAGTCATTACGGCTGATTGACCGACTACTTTGCGCAGCTTATGCGACGCGTACGAATACCGACTAAGCTTGTTGTTGCACACATTTTCGATTTAAAGTTGCCAAGATAACTTGTTGTCCAAGATTTAATCCAAGCACTTCGTATTATCATCTTCTGTAATCGTAAAATCTTTATACTCTGGCATGAGAGTTTGAGTCTTATGTTTGAGCTTGAAGTTCACGTCTTTGACAAATTAACTTTGAGATTATTTCTATCAAGCCATTGGATAGTTGAGTTTAGGGTTGCATCAATTTCAGCTTCTAGTGTGAGTTGTATATTATCAGTGAAAATTATTGTACTGTCAACGGCGAATAAAAACATAGGATGTTTAGCAGCTGTTGGGAGATCATTTACGTAAATAATAAATAACAGGGGCCCAAAATATTCCCTTGAGGAACACCATAGTTGATTTCTCTTAGACTAGATGAATAAACAGTATCTTTGATAACCCGGGCTGCTCTAATTCCTACGCAGCTTAATACAGACATTACATTCATATTTAATCTCTTCACGAACACGAGTATTCAACTTTAGTCGTTCTGTAATCGTAAGTTAGTTGAACCCGCCCTTAATGTCTTCAATATGTAGACAATGGGCGAGAATTTAAAATAACGCCTTATTCATACATCTTAAC
This sequence comes from Epinotia demarniana, assembly GCA_945867215.1. Lineage (NCBI taxonomy): Eukaryota > Metazoa > Arthropoda > Insecta > Lepidoptera > Tortricidae > Epinotia > Epinotia demarniana. The sequence continues at coordinate 26,739,016 of OX244268.1, forward strand.
ACTTTCGCAACCGGAGTAAAAATGGATTCAGCAGAAACCGACGGAATTCGCTAGGCGTGTACATATTTACTACCTAGCGGGCTCAGCCGAGCAAACATTACGAGTGCCCACTAGGCGGGTTAAATTGCCTCTGTAAATAAAATGTGTTTTGTCACTTTCTTACGAACACAAATGTAAAATAAACTAATCATGACAGTATTTGAGCTAATCTAGGTTTGATGAACATTTATGTATACGGCCACGTGGCAACTCAACGAGTTCAGGTTGCAGGTTGGTTCAGGGCGGTTCCATAACACTTCGGGAGCTCAAATACTGCGAGCCATCTGGTTGCCTCTTGAACACTGCAACTACGCATCATTGCTCTGAATAAAAGGAGTGTAGACACTAGACACTAAATAATATAATCAATAATGTCATATTTTCTCGAAAAAGGATTAAAAAAGTGGCCAAGTGCGTGTCGGACCACGCACAACAAGGGTTCCGTGCCTATTAAAAAGATCGTACCGCTACTGAAATCTTATGGCACTTACGTCCTTTTCTTTAAGGAAGGCGGTTTTTTAGAAATACCTCGAAAACCTTTGAACCGATCTTGTTCAATACAATTTTCGCTGATAGAATTCAATAAGCCCTATTTGCATGATTTTTTCATATTTTTAAAATACACGGTTCAAAAATTATGGGGGGGGGGGACACAATTTTAGTGTCTTTCGGGGCGATTATCTCCGACCCTATTCACAAAAAATTTGCTGAAAAACCTTACATTTATTTTGAAAGGCCTATCGATTGATGTGCCACACGTGGGCTTGGAATGAATTTTTTTTTTGACTCAGTTTTATTTATGGACTTACACCCCAATTTTTTTTTTTGTAATTAAATTACAAAACTTTGTAGCGGTTGACCAGATACACCTATTCTCAAAATTATATTCAAATACACCTTATAGTTTTCGAGTAAAATGCCTGTGTCATACGGACGGAGAGATAAGACAGACAGACAGACAGACATGACGAATCTATAAGGGTTCCGTTTATTTGCCATTTGGCTACGGAACCCTAAAAATGTAGTCAAATGGAGAAAAAATAAATGTCCAAAGGCTTAAGAAGTGTATGCTCTGTCCCTTTTCGCAAAACGCAACTTCATATGAAATGATGACGCTGGAAGATTGTGAGGTCACTAATAGACGGCAACGTGCCGCGCCCATCGTGTTCGACGCGGCCCCCCGGCAGCCTCGCGTAACGTGACGTCACACACTTCGCGTTTTCGCTTTCTAACAAGCAATATTAAAACGGTAGTAGCTTCGTAATTCTTTGAGATATCTGAATGGGATTTTCGTCACTAGGGATATTTTTTTGCCTTCTTTCTTTTGGAGATAATAATTGTCGAGTCAACACCCGTAATGTATGAGTACCTCTGTCTTCAAGAGCATCGCCCTGAAGTAGGAGTCGGATTCAGCTGCGTCGTGGTACACGCAGCAGGTGAAGTTAGGTAGCTCCTCAATAGAGATTGACACTCGGTTCTTCTCTTGGGAGTAGTATTCCGACATGTCTTGCAGGAGCCTGCCAGCAGACAACATTTATTTGGATGAATCAACTGTCGTTACTCTGCCCCGTTCCCGTCAGCCAAGAGACAATATGACAGTTTCTTTGAAAAAATGTTACAACATCGACATCTGACAGGCTAAGAAAACCCAGGGTTTAGCCCACCCAGCCCAACTCACACTTTTTTATTTCAATAAAAGCCTTATAGAATTTCTATCTATTAAACAATGAAAATAAACATTAATATTATTGTTCCTATTACTTAGGGCGGGTTGCACCGACTTACGATTACAGACCGATCAACGTTAAATATGGCGCTGACAGCTGTCAGTCCATAGAAACTTGTCAAACGTTCCATACATTCAGATTTTAACGAACACCGCTTACGATTACAGACGGTTTGGTGCAACTTACCCTTAGTCGTTTGATCTAAGCATGTAACAAATATAAAAAAATAAATGAAACAGTTCTGGACAAACTTTTCTGCATCGAACTAGTAGGTGGATACAGTCAGCATCATATACTCGTAGTTCATAGCAACCAAGGTAGCCAATTTTATTTTTTTATGCAACGACGGTGGCAAATAAGCGTAAGGCCCGCCTGATGGTAAGCGGACACCGCAGCCTATAGACGGATGCCACTCCAAACGAGTAACATGGGCGTTGCCAACCCTTGATATGTTTGAGGATTCGCCGTGTTGACAGCTGATAAACAAATTCCCTCGCCCTCAACACAACACATCCTCATATTCGTACACGTCTTTATTACTGTAAGAGTAAGGATGTGTTACGATACGAACAGTGTCTCCTTCTTATGTATGACTATTCGATAAAAACCTGATTTAATATAAAAATTAAAAATAAAATAAATATTAGGGGACAAACTTACACAAATCGACCTAGTCCCAAACTAAGCAAAGCTTGTACTGTGGGTACTAGACGACGATAAACATACTTATATAGATAAATAAATACTTAAATACATAGAAAACATCCATGACTCGGGAACAAACAGGTGAACGAGCTCTTAATTATTGACCACAGGAGAGACGAATTTTGCTTATACAGTGTGTTCCGGTGAACCCAGTGTATAAACAAAATTCGTTTCTCCTGTGGTCAATAATTAAGAGCTCACGTGAATATAAATAAGGTTTTTATCGAATAGTAATATAGAAGAGGAGACGCTGTTTATGCGGATTAAGAGTACAAACCAAAATTAGGCTTCGTAGCCCTTAACTTTTATAGTGTCCACGGGAAAGACTCGAACCTAAATTTGAGTATGACCCAACTATACGACGCTTGTACGTCAAGTACAGTCAACTTGAATTACTGTAGAATAATAATGATAATTAATTTTGTTTGAACCAGAAACGCTGCTAACGAAAATTATAAATTTTAAATGAAAGGTAATATTGAATGCACCGAGCCGGATTCGAACCGGCGACCACAAGCATTCATGGCCCGTCGCTACTAACCAACTGAGCTATCGGAACAATCCGGTTCGGGCACCAAATCCTTCACTGATAAGGAACTTATTGGAGGAAGGTGGTGCCTGAACCGTTCATTAAATTTTTCAATTTTTCCTTTGATTTAAAATTAATAATAAGGAATATTTTTTTGGAGTAATAACAGACACAAGATTTACAGTAGCCGTGCAGTAAAAGTAGTATGCCATTGGGATTATACTATAGACGAAGCTTGGAGATATGTTGTAGAGCGAACAAAGTTCTTCATCTGGCCGAAAATGCGTTCGTATGTCCGGTTGTTCTCATATACAAGTCGCATTTCTCAACAGATTCCCGGGAAGTTTTGTGAGCAGCTATTCTGACAGTTTAAGTTATTGGAAATTTAAAAAAAAAAAAATATTAAATGCCTGCGACGTCTACAGGTCACAGTTCCACTAGTTATGATCGAATGAACTGTCTATACCTGTCTATATCATGGTCGGCCTTATCACACGATAAGCGACAAGATAGAGCGTCCATCACTGGCTGACACCGTTCGATAGAACGAGACGACGCTCCTATCTTGTTACTTATCGCGTGATAAGGCCGACCATGATACAGGGTCTGGAGAGCTAGCGCAACTGACGCGAGACGACAAAATCTATCTCTTTCTAATATCCTCAGTGCGAGTGAGTCAACGCCGAGTCGTGTGTGGCATGTTGTGCCAGCCTCCTTGATCATATAGTTCACATACTTGCAGACTTCGTTCAGCTCCACCGCGATCCATAAGGTGTGTCCGTCGACGGACATGACGGTCGCGTCGTACGCGCGCTCCGTGTCCAACATCGGCTGCCTTGGCAGGTTCACTATGACTTTGGGATCTAAGGACAAATAAGTTGCTGTCAAAAGTGAGTCCGCAGTAAGCTTGGCCGAATTTCACCTTCGCATACAAACGGAGTTTCGTTCTCATTTCAAAACTAAGAGACGGATGGTGACAAAACTTTGCATATACAATGACATGAATTTCTATGTCTGTAATTAGTTTATATGGTTCCAGTTTATAAAACAAACAAAATACAGCAAAAACAAGTTTTGTATGAAAATCTTAAATTCACTGTACTTTTATAACTTCTGTATACCGTCATATCTACTCGTTGAGACGATTCCAACGAGCCCAAACTCAACGGGACTACGTTGGTTAAGTACTGAATTCTCATGGTCATCCATCATCAGACCAGCTCAGCTCGATGGTACCATAATATTGAATTGTCATCCAAACTATACTAGAACCCAAAATTTAAGCTCTTTTTTACGTACCTATAAGGGTCAGATCCTCAATCTCCTGGGCGACACACTCCACCTCCTCTACCGTGTTACCCGGCACACTCTCAGCAGAGCATGAGGTACTGGAGAAGGCAATCAGCAGTTGCTCGGCCTTCCGTCTCCATCTGATCGGTTTCACCTGGCACATGTTGGCGCAGGCGGTGGACGCTGTCTGGGCTGGCTCGCTGAGCACGTCCATGAGGTTGGTCGAAGTCAGGACTGGGTAGTGGTTGCTCGGAATCAGGACTGGATAGTTCTTGTAGTTGTCCTGGACTGGGGCGAACTCGATGCTGTCATTTTTCTCTGTTGATGGAATTTATGGTTAGTTGTAGTAGTAGTATAACTCTTGTAGAAATATAGTATACAGTTAACAAAAAGGGAAATTAAGAACAAACGAACTTATCCCTTTTATGGATCTCTTCCACTTAACCTTTGAGTAATGAGAATAGAAACCAGATGAGATAGACAAATGGAACTGTTAATCCAGTGGTTTGTCAGGATATGGAAGTTTCTTGGACTGCAGACTTAATAAAATTAACTATGTTTTGTACTGACAATCATTCGTAATGAAAGTGTTAGTCATCGTCTAGTACCCATAGTACGATACAAGGTCGATTTGTGTAAGATTGTCTGCAAATATTTATTAATTTATTCTCCAAGTAGACTTTTACAGGTCACAATTTACATCTTTATACCAAATTTAATCTAAATCGATTCAGCCGTTTAAGCGTGAACAGATAACAGACACCCTCGACCTGACAAACTTGAGTTGCAAGATTCCATCTGGACAAACATAGTTACATAGTACATACATTGCAAGTTAATAGAAAGCTTGTAGAATAATCAAAATTAACCTTTTTTGCCTGAAACACCCTAGTCCTAGTTCAGGCTCTCGTAATTACCCCTTAATATATTTCTTATAGTCATGTCATATGCTAGTAAAATAAGTTTTAAATACTATTATATTCTAGTCTATTTTAGCTTGCAAACTCACCGAAGTTATCAACGGAAAGATTGAACTCTGTGATCAGATAGATGTACTCGTCCAGCCGCTTCATGGACGAAAGGAACCGGTCCTTCAGCTCTGCTGGCTCACAGTTCAACTGGTCCACGAAGGTTCGGGCCTGGAAAAATGCATATTCACCATATATTGTGACAATAGGGTCGGAGACTCTATTTCTAATCCACAAAAGAATTTGCCTACTGACAAAAATCCTATTCGAATATTTTAAAAGTTAAGGTAAAACTGTTTTAAATATTACTTGATAGACAGAGAAAGCGCTTAAGACAACATTTGATGACAGTTTCGAATCTTGAGCGGCATAGTAAATGACAATTGTTTAATGGGTGAGGACCAAATTCTTGGCCAGTAGTTAGTTTAGCCAATAGTGGTTAATTTTTGTGTCACAATGGAACTTTAACTACTACCGATTAACCAGGCTAATTACTAGCCAAAAGAGAGGAGAGGTGTTCCCTATAGAAAAAGGGGTAAAGCAAGGAGATCCACTCTCACCAACTCTGTTCATAGCGGTCCTTCAAGACATATTCCAAAACATAAACTGGACAAACAGAGGAGTAAGGGTACTCAATAGACGTCTGACGCATCTACGATTCGCTGATGATATAGCTCTGTTCAGTGAAACTCCTGAAGAACTAGAAGAAATGCTTCAAAATCTCGCCAAAGAAAGCAAAAAAGTAGGACTGGGAATGAATACTGACAAAACTAAAATAATGACATTAATGACCAATGGCAACCGAACTCTGATTATTGTAGAAGGACACAATAAAATATGTCAAAGATTATATATACCTCGGAAAACAAATATCATTCGTCGCCAACAGACACGGAAATGAAGTAGACAGGAGAATAAACATGACATGGAAAAGTGTTGGACACAGAAATAAAACCTCAAAGGAAATTACAGTCTGAACCTTAAGAAGATCATTATGGACTCATGCATTTTACCCTCCTTAACATACGGAAGTCAGACATGGACATATACCAATAAGATAAAGAATAAAATCCTATCATGCCAGCACGCCATGGAAAGAAGTATCCTGAAATTGAGAAGAATAGATAAAACACGAAATGCAGACATACGCAACAAAACAAAAATCAAATATGCACTAAAACACGCCATGACACTGAAATGGAAGTGGGCAGGCCACATAGCAAGATATTAGGATAACAGATGGACTCTGCAAATAACGGAGTGGCTTGGTCCCACTGGAAAAAACAAGGTGGACGACAAAAGGCAAGATGGGTCGACAATGTTGTAAAAACAGCTGGTAAACACTGGATGACCACAGCCCGAGACAGACAAACATGGAATAAGATGGAGGAGGCTTTCTACCCTGTAGGGGCCATACAATAAAACTTATATCAACTACTTTCAAAAATATCAAAGATGTAAACAAGAATGTATGGATAAATAAAGCTATAATAATAAAAATTAATGGCCAAGATTTGGTCCTCACCTTAATGCGAAGGTGAATTTTGTGGAAAAGGGACAAAGTATAACCTCTCTTAAAACTTTGAACACTTATCACTTTGATTATTTATTGTCTAGTGTTACTTTTTTTCCATGAGACTATATTTTTAATCCTTTTTCGAGAAAATTCAACACTGTTTTTTTTATTTAGTGTCATTATTCCTATTACAGATGTGAGACAGTAGAAAACTCCCACACTGGTTTGATGCAGTTTAGTGGAACTCCAATGCTCTACTAAGCGGCAATTAATTTCAGCAATAGTGCCAAGTTGCTATGTCTCATTTATTCACACTGTAATTGCTTATTTATGTGACGGCAGTTGGCAGACAGTCTAGTATGAAGATGAGAGTTGTTAGCAGAACTAATTTGAAACAAGTTCAGCAACCACATTATTCCTAAATTTTCATATTACTAATAACACCAGGACAAAGTTCAAAGAACCAACATTTTATCAACAAAAAAATTACATATCAACAGTATTCCATGGTGCTGTCCTAATGACCTGTCTTCCGTTAGGCCCGCCAAGTAAATATACTTTAGACGGTAAGAAACATCCAAGTAAAAGCAATCATGATGTCATATCATAAAACAATTCACCGTCATCATATCAGCCGAAATACAATTATTTTCTTAAAATCCTGAGTAAATTAAACACGCATTCCATTCATTGACACATTTATAGAAAAATGTTTTGCTAAATACAGGACCCATGAGGCTAAATCACGCCGTAGGTTCACAGCATTGAACATGACACAATTTCACGTTTTGTACGTTTATAAGCACGTTTTGTGCCTACCTGCGTTTTTAGTATTCTGATGTTGTTGATCGCTTGGTCACATTTACCAGCGAACGTGCTGATTCTGCCTTCCATCTCATGACGCCGATGTAGCGTCAAGGTGGCTAAGTCCACGAAACTCCTGAAATCAGGCGTATGCATATTTATTACAGTGATAACTGAAAAGTATTAAAACTACCCGTTATTCGTTTTAAGTTATTACATATTGTCATGGATGATCAGCACGACTTCGAGGTAATAAAAATAATGAGAATTGTGTCTTGGAACACAAATATTCGCGGTGTTTTCATCAACAGCAGGAAAAAAACAAACCGGCGCACAAACAAACACATAAACAAGTGAAGTGAATAAATAAATAAACGGAAATACGAAACAGAAACTTTTCAATGGGTAAAATGAAAGATTTTTTTTTTTTTATTTATTTCATGACCATGGATACAGAGTCCTTCAGTCGGAATAATAGTTTACATTTAAACACAAATATAACATTTTGTCATCTACATTACAAGTAATAAGTATTATAATTATAGCATTAGAGCTTACGAAATGTACAATAATATAAACTGTATGTAATAATCAAATTTTTTCTACAGTTTTTAAAATGAATTTAAATACAGGTATGAAATAGACAGGGTTTGATAATAAATCTTGAACGAGGCGGGGAACACTTAATGAATTTTCATCAGCAACATCACTAATGACACTGACAAGTGTCTGCCTTTGAATAGCAAACGTTTCACACTCAAATATCACGTGTTTTATATCCGCATTTTTCTTAGAACAATAGGTACATTTATCATCACTTATAATTTTCATCCGATTGAGATGTGCTGGAACCAAGCAATGACCAGATCGCAAACGATTAATGCACGTTATGAACTTCCTGTTAATGTATTTGAAGCTGTTATACCACGGTGCTGTTGGTAAGTTTTGCTGTAGTTCTGCGTACCATTTTCCTTTTGTCTCTGTAGTAGCGTCCCAGTATTCCTTCCACATTCTCTTTGAAGAGCTTTTAAACTGGTGATAATAATCCGTAAAAGGTACTTTAAATGATTCTGTTAAATCAACGTCGTGGTCGCGACGAGTCGCAAGATCCACAACTTCATTTCCTGCTATGCCACTGTGGGAGGGAACCCATACAAATTCTACATTTTTTCCTAACTTAAGTATCATATCCTTAATTCTATATATAATATAATTTTGTTTATATGCTAAATTATAATTGCATAAGGTGGATAGCACACTCTTAGAATCACTAACTACTAATATATTTTCACTATTTACATTTGTATATACATAAGTCAAAGCAGCTAATATTGCCCAACCTTCTGCAGTAAATATGCTACAATCACTTGGTATTTTATAGCATTTAGTTAACTTCATTTGAGAGTCATAGTATGCTGATTTAACATGCTCACTCTTAGAACCATCAGTGTACAAAGTATAGAAGTTTGGATTTTCACTTAAAAGTTCTAAGAAATCATACTTATTTTTCACAGAATCTAGGTGACACTTAATATCACGGTAGCTAAGCAAAGTGTTATATGGGCACTTGTAAATTGGCCACTTGTTACTGGTGTACATGTTTCTTGTCAGGTTTTTTGTACATGTTATTATGGTTGGAATTTCAGGTAAGGAGCCTGAAATAAGAGTACTAGCCGAAATACTGGATGTCTCAGCTGACTGTGTGATTACTGCGGGATGCGTGATTTTCTCCAAGACAACACTATTATCACAGGACAACTCTTTCAAACAAAATCTCTCAGCCAGCTGTAAACGTCGTAAGGACAATGGAGGTATACAATTTTCAATTTCCATAGTGTTAATAGGAGTGGTGCGCATAGCTCCACTTATCACTCTCAAACCCATATTCTGTATTACATCCAACTTTCTTAATAAGGTACTACTGGCATTCATATAAGCCAAGGAACTATAGTCAAAATGACTTCGGACTATGCTTTTGTACAACATATTAAGAGTTTTTGGGTCAGAACCCCAAAATGTCCCTGCCAGGCTTCTCATTACATTTATGCTCTTCATGGCATTCTGACATATATAATTTATGTGCTTATCAAATTTTAACTTATCATCTATAACAACACCTAAAAATTTATGATGACTAACAATAGGAATTAGATTGTTATCATATATAATATTTACAGCAGACTGTGCAAATGGGTCTTTACTGAATATTAATACTGCACTTTTTTCTGAACTTATTTCTAACTTTAAAGTGTTGCTATAATAAAGTTGTAGTTGGTTTAATGCTGCATTCATATTATTTACAGCCAAGTTCAAGTTCTGATTTTCACTGTACAAAAGTAGGTCATCTGCAAATTGCAAGATTTTAACTTTGGATGTATTTACATAATGAAGGATTTGAGATGTATATAAGTTGTACAACAGAGGTGACAATGTAGCGCCTTGCATTGTCCCTTTACTTACATTTCTAGGTCCATGTAGTTTATTATTAAATTTAACAAATAAGGTTCTATTGTGTAAGAAATCGAAAATCCATTTTAAAGTTTTACTTGGTAAGTCCAACTCATGTAAAACACGAATCAGACTTTCAATGTTAACATTGTCAAAGGCACCTTTAACATCTAAAAAAACACATACAACATTAGAGTGACAGAGTTTTGCCTTTTTAAGATCAGATATGAGAGATACAAAGCTTTCAGAGCAACTTCTGCCTTTTCTGAATCCATATTGAATATCTGGTAACTTTCCTTGTGTTTCAGCAAAGTAATCTATTCTTAACTTTAACATATTTTCAAAAAGTTTCCCTAAACATGATGATAATGAAATAGGTCTGTATGATAAAGGATTATTGACAGGTTTATTTGGCTTTAGGATGGGAATGACACATTGTGTTTTCCATGATGACGGTATAACTAAACTATTCCATAATTTATTATAAACTTGTATTAAGATTTCTACAGCATTGGGATGTAACCTTTTAATTAACATATATGGTATGTTATCCAACCCTGGTGTTGTGTCTTTTCTAGTTTTGAGTGCTATATACAATTCATTCAAAGTAAATGGCTTATTGAGAAAAGAGTTTGTTTGATTCTCTGCAGAGCAATTTAATATGTCACTAAGGTTATTTGGATCAAACTGAGTTGACTCTGATATTTTGTCTAAGTAACTTGGTACCCATTCTTCATTTAAATGCCTGTTGTGAGAGGAACCTAATCTTTTAAATCGTTTAATGTAGCCCCATATCCTAGCAATAGGTGTCATTCTATTAAAACTACTGCACAAGTCATGCCATGAATGAACACTTTCTTCTTTTAGTATTCTTTTCTTTTGGGCATCTACCTTTTTGTAGTTTATGAAATTGGTAATACTTGGTGATGTTTTATACTTTATTAAAGCTTCTTTCGATTTTTGTACGGCATTATCACATGTTGGATTCCACCAAGGAGCAGGTTTTCTCATGACTTTCGGAGTTTGTTTTGACTTTAGCTTTGGAATTGCTTCTGATCGAATGTTATACAAAATGTTTACAAAGTTATTGTACAAATTAAGAGGTTCAGTATTATTAATATCTAATTGAGAAAAACAGGTTTCTGACAGATTATAATATTTAGTCCAATCTGCTTTACTATAAATATATTTTTCTTCTACAGGTCGGATCTCATATATGGAAGGCTTCACATTTACGACCACTTGAGTTGGATAATGATAACTGCCCATTGGATCGTCATGAACGCTCCATTCGCAAAAAGGAGCCAATGAGGGACTGACCAGAGCTAAATCAATTGCAGACGGATTTCTATTTGGATATGACACAGTTGTTGCACTACCATCATTTAAAACACACATGTCAAATTCATCAATGAGTTTGTACAAGCTGTTGCCTCTATTATTATTTGAATGACATCCAAACAATATATGATGTGCATTAAAATCTCCCATGATAATACATGGCTTAGGGGTTTCCAGTAATACCTTTTTCATTTTGGAGGTGTCAAACCTGTTACAATTAGGAGGACAATATACACAGAGTATACTTAAAATTCCTCTTGATGTCTCTATTGATATACAGATATTTTGAATGGATTCATAAAAAGTTGTGTTTGTTATGCTGTACTGTAAGTTTTGTCTAATTAATATTGCAACTCCATTATGTGTATTCACTGATTTTTTATGTATAAAGTTATATGGTGTAAAATTAGGAATTATACTTGTGCTTTTGAGCCAAGTCTCATTCAATAAACATATATCAATATCTTGTTCTGAAAGAAATGTTTTTAATAAGGTTTTCTTGCTCTGTAAACTCTGTATGTTAAACTGTGCTATTTTTAAAAATGTATCCATGAATTAGTTGAATAAATTTGCTAACAATATTTCTTTAATTCTTTTAAATGTGATCGGGGTATTATCTTTGTCATTTCCAAGACAGACCATTGACTTAACAATTGCATTCATTATTATTTCATTATTAACAAGTTGTTCCATGTTGAAGGTTTGCGGGCTAGTAGGTTTACTAGGCATAGCTGGAAAGGTAGTAGGATTGGCAATAGGTGGTAGTGATGGAGGACTCACCACAGTGGCATATGACTGGTTCGAATTAGCGTATTTCTTTTTCTTCTCTTCAATTTTCTGTTTCTTTATGGGACATTCCCTGGATATAGCGAGGTGGTTCCCGCTGCAGTTTATACATACGATTTCATCGACGTCACATTCCTTGTATGAGTGTTGTCCAGCACAGGATGAACACATTTGTTCACCTCTGCAAACCCGGGCTGAATGATTAAACTTCAAACATTTATAGCATTGGAGAAGGGGTGGTATGTATGCATGTACCTTGTACCTAAACATATTCAGATATGCATGTTGAGGTAATAATGTAGTTGCAAAAGTTATTGCTATTGTCCCCAAAGGGACCAGTTTCCCCTCAACTTTTCGCATGAACCTTTTAATCGATATGATTTCTGCGTCACATGCAATATTTTTATATATTTCCTCATTTTTTAATTCTTTCGGTACATATCGAAGTACACCTGTGGTCTCAGTCAGTGTTGCAGGCACAAACGCTTTGAGTTTATTTCTGCCCAGGAAAAGGTCCATTTTCAGAAAATTATTCGCTGGCGCGGGCTTCCTAAATGTTATTCCGATTTTGTAGGCATTCACTCTGTGGACACCTACAATACCCTTTACTTGCTCCGTAAACAGTTTTGTTAGAGTAATAGGGTTTCTATTACCTAGCTTGTCATTGTCTTGAGATTCTACGTACACAACGCACTCGGCACTGTGATTTTCAGGGAATTGTCTTTTATAATTCGGTTTAGTGAACATTTTATAGTCTTCAGCACTCTTGTCGAGTTTTCGCTTTTTTGGTTCTTTGTCACCGGGGGCCTCGCCCCCGGCGCTCGTATCATTCATTTTTGTACACTATATTCACTTTGTATTAACACTATATTTACAAGAAAAACAATCAAACATATACAAGAATAATTAATTTGCTAAATCGAGAAAATTTTAATTGTCCGCTTAGTTTGACTTCCCGCCAAAAAGTCCGTAAAATGAAAGAAAACGTTTGGTGTTGCCAGCGAAAACAAAAAGTTTCCCCGAAGATCAGGAAAATCAGTAAAGTCACGATGATCGTATTGCGTCTATTATGCCTGCACCACACTATAATAATAATAAATAATAAATTATTTATTTCCATTTAAACTTAGGTGGTAAGTACAGAGTGTGGTCGAGTCCTATTAGGTTTTTCAACCTGTATCAGGAGGCCTCGCTCTTCCAATTTTTAGTTTTTAACAATGGTACTAATGTTAAAATGGATAATAATTACTTATTTAGATATGTTTATACATTTATCTATTTATTTATTGTGCTATGCGCTATTCGTTATTTGGTTTATGCGCCTGTATTCAACGCAGTGTGGACGTTTTATTCGTCTATGTTTGCTTGATGCGAACGTATAACGCACTACTTATCACATTAATAAATGAATTTACAAGGGTTTGTGCCCGAGATCACCTGATCTATTGGCAGACACTATTTACCAAGTTGGCCAAATTAAGTCGTCCTCATATTTGTAAACCAAAAACTAACTACACAAGCTGAAACATTGAACTTCGTTCGCTTCGCTCCCTCGTTTGACATAATTTATTATTTATTTATATATTTATTATAGACACACGTATATGCTCACAGTATTACACCAAAACGCTTACATGGTAAGATATTATGTAACAAATTACAATGACACGGCAAATGTTTGGTGATAACGAACCATTCATTTTGTGACGTACTTCGTGCATAAGTTTAAACTTGTTAATAAAGTATTTGACGTGCTTTTAACAAAATACGTTTTAATGTACACGCTGTTGTTAGCAGTTACTAATTTAATTAACCTCATAAACGGGGAAACCTTTATTTCCTGGCAGCACTGAATTGCTGCGTTTCTTTTTACGCAAAATACGTCAGTGAAAATGTGCTTATGTAATATAATCCAAAAAACTATAAAATTATTATAGGAAGCTTGATAATTTTCCACTATGAACAATTAAATATATACAAATAAAAAACAATCGTGTACAAAGAAAATAATGGTTGAGCTACTTAGCAATAGATGGCACTAGCAATGAAGAATGGTTCATCTTTTCTTTTTTAGCACTTATGTCTTTTATTTCTATGATGGCGACTTTTATCTTTTATCTTATATTTTTTCATTAGGTAAGTTAGGTAGGTACGTTTTTTAATCTGAGAATAATTAGGTACTTAGTACTTACTAAATAATACAGATATCCATTGGGTCCCTTACATTTTATGTTAAATTAAACCTTTAAAGTCTGTTGAGTTTATAGCAATTTCGGTATCAATCAACTCAGAAGAATCAAAAAATAAGTTAAGTCAAATACCTAAATATTGGTTATATTCTCTTTGAAATAAAAGTCACAGTTACGACATGTCAAAATATCAAAACAATCATGAATAAAAATTGCTAAAGTCCAACAAAAGTAACAGAGCTCTGCAGTTAGGTAGGACAAAGTAAAATATAATAATTTAGGTATTTAAGTATGACCTCTGGTGCATGGTGTTGCAGGTGTCCATGGGCGGCGGTAATCGCTTACCATCAGGTGATCCGTCTGCTCGTTTGCCTCCTATAACATAAAAAAAATGAAAGCAATATGTGAACTTTCTGATGTGAAAAATGATGAATAGGTGTTACCTTAAACCTAAATAGTGATGCAATGCGGCATAGTGTTGTTTTTTTACTGTTGAGGTAGGTAGTTGAGTTGACATGAGTGGTTGTGTTATGATTATTTTAGTTATTAGACCATCCTTAGGTATTACAAAACAAGCAGTGAACCACTACAACAGCTCGTGATAACAAATGATACGTAGCTGTTTCCTTGTTAGGGTTCCGTACAAAAAAAGTTAAAAAAGGAACCCTTATACTCCGTCTGTCTGTCTGTCACAAACTGAAATATCTCACGAATTACTAAAGCTATCAAATTGAAATTTGGAATGGTTATAAATTAGAGTTATTCACGTGCATGGCAAATGAAAAATTTACATATACATTTAAATTTTCTATATAAATTAAGAATATGAGGAGGGGGCATTAAAAGAAGTTGCACTTTTTGAAACAGTTTTTTTTTCTACATGGGTAAAATTTCGATCTATGAAGGAAAATGTTTTAAAAAATACCATCCCCCCCTCATCTCCGAAGTTATCCAAGCGAAAAAATTGAAATTATTACTTATGATGAAGATAAACGTAAATATTACTGGATAAGTATAACTTTTTCTGTATCAAGCGTATTTTTTGTTTGGTTTTGTTTTTGAGGAGGGGGCAAAAAAAATCAACTATTTGGTCAAGTGGGGTATCATATGAAAGGGTTTGAGTTGCACTTTTTGGACAGTTTTTTTTTCTACATTGGTAAAATTTTGATGTATGAAGGAAAATGTAAAAAAAAATACCATTAAAACTTAGGGAAGGTGTTCAACTTGATTGAGTTGCAACATTTTGTCTTAACTAGCTTCTGTCTGCGAGGAACCCGTTTATAACGTAGCTCTATACACACTTTGACCCCCATTTCACCCCCTTAAAGGCTGATTTCCGGGATAAAAACTACCCTATGTCCTTCCCCGGGATTCAACCTGTCTCTAGATACCTATACCAAATTTCATCTCAAACAGTTCAGCGGTATAAGCGTGAAGTCCGCAAATATATAACAAAATCCCTGCTACCATTAAAAGTATCAAGACACGCTTAGGTTTTACCCTAAAACTTATATCACTCCTATTACAGAAGGCCTACTATTCCGTTTCTAAATTTCTATTGGAATGAAGTTTAAAAAATAATGTTTACATGTATAATTACAGTGTTCGAGATTTGGAACTGGTCTTTTGACACATCGCGACACCCATATAACGTAAATTGGCACTGCTCATCGAAATAATAAAAAAAGTTTCAATAACTTCCGAGTTACAAAACAAAGTTTAATCTACATGCACGCTCTTTTTAGCACTTATAAAATTATTGTCATATTTTTTTACGGCTTATTTGTATAGAATTAGCATTGAAAACTTCTTATGCAAACCATTACGTCCTACGACTTTTTATTTTTAAATTTAGTGATATACTGCTTTAATCGTTTGGAGTTCGCAATTTAGAAATAAATCGATATGGATCAAATAATTGTGAATAGGAAAATAACAATGTATTATTTAATTACTGTTACGATTATACGAAATAAAATCACATCGATCAAAACCGACATATTTGATTGTGTAAAATGTTGCCTTTGAAAATATGGCATTGATTTCTGCACGGTGCGCGAGCTCTCTCAATTTTTCTCGCACTATCAGTCTCTCTCTTTACTTACAGGTCACTTGTGTTAGCAGACGATAGTGTATAGGTTCTCTATTTGATTTCCTAAAAATAATTATTACACAGTAATCAATCGATACCTTTTATTAGCCATCAACAATCGTAATCTGATATTATGACAATCGATTTACTCTAGCCACATCACTCTTTACATCATATTGGAACTGTCCAAAGACCAGTCCCAAATCTCGTTCACTATAGGTATATGTTTGTCCCCTAGTGCCGAATTTTTAATGCATTTTTATTTTTTAATAATATATATTTTTGAATTTTTAAATGTAAATATTAATTTTGTTGACCTAAATCACTTAATTTAAAAGCTTTTATTATGATTTTTTGTATGATTTATATAGCTATCTGTGCACATTACTACTGTTTTTCTATATATTGATTGACAATGTATAACCCATACTGAATAAATAATATGAATATGAATGAATATGAAGAAGTAACCGACAGACAGACACACTTTCGCATTTATGATATTAGTATGGATTACACATTTTTCCGGGCAAAACCCGTTAATAGGTACCTATGACATTTACAATACCACCAATCAAATGTGTATTAACTTCTTGTATGAAGACTGATATTAAGATTGTAATTTTTCAACTGCCGGCCTGAAAGAGGGTGAAAAGTTAGTAAATAGGTTATGCTTATACATATAACCGTTCCATTCTCATTACTTTCTATACTTCCACACATTACGTTTCAATTAAAAACGCTCCGTCTTTATCACTCCCACACGAAACGAAGCTGCGCGAGTGAGACGGTGTAATTCAATACAATTCTTGATATTTAGGAGCTTCTCGTTTTACCTTCGCAATCTCCTAAACGACTTCAAATTTATTTAGATATGAACTGTAATCCTTAAGACACATGGTTCATTTTGCATTAGCACAAATTATAAGATAGTAGTTTAATGAGGTTAGTAGATATATATATATCGCCCTCCCGCCTACTGTTAATTGGATTGGGAAAGCGAACGCCGCAATTAGAGAGAGATGGACGATAGAGATCCTGGTTTCAAAATAAACACTAAACTGAAACATAAATAGAAATAAAATCAAAGGAATGTAACGTATTATAATGGTGGCCTTTGATCCATTTTCCATGATACAATAGTTTATTCCCTTGGCTCTATTATCGGAATGTTATGCTTTATGTACCTATATGTAGGTATGTAATACAGGTAAAAGTACAGACAACTTAATGCGATATAATGCCTTTAAAAATAGTAGACCATGGACTGACTGTAGGTATACCTCTGCTCTTTATTTCCAATTACCACGCAAAATCATTTTACGTCACACCTGGCCATAATGCGAGTTTTACTGCACGCTGCGCCTACGGGAAAACTCGCATTGTGGTCAGGTGAAACGTAAAATTTTGTACTCAAACCCCCCCGGACCCTGGGCTCCTTTAGGGGCACAACCGGGAATAACGCTAGGAGGATGATGACGGGCGGTAATTCGTAAAGCCCCAGAGCGCATATTTATGGCCCTCACCTTCGGTTCGGGCCACAAACAGCTGCAATCTGGGGCATTCACGAATTCACCGCCCTAGTTACGTAATGTACTATTTTAAGCTCACGATTAAGGTATTGGTCTGAAAAACTTAACTCCCCTAGTGCTACTTATTAGAAGTATAATATATATACCTACCTATACATTTTTTTTTATCAACAAAAATATACATATCCCAATGCGTAAGCATGATAATAATCAAGCTCACACTCTATCTGGCCCCTATTTCACCAACTTGACAATTGTCACCGGACACTGACAATTCGCCATACATTGCTTGTTATAGAAGTTAAGGTGGTCGCTAGGGTACTTGTGGATCCTGCAATGTACGTAGGATTGTCGTTGTCAGGTGACAATTGTCACGTTGGTGAAATAGGGGCCTGGTGGTTGGTGCATGGTCGAGGATCGTAGTTAAGATTGCATAGGTAGGTACCTATATAGGTATATGTCGCAGGGAAATGGCCAAAACAGAGATATGAACAAGTGGTCAAATCACGTAGGATGTTAAAAAGGCGAATCCATTTTAACATTTGCCTAGAAAGTTAAGTCAATTAATTAGATAAAATCCCTATGACGAAATCAGCCAAAAAGGCAACTGTACACAATAGTTATCTGTTATCTTATATCTATCTACAAGGGTGCAAACTTGTATTTTAACCGCGAGTGTAGAATTGAAACACGAGCTAGTGAATGGAATATAATTCTGAGCGAAGCGGGTGGTTCAAAAATGGAATCCTGGGTATAGCGAGTGTTGCAACACAGGATACGTAAAAATAACCGTGTGTAACACAATTCTTGTTATCTCACTAAAGCGAGGAAAATACTACAATAAGAAAGAAAAACACTAAGAAAATAAAAAAAAAAACAATTTAAAAAAAAGCAAAAAAGTCAAAACAAAAAAAAAACATTGAAACAAGTATAAATAAAAACATCAAGTGGGCGAAAATTGTCCTGTGTGGACGGGCCTAGTTCGGATGTCAAATACCTACTAATATATTCTTTGCACTCTTGTGGATAAAATGCAGTTTTGCTATCTGTTTTTAAAGAATAATAAAGGGCTTTCCGAGGTTGTTAGGTGAAAACTATTTTCTTAACTACTTTCTTTTCATAAGGTAAAACAAACCAACTGGCCTCACCGCAGTCAAGGTGAAATTTTGAGCTGCATAATTTCTGTGGAATATTCAGCCTTTCAGGAAACAGCTGCTTTAAGTAATATGAAGATGAGCTTTGAATAATCATGATTTTCATTACACGGCCTCTGATGTTGCGCACCCGTATTTACTAAATTGTAGTTCTGTGGAGAATTAAGGTCATAATATTCTGGCACCTGGCAAGCGTCCTAATTTTGATAGCCAACCGTGTCACTGACAATGTAGGCGAGAGCAGTGTTTCTTCTGCTTTGCTATTGATAATAATCTTTCTCTGTCGGAGTATGGATATTTTCTGATATTCTAACTAGTTTTTGCCTACGCCTTCACCCACGCAGAACTACAAGATCATGCGTAGGTACTTACCTAACCTACCGACCCAATTTCTCCCTCTAAGGGTTGGTGGGTTGCAACGAACCGTCTGTAAACGTATGCAGTGTTAGTTAAGGTCTGAATGTTTGGAAATTTTGAAAGGTTTCTTTGGAGAGCTGCCACCTACCGGCGCCATATTTAACGGTAATCGTAATTGGGTCCCCCGCCCTAAGAGAATGACATTCGGAATAAAAATTACCTGTACATTTCATCCCAGGGATGAAGGAGGGGAGGGATTATTGTATTGTGAGTGCGATTAGCAAGCGTAGGTACACTTAAACTAGTTGTGTAGGTACACAACTAGTTTTCATAAGCTAAATATAGAAGTGGCACATAAAACTAACCATAAATTAATTTTAAAGACACTTTAATGCTTAAATGATCGCTCTTGCATATTCGACCGTAAATAAAATCGATAATCGGCCCACGACAAGCCTAGACGCGACATTGACAACTTAAATATACGTGATAGATCATTTCAAAGGTTCCAGCCAATTAGCAACCGTTTTTCGTAATTTGGCGCCAACGGCAGTCTATTATAACACCAGCACGGCTATCGCGCCACGGCGCGCGAGCTCTCTCGATTTTTCTCGCACTATCCGTCTCTCTTTTATTAGAACACTTAGAACAAGATCTAATGCGGAAAATGGCGTCAGTTATTTGAAGCAAAAGACCGCGCAGCGGCCTTTGATACTACTTATTAAAACAACGGTCTATTTAAGAGCCAACCGGTGATGTGAGGCTATGTTTAAAAACGTTCCCCTCGAGCACCTTCAGGTTTACAGGGAGTTTGTTATAAACCAGAATGCACATATTAAAACGTTCTTCCTAAGATCATTTTCCGACATCGAGGATGGTACAAATGTTTCATGACATTTGCTCTAGTCTGTCTATCCATGACTTCGCCTCGCGTATTGTTATGCATATTTTTCTGATATAAAGAGGGCAGAGGAAGAATTTTTTGCCTTTTGAAAAGTGGGACGCAGCTGTCGTCCTACCATGCTTTCTGGGGAAGTACTACCTCTACCTCATAGAAGACAAATAGGTAGATGTGTGTAGATGAGCGTGCAGGAGCTCACTGAGTAGGCTGATCATGTCACATAGTGGTGTGTGACGGCTATACAGATATTTGAGAGAGATTTGAGAGCAGCCTATCTGGAGAAGTACCTCCATTAACTTACCGTCGACTTACTACGATTATACTCGCACACGCTAATAATTTAAATAATAATTAGTATACAACGTGCTCCTGAGGAACCCGCATAACTTTACCAGCGTATACCTGAGGTCATAACGAATAAAAAATGTTATATGAACCCAGGTCGAAATATGAATTTAAACTTTTTGTAAGTTTTCATACATAATAAATAAATTATTTTTGCTTCACCAGTAAAACAATGCCTTAGGATGAGCTGGCAACGTTTATTATTGTTATCTCTTTCCATTAAATAAAGCAAAGCAGGATTTACATGAGTGCAATCGGAACTCTTTATGATTTAGGGCTTGCCACACGCTAGGCGATTCTCAGCATTCACGTTTTTGAACAACCTCTTTCGATTCAATGCGTAGTTGTTACTTAATTAAATGCTAATTACTATGAAGTGTAAATCTAAAATAATTCAAAACTCGTATACTAAGCTGAGTTCAGCAAACATTGTACGACATTTTATTTTCTAAACATGATCAGGAATACGCTGGTAAAGTTATGCTGGTTCCTCAGGAGCATGTTGTATAATGGTCATATCGGCACGTTAAGGCGCCGTAGGTTCAGCGAAAAATATCGTCTCAGGGGGTGCGCCCCCCGCGCGGGGATGCTCCGCCCGCACGTCTCCCGCCGTCGCGAATAGTGGAAACACACAGTACAGAGTAAACAGTACCGCAACGAAGGGGCTTATTCATATTCTAGTTTAGACGCGCACTACCGCGGTTTTTAGAACTAAAGCAAAAATTGTAGTAACGTCACAGACCGGACACAGTAAATGGGTTGCCAGTTGCCAACCATGTGTGTATTAAAAAATAAAGTAGGGTAATTCCGGGGTAGATGGCCATAAGGGGGAGATGGCCCATCGAAATATTTCATGGAACCAGTGACTTGATTTCGCGACTTTTTGTTTATTTCGCTTCGCTTTGTGCCTAAGAGCACGGGTGCAATTAACAATTAGGCGAAAAAAAACACAAAGTAAGTAAAATCGTCTTTGATTATTTAGACTAGTGTCAATATTTTTTGGAGAGGTCATGTTTTACCAGGTGATGATGTTAGTTTCTCAAAATAATGCTGTTTTCGTGTATTTGCTGCAAAGTATATGAGTGTCTCATTGTTCTAAGGTCAGACTTTGGCAAGTCATGTCATGACTTGTTTTTAAATTAGGTGTGGTCATCTCTCCCGCAAGAAAAGGAGAGATGGCCACTGGCTAGTTTTAGTCGGTATGCCATATGATATGATGCTGAATGTGTGTGTGTCAAAGAAGAGTATATAAAACAATCCAGGAAACCTAAGCAGGAGAAAATATCCAAAACTGCCAGCTCGGTTTGTAAACGAAAGAAACTGCCACGGCTGTGGGGATAATTACCTATTAGAAAAAATTCTTCGAAAACTGGTTTTAGTGTAGTTTTGGCTACATAAGAATTGCACCGAGTTCGAGGACACGTGCTTAAGTATTAAAAAAAATACGAAAAACATACTAACTGAGAGAGTTAAGTTATAGCCATCTTTCCTGTAAAGGTATGGTCATCACACCCGTATTACCTTGGGAGAGATGGCCAATCGTGTCTTTTTTTCAAAGGGTTTTTTTCGATGTAATTTATATAGATATTATACT
The DNA here is from genome assembly GCA_945867215.1 of Epinotia demarniana. Lineage (NCBI taxonomy): Eukaryota > Metazoa > Arthropoda > Insecta > Lepidoptera > Tortricidae > Epinotia > Epinotia demarniana. Next base: position 26,761,333 of record OX244268.1, read on the forward strand.
TTTTTTGTTTAATAATCCAAAGTTAATTAACCAAAGTTTAATAAAAAATAAAATATGTATTCGTGATATGTAAGCATTTATTTTAACAGTGTTCCAAAAAAACTATGGCCAACTACCCCGGACTTACCATAAATAAAATAAAATAAATAAATATTTGGGGGGACAATCTTACACAAATCGATCTAGACCCAAACTAAGCAAAGCTTGTACTATGGGTACTAGACGACGATATACATACTTAAATAGATAAATAAATACTTAAATACATAGAAAACATCCATGACTCAGGAACAAATATTCATGCTCATCAGGTCATCACACAAATAAATGCCCTTACCGGGATTCGAACCCGGGACCTCAAGCCTGTAGGTATAATAAAATAGCGATGGGCGCTGACGGTATTACACCCGGTAAATTCGCCAAACTAACCAAACGAACCGGTGGGTTTAAAAAATGAGAGAAAAAAGAGAGAAGTCGAGTAGAGTGGTGAGGAAAGGAGTTAAGTGAAGAGGAGAGGAGAGGAGTAGAGTGGAGTTGAGAAAAGAGGACGAATTTCAACTGGGATACTCACAATTTATTGGAAAGTAAAGTTTTATAAGTACTTTGCTAGGGTAGGTACCTACTAATTTTAGCGAAGAACATTTAGTATAAATAAATAAAATAGTTATTTGTTATGCAAGGCTGCAAAGTTGTTGTTTGGCGCAAGTGCTTGTATTGAAAGCCGAGCTAGCGAAGGATTGTAAAATTGAACCATGAGCGAAGCGAATGGTTCAAAAGTACAATCCTGAGCATAGCGAGGCTTTCAAGGCACGAGACGCCAAACAATTTTGCTGCCGAGCGCAACACACAACTTTTCACCTCACCACCGCGAGGAAAATTGTAGGTAAATGTAATAGAAGTAATTTGGGTCTTATACTCATTTTCAATAAAGGTTTGTTTACATCTCATCAAGATCTAGCATTTTATAATTATTAAATGTTACATATATATTTAATTTGCATCTTTAAATAAACCCCACGCTTACCTACACTAAACAGTCAAAATATTGTTGGGTACTCACGGGTAAACTAAGGCTCAAATTCGCTTATGCTTTTAGCTATTAGCTAATAGCTGTATATCTTCTGCACTAAAATCTATAAATAACCACCATTATTTTGGTTTTACTGTCTGTGGCTTTAGTACAAAACAAAATTAAATGTAGGTTGAGTTTTTTCTTAAAGTAAGTAACTATTCAAACGGTGCGTTCCAAATTTGGAAGAAGCGAAATTTTTTGAAACATAAAACTACATTTTAAAATTAATTTTTCGTATTTTATCCTTATAAATCAGTCTAAATATTAATATTTCGTATGTATATACTTAATTAAGAAAGAATAAGTATTATTCATTTTGTTTTATCAAAATAATAACAATTAATTATTGGCATAACACCATCAGTTTCTGAACGCACCTCTCATTCTGTATAGAAAAAAGTTGGATCTCGAGATTGACCGTCACGTTCCAAATTCAAAAACTCTTTCCACGCTAGCGGATAAAATGGACTTTTGGGCGCAGATTTTGAGCGAGAAAGCAAGCCTTTTCGAGCCGGTGAGGTGAAAACTTGTTTGTCATACCTTCTTCATCGATAAATGTTTAAGAAGCATGAATAACAGTCAATAAGAACAGCAGCTGGTGCGTGTGTGCGTATGTGTGTGTGTGTGTATGTGTATGTGTGTGTGAGAAAGAGTGTGTGTGTGTGTGTAAGTGTCTACTATTTTGTTTAATAAAATAAATTATTTTTATGTCGATCGATTAGGAGACGCTCCTCTAATTGGCATTCCTCGCGCTTGCCGCGAGTCAACTAATTCTGGCAATAAATGACCAATATAAAATTCCACAAGTTTTTTCTCCATTTTTTCACTCCAAAACGCATCATCTCGCTTAATATAAATTATTTCCATGGGTTGATTTTTCCCTTCGTCTTCAATGTAACTTGAGACGTTGGTGCCGTTTCAGAAGTTGTAATAACATCGCGGTATATGTCGCTACGAGCCTCCCTAAGGTGTAAATACAATAGTGGAAGGGATTGAAAGATTCGTCACCATTAGCGGACCCACGGTAGCTCAATTGGGAGAGCGATGGACGGATTCCAGAGGTTGTGGGTTCAAATCCCGCTCGTGGCGAATAATTTTTCAATTTTCCACTATGATCGAAATTTGGAATTTCGATAGCGGACGTTCCTGTTTCATAAACATTTAAGATTTCATTACACACTATCTCTCTTTTCCTCTCTCGCCATATAAGATAGACAAATACCATCTCTCTCTCTTCGTCTCCCTCGATCAAACCATCCCCTGAACCCACTAAAATATACAGTGTTGTCACATGTTCAGCAAATCCGGTTTTTCAAGATATCGCGATCACAGCGCCATCTACCGGGTCCAACTGTTTGTTTTCCAAACCATCCAGGGACCCACTTAAATACCTAAACACATAGTTTCATAAAAATCGGTCCAACCATTCGTCATTTCAATTGTGATCACGACGCCATCTATCGGGCCTATTGTCTTTATAAACCTTCCATGGACCCACTCAGATATGTAAACAAAATTTCATCCAAATCGGACAAGCCGTTCCTCCCCATGTAGCACTCCATTATTCTCCTCTCTTTCCCACACCAGTCCTCTCCAATCTACTCCCCTTCACTCCATTTTCCCCGCCCCTCTCCTCTTCGCTTAACTAATTCCTCTCATCTCCACTCCTCTCTACTTCACTCCACTCCTCTCTACTTCACTCCACTCCTCTCCTCTCTGTTGAGAGTGTGACTGTCACACGAGTTTCGGTTGCGCCATGCTCACGTACTGAGGGCCTACCGCGAAACGAAAACGAACTTCGTTCGTGTATCTCCGTCTCTGTCGCACTTGCTAGTTCGAGCGACAGAGAGGGAGATACTTGTACGAAGTTCGTTTTCGCTTCGCGGTAGTCTCTCTGATTAGACTAAAATAATTATCACGTACTCATTCGATGGGAACACGGTTTCGTTATTTTCTTTGTTGCGGTCCAACAACCTAAAAAAATTTTTAAAGAGAATGATTACATTCAGAAATGAATAATTTGATATGATATTTACAGTGCCTACTTATTTAACAAGAAAAAACACTATTCATATAAGCGTCACACAGCCACTAAGTAAGTAGGCACCTACACTACTGCATTTATTATTTATCTGTGATTGCAGTGCTACCGTTTCGCATTTGTTCTTCGGGCAATCGCTCTGCAATTCATAACATGACTCCTTCTCCTTTTTTAGTTTTATTCTTTTTATTCCCCATTATAGGGAGCACGCAGGGTATATTTTTTGCAAGAAATGCACTTGGCCGTACGGATTCGGGAGCACGAGTCGCGCGACACAGGTCCGTCCCCGAACGCAGCTCGCTGAGCACTGAGCGGGCGGCGGCCGGTAGTCGGGCACGAGTAGGATCACGGTTATCGATGTTTTCGAATTATTATTTTTGATTGGAATTATTTAAAAAAAATGTATTCACTGATTACCATCTAAAATACAAATACGCAATTTTTGATGCAAGTTTCATGTAAGTAGCAAGTTTAAAAAAATGTAATATCGTTTTAAAGAGTGTAATTAGAGGTATGATGGCGATTTTTTTTTATCGAGCGAAAATTGCTTAATCATGTTTCTAAACACTGATCTCCCTGCAGAAAAGCCTCGAGATTAGTAAACGTATTTTTTCTTAACCAAATTATTATAAACAGACGCATTATATTGTTTCAAAAACTCTGTTCGCTTGACTTCGCTGAACCCACGGCGCCTTAATTTAGCTCGATATTAGGAAAGCGATTGTGACATCAAGCGTGTATAGTATTATTATTATTAGCCATTGCTAGCCAGGTGGGCTGTACGGTTTTTGCAACCATCGTGAAATAAAAAGCCGTAATCACACCAGTCCTAACTAGCCGAGCTAACTAGTCTCCATATTTATCAAGAGCTCTCCAACACGGAAACCGACGAAGGAATGCACCTATAATACCCATACATTTAACCTACCTTCTTTGCCCCTATAAACTCTCTACTCCCACCTAGTTACAGCCCTATCATGAAAGCGGCCCGCAAACGCCTAGGCATATCAATAAACGCTATTAGCGTCGATCAGCCTTGCGAGAATTAAGATAAACGGAGTGACAGGGTAATGACGGCGTGCAGGGCGGCGGCCCTATTCTGTAACCTAGGGCACTGGTCCTACCGCCGGCGAGTAGCGAGTACTCTCATAGTTATTCTTACTCACTTGAGGGAGTAGCACGTATACCCCAGGAAAATTCATTTTTTTTAAATATTAATTTGTAATAGAGTTTTTATGTTTGTTTAATTTTCAAATGTGCGATGCTTTTTCCAAGAATCCTACAAAATTTCCATCGGGAAATAAATACCTATATAAAAAAAATGACACATCCATTATGTTTTTTGTGTGATTTATTTATTATTCATAAAGAGCTCCTATAAATAAATGAATAAAGAAAATAAATAAATCTTAGGGGACAATTTAACACAAATCGAACTATAGTAAGCCCCATATTAAGATCATTAAGGCTTGTGTTATGGATACTAGACGACGTACCTAGTACTTAGTTATCTTCTACGAATCGCGTCGTCAAGATTTATGTGTGGGTGAACGTTGAGATGAGGTTTGAACAAGTTACATAATACCTACTTAGCGGGAACTGCAGGTGGACATAGGTCTTAAGGGGGTTCGATCACCACACAAAACGTCTTTTGGGCAAATGGGAAGCCAATTTACGAAAGATTGTTGCATAAGTTTCTTAAAATATCACGCACGCTTCGCAGGCTAACGAATATTAAAAGACGTTTTGTGTGGTGATCGAACCACCTTAAGCACTGAAGTTTAAGGCGTAAAGTATATCACGTTGGGGTCGAGCGAAATCTCCAATTTTGAGGGCATTCATTTTACCAGTTGGGCTGTTATTATGCTTTTAAATTAGGCTGTTTTCAATTTTTAATTCGCTACGGCTTCTAAACTGTAAGTGATATTTTGACAGTTCAGCATGGCTATCACAAGATGGCGCGCGATTTCTCTCGATTTTCCTCGCACTATCCGTCTCTCTCTTATTAGAGAACTTAGAAAGTGAGGTATAGCGCGATAAAAAATCGAGAGAGCTCGCGCGCCGTCTTGTGGTAGCCATGCTGCCTGGAAATTAATCAATGTACCTATTTTTATTCCGATTTTCGTTGTTCATAATTGTTTTATAATGCCTTTGCCTTAACAGCAACATGTAGGTACGCATCATCATTGGAGCCCGTCCACTGCTGGACATAGGGCGTAACCCAAAGAGAGCCAAAGTGATACATCCGCACGCCTATATAAGACGGGAGAAATCGTTGTAGGTTGTAGAGCTGCTAAGCGGGACCGCTGGCGTCATACATACAGCGTAATGGCCGATCTACACTATCGGCGATGATCGGCGCGGGACAGGGACACCGTTATGCATTAGACGGGGAAACATGTACCTCCATCGCATTTTAACGCATAACGGTGTCCCTGTTCCGCGCCGATCATCACCGATAGTGTAGATCGGCCATAAGGTAAACGTTCCATCAGTGCTCGACAGTGTGTCGGGCACTGATGGAACGTTTAGTAACGACATTAGCCCATCACTAGGCACCTTGAATCACCTCTGAAGCAATAACGGTTAACAACAGGTTCTCAGTTATGGCAATGAAGATGACATAAATATTGGGACTTTTACCTTAACGCTTCGTAGTTTTTAACCCTCGACGAAAAAAGAGGGGTGTTACAAGTTTAACGTGTCTGTTTGTGTATCTGTTTATTTGTCTGTGGGATCCTAGCTCCCAAAAGGGTGGACCGATTTGAATGCGGTTTTTTTTGTGTCATATATAATTTTATCCCAAGTGTTCCATGTTTCATCAAAATCTGTTCAGCCGTTTTTGAGAGATTGAAATTTGAAATGAAAATGTCAGAGGTCTTTCAACTTTTCTAAGTTGCAGTTATGCTGCTATTTAAATAACGCAAAATCTAAAATCAAATAAATAATAATTAAATTAGGCCCCGTGTGTAAAAGTTTTGTGGGCGATGGGCTAGCAACCTATCACTGCAATATCACATTTTGTCAATCTTTTTTTATACCCACATTTATGCTAAAGGTGGCGCTGGAACATAGGTTTCGTGTGCTCAGCCTACCCCTTTTAGGGATGAAGGCGTAAATGTATGAATGTATAAATTAGTAAATTTCTCCTAACGCTGTTATCAGAGAATCGCACGTTACAAATATTTTTGTTGAGCCGTAAGTATTTAATATTTACACAATGCCAAATCTCTTCGCAACGCTAACAACTTAATTCCAGTGTTGCCAGAATAAGGGCGCTGATACAGTTAGAGAGCGCGAATAAGCAGTAATAAACATAGCAGCCGCGCAAGCGTACAACGCAGCAGGCTACATGAGGCCCATTATGGAGGAAGTGGCATTGTTCACACAAAACTGTTTTATAATAGGCTTATTAAAGGGTTGAGGACTACCTAACTGACAGAAATGCATGGCCCACCAGATCCCAAAATAGCTTAACCATTCATAATTTTACTGTCATTGTATCACATCTAGGGAACGACACGACAGTTAAAATAGTCGCATTTCCATTCTTTTCGTTTTTTTACGCTCACTGCCTTGTTTTCTTTGCCACAGTTTCGGACATGTTTTCTTCTAGAGCAACGCATTATGCTTTTTTTCTTCTTTGTATTTATATCGAGGTTAAAAGTAGATTAAGTACTATCATTGTAATCAGCTGTTTTTTGGCAAAAAATACTACAATTGAGTTTGTTACGGCGGTCCTTCTTAACAATGGTGTTCTTTTTTTAGAAATGCTAGTAGAATCTGGCTTGTAAAAGTGTTATTGCGGCCTACTTGCGGAATAAAATACATTTATTTAATAAGAGGAGGTGGTTCAGGGAACTATTGATGGTAGGATAAAGGACAGTGGACGCTTCCAACTCTAGAGGTGACAGCGCACCAAAGCAGCGTCGTGGTTAGTGAACAGTTTTTTGAGCACCAAAGCAGCGTCACGGTTAGTGAACAGTTTTTTGAGCACCAAAGCAGCGTCGTGGTTAGTGAACAGTTTTTTGAGCACCAAAGCAGCGTCACGGTTAGTGAACAGTTTTTTGAGCACCAAAGCAGCGTCGTGGTTAGTGAACAGTTTTTTGAGCACCAAAGCAGCGTCGCGGTTAGTGAACAGTTTTTTGAGCACCAAAGCAGCGACACGGTTAGTGAACAGTTTTTTGAGCACCAAAGCAGCGTCGTGGTTAGTGAACAGTTTTTTGAGCACCAAAGCAGCGTCACGGTTAGTGAACAGTTTTTTGAGCACCAAAGCAGCGTCGTGGTTAGTGAACAGTTTTTTGAGCACCAAAGCAGCGTCACGGTTAGTGAACAGTTTTTTGAGCACCAAAGCAGCGTCGTGGTTAGTGAACAGTTTTTTGAGCACCAAAGCAGCGTCACGGTTAGTGAACAGTTTTTTGAGCACCAAAGCAGCGTCGTGGTTAGTGAACAGTTTTTTGAGCACCAAAGCAGCGTCGCGGTTAGTGAACAGTTTTTTGAGCACCAAAGCAGCGACACGGTTAGTGAACAGTTTTTTGAGCACCAAAGCAGCGACACGGTTAGTGAACAGTTTTTTGAGCACCAAAGCAGCGTCGCGGTTAGTGAACAGTTTTTTGAGCACCAAAGCAGCGACACGGTTAGTGAACAGTTTTTTGAGCACCAAAGCAGCGTCGCGGTTAGTGAACAGTTTTTTGAGCACCAAAGCAGCGTCCCGGTTAGTGAACAGTTTTTTGAGCACCAAAGCAGCGTCGCGGTTAGTGCACAGTTTTTTGAGCACCAAAGCAGCGTCGCGGTTAGTGAACAGTTTAGCGGGAAACACTTGACTAGAAAACGCTACTTAACCCAAAGAGTACCTACCCTGTGATGCTGGGCAGCAGCAGTCTCAGTATTGAAGGTCAAAGAGACTTCTGGTAGAGCTTTTAAGAGTCCGCAGTAAGCTCGATTCTCCATACAAACGTAGTTACGCTCTCATTTTAAAACTACATGTTGGATTGTAACGAAACTTTGCACGTACAATGACATGAGGTACCTATATCCAGGTCTGTATTTAGTTTATGTTAGCTTCAGACACCATAGTAAAAAAATGGGTTACCTTTGTTTTACCAAAAAAACTTTGACAAATTATTACTTCCCAAAACATTTTTCGTAAAATTTCATTTGCCAAACAATCGTTTGCCAAATTAACACTCGACAAATAATTCTTACGCAAACCTTATGTTTGGCATATTCATGTTTAGGCAATATCTCGTTTACCAACTGGTACTTTGACCAAATTTCATTCCGTCAAATATGTTAGTTGGCATTATATGTTTTAACCAAAACAAAATAAGGCAAATGATTTGTCAATATTTAATTGACCATTTCTATTCCGTCGGTTAATCAGTAGAGGAATTCTTCAATGACAAATCATTTGCATCTTTATTTCAATGGTGTATAAGATACACAATAAAATAACAACTTTTTTTGTTATGTGGGTAGGGAAAAATAAATTGTGTAGAGGTCGCAATTCTAACCTAACTGCCAGCGTGTCGACGTCACCCCGCTACGCGGGGTGCCTATTTCCACTCTAAGGGACACAAGCTAACCCTAAACTAACCTACCATATAATAGAATTGTTACGATTGTTTGTTTTTTACTGCTAGGAGGCTTCGCCCCCCGAGTCCCCCTTTTTGGCTGTCCTAACTTAATTTAACCTTTGTCTTATGTACAATAAAGTATTTACATACATACATACATTAACACCTTTGCCTACCGACCTACTTAACCGTGTATTATTTTATTAAAGGGACCGTGCCGTTTTATTAATAGTACTTTGGTAAAATGACATATCCCAAACAATTGTGATTTTTGTCTATTTATAGTTTGCCATAACATTAACTTGACGAAATGTTTATTGTCTAATGTTTTTTTGCCTTATGAAAGCATTTACTAAAAGACCACATGCCATAATGTAATTTTTCGTAATAATATTTTGCTGAATGAAAATTTGACGTAATGAAAATATTCGTATTATAATTGTGCCAAAGTTTGCATTGGCAAACAAAATAGTTGCTAAAATTTGTTTGGGAAATGAAATTTGACCAAAATAAATTTGGTAAAACAACAGGATCCCTAAAAAAATACTGCAAATTTAAATTTTTCTTACAAAACTTGTTTGTTTGCTGTATTTCTTTTGTGAACTGGAAACATATAAACTAATTTCAAACACAGATATGCCTCATGTTATTGTATATGCAAAATTTTATCACAATCCAACATGTAATAGTTTTAAAATGAGAACTAAACTCCGTTTGTATGGGAAGGTGAAATTCCGCCGAGCTTACTGCGGACTCTTAACTAGTCATCGAGGAGCAGCCCACTCCCTACTGACTTAGGTAAATAGTGGTACTGAAAGTAATGTTTTTTTATTATTTATCTAATACAAGCCACACAGGACCGTTTTGCTTGGGGAGGATAGTGCGTGAATTGGTCAGAGGGCCAAACAGCAAAGAAAGTAATGAGAATTGGTTGACATGATTACATGCATCATAATTGGAATTGGAATATTCTATCGTGAACGATAGAGTTGCTTTTTGACCGGACTACTTTAGTGCAAGTCGGTCACATAAAATAATTCTCTAATATACAATCCTCAGAATTTTGTAGCTGATTACTCTGATAAGAGAGCTTCAACGATAAGACTATATGTCTTAAATGTATGATGATGAACATCAGGTTCGGTCCTTATTCATATTTGCTATCCGGCAACGCGTCTCTTATTGAGCACCAATTAATCATCATCCTCCTAACGTTGTTCCCGGTTGTGCCCCAAAGGAGCCCGGGGTCTGCATAGGCACTAGTTTTGTAGTTGAGCAGCACTTCATTGTTCACAAATATCCCAAAGCTACGGAAAATCTTCGACATCCCATCCCGTTATTAACTCGAATCCTCATCTAAATTACCAATAATTATAACACGAATTAGAACACTCCGCGCCCGGACCGCCTCGTTCTAAAAAGTCGTATGTCCCTACTGTTTCCTAGTAGCTTGGGCTATTTGGTGTGAGTTGTGGTGATAATTAAGAGCCTTTGGCTCTAATTACGTATCAGCAATTACGGATACATAGATTGGTGAAGGCGTCAATCCCGCCCCCAAGCCTCGTTTGGTGTTCCTTAAGTTGTTCAAGTTGATCGTCAGATCTCCAGTACGCTTACCATGAGTTAGACAATGACGGCTTACGCTAATGAGTATCGAGTTTTCTATCTGTGCATGTCTATTGCACTTTGACAGTACGAGCGGGATGCACAGATAGTAAACTCGATACTCGTTAGCGTAAGCCGTCATTGTCAAACTCATGGTAAGCGTACTATAATCCCTCGGTCTCTCGATTTATCTAAATGGCGTCAGGAGAATAGATTCACATGTACAACACATAATGCACTTCAAATTATTTAAAGTTTTATACGCATTTTTGTGTGCTATCCTTAACCTTAGTGTTGAAATCCCAGACTAAACCGAGTCGTCACAGTAATATAATTCCTCTATCGAGCGACATGGTCATATACAATATACAAATGTCAATAAGTGTGATAGAGATGTGACATATTATTAAATTTGTCCTAATCGGGTTGGTATGAGGTTGTGGGAAATAAACTATTACCCACCCAAATGAAGTAGGTTATTTATGGCAGGCATTTTAAAACAAGTTCTCAATTTAGCTGCATCCCCTACTAATACTGCGCCTAGCGGTGGCACTCGTAGCCACAGTAAATAAGCGAAGGTGCGTTTAAAGGACGGTGGGAATAGAGGACTCATTCGAGTATGCTAAGCCAGCCTACTGACCAAAACAAACGCAGCACAGCGCAGTATATAATTACTAACAACGGCGCGGCATAATTAAAACATAGTTAGAGGCGACTACGGATTGATGGCCTAATAGAAATGTGTGGCGGCCTGAGATTGATGAAGTACGAGATTTGTGAGCTCGTGTAACCTTATTGGAGTCCTAGAATCAGCATCTACAGTCCGCAATTTCCATAAATAGAGGAATACTGTAAGAAAGAGAATACATTTATTTCTCGTCAAAAATAAAGAAAATAGAGGATCCCCTCGGCAAGACACGGCAAGCTGACGCGCTGATTTTCGATGGAGACCTGGCTTAATCTCGTAAGCTTTTTTTAGGACTTATGTAATAGCGACCTATATAAAATTAGGTCAAAAATAACTAACTATTTTGAAATGTAGAGCCCCTAAATAGAGTTCAAATTCTATTACAAAAATCTAATGAGTTGGGCTGTTAAGCCTCAAAAATAGGCCGATGAGCCTTACGAGGTTAAAACTATATTATTGCTGGCAACTTTGTGAACTTTGGCATTAACAACCGCTGCTTCTCGATATCGTATATTTTTGCTATATACATTTTAAATCTGTTGTCTAAGTTCGCAAAAGGCAGACATAATGATAATATTAGCAAGCGCAGGTGTCCTGCACTGCACAACAAAACGATCTTCGTTTTATGCAATAAGAGTATGATCTTGCACAAATCATTCTAGTCTGCTAAGATAATTAAGACTTATGTTATGGGTAGGTACTTAGTAGACGATGATACAAATAATAGTAGATTGTATGACAAGGGTCTAAAGTAAGCCGTATTACCACGAGATGTGGTTATTTTCGGAAATAGTTCGAGGGGTAATATGGCTTTTAGACCAGAGTTATACACTCTACTTTTCACTTCCACTATGAGAAGAAAGTAAAAAAGTATTTTTTAAAGTAGGCAACTCTCGGGAACACTCGGGCTCATCATACAAATTTCCCTTTTCGGGATTCGAACCAACAACCACCTTCGCAGCCACTGTCTAAACAATTGTATAATAAAAGTTATTATAAATTGTATTTACCTCCTTAATATGTGGTCGAATATTACCCATATATTTACTATAAAAATCGGCAGTGTTTTTGCCACGATGCCACTGGCTGGTACATGAATACTTGTCATCGACTCTACAAATCATGCTGTTAATTAAACACACTCAAAAATCCCGCCCACTTAGATTCATTTCCTAAATTGACCCCACCGGAAGCAGCCCGGACCATTAACACAGGAAGCTCGCCAGCAACAGCCATTCCCGTTCAAACACTCAGCGAGGTGTCAAGTCATCCACGCTTTTTCCTACTTGCACCCCATGTCATTATCTTGGACTATGGGATTGGGGATGGCAGGGTATGGAACACTGAGAGATTCAACAGAGTGATGTCATGATGACCTCGCTGTCACTTCGGCCGGTCAATAATCTAGTGTCCTGGCAATATGACACTCTACATCATAATCATAAAATATTAACAATGTGAATTCAAAGTCGCATCCTGCAAGTGGAATACTCGTCCCCATTTTGGAAAGGGTCCTGTCAATAAAAATATGTGCCAAGGTGTATGACCAAGGAACTTTATTTGAGTGTAGTTGAACGATCGAGTGAAGCGGACGATGTTTTCCGTTACAGGTTCGACAAAATATCCTTTCGTATTCCGGCGTCTACGGACGGCATTTCTCAATCGATTCTCGTGATTTTTGAGAGGAGGATCGTTAATTAAAAAAAAATTGTCGAGTCTTCGAAAAAAAAAGTCTTTTTACTGTTCTCAGGTGTTAGAACTATGAACATGAATTTGGGTCTAGTTAACAATGTAACTCCGTGTTGCAACCCGAACAGATCATTATCCATACTCGCCCTCCAGCCATAGATGCGTTTATAATTACTTGACGCCTTCCACCACTACCGTATCATTACTGCGCAGACGCACGTTTTGAGGGCAGTTTTTATAGTGTTAAAGCCACGTTAGCTCTTTAGACTTGTAGAATAAGTAGGTACGTGAAGGAGCCACAATACAATACAATACAAATATATTGCTCACCAGAAATAGTACGTAATAGAAAAACATGTAAATTTAACATAAACAATGTCTAAACAGGCAACAAAACTTGATAATAAACAAATTTAGTATCGACCGCCACCGCAGGCCGCGCCAGTGTTTTTCAGGCCTTAGGCGCCATTTGCGTTTAACAAGGTACCCCCATTTACCAGGTATTAGAGTCAGTCCGACGCAAGTCGGGCCTAGCTGAGTTTCTTGCTGGACTCTTCTCAGCTAGGCTAGGTTTTAGCGAACCAGCGATAAAACTCCCAGCGGACTGATTTTTGACTTTCTTGCACTCGACTGGAAAACTGTCAAAAATTATGAAATGCTATTTTGAAATAGCGATAGAAAATTGAAAAGCGAGTGGTATTGACCACTCAGTATTCAATTCTATTGGTAGAAAGTAAGTGCCTGCCATTTTGACACTACAAACGTATTTTCTTTTATTTGTTTTTCGAGCGCTCGAAAGTCAAAAATCGGTCCCCTGTAATGTAACTCGACACCACTCACACCCCAGATTCGGTTGATACCGTTCAACTTATCTCACTGGAGCGCAAATTCTTACAGTATTCCAGTGTACAAACTTCCCCGCGTGGTCGTGCCGGAGGTTTCCCCTAGATTTTCCCCAGGCTACCCTCAAACCACGCAGTTCGACCGCTATATTGGGTCCGTCCTATTATAGCAACAGCCAGGTTAAAAAAAAAACCACGTGCACTGTAGGACGAACGTCATTATACTGTTGTAAAATTCCTTTGGATTCACACAAAACAACTTTCAAATTACTCGCTGCAAAAAAAAGATTACAACGAATCTGAATAACATTATAAAGTTATAAACTAACACACGCAATACAAATTAAAATGTATTGCTAACCGTCAAAAGCCATAAAAACTTTTTAACAAAAAATTAAACCGCCGAAAAGGAACTGAAAAGCAAAAAATAATAAAACTTTTTTATTTAGTTTAATAACTAAATTCTTAAACTATTGTAAGTACTTATACCTAAGTAAGTATATAATTTTGTAATTATTTTGACTTTTTAATTACCTAACCTTAATAACTAAGTTCTTAAATTAATCTAAGTGTACCGAAGTAATTTTGAGTCGGCGCCAAACAAGCATATTAATTAATTATGTAAAGGACAATGATATTACCCATTTGATTTGATTTGATCGGACATGTGAAAGAGCCCTTGAAGCCTGCTTACAGAATAAATATTTGAATTTTGAATGCCGAGCGTTCACGAAGTTATGGTTAATGTCAGCGAGACACCAACCCGAACGGGCCACACGTGAGGGCACACGTCGTAGCGAGTGGTCGTGCGGAGAGCGCATTTTTTGGAATGTTAATGTTTATGTCTGGAGATTTCACATTGCATTATTCATTTGATTTGGTCTAACTTGTACTTGTTTGGAGTAATCTTTGTTCATTGATTGTTTGGCGCCGACTCAAAATTACTTCGGTACACTTAGATTAATTTAAGAACTTAGTTATTAAGGTTAGGTAATTAAAAAGTCAAAATAATTACAAAATTATATACTTACTTAGGTATAAGTACTTACAATAGTTTAAGAATTTAGTTATTAAACTAAATAAAAAAGTTTTATTATTTTTTGCTTTTCAGTTCCTTTTCGGCGGTTTAATTTTTTGTTAAAAAGTTTTTATTTTTCAATTTTCTGTGGCTTACTTTAGTTAATTACTAACTTAATTTCTAGTTACATGCAATATTTTTGATTACTTTTAAAATAGCTTCCTACCTTACTGAAACTGTTAATTGCTTTATAATCCTAATGTAATTATATTGCTTGTTGTATAATATAAATTCTTTAAAAGAAGAGGCTTTATATACCAACATGGGTAGGCCTACAAGAAATGCTGCTCGAATGAGAAAAATACATTTAAGAACTCACACCCCAAGGACTGATTGACAATATGCATCTGACTATCAATTCAATTCATTTATTCAAAGACCAACATGGATCACTATTGTTAGTAAAACTTAGCTTAATATTAGTAATTACAAAGTTCATAGTTAGCACACATAAAGTTAATTTAAAGAGATAATACATAGTAATAAATTATAATACGATTTAGGCCGGTTTGAAATTCACATTACAGTCAACTAATAATAAAAATTTGTAAATATTTCTGAAGTAATCTAATTTAAAAATAATAATTATTCACTGGATGTCAAGTTACATTAATAATTCATTTAAATCTCAAAATGTCAAATGTCATGTGACCTCATAATTAACATGTGTGTTTGCGTGCACCATACAGCAGTGGTTTATATACACACAGTCCATATTTACGTTCAGCGACCATTTTCAGGATGCTGTTGGCACTGGCCCGTAGACTACGCACCAGGGATGTACATCGCTTGCGCATAGTAGTGTGGAAACAGTCCACCCTCGCTTCTGCAAACATCCCTGACGCGCTGCAATTATATCGGGGCAGCCCCATCAGCATCCTGAATGCGTTATTAAATTGAACACGAAGAGCACTGTATTGTGCCTGAGTATAGTTCGCCCACAGGCCGCTGGTATATAAGGACGTGCAGTAGGCCCTGAATAGGGTTAACTTGACCCTTCTCGAGCATCCAGCAAACCTGCGAGCGATCATGTTAGCTCTCACAGACAATGCTCTTCGTTCCCGCTCAATGTCAGTACCGTCTTTAAGGTCAGACGTCATAATATGCCCCAGATACTTAAACTGTGATACCACAGTCAGTACCTTTCCATTTAGTTTTATCGGCGGAACATCCTGTGGACTTTTATTACTAACCCTAAAGACCATACATTCGCTTTTCAACACATTGTATTGCAGACCGTGACTCATTGCGTACCGTTCACAGATGCCTATCAGTTTCGTAAGTCCGCATGGAGAGGCACTCAGCAGCACCATATCATCTGCGTAACTGATATTATTTACGCACACTCTGTCAATATGGCAACCGATGCGGGCGCTGCTGAGCTCCTCTATAAGTTCGTTTACATACAGGTTGAAGAGCTTAGGAGAGGTTAGTCCTCCTTGTCTTACTCCACTCTTCAACCTGTATGCATCCGAAAACGCCCCCGCCCATCTTACGACATTGGATTGGTTAAGGTACCAGAATTTGAAAGAGCTAGTCAGGTCAGCTGGCACGCCAGAGTCATTCAATTTCTGCCAGAGGATGTCGTAATTAACCATATCGAACGCCTTAGATAGGTCAAGGTAGCATGCGTATACATTTGTCTGTCGGTCCATGTAGTACTTGACAGTATTTTAAGAGCCACAATTGCAGTTTCTGTGGATAATCCCGGCTTAAATCCAAATTGATTATCGTGTAATTTCAGATATTTATCAATGTGGGAGTTAAGCACACTATCAAACACCTTGGCTATAATGGTAGCTAGTGAAATAGGTCTGTAGTTGGTTTTGTCGCTACTGTCATGTTCGGCTTAGCATGCCACAACCAGACCTCAAATTTCAACCGATTTTCGACTATGAGAAATGTGCGAGGGTCTGCTTCTTACTGGAGACGATGCTGTTCGGAGTTGATTGCTATGGTAAGAAGTCTAGGGCCTCCTACCTGGTTTATGACCTTTTCGTGCAATCATCTAAATTGGCCGGATATGATAAAAGCTTTACTCATTGCGGATGGCCGCAATGTAAATGATAGAGACAGCATACCATTCCCTGAACGACTAAAATTGGTGCAAAAATATCCAGTGATTGTTGCCAAAAGCCGCGGCAGGCATATGTGGCGCTGAGTAGAGTAAATACACTTGATGGTATTGCTTTATCTGACCTAGAGCCGAATAAGGTATTACACAAACCTCACGATAAACGAGCTTTAGCAGAAATGCAGAGACTGAGAGGTCTACACACAAGAGACTGACAGGTGTAAAGCTCATTCAACACACACATACACACACACACACACACACACACACACATGCGTGGTCATACATATCAATCAGTAAGTGAACAAACAATCATCCCCTGTTTTCCTACCCTTAGGGTTGACATTTTTATTTAAAATTTATATGGGACCAACTTCGAGGTATACCCTTTCTAATAAAAAAAGAATTATCAAAATCGGACTACTCTGTAAAAAGTTATGCGTGATCATACATTAAAAAAAAAATATACGCGTTGACTTGAGAACCTCCTCCGTTTTTTTCGTCGGTTAAAAATAGCCGTCACATTACCCGGCAATTGTCATCAGTTACAACTTAAGAAAGTCACAACATAAAAAACCAAAGACAATATTATTCACAACACTAGCTGTCAAATCAATTTCATTCACGCGAGTGGGTCATTAAAGTTGAATTAAAGCTATCTGTGGCTCGTGAGAACGCCGCTCATTCGTTCTCCGTTCACTCATTCGTTTGCTCACGATTTGTTAAATAGGGTTCATAAAAATTTGTCAGTGCCGAGAGAGATTCTTGTAATTCAAGCTTATGTTGGTTTTAATGCTCTTGATGAATACATATTCATTTGATCGTTTAAGTTACTAATGAAATCCATAATTTTATTTGCCATGAATGTAACTCTGAAATAATCATCATTTGCCCTGAGTAGTTTTTTGTCAGAAACTGTAGGTAAACTTGTCATAATTTTTATACCTAGGTTTTAAATTTTACACGGCGGTGTGCATGTGAAGTTTATTTAACACATTCAGTGCCGGGAACCCGACTATCAAGTCTTTCCGCTACTTTGCGGGAGATCGGCTACGACCGTAGCGCGTAGCATTTGTTGGCAGTGAATGTGTTAAATTGTCCTGAAAATGTTACAGTCAGAGAAAATCTCAGACAAACGATTGACGATTATTGCAAACAGTATAGTGTTACGGCAATTTGCATTATGGATATCGAAGTATCCGATCCTGTTTTGTTAAATAAATGTTAATGAATCGTACTCAATAAATAAATGCTCTTACCGGGATTCGAACCCAGGGTCACTGGCTTCGTCCTAGTCGTAGTTAAGTAACGTTTTGAACAAGCATTTGGATATTTCAGCTGTCATGTTCCCATACAAAAAATTACATTTAGATCTACATGACGTACCAGCATGTACATAGTATGTACATGCTGGTACGTCATGTAGATCTAAATGTCATGTCACATATGTCACATATCATCATGTCAAACATCATGTCACATACTTACTATAAGCGAAAACAGATGGATTAAGCTATGCGTGATGCGCCAGCACGGACAGAAATCCTGTACACACCCAAATCATGGCTTACCTAGTCAATCGATGACGTTCCCATATCAATCCACCGCCGTTGACAGCCCTAATGGGCCGCTATTATTCGCTGTCGCGACTGAAAATGAGCTTTCATTCATGCCGCCATTTTGAGAACATAATGCCTCATTGAGAACGGTGTCGCTGCGAGTTGGGTATCGAATACGGGTGCGGTAACGCCATGATACTCGTACACGGTGCATGTTATTATTTCGTAAAAGCGGATTGTCCGTACACCAGCCAGACATGTGTTAGAGGGCACGATGCAGGGAAGCAAGCCAGAGTTAATTCGGCTTCCCTGTTTTAAAGAACTCAAGGCTGGTCTCACACTGAACGGAACTCAAGTCACTGAATCATGATCACTCACGAGCAAATAAAACGGTACACTTTATTCAGGATTTCTACCAAAGGGTGTCCCTTTTTTGTTCTTGAGTCGTCCAGGATATAGGTACTGAATTAACGGGCCGGTTTTACAATATGGGAATCACCCATAGTGTGTAACCGACCTAAGCTAAGGTGGCCATTTTCTAAAAATGTGCAAAAGAACTGATTTCTGTGGATATATTGAATGCCCAGCCAACTGGTTAGCGACCGCTGAATGTGAGAGCCAAATGCTCCCTCTAAAATTAAATGTTGTCGCCTGGCTATATATATATATATATATTAACTATTAGTTATATTATCTTATCAGCCCATCTGCTCGGAATTCTTACTTTATAATAATAATCTCATTGCACTTGTGTTACAATTGCTGCTCGGAACTACCCACAGCCCCGGGCGCCACGGAAGACCAGCGCTGTGGCATTGTTTAATGTCGGAGCATATGCTGAGTGGTGTCCACTTGCGGCCACTGTAGCAGCACCACCAGTCTTCTCATGTTATTGTTAGTTTAAGTTTCTCTTTATTAGGTATATATTGCGTTTCCTAATTAAGAACGAAATTGTGATGTGGTGTTATTTTGGCTGACAATAAATTCATTTCATTTCATTCAATTGTTACTCCATGCTCGAAAAAGTCCATTTAATCTGCTAGCGTGGCAAGTGATATTGAAATTCGAACATCGCACAATATCGCGAGGCTTTACTTTTTTCTTACCCTTTCACGATTAATAACTCAGGTGAATGAGAAGGACCTGTATTTGTCTCTGGCTGTTGACACAACATAATCAAACTCGAATGTTTATTCTACAAGTACACGGCAATTTAAATTGTCAAAGTAGGCCGGACTTTGACATTTCAAACGGTAGGTAATTTTAAACGAATCCAATAAAGTCGGTAATGCGCTCATCTAGCCAATGATGTTTGCTTACCATCGTGCAACCATCGTGCAAGCTGTAAGTATAGATATTTTGCCATCCTCATGGTGTTCAAAACAAATGTGCAACGATTTTTAATTATGAGGTACCTTTAAAAAGACACTTATCAGACAAATTCTAACAACAAATATGACTTGTCACTTAGAGTTAAATAAGGTATTTAAATATTGAATACGTTCACTGTGCATACTTTAACGTTTGGAATATTTAGGTAAGTAACACTGTTTGCCCCGATATACTTATAACAAAAATAGATTGATTGATTAACGTTTACGGCAATTTAATTGCAAGTATACATTAAGTATTGAAATATTGAAGCTCTAAAATCTGCCAATACTCATTTTAATCTATCCGCCTATCGCTTATTTAAGTGACATTCAAAGCCGATTTATCTAATAAAGCTGTAACACCGCTAATGCATTAGAGTACTTGTGCCGTGTAAACAAACCATTTTCACTATCGCACGATCAAACGCGGCTTTTCGCGGGCCATTAACTATATCGTTTGTCTGTATTGGAGTGAAAAACTATTAATGGAAGTTATTTTGACTCCCCATAATCTATTGCAACATATTAATTTGTGATGTGGGAAATGATTGAAACGAGTTGATAGTTCCACGATGTTTTATTACGAAGTGCATTACAGGGCATCATAGTATACATGCAGTTATCACACTACAATTGAACGAGTGACCGAAGCGAACGAAATTGTCCGTTTCAGCTTGGCCCAAAAAATCGTATGCCGTATGTCCAGATGTCCCGCAGTCCGGCTGTTCTCCTCTATAGGTCGCATTTCTTAACGTAATCTCGTGAAATTTTGTGCGCATGTCCAATCATCATATAGATTTTTGTCAGTAAATGTTTATTAAGCAGAAACGTCCGCTAACAAAATTCCAAATTTCGATCATAGTGGAAAATTTAAAAATTATTCGCCACGAGCGGGATTTGAACCCACAACCTCTGGAATCCGTCCATCGCTCTACCAATTGACCTACCGTAGGTCCGCTAATGGCGACGAATATTTCAATCCCTTCCACTATTGTATTCTTACACCTTACGGTAGGTAGCTCAATTGGCAGAGCGATGGACGGATTCGAGAGGTTGTGGGTTCAAATCCCGCTCGTGGCGAATCATTTTTCAATTTTCCACTATGCTCGAAATCTAGAGTTATTGTCGATTGAAGTTTTTGGAAAAAAAATTGTGTTTTTAGAGGAATAGGCAGTCTTGCAAGTTCTCAACTCACCTCTGTGAGTTAACGATGTCGTCGATGACATCTTGGGGGTCTATCATATTTTGACGAAGCTGCGAGTTGCACTTTGCAACTCTTAAATCGACTACCCTGGTCCAAGACCAGTGGTCTTAGGCCAGCGGCGCTACCACGAGTAGGTATACATAGGGTTTATCAATCAATTTGTTAGTAAAAATACACTAACTTACTTACTGCGTACATACACATTACATACACATTACTGCGTATATACAGCTTCGCCCGCGTAATGCTAATAACGCAGGCAAACTTGGGTTAAAATATAGCCTATAACCATCCGGAAAGTCCATTGTAGACGCAGGTGAAATAATTTTTGAAAGCGGTTTTATACACTTAAACTTAAGCTACAATGTCACAGAAGTTTCCTCTTTATAGATTGAAGTTTACTTGAAGCTTCTAGTTTTTATAAACTAGTGTAACAGTTGGAAACATCTTTAGCGCATGATTTTATCACTTTTTCCGTCTCGACGGTTGGTCGTAATACGGCGAGGAATTTTACTTACCTGTTTTACTAGGTACTAGCATAAGTAGATAATCCGTGGTGACAACTTCATAAATAAAGCTTACGCTTTAGCATATCAAATAAGATCACATAATCTATCAAATCGTAAAATACTTAAGTAAATATGCTTTAGAAATCCATAGTCAAATTTATTACGTTTAAGTAGAATAGGAACCTTTTTTTAAGAACACAAAAACGTAAAATGAAACGCGCTGATTGATTTTAACGGAGCGTGTTCAAAATTCGAATACCACTTTCAAATTGCCGCCATTACGGGCATTACGGTTATCGAGCTCATTGGCCGGTAGCATTCACTGAAACTAATTTCGAATTTTAATGTTCACCCATTTAAATTTGTTAATTTACCTTTTATTATTGAAACACTAACGTTAATTTATAACTCACAATCTGGGAATGAGCAGGTCTTTATCCAATTAACGCTGGCCGTAAATTTTTCATCTTGACATTTAAAAATAAAACTATTAATAAAAGCAAATTAATAATTTATGAATAACATCCGAGCCACACGTTGTCCAATAAATTAAATAAATCGTGTAATCCTACCTACACAGTGAGTTTATAACTTTATACAAGTCATACTGCAGGTGTCGCATTTTTTGAATATTTTGTATCTAGGTACTTGCCCAATACTTACCTATTTGCGTGTATCAAAATTTAAAAAAGGTCATAAACGCCACCATTGGCAATTGACATCATTTCATATTTTCATGTAGGCCATTTTATGATTTAATTCGCTAGAAAATGTTTTTTTAAGCGACACGTGTTTTTTTATTTCTCCCTTAATTGTAATTTTCATTCAAAACTATCAAGTTGAAAAGTAGCGAATTCCAGAAGGTTGTAAGTAAATTATGACGTCAATAATACGACTCTATATGGCAGTTTGGACACCTTTCTTATGGCAGCCATAATACTGACGTCACACACGGTGAAAACCACTTTTATACGTTTTCGCGATTTTCTTAAAAGCGAGCAGGAAAAAAACACTGAAAACTACTTTATTACGTTCAGATTAACATAATTACCGAAATGCTTTTCGATTTAGGCGTCATTAGTTACATATTTTGAAATATTGTCAATTCTCAGCGGTTAACTGATTTCACTATTGAGATAAGTAAAATGTAAATATCTAAATAAGAGCCAGCTAAATAACGACTAAGTGCTAAATTTCATTTTATCATGGTAATTAATGTGAATAGATAACTTCAGATAACGCCCACGATAATAGCTATAGCTCGCATTTCATCCAACAATTAACTTCAAGTTTTACTTATTTGCGTTATCTTATAACTTTCGAAAACTTATTGTGCTGTTCAAAAAAATACACCCGGTAAAATAATTGCGTAGCATTTCTCAGTCCAAACACATACACTACGGAATCCAATATAAATGCCCAGAAAACTAATCTTAGTTTAAAACGACAGTAAATTATGACACTGGCCGGCGGCTCATTCCACCCGAGCCAAAAACCTACGAAAAAAAGAAGCGTTCGAAATTTAATTTATTCAAAATTGAAACGTCACGGCGCACAATGGCCGCCGCGCTCGTCTGTTAACACGAAAATTAAATGCTGATATCACAATTAATCAAGCCGCTATAATAATAATTGGCTATTCACTAGCTGTGAGGTGTCAAATTATATTGCTCAATTAACCTGGTGGAATAGAATAGGGCGTGCTGGCCTGTTTATAAATACGGAACTTGTTTTCTGTTGTTGCTTGGAAAGTTTTTGTGGCTGCGAGTTAATAAGTAAGAGAGCACAATGGAGATAATGCTGGGCGCTTGTTGTGAGTCACCGCGGGTTATATCGGCTCGGAGATTGTAATAGAGTATCATCCTACGTAAAAACCAGAGATATTAATTGAAAAACTAGAGGGCGTACCAATTGGCGGACAGCACACGAAACATTCCATCCCTTTCGCCATTCGCAGTTCACAATTTTCACATACGTACCTGACCTTTCTACGCAGACATACCTACGTATAGCAAAGTACAGTAGCAGCGGACGTGACGATGATGATGATCAAAAGTTACCGGCAACGTCACATCACCAAAGTGATGTCAGACAGTATCTACCTAAAGTTATCGTCAAGCGTTTCCCAAACCAATCAAGATTACATTACAACAAATTAGACCGTCACTAGGAATTACAAAACCTTGAAATCGGGCAACACTGGCCAGTAAATCTTTAAATAAAAACTTATGTTAATAGTTTAAGCATGTCGCTTAAGGTTTTTTATGAGTAAAAAAAACTGAACACAAAGCAGTTAAACGACGAGCGAGCCGAGCCAATAAAATAAACGTTTAATATCTACTAATACATTATTAACCCATATATATTTTAATCTTCCCAAATGTCTCACTGGGCCCGGTGATCTCAAATTGGATTGTAGAGATGGGCGTGAGTTGTCGATGATAAATAAAGGTATTATTTTCGGTTATTATTGATGTTGCCGATGGTCGGTGGAGTAAGAAGCCCCCCTATTCTGTAACTTATTTTACGTCACACCTGGCCATAATGCGAGTTTTACTGCACGCTGCGCGTACGGAAACGAGGCAAGTTATACTGGACTATATTATTTATTGAACACCTGTATTACGCACATGTAACCAGCAATAAACATTTTGATTTGATTTGATTTGATTTGATTTGGTAGGTAATAAGCAGGCAGGAAGTAAGTATTAAATAAATATTAGGGGACAATCTTACACTAAAATCCTTCCTCTCACGGGCAAATTTTTTTTGTTCGCAAGTCGTAACTAAATGCTGACCCACATATAGGTCGGCGGGAGAGGAGCGGGGAGCTAGTAAGCTCCAGCTTGTGCTATGCACAGCATTTTATCGATAATTCTGTTCATCGATATTACAGCCCCACATTACTATAATCGGGTTTGGACAGACGGCCATACGAGAGATTATTTACGGGCGATATATTTTTGGGATTATCGAGAAAATTATTTCATCTCAGCTCATAAGCGGTGCCGTACCTGACGGGCCCGTGTTATTAATTTTTTTCTTAAATTCCAGAGCTACCGTTGAGACTTGGGACATTAGGATGCAAATCGATTGAATAATGGTTTCGATCGAGCTGTAATTACCGTGGATTTACATTGACAGCTGTGTTTGTTAATGGCCGTGATAAAATGGCGACTAATTTTATGATCGTTTGTGATCGGAAATAATTTTATTAGTCAATAACTACAACTTAGAAAAGTTGAGAAACCCCCGACATTTTCATTTCAAAATCCAATATCTGAATAACGGCTGACCAGATTTTCATGAAACACAAAAAAACCGCATTCAAATCGGTCCATCCGTTTGGAAGCTGCGATACACAGACAGACACGTTAAATTTATAACACCCCTCTCTTTGCGTCGGGTTTAAAAATATACTTACTACAAATATGAACTTAAGTACATATTGAAACCACATATAAATAGGTATTATAAGAACACCTTGTAAATACCGTAATTGCAGCTGAACTAATCATAGTTGTAATTATACCGGGGCATACAATACAATAATTAAGTACTTACTTTTAATATATACAAAACTATGAACTCCATACCTGTAGGTACAGATGCCTCTCTCTCTTACCTCTCTCTCTCTTGCTGATTTTTTTCTTATCGATATTTGTAGCTGCTAATGTATATCAACATCGCCGTATCAACACGGCTCTATAAAGCGGCCTATAGTTACCTGGCTGACCTTTGAAGGAAATAAACCATCTCGCTCTAATCAGTGAGTGTGAGTGAACTGAGTGCATCGAATTTAGCCAGGTCTAAAGGTCGCTTAAAACATTTGTAAACGGATGCTCGTTGTTTCGGATACATGCTGTCTCTGTCTCCAAAGTAAAATCTAGAGAAGTAAATCATTATAGGCGTATGCAGATGTGCTCAGAACTGCCAGCTAATTATTGTAAAGAACGCGATTAGCGGCAGTATGCAGATTATTTATTTGCAGTGCGGTGCTGCAACACGGCATCCGACGAGGAAGAGCGAGGCCTATATATACTCGTATTCAAAGGCCGTACCGTACGTTCCTTTGCCACGAATATGCCATAAAAAGCAGCTGTCTAATCGCACTCTGCCAAACCAAAGACTAACTTCTTTTTGGTATCCTCACCAGCCCCGTTATTCTGTAGGTAAATCTTTTTAGGTTCACCTCATCGCTCATTCATATATAAGGTGCCATCGAATTAGGTAACAATATTTTAAGAGGTGTTACATTACATCAAAACAATTAACTTTAATTAGATATTAAGATAACTATTTACATGATATTTTTATTTTAATTTTTAGAACAAAATAAATAATCTAAAATTTCGTTCAAAAATAACCATCCTGTGTATTTAACTGACAAGGTGTTTAACACTTGCTGTCAAGTGAACATCGCTGTGTGTGACACACGTCAATGATTCGCGGTAAAATTGTTAACTATCTCATTAACAGGGTGTTTTTACGCAGTAATGTTGTTTACTTATTTATCTTCAAAAATTAACACAATCTATTAAATATTTCTTATATAAATAGACTCCTAGAGAAGAGTACTATCAACTCTAAAAGTATTGGTACCTAATTCAAATGCACCTTATATATCTTGACGCCACCATTCGTAGTAACTCGGCGTATTCAGAGGTCTAGTTTCGTTGGGCGTGGCGGGTGAGGTGAGAAGCATTAGCGTGTTCCGAATACCAGCCTAGTTGTCAGCACTAGCTAACCCTTTTTGGGCCTCCACATAAACGGAAGTCCCTAGATTTACTGTCGGTTGTAGGTTAACCGAGATTCCAGTTGAGTTTATAGCTGCTTCGCGTGTCTAATTATCATTAAGCACTTTTTAACGCATTCCTCATTCCTGCGCGCGGTTAGGGCGAGGTTTCTTTTGTGACGTTAGTCGGTGTCTAAGGTTTCATCTGACTTATGAAAATGAGGTGTTCAATTCTATGTTACAAGCATATTTCAACGACGATGATATATAAAAGTTTTTGGTTTACATGGGTCATAAAGAAACTCAGCAAAAGCCGAGATAAAAAATATCTTAGAACAAACCCCCAAGCACACTAAGTTTTATGTCGGACATAAAGCATTCTTCCCATTTTGGCAAATATGCGAGTGAAAGAGGGACAAATGCTTTAAGTCGGACATAAAACCTAGTTAGTGTACTAGGGGGTCAGATGACGTAACATAACGTCGACTGTGACACTACTGACATTTTTACGGAACACAAAGTGAATGCAATTTGTCGGATAAACCAAATTCTTCTCTATTACAAAGGAAATTGTAGCATGTTTATTGTATTGTATGTAATTAACAGCCTGTTAGGTTATCAAGTAAATTTTCTCTGTATTAAACTGATTTTCGGTCCAACAATATCGGTTCCGACAGTTACCACATTTTGGACCAACTTTTATGTCGTAGTATACCAAGTCCAGACAAAAATGTCGTATGTAGCACTTCCGGCAAATTTTGCTTCAACTATTTCGGTTAAAAATAATGAAACGTAGGAGGCTTTTGGTCTTTTTTGCAAAAAAGGGCTGTAAAACTTCATGTGCTCAACGGCTAATAATAATAATAAACTACCAAATAATAAGCAAACACTTGAATTTGTACAGCGATTTTCGATACCAAGTTTTTTTTTACAGAAAATTACGGCTTCTTCTGAATTGTAGCCGTTTTGCAGATCCGACTATTTTAACTGGGACCGTCGATCTATACTGGCAAAATTTGCAGAATTGGGTTTACATTATGCAGGGAGCTTCATGGGTGGAAATTGCAATGTTTTACACACAGGTAGGTATACCTACGTAACTCACAACTCAACTATTCTCATTATAAGAAAAATAAGAATCGCTTTCCTGTGAGTAGTTTAAGTTAAACATTGTTTTTTATTGCGAAACTTGTATAAGTATCTAGTTTCGTGGAAGCAAGATGAAACGTCTTCGTGTTCGAATTGTATTCTGTATCTGCTCCATGGAGACTCCAGCCTAATTCATTCCAGTTAATACTTAGAAGGTGGCTATTTAAATTTTTCAATTAAGACATTTTGTCGGTTACTCTAACACGGTACTTTTAATTAACTTGTCTCAAAGATTTATGTTACTGACTACACAGTTTTCGTTGCTATTAATAAATACCTATCTATGAATATTAGTTATTCACAAATAACGACTACTACTGCCTGTGGTGAAATTCAAATAACGACAAAAACATGAGTATTTGTTTTATACAACTTAACTTAGGTACAGACCAACTATTGTCGTTCAATATTTTTACTGCATGATTGGGTCATTGTCAGTCAAATAAACCAAAATCTTCTTGTGGTCATATAGGACCGTCCGTCCTATTGACTTTATGTCAATGTGACTTCTCATATTGAATGTTCTCAGCACTTAGGTACGGTCGACTACAAAGAGATCGATACGGGCAAAGTTACAAAAATATGTATACACGACCTTAATGTTAAGGCAATAAAGTCTTGTATAAAATCTATCTCTTTCTAGTCGAATGCACATCATGGATGAGAGATATTTCATGTGATAGCGTCTTAAACGAGTCGTATCGCAAAAAGAAATAAAAGGCTTTTTACTGTAGCAATGGAATTTTATAATTCTGTAACTTATTGAAATTATATATTGTATATCTACAATTATACCTCGCCGAGTTTTTTGCGATGGCTCTTTTCGCGGCACAGATTTTCTTTCCGAACCAATGGTCGTTTATTCACATTAATTGGTGGAAGGAATAGGTATGCCTAAATTAAGAAGTATAGCTGTTTTTATTAAAGCTTTTTTGGTATAAACCTTTCGCTGAGTTTAAAGTGAGCTTTAAACCCATAGTCCTAACTCAGCCAGTTAATGAAAAATCTAAACTAATCTCGCTAAACCCGGCATTATTGATATAAACAACGAACTAATTGAATATCGGCCTCATTATGAACAACGACCGCAATGTGCGGCCGGCTCTTTGCGTTTACTGTGAACTTATTTGGTGTTTGGATGTTTATTTTAGGCTTTCAGAGTCAATAACTATTTAAATAATTAGTGGGTAGTGATTTGCCTACGAAGCTGACAATCCTTGATTTAAGTCACGGC
Source organism: Epinotia demarniana (assembly GCA_945867215.1). Taxonomy (NCBI): domain Eukaryota; kingdom Metazoa; phylum Arthropoda; class Insecta; order Lepidoptera; family Tortricidae; genus Epinotia; species Epinotia demarniana. The sequence continues at coordinate 26,789,761 of OX244268.1, forward strand.
ACGGGCACAGTATTGGTATGACTTAATGAGCATGAATATTTATCTGGGTCTTGCATGTTTTCTATTGGGCTGTATTTATGTATGTTTATGTGTATGCTTTACATATATATGTTACTAGCTTCTGCCCGCGACTCCGTCCGCGTGGAACTCGGTTATATCGTAGCTCCATACAAACTTTCACCCCCCATTTCACCCTCTTAGGGGGTGATTTCCTGGATAAAAACTATCATATGTCCTTCCCCAGGACTCAAACTATCTCTATACCAAATTTCATCCAAATCGGTTCAGCGGCTTAAGCGTGAAGAGGTAACAGACAGACAGACAGACAGACACACTTTCGCATTATAATATCAGTATGGATTTATCGACGTGATTGTGTACGTCGTAAATTAGTTCTAATTTTGCCACCTACGAAATGATTTGTTGAAATTTCTCCGCTTCTGAAAGGTTGTCTGGAAGAGTTCACGCTTACGCGATAAGACCGCCTATTGTTAACACTACTTTTAAGTTTTTTATGTCCTTTATTTGATTCATGTTTTGAGGTATTGCAACAGGTAAAGAGTATTTATTTATTTTGCATAGATTGTAGTGCGTATTCTAAAATAAAGGCTTTAGGTAGAGTTTCAGAATAGTTCTTTGAATGTTTAAAGGTTAGACTATATCTTGTATTTTGTTGGTTTTAATAGGTATACGTCTTTTTACCTCGGTAATCATCGTTCCCCTTAAGAATTGCAATGATGGAAGTTTGGTTTACGGGGACAGCTAGTAGGTAATTAATAAGAACAACGGTACGGAATGAAACGTAACTTTCCAACACAATCTAATACTTACATGCTGAGATTCAATTTTGTCTAACACACGTAAGCAAAACACGGCTCTACGATTTCCTAAATAGAGTATAAAATCAGATGATAAATGATGGCTAAACAGTTTACAGCTTTAGGTTAGTGTGTAGCCAGCCTAATGGCTAGTCTGGAAACCTTAATGGTTCTATTACCTTTAATGATGGCGGCTCTCTCCGATCATACAATGTTTGTATCGTAAATCATTGTTTAACTGGCAATGAAAGATTTCTACTAATTTTGTAGGTAAGTATACTATTCTATTTATACTGAGCTATAAAATGTATGTACGAGAGGGTACTAGATGGCCCTTGTTTTACCGACAACGATTGATCGAATGAATGTTTCGCCTAATTTTATTGTCATATAGTTAAAAACATTTTTTTTTCAGAAACTGTAAACTTTACTGGTTTGTGATTTAGGTACGTGGGCCAAGATACTTTTTGATGCCTATAAAAACGTTCCTTGTACATTTTGATGTTAACAAATATTTTATTAATTGCTCGGATAATCTTCAAAAAACCCATTATTTTCTAATTCCGAATGGCATACGCAAACCCAAATTATGACTTTTATCGAAATATTGGCTCGAAAAAAAGTATTGATTGGTAACGCAGTCGACATTATTTTGGAGGGGTCATGGGGACTGGTAACGCAGTGATAATTTGAGTACCAGATTAGACCTTGTTATACTTAATTAAAAACCCTCGACGGTGAGTAAATTCATAATAAACATTGTGGCCCTGTTGAGAACTAACATAACACCACTAGGAAAATATTTCGAGACTTCTACAATTGGGTAGAAATGTTTATACATTTTCATCTCTATTTAAGGCAGTAAAAAATATGTTGGCCCATACTTACCTACATTATTTTCAAAACGTAAAATGCCCGAATAAAGTAATTACAATTCTTATCTCTTACTTTTTTTATTACAAAAGAGCCGCTATAGCGATTCCTTTTCTTTCAATTTCTATTCAATTCAATGGCACTTATCATCGGGTGACGGTCATACAGAGCTTTAGGTTCGCGTCTCTTGTAGTTATAGGCTATAAAGCCACTGGTTGGACTTTTAATCCAAACAAATATTGCTCGGAAGGACTTTTGACCACAGGAAAAGTCTTTTGTTCTACTGAAACTGTATGGCCCACAATGATCAAATTGATTCCAAATGTGATACATTAATTCGAACACAGCCCCAGGTGTGAACGATGTCCCGGATCTGAGAAATGGATATGCGGACACACCTTTACTTGTCTTGTAATATTTCATGTGCCCAATAATTCTCATTGTGTGTCGGGCCCACTTAACGCGACGCAGGATGATATAAATAATGATTCGATTCAATTGCAAAAAGGCAATAAGCGACGTATAATGTATTAGTATATAAGACTCTATTATTTTGAGCCATGAATTTATAAATGTTAAAAACCGGTCAATTGGATTTGGTCGACACGGTTCTGTATTTTTAAGTAAGTAAGTACTTATACTGCGTGTATTTTTAATATTACCTCAAATTGTAACCAGAGGTACGTGTTAGGGCTATGAACCGATATTGCAAGAAAATATTAAGTTAGTCTTAACTACCAAAGCGTAATTAATTTTTGAAAATTTATCGAGCTGAAATGTATTGCGTACACTGTGACATGATGACACATGGAAGAATCGGGTCACAGTGACAATTTATTGTGACGTCACGTCAGTAAGACAAAATAGTGATCCATTGCATGCTGAATTATTTTATATGGAAAAAATAAAGATGATGGATAATAAAAAAAATTGCAATATCGGTTCTTAGCCTTAACACCAACCTCTGGTTACAATTTGATGTAATATGGATACGGTAACTTAATTTCAAATGCAACCGTCCTCCTCTTCTGAGGGGCCAATCTGAAAACCAGCGCCGGGCACCCATTGCCACACCACACCTGTGTTAACTAGATTTAAGTTAACTGATTGTACTTTTTCTTTTTTTCTTTTGTTTCATGTACTCTTTCTTTTGTTTCAAATTTTAAGGTGATAGCAATAAGCACACTCTTATTCTTATCCTTATTCTTTACATTTAAAATTAATATACAAGTTTTTTTAAACCTTAAAGTCCTTAAAGTCACCTGCATTAATGTACAGACGCGTAATAGTATTTTTCACAATCGTGTTATAATAGAGAGCTTTTTAGTTGAGTAGCGTGTTTAGGTCACGAAGCTTGCTGAGTGGCCTAAGTAAGGTACGAGATTAAAAAGCTTGATTATGACACTATTGTGAACAATACTTTTTGTACAAGTTCATTAATAGTAGGTACATTACGTAACTAGGGCGGTGAATTCGTGAATGCCTCAGATCGCAGGTGTTTGTGGCCCGAACGAAGGTGAGGGCCATAAATATGCGTTCTGGGGCTTTACGAATTACCGCCCGTGTTGAGTACAAAATTTTACGTCTTCACCTGGCCGCCATGCGAGTTTTCCCGTACGCGCAGCGTGCAGTAAAACTCGCATTATGGCCAGGTGTGACGTAAAATTTATAATTTAAGTCATTAATACGAGTATCTCAGAAAACGAAACATCGTAACTATCGTAAGTACTATATAGTCTAGTTCTATCCGACTTCTTTTACATAAGATAATCCATAGATAATCACACCACCGGCGTCCGCATTGTTGCAGTACTGTGCTGTGATTGGCTAAATACTAGCCAATCATAAAGCGTGGCTTTTTTGTTTTTTTTTATGCCCTGTATACAGCAGCAAGTTCAAGTAGATTTTTGACAGATGACGCGACGCTGCTACGTTCCGAAACGGCATAGATTGGCAATTTTGTATCGGATCGAGTCTCCTTAAACAAGGGCACATATTATTGAAATACGAAGTTCTAATTCCAAATCTTTTTCGGTTGCTAGAGCGTATCGAAACAGTTATTTCGGTTGTTTCGGAAGTAACATTACTATAGACTATATAGACTATTCAATGATGAAATGAGTGACGTTGCAGTATTCTCTATGAAATCTTAATACACAGATTTTAATCGACGAGTACAAAATAGTTATTTACGATACAAATGCCGAAAATAGGAAATTCGTAACGAGTCGTGATAAATTAAAGCACGACCGAAGGGAGTGTTTTAAATCGACACGAGTTGCGAATTACGTACTCGCACGCGTATCGTACAACGTTTTACTGTAGGTACATATATGGCTTTTTAAAGTTTCGACATATGCACGAAAAGTGCTCTTTTCCGCACTAATGCGGGAAAGTAGCACCGTATGTACCTACTGTAAAAATATTTGTAGCCGCTAATAGGCGAAAAAAAAAACATTTTTCAATTATTAATATTATTTACTTACTGAAAATACCTAAAAGAAGAACAGTCTGTGAGGCTGTAAGTTGGTAAGTTTGTATAGACATCATATCATCCAATCTATCCACCCAACTAAAATGAAAAAATATTTCGCGGCCCGTTCTAATTAGAAAGAGACTGACAGCTCGCGGGCCGTCCTGTCACAGCCGTGCTGCTAGTTAAACATTTATAAAATGGCTTAAAATAACTTCCTTCAGAACATTTGTTTCTTACCTTTGGCCGTTTAGTTCACGTAATTTAATTACCTGCGTTGCAACCTTAAATCCTAAAATGGCTTAATTTGTCTTTCCCTCTCCGTTATTGTTTTGTTTTTCGTTATTTATAAAGCTGTGAATTCGCTCCCACTGGATTGGAGGCGGCAGATGGTACGTAACTCTTGAAAAAACGGTCAAGCGTGGGCGGAGGTATTTCCAGGGTTCCTTGCAAGTATTTTATGATAAAATAATATCGTACGTTCATATTTTTGGGAAGAATTATACATACGGTTCAGACAAAATATTACGTTTTATAAGTGCGAACTGAGACAATATTAAAGAGATCACAAAATACTCCAATAATTATGACTCTATGATATGTATATTTTTATAAATAAAAAAAAATACTTTGTTGGACTAAGTTCTCCAATTTGGGCCATAATTCTTTAAAATTTCCAGATGTCCGGTTGATCTCCTCTACCAGTCACATTTCTCAGACGGTTCTCGTGAAATTTTTAGCGTATGTTTTGGTCGGAAAGGATTTTTAACTTTTACGTTATATGTATATTTAGAAAAATGGCATGAGTAATTTTATTCTATGTTATTTAGAGTCCACGACGTCACGAGTCAGGCTTCAATGACAAGTAAATAAGTGGGAAATAAGGAAGTTAAAGCACCTGTCCTGTCGAAAATAAATAGTATTTTATGCAACTGTTGTATAAGAAGGGTTTAAAACGCGAGTATCGTGGGTTGCGATGTGGGTCTTGGCGAGCATCGCAATTAATGACGCCACGAGCGTTTTTAGACCTGTTATACACCATTGCGTATATGCGGTAAAACTGGCATCTGCGTTACCTTTAGAATTATTAATTATGCTTTGATGACATGTCATACAGGTGATATTTTTTCAAAAAACCTTTGATCTTGACTATATATTATGAAAAATATTATAATATACAGTATAAATATTATTTAAATACTTTATTGTACATAGTTTTTTAGTTTTTCGTTTAAGTAGACACTGGTAAAAATACAGAAAAAATTGCTTAAGTCGGTAAAAATGCGACCTTATCACTGTAAGGGATCTCTGCCAGCAAACATCTGTCAATTGTGATTGACATGAAATAAATGTTCTGAATTTGAATTTTTAATAGCTATAAGGACCCCTAAAAGGTCCAGCGGCGCGAGAGGGCGCATTAAATTATTATGATTTATATGTTTTAGTGCAACTCGCCTCCCTAATTATATGAACGGGTTAACGAAGGCTGACGGCGTCTTTACGGTGCTCTCGACGTTTTGATGTCTCAATTATCCGGCAGATGTCGTTGTTATATGCGTGGTGATTCCTGAATCACGCTATCGAAGTTACGGTGTATAGAAACTGAAAAAGTCAGGCCAGGATAATGGTTACGTTAAATTAAATTCGCAACTGTTAGTTTGTATCTGTTTTCTCTGCTAATGATGTTGCATCTGCCAAGTGCAAATTGTTGCTATCGTCGTTCAAATTTTGAAGGTTATGTGGAGGTTGTTATATGATGTTGCTCAGACTAGCACGATTCGGAGACCTTTATGTACTAGTATCTTTTGTTATTGCTGTGGCGTTTACGCTTTTTTATTCGTGTTTTTTTTTTCTTTTTAACGACATACACTTGGGTTTTATGTCATTTATTAGCAACCAAGAGCCTGTGTCGGTGACAATCACTTGCTAATATAAATAAATCAACCATCTTTCCTGCACTTTCATACTTGCTAGAAAACATCGAATATATTATGTTTTGCGTTCGGGCATAAACACAATCTTGCTAGCCAACCAGTTTCAAATAGATAATGAATATTATGTTCTACTTGGTAGCCTCTTAACAGAATAACCAATAAATATAGATGCAAAATCCCACTTCAAAGTAACAGAAACCTTTAAACCCGGCCCACGCCATAAAAAGCAAGAAATAAACACAAGGCATCAAACTCAATACATTGTAAAGCAAATTGTTTACCTGACGACACGTCTAAACACCCATGATTGAGCCATCGCTACCTCACCCACGTTATTGACGACCTTATTGTGTTCTACGCAAGGCCTAGATTCAATTAACGGGGAGACAAAGGTTTGCTTTCCAAAGTAAGCGCGCATAACTCATGCGAGGACGTACGTACACTGAAATTTGTTGCGGTTACTGTGGGCTGTGGGAGGCTTAAATCTTGTTTCCGAGCTGTTACTATTATTGGGAAAGTTTGCTGTTTTGTTTGCTGTTGCAGAGTCGGGCGACACAGTGGCGACATGCGAGCAACACACATTTGGAGACTTAATTCAAATTTTATATTTCAGATTCATGTCCATATCAAGTCATATGTTTACCTCGTTCTACCTATCTTCCTGTCAATTGCTTAAAGGTTAGCTGGAAGAGATCCCTTATAGGGATAAGTTAGCCTTTTGTACTTTGATACATTGTGTAACATGTAGATATATATTCTTTAACCTGTTATTGTGTACGATGAAGTGCTTACATACATACATATCATCAAAACTATGTTAAGGCTGAGAGTTAAGGCTAAAATGAAAAAATAAATAAAAAATGTCACAAAATGATACAATCACGACCTAAGAACATAGTACGTTATATTTTATTATACATTGAACCTCTTGAGCCCATGTGCAGAATGTTCCAGACTCTCCATACCCGGTACTTAATTGGTTAAAAACTATGTTACATATACCTACCTACACATCATTTTGTAATATCTGGGGCAAGAAAACGTACAAGTACAAGCTTTGGTTGCTGAGTTTTTTGCGCAGGCATCACCTTGTTGAGGAGATGAACTCAAATACAACAGCGTTCTCTTGGGCAGTTTAGGAGTTCATTTGACCACTTTCTGTCTCCTCTCCATCATCAGATCAGTTCGGTGGTTTCATGATGTTGCGCTGTCACCAAACTTAGGTACATAACTAGGTACTTATGCCTTCATTTCAATTAGATACCTGCAAGTGGGTGAAACTTGCAGTACTGGGCAATTGTGTCACGCAGTGTTGCCAGGTTACTTCACCTAAAAGTTTCGTTGCCATTCCTGGAAAGTTCCATTTTAGGTCGAAAAAAATCCTTTTTTTTAAAATGGCGAAATACTTATAAATAATGCAATTTAAATAGATACAGATACCGTTTATCGAATATTTTTAACCTCTAGTCGCCCAAAGGTCTATTAAAAGGCATCCTTCTTATTAATGGAATTTATGCAATCGAACCGAACTTGCTTTGAGTGTTTTGTTATGTGTCATGTCATTTGATGTGATGTGACAGTGACAGCGACAGCACCTATAGCAGCTCTGACCCCTTCGACGTTCGACCAATCAGCGGCCACGACCACGGCTCAAGCCTTCGTGTGTATGCTCACGTAATTAGCCGGTTTGGATCAGCTGTATTTTTGTGATAGAAACATAAAACATGATTATTTAATTTTAACAGAAAAATGAGTTTAATTTTTTAAACAATATTTTTATTGTGTTATTAAATATATAAAATAAATTAATGCCGGGACATTAAAGGTTTCGAAAATTGTCCTAAAATGTACAGTTCCTTCGAAGTTCCGCGGGGATGTCCAAAGTTCCGAAAAACGGAACAAACGGAACCAAACGGCAACACTCATTGTGGCATTCTTTAACGGAGGTCTGTGTCCGGCTGTTATTCAATAAGCGCTCATGCACCTCACGCCATCCGTCACAACGAAACCAGCGCCCCTATTCTGTAACTTGTTTTAAGCTCACCTCAACGCTCACCCACAAATATATCTTGACACCGCGATGCTTGACCAAGCGTAGGCAGAGGTCTAGTTTCGTGACGGGTGACCGGCGGGGTGAGCCGCATTAGCGCGTAGCGAATAACAGCCGACATCTACGCTTAGTGCCCAGAGACCATATCGCGAATAACCCGTCCTAGCGTTTTTCGCGGTGCTCAACTCAAACCTATATCATTTGGCAAGATTTGGCGTGGGCACTAGTTTATCGAAAGCAACTGCCATCTGACCTTCCAACCCAGAGCGAAAACTAGCGCCCTTATTTAAATTAGACCGGTGTCCTCTACGATCTTGTGAATATCTTATCTATGGTTATAAAATTGTAACACATTGTTTATCTAATTAACTTAATGCGTCCATTAGTTATTGGAGAGTATGAATAATCGATTCGCCGCGGGACGCGTATAAAGCTATCACTCGATAACAAATCGATTGTAGAGACAACTCCAATGAAGACGTCAAATTGAAAATCACCTCCGTAATAACCTCTTTTATTGCCTTGATATATTACCTGTACCTCGTGATTACGTAGTGAAAATGTCGCTTCAACAAAACATTGTATTAAAAAAATGAATAATGACTTCTCTGCCGACAACGTCATTATGTCGTGCGGTCATCGGGCCGCGAGAGATTCTATCTAACACCGCTCAAGTATCCTTCATTCTAAATGATACCCTTTGATCCAAAACACACGGTTTATTCTTGTGTGTAAGGAAAACTTTAAAGATGCAATGAGATATGGGTTTTGACGGCACTGTTTTAAAGATAGTTTTTGTTTGTTGGTAGTCTGAATACAAACTTCCCTGTGAGCGTGGAGAATCGGATTGACAGATAGGAAGGTTATTATTATCACATTTTACTTAGAGTACATGCATTTACATAAGATAATACGGTGTAATTTGTGTGAGTACGACAGTTCTGTGGAAATAAACTATTGTCGAGGCGCGATAATGGAAGTGGTAAGTTATTTCTATATTTTCTTCCGATTCACGATAAGTAGGCGTCGGTTGAAAAAGGCGGGAAATTAAAGAAAAATGGTTTAGTGTTAGTACATTATCCTGTTCGCACCTTCATGTTTACCCGACTGCCTACGAAAAGGCATGTAAAGTTATATAAATGCATAGCAATTAAGATGACAAGCAGCTATATCAATTATTAAAATGAAGCGATCATATATTGGGACGTTTACGTTACATACCTACCGTTACGTATATGAATGTTTACCTTATAGTGAACATGCCCTTACATCCAATATTTGACAGCTCTAATCCCAGTACAATTTATGATATATTTTACGACACACTCAAGTTCAAGTATTTTATCTCATCTAAAATCTCACTTAATGAAATTTAAATAAAACTATTTGTATGTATTTATCGTTTGTCCGAAAAAGCCGTTCCCGGAGAGTGTTATATCTCTTTTTCTCGTGCGCGCAAGGCATAAGCGTGTCTCTGTCTAGGGGTGTGTTCGACTCAAATCAAGGAATTCCCGCGGTTGACTGATATTCATATTCATATTCATATTCATTTATTAGTTGATGGAGAAAGTCTTACGGCATAAATTCAACTTTTTGTTGAAGCAAGAGGTTCGAATCCCGGTAAGGGCATTTATTTGTGTGATGAGCACGAATATTTGTTCCTGACTCATGGATGTTTTCTATATACATATTTAGCTAAGTATTTATTTAAGTAGGTATTTTTATCGTTGTCTAGTAGCTACCCATAATACAAGCTATTTAGTTAAAAGGAGGTTACGTTTGGCATTGTGTTTAACATAGATAGCTTTATAAGTTTGTATGTGACCTCCAGAACGACTAATAATAATTATTATTATTGTATGGTGTTTCCATATCTCGGGACCATGGGTATTATCATTATTATTGGGAGCCTGTAGTGTCCCACTGCTGGTCAAAGGCCTCCTCCCTCCGTTTCCAGTGTTCTCAATCCTGAGCTTGCCGTGGCTTTTGAGAACGAGTCTAGCTCGTCCCGCCATCGCCGGCGTTTGAACTATCGGGTTGCCAGTGGAGGCTTTGGTCCACAGTTCACTCGGCATGCGGCAGACATGCCCAGCCCAGTCCCAATTCAACTTAAAGCCGCTTTCCGAGCTACGTCGACTATTTGAGTCTTGGAACTCATGCGATTCCAAAATTTATTTCACCTCGACATCTTGTGGATGAACCTAGCTATGTTTTATCAACCTCGCGCCGAACCATGCGGGTAGCGAGTCTATACTTAAATAAATAAATATAAGGGGACAATCTTACACAGTGTAAATCGACCTAGTCCCACAGTAAGCTCAGTAAGGCTTGTGTTATGGGTACTAGACGACGATATACATATATAATAGATATAAATACATAGAAAACATCCATGACTCAGAAACAAATATTCATGCTCAGCACACAATTTTCTTATACTTATATTATAAAGTGGAATAAGTGTTTGTCAGAGTGTAGCTTCGTAAGTTTATAAGTTTGTATGTTTTGGGTCTCCGGAATCTCCGGAACCACTTATCCGATTTCAGAAATCCTTTCACCTGTAGAATTTCGGGATGGTTATAGGCTTGTTTTATCCCGCGGGTTTGGCTGCGTTCGTTGCAATACGTAGGCAGAACCACGCGGGTAGCTATAGTTCATGAATAACGTACACGATAGACTGACAGTCTGACACCTTACCTACAGCTATAGAGTTACTGTATCAAGCTAACTAAAAGCGTTTTTACCACAATTACTGCCACCTCATTACATCATAACGGTGTAGTGGACGTTGAAAAACGCCCCAACAAAAAAAGCCATACGATTGTAAGGTAACCGTCAAGCTAGGCTGTTACGCCGTTTTAGAATTCCGCCGACAACCGGCCATTTGTTCCTGTCGTTGGATTGACGTGCTCTGATTGATTACTAAAGGCTAGAACATTGTCCGTAATGGTGATCATACTTTTGGGGTTCCTTATGGAGAAACAAACGGAACCCATAACACTTGGAAGGTGGGCGTCCAGATCCTGTATCATGGTCGGCCTTATCACACGATAAGTGACAAGATACAGCGTCCGTCACTGGCTGACACCGTTCAGTAGAACGAGACGACGCTCCTAGCTCCTAGCTTGTGACTTATCGCGTAATAAGGCCGACCTTGATACGGGGTCAGCTTGTAGACGCTTTCCTCTGCAAAACAGAAAAACCGCAATCCGCTACGAGCATCGCCGTAGCTATACGAAATGTTAAGCAATTAAAAAATAAATCGTCTTTATTGCATGATTAAGTATATAATAATAAGGGGCCATCCATAAATTACGTCACACGTTAAGGGGGAGGGAGGGGGTCGACGAAGTGTGACATTGTGTGACAAGGGGGTGGGAGGGGTCCTAAATTTCGTGACGTCACATTTCAAAATCTATTATAATCTAAGTGTTAAAACACGAACTTTAAACTTCAAAAACATATACAACTATATCTGTGTAAATATAAGATACCAATTGTTTTGTCGACCAATCGCTCTACTAGTGTTACGCGCCGATAAATGCCGCCAAACGCATTGCACCTAGTGGTGATTTATTTGTTTCTATTTCATTTGACCACTGACTTTCGCGGATGAAACAACGTCGTTCTTAGTTCTGCTATTTTGTGATTTTTGTCTTACGAAACAAGTGTGAAAAGAACAGAAAAAGTGATTTAGGTAATCTTTGCCGTAAACTATACGTAAAATTAACATCAAATCAAGCTGCACTGTATGTTACAGTGCAGCTTGATTTGATGTTAATTTTATCAAAAAATAATTTAAATGGAAAAGAAACTGATTTCGGAACCGCTGTTTTCATTCAATAATTTGTAAATGTAAATTTGCAAAATATGTGACGTCACACTAGGGAGGGGGAGTGTCTCAAATGTGACCAGCTGTGACAAGGAGGGGGGCGAGACAAAAAATCATGAAATTCGTGTGACGTAATTTATGGATGACTCCTAATAATAAAACATTTATTTCAGGCAACTAAGGCCCATAGTTACAAATATCTTACAAACTAACATACATACAATATAACATTAAACACTAATTATTATTTAGGTGACGAAACATGTCCGGTGTAGAGCTCGGTAGGTTGCCCCGGAACCGCTGAATCACGACACCCTTCGGCCAGAAGCCAGCACACGCGATGGTCTCCTGCAGCGGCCGTGGCACGCGCATCACAAATGAGCTGAAGTGCGCGTAGTATATGGTACCTACATTCACAATGTAGGTGTTACAATGTTGATGGCGCACATAATCTACTCTAGCATACAATAGTATTATTTAAAATAAAGATTAACTAACTCGTATGTCCATAATACGACTGCTCGAAAGATCGCTCGTCCGCCTATCGAAGTTTCTTTAGGAACATGTATGCTGAAAACTGGTAAGGTGATATCAGTATTAAATCGTCTGACTTAACCCTTCAAGTGCGCATGGCGCGCGATGCACCAAGCTACTACGCCGAATGTTCGCTACATCTACATAGCATCTTGCGACAATAGTGGTCTTCATTAAACGAGCGAGAGAATCGATATTTTTTATGTCCGGCTATTCCCCTCTAACAGGTCGCATTCCTCAACCGATTGTCGTGAAATGTTGTGAGCACCTTCAATGTGTATTATTATTTATGGGTTACAGCTCACTATAGCTTGAGTACTGTGACACTTTGTCATTTAACTGTCATTCCAATGTGAATTACTGTTACCTCAAATCGTAAAAGAGTGTAAAATGTGGTACCTACTGAAATACCAAAAGCTCTCCGGCGTAGCACGAGTGCCGCAAGGCAGACTAATGGCGGGGTCCCACGGCCCGTGTTATCACAGGCCAGGCCGGATCGGGCGACGCTTGTGGATGCCTGTGCCCGTGCCCAAGCTGGGGTCCCACGGCCCATCATCCCACAAGTCAGACCTCGCCAGGCCAGACCGGCAGGCCATAGGAACCGTCGCACGTGGCCTGGCGCGATCTGATCTGCGAGAAATCAGGCCGTGGGACCCCGGCATCAGGTGGTTATCACAATGCCGCCGCATCTCACTGCGGTGTGCCGCGCGACCGTTTTCTCGTTATGCCAGTAGGTACCTACTTCAGTTTGTATACAACATCCGCATGGTACCCACACACTACACCGTCTCCGTGCGCCGAAAATTGTACGCGGGTCCGCACACCGCAGCGGGATGCGACGGCATGCAGTGTGTTGACTGCTTAAGGGGATGCCTGGATTCGAGTCGACCACGCGAGACACGCGTATGCCTTCTGCGCACGGGAAATAGAGATGAAACACTCTTCGGGACTGGCTTTTTTGGACAAATTTCGATAACTACTTAATATTCTGAAGTTTTATTTATATTTCATTAAGTGAGATTTTAGATGAGATAAAATACTATAGTATTAACTTAACTGTGTCGTAAAATTATGTATTGTTTGTGTGGGCTGAGTAATAAAAGAAAATATAGACCAAGCTTTGGATTCTTTTTCTATCGAGGAAATTTTAGGCAATCATGTATCGATTAAATCAGATAAACAACATATAGTCAAGAATCAGGAGAATATTTATTAACAATAACAATATAAAAACTAAACTACTTATGAAAACACATAACTTGAATATAAAACTAACTACAATTAAAATAACTAAAGCTAAAAAGATTCATATAAGTACCTATCTGAAAATCAGACCTTGACCACGTTGTTTCTTAATCTAGTCAGAACGGCGTTTCAAAGCACGCGATACATTCCAATGCACCCCCTTAAGACGCCCTTGAGTTGCAGAGGTAGGTACGGGAGGCGGGCGGTAATGATCGATGTAAATCTGCCCTTATGGAACCCATCTTTGGTGTTGTTGGGAATGTTGACCACGGACAAAATATCAACATGTTTTTTTTCTAATTTTTCACTTCGATCGAAGTTTAATAGGATTTAATATCGACACCTCCGTTGCCACAATCATGGTCACGATGCTGCAGTGCCCCGTAATATGACGGTATATTCTCACAAGTACAGTTTCAACTAGGCGAGCCGAATCGGTAATTCGCTATCAGTCAAATTAACAGTGTCACAACGTATTGTCGTAAGTTGCTAAATGTGCCTTTATTGCAAAGTGGGGAAAATACAGTTTGCGGTTTGGTTAGATTTTGCAGTGTATAATAATATTTTGCATGCTTTTGAAAACAGACTAGTTATTGAAAGATAAGACATTTATTCAGCAAAATAGTTTACACATAGTATAATATAAGTACCAGTCCCTGCAAAGCTTTGCCTGTATCGCAAGAGACCGCAAATTATTACATTATATATTAAATGGATTCAAATTAAAATCAAATTGGATAGTATATTAAAAATATCAGTTTAAATAAATAATAGGATTTGCGTGTGTGTGTTTGCAAAGTGTTTGTATGTGTATGTTTTTTTTTTTAATATTAGGGGACAATCTTACACAAATCGAGCTAGTCCCATAGTAAGCTCAGTAAGGCTTGTGTTATGGTTACTAGACGACGATATATTAGATAGAAATACTTAAATACATAGAAAACATCCATGACTCAGAAACAAATATTCATGCTCATCACACAAATATTTGCCCTTACCGGGATTCGAACCCAGGACCTTCAGCTTCGTATAGGCAGCGTCACTACCCACTAGGCTAATCGGTCGTCTCCGGTTTTACTTGAGTATTTAATACAATACATCTCGAAAAACTTTTGTTTACGTAGCTAGTACAATTTAAACTCAAAAAAATGTGGCTGTCTCTTAAGGTAGGATCAGCTCATCCGTATTTTTTTTTAATCAAAATGTTTAGAAAGTTTCATATGTTTCTATAGGATGACAGCTGCCGGCGCCATATTTATTTATTTATTTATTTATCATTGATCGGTCTGTAAGGCATGCATGAATCACTCTGGCGCGGCCTGCGGTGGCGGTCAATACTAAACTTGACACTTTACCTGTTGGTACAATCCACCCTTCACTTGAATGACAGAGATATTTTCAAGAGACGATATCGCCATTTATCATTTTATATCGTCACCAAGTCTGACTATATTGGGTATACAAAAAATATACTCTTTACCACTATGCAAATGAGAAAAAAAAAGATAACATGTAACGATATTTTCCCTCAATATCGTGATTATGAGGTATCTCATAATAATCCTACTGTGTCATGTGCCATTGCGCCCTCTGGTTCCTGTACTCTGTGTAAAGCTTTAAAGGCAGCGCCGGCGCAGATCGTGCTGCGTTTAGTGTACACTCAATAAAGCCCGTGATATCTCAATTGCAGGGCTGACTTTGTATATAGAGCCCTCCGACAGATAGTTATAGAGTTTACTTTTAAGTAAACTTAGAAATGATAGAATATATCAAGTACAGTCCGCAGCAAAAGTAGCTAAGCGGGCCAAACGCTCAAAATTACCTACACAC
The DNA here is from genome assembly GCA_945867215.1 of Epinotia demarniana. Classification (NCBI taxonomy): domain Eukaryota; kingdom Metazoa; phylum Arthropoda; class Insecta; order Lepidoptera; family Tortricidae; genus Epinotia; species Epinotia demarniana. The sequence continues at coordinate 26,805,350 of OX244268.1, forward strand.
GACTCTAATGCCAAGAGTGTATGAACTGTCTAGATCTTTTTGAGCGTGTTATTTTGCGTAGCTACTTCTGATGTTGTCTGTAAGTAAAATATTGATGGAATCACCTGCTTAGTTTTAAAAGCATTTGTGTTATGTGAGAGATAGTCTCAGTACTAAATCCGTTTTTTAAATTGTATAAGCCTGCACCAACCAGAATATAAATTACCTACTACCCCAGTTGGGCTGCTCAAAATATGAGCGAGATGACATTATTCTGTACTCTATCTCGTAAACGGGTTAAACCAAAAGCCTGTCACTAATCAAAATTTATAGACTCCGCGCGACATCACATTTCTCAGTTTTTCAGTTTTTTTTTTACGTCACGGTTATTTAATGGCATGTACACAGGTGTCGGCGCGCGCGCAGCGGGGCGCGCCGCGGGGCGCCTCGTTATTAGCACCTCGCGGCTCAAACGGACCGCCAGCCCGACCGATTTCGTGTGAGCTAGGTTCACACGAGAGATGGACCTACATCTTATTTATTATCTAGTGCAGTAGTTAAGAAAAAAGTGCTTACGGAGTTTTCCTTGTAAATCGCCGATGGTCTTCACGAGTGAGAGGCCAATTCTGAACTCGTTTTGACATATTGAAATGATATGTGAATCGTTCTGTTACATACCTTGACGTGCCTTTACGTTCGGACCTCGGTTAGACATATTTTTAGTCACCTGGACGAAAGGCTTTGCCTGAAGGCTGACTGGTAGAGATGTTTTAAATAATGAAGTCCGTCTTTGGACAATAAGTTATTATTTTTTGCAATAAAGATTAAATAAATAAATAAAACACATCCGAGATATATTCTTCAAAAGACAAGAATTTTAAAAGCTCAAAACTCTACGCAGTTCCGCCGAACGCTCTGCTTGTGGCCCAGGCACGACCTTAAGCTCACATTCTTAATAAGGCGGGTATTATCACAAAGGATGTTTTTGTCATTTGCCGCCAAGGAATGTAAAAGTCCCACCCTCATCTTTGACATGCGGTAGTATCATTCTTAATAGCTTCTTTCAGTGCATATATTCGTCTAACACCTTGTGACTTTTGAAGCTCTCTCGGATGACGCATTGTTTTTTGGTGAATATCTTTTTATAATAACTGCAACTCTTGACATGTCTCACATTTTTTTTATTAACTTCCGAAAACGTTCCTATAACTTACTCAGGGTAAAGACAATAATCTTTGCTTATTATGTATATAGATAGTAGTACTTACGTATTTATAAATAGAACTCTACATATACAGTAGTTTTTTGTTGATGTTGTTAACTTAACACAAGTAGGTTTTCCTCCTAACTTATTGTTAGACTTCGTATAGGTTCCTACGTGTCCCTAAAATGTAGGAAGACGAATCTCAGAGACAGATTAAATACAAGTTACTACGCCCGGACTTTGCAGCAAATAATTGAGGATGTATCCTAGACAACCTAATAGGCTGAGAGACAGATACATTTTGAACTGTAGAACTTTACAACATTGTACATTTTAGTCTCTTACAGCAACAAACACCAGCAACAACAACAAATGTAATGAATAGATTTTGACTGTACTTAAATCAAATTTGAGAGAATACCTCTTGACATAGTGCAAAATGGATTTGGAACAAGAAATATCAGAAATGCAAGACAAATATTAAGCTGTCTACAACAAAACCCGGAAACCTTAGAATAACAACGATGACAAACAAATAACTCTTACCTCTTAACCTACGAATACCATAATCCAGTTCTGAACAGAACAGTTAAATCTACTATTTTAATTACAGATAACCGTCGCCCGCGCCGCGCCGCCATTGGCTGCCCGTCAAAGGGGCGTGGCCAGAAACAAAAGCTGACAGTGCGCATCGTTAATTGCGTGGGGGGAGAGGGGGATGGGGAGGGGGGTAGGCTAATGATGTGCTGATGACTATTGTGCGATTTAATCAAGTATCATCACAAACGATTGTGGTCGTTTGTCATTGTGACGGGTAGATTGTGTTCTGATGATGTGAAATGATTTCAATCTTTCTCACATAGGTAAATGAGACGTCCGCTGTCATTGTCCGTTGTTATTTCAGCTGCTCGCTACACTGTAATCGCTCAAATACACTATTTATTTATATACATACCTGTACTTATATGTCGTATTTGTTTATGGTATAGCAAACTAGCTGCACACACGGCTTCGAGTATTGCAAAGTACGCAGGCGAACCCGCGGGAAAAAATATAGCCTACTTATTACCATCCAGAAAGTTCATTGTATACGCTGGTGAAAGAATTATTGAAATCGGATAAATGGTTCCGGAGATTAGCCAATAAAACACACAAACTTACAAATCTAGAGTAAACTGTGTCCAAATGTTCTTTAAGCGGTAAATGGCGTTCAGAATATTGAAATTTTGAATAATTATGCTTTCAGACAAATGACTCTTCGGAATTTTTGTGAGTTCCCATATTTTTCCCCTTCCTTAAGTGTTATGCTGGTTGCATCCTGAAACCTGAGGCGGCCCAGTGTCCGCTCGGCTAGCTAAATACATATTTACATATTTTCTTACTTCGTTATCGTAAGTAACGAAATAGTAGATTAATCCCCGGTTTTATAAAAATCCGTTAGACCTTATGCTGTCGGTAAGTACTCCCCCAAAGAGCGCCACAATGACCGGTCCTACGCCACCCGTATTCAATCGGTGAGTAGGTAGTTAGCTACTTACATAATATCAATAAAATAATGGATCATTAAGTATCTACAATTCGTTCTGAAAGGAGTAAAACATTTGAATTTCTACCGTTATACCACTTTTTACACAGGTTAATCAAACTACTGCGGTATTAAAATGTATAGGGCGTGCACTCAAGAAAGAGCATTACTAATTAATTTAATTTAAAGACAGAAGTACTAACCAACATGAAAGTTCTATACTACAGCTTCATCAGCAATACCAATGTATTACATACATATACTACCTTAATTTTAGGAACAATGTCCGCTGCGAATTCGAATGGGTAAGCCATGTCCATTAGTTCAGGGTATAAAATAAATTAATCACTTTTGGTCATAACAAATTAGTACGTAGGTAATATAGTATCCTACATTCATCAGTCGAGAAAGAGGGTAGCTCATTTGCCATCCCCGCGTAACTGTCACTGTCACCGAAATAGTGCCCAGGGGATCGATTTTTGAATCTCACCAAGTGACTAATTCTCACCGATGTGAGTGAGTTCCGAAAGTTCGTATTTTTGAAACTCATCGGTGACTTACATTTGTCATACTTACCTATGATATCGATTTACGAGTGCCCCTCCCCACTCGTAATTGAAATCACCATGCGATTATTTTTGACAGTTGACGAATGTGACATCTGCCAAGAATTTTTGAAACCTTTAATTTTCGTTTACATGACACTGACAGATACGCTACGTTTTACGTTTGAATCTGTTTTAAGTTATAGTATGAGAAAATAAAAACCGGTATCAAGGACAACATCTGCGTAAAAAGAAACGTAACGGGATGGTTGTCTCTGACTGACATTGTAAAATTTCTGCATGTTGGTAAACAGAGTGTGACTTTCAAAAATACGGCTTTAGGAAAATGGTGACGTAAAAGTCATAGGTGATAATTTTAGTCACCGGTGACTTTGATATCACCAGTGAGATTCAAAAATCGCACTCCGGATCTATGTTTAAACACGATAATCATTCCTGTAAAGTTAATCCAAATTCCAAAACAATCTGTACGACACAAGTTTCAGAGCACAGAAAAGCCTAAGTAGTTGATTAAGTAAATTCTTCAGCAAACCTGCCATTTACCACAACTCAAAAGCACCCAAGAAACTCAGGAATTTCTAGCGTTCCTAGCACGGCAAAAAGACGTAAATATATCCCCGTCAGTCTCCGAGGGTGTGAGAGAGACGGAGCACGCATAAACGAGGCCATAAACGTCCGAGCACCTCTCTTAATAATGGAGTCATCATATCTGCCATGACAGCTTCACACCTTGAGAGCGAATTGGCTTTCTTCTCAACGATATCTCATTAAAAGGACCCTTATCTCCAACGAACATACTTCTAAAGTCAACCCTAAACCTTTCCTCATAAGTTGAATATTTGGAGGACGGCGAAAATGGAGTTAAGCCCATTAAAAGTGGTTTTTCCTTTGTACGTGCGCCCGCGCCGCTCGTCGGAGATGTACGAAGATAACACACGAAGTTAATAAATTTAATTTTACACTGGTTTATGTTTGTATGCCCGCAGGCTCGGTTGCTTTTGGGTAACTGTTTTCTGTAATTTATGGTACGCATTCGTACAACGCATTTACCAATATTTTATGGTCCAATTATTTTTTCTTCAATTCACTAATATTTTACATCACACACGCCAATACTTTTTTCTTCTGAATGGACCTTCTGGAACAGGCATTGCAGCCTTGCTTAAAGTGGAACATGTGAAATTTACCAGATTTAGAGTTCCAAACAGACACCTTTTGTCCCCTGTGCAATCTAAGAAGATTTTATCCAATAGGAATTTCACCGCAGATCCTCTCCATCGCAAATGGCGGTATATTTGTAAAACCTTGAGGGTTGTGTGTAACGTTCCGCCTCCGTATGGACAGGAACTGGTTTTTCCACAGCAGTAAATACCGTTTAGTTACAGACCTGAAATAAAACGTAGGTACATTCTACGCGCGAAGGTGCCGCTTCCTTACTAACCGAAGACGAAGACGCATAATTTAACTATAAGCACTTGAACAACGACAAAGACAGCGTTGGATCTGAAGTTTATCGCTCCCACCTTCGGCTCGAGTGGGAAGTTTATCTTGGGAGTCTGGTTGGTGAAGACGTGAATTACGAATGAATGGCAAGTTTATCCAGACGAGTTTTATTCATAAATGATTTGAAGACGACATGGTGTATGGAGGCATGCCTCCTCCATTCAAAGGCAGCTAATCGGAATGTTTTCCGATTCAATAACTGTCCGGGGTTCAATCATTACAACCCATTGTGTGCTGTCAATATTTTACTACCCGCACTGAAACAAGCTCATTCTCTTCATTAAAACCAGTGTGTTATCTTTTGTTCAAGGCAAAGTATGTGAAGTCGTTTGTCGAAACATGATACTGGACCGTCTTTCTGGTACAGGAAATGGCATTCATATTTGATTTGACACAATTTAGATTTATGAAGTCTGTTCTTACGCATTTGGTTTGGATACGCGTGAGCAGAAGTTTGGTGAGAACGAGTACAGTTACCGTACCAATAGGTACTAGTATAGCTAGGTACAGTCGGCAGTAGAAGTAGCTACACGAGCAAAGCGCTCTAACTTTAAATTATACACGAGTTTATAGTAGAGCGAATTTTGTGCAGGTCACTTGTCACTTCGAGCGTATTATTTTGCGTAGCTTCTTCTGCGGATGTACTACATCTAAAATGATAGTTAAAAATACAAATATTGATGCTAATTCAAATGACTTATCCATACTTACTACTTAAGAACATGGCGGTTTCGGAAACTTCAAATAATTATTCTGATGTTGCAGTTAAATGGGAACGTTGTATTTCATACTGTTTTCGAGTAAAATTAAGAGGCTACAAAATTGAATCAGTTGAGAACTAAATCGTAAACATTCGAATGAGGATTCCGCGAAAACATAAAGTGAAGCTCGGCTCGGGATCACCGCAAGAGAAAAAAGTCCGTGTTCAGACTGACTAAGCTGATCATTTCCAAACGGACGTAAGTTGTAGTACAACTAATTAACTTACAGCTCTTTATAAAAGTAGTAAAGTATGTAATTAAATTACATTAACTTCACTCGACGACTTAATTAACTGCATATTGTAATTGAATGTTTAATTTATTGTAAATTGCTTGATTCTCTCGCTTGGAAACATGCATTAAAAATAGATTTGCAGGCATTTGACCTTTGATTGTAATTGTTGTTGGATAGAATTGTTTACAGGCTTTTTACTTGTCTGGCACAAGTTTTTATGTATCTACGCTTATATTAATACTCTTTCTATGAATCCTTTCCCTCGCACATTTACACGGGTCGGGTCCTCTTGATCGCTTGCACTAGTCATTTCTGTGAAGTGTTATCGTCGCTGCAGTTTCCAAATTCTTGGGACAAACGACTACGTTGTGACTTTCGATCGCCATCATTCTCGACGGTTCCAGGGTAAACCTATAACGGCAATTTATTTAACACTTATGTTCTTCATAATTTCTTAGTTTGTTCACGGACGTGTTGCAAAGTACCTAAATAATAGAATTATGTAGCTATCTAGATTCCAAGTTTGGCTGTACATACCTTTCAATTTGTTTTCTGTTGCCTGGCACAAAGCCAGCCAAGTAACCTTAATATACAAATACATACACACATACATACTTATAATCACGCCTCTTTCCCAGAGGGGTAGGCAGAGATCACGGATCTCCATTTGCTACGATCCTGGCAAACCACTTTCGCTTCACTCACTTTCATAATATTTCTCATACATGCTCGTCGGTTTAGGGTACTTTTCACCTGGCCTTTTGTTAATTTCTCCAATTTGATCGGAGAAAGTTCGCTCAGGTCTTCCCATTCCAACTTGCCCTTCCAGAGTGGATTTTATATACACTTTCTTCGTAATATACAAATAATAGAGTCAAAAATGGGAGACCACTATCTTGGTTATCTTGACATTAGTATTCCGTACATTTGAATAAATAGGAACTTAACAAATTAATAAATTTTCTTGAATCTGGACTGACAGTTGTAATTGGCTTGAAATGACATTTGAACCGTTTCTGACAACCGACCTCGGCCCGTCAGTATCAAAGAATCAGAAATTAATAATGCGGTCGGCGTTGGGTTTTTTGACATGTCTGCTTCAAATGTCATATGATTTTACACAAATATTTTTGTTCGTTTCAAAATTAAAAAATTTCAAGGTTTTTTTTAAGCAATTCGCAAGTTTTCACTTCTGCCGGCATTCCCGGAGTGCAACCCGGTTTCTATTTTTTTCATTTTTATAGGAAGATCATCGGAAGTGTTAATTCAGCGGCACTGAGAGCGTTTTTATTAAAATCCTTTCTTTTTTCATCATCAAAGTCTGAATTGTTCAACGTTGGTCTTCTAAATTAATCAGAAATCAGTATGCCCTTATCAATAAACGTCCATCAAACCTATTTTAGTGAAAATGTCATTAGAATTCGTTTGACTTTATCTGCGTACTCTATCACAGTAATTCATTTTTTTGTAGAAAGTGTCACACGTTTGGGTTAACAAAGGTTTCAAGTTTTGTGAAGGGTTAGATAGAAAGGCGCGAAAAAAAATCGTTCTATACCCCTGATATTTGTACTTGTTGTGTTTTATTGATATTTGTTGTGTTTTGTTGATATTTTTCTGGTGGTCGCGGATTTGAACCCCAGCTGGTACCACTGAGTTATACCGGGTGGAAAGGCACGACGATCCTTTCCGCAAAGGGGGATTGTTTACATTTAGTACTGTATTTTCTCTAAAGAAACTTCGTAAGGGTTTTGAAGTTATAGGAAGTTATAGTTAACTTTTAATGCAAAATACTGCAAGTGACAACCCTCATTAGGTTCAGTAACATTTTAACAATAACACAAGGGTCAGTGACCTTTATCAAAACGTACTATATACAATTATTAGTACGTAGTAATAGTAGGGTTGAACATTACGAAAAAAATCTAAACATTACGAATCGATTCTCCATCACTTAAACTAACCCTCATTTGCGGAAATCGTCGTCGTGCCTTTCCACCCGGTATATCAAAAAACTGTATGAAATATCAATTGATATTGAACAGTGCCATTTCGGTGAAGGAAAACATCATGAGGTCTAATCCCAATAATGTCTACTTTTCCCTCTGGGTTGGAAGTTCAGATGGGAGTCGCTTTCGTAAAACTAGTGTCTACACCAAATCTTGGGAGTACCTAGGTACATACCCTAGTACCTCCTTTAGGCCACAACAGAGAATAACATTAGGAGGATTTTAATGACCCTTATCTTATTTTAAAGTGGCAAACAAGGACACGGCATACAGGATGATATTGGCGACTACAGAGGAGTCATTATCTACAGGCGTCCCAGAGTTCAGATATTGATAAATAATAATAATAATAATAATAATCTGTTTATTTCACTTATTCGTTAGGTTTGTCACACAATGACATTAATTCCCCCAGTTCTCTTCCCAAAGCTGACCTTAACCTCTAATAAATTATGAAAATAAATTCAGAAACCGAGATACCGGTGAACCTTTAATTAATAAGAAAAGAACTAATTATTACGAAGGTATGACGCATTGTACTGCCGTCGTTAAATAGGGCGTAAACACCGCGTTAGCTTTATGAGAATACGACGTTTTTTGTAAATAAACGAACGCAGGCGCAGGCACGTTCGATGCCAATCGTAAAAAACAGCGCGCCCCGCCTACTGCACAGTGGAGTCAGTATACGGGCAAAGTACCTATAGAAAAAAAAATTGGAACAAAGCAGCACTTTTAGAAGTCTGACTCTAGTTTCAAAAACATCATGTAGAGGACAAAGATGATACGCCGGTTAATTTAATGAAGTTTATTGCAAGTATACTCTCATGATTTTGGTCAGAATCCGTTTGCTTATCAGTCAGGTTTTTCCATCTTTAATTTTCTTACGTCGAATTAAGTATATACTATTATGGACAGTTAAGATTTGGAGCGCCCTTGAATTCTATGTATATTTTACTTTATGTACTTACCTACCTACTTTTTGCTAGAATATATAACTTTTTCCGAAAGTCCGTCAAGCTCAACAAGATTATCCAAAGCTGAATATCGTACGAAATATACCTGCTCTTAACAGTTAAACAATTGAAAAAGTGAATTAACCTTTGTCCTGCGGTCGACCCACTGTGTACCATCGGGCAATTACATAAAGCGTTTCATTTGCCGCTGCAAAGTGTTATTGTGACCCGCGCCGGCGCGCACGCCGCTTGGGGCTGCTGGGGGCCCGCTGTCAGCCGAAGCTTTAAAAACTAGGATTAATCCTATCCATCATTTGAACATGTATAGCCAGGTTGAATAGGCTAAATGCTTGTTTCACCACCAGGTGCACGAATGATCATCGCATCCCCTTTCTCTAACACTTTCACTGCCTGGAAACCGCCTAGCGGGCGCCTACGCCGTAGTCGCTTTCCGCTACATACGAGAAAAACCACGGGATCAGCTACGTGCGTAGCGCGTAGCGATTCTTGGCAGTGAATGTGCTTAGTTGTTAAAAAGTCATCACAAACAGTATACTCCGTTCTCATACAGAGTCGGTTATATGGACTCTGAAAAAGTCAAAAATGTTTACCCTGATCCCGAAAGTTTAGAACGCTGAAGCTTAGCTTTTGTACATTACAACTATATTGAGCTTAAAGCGCTCTCAACGAAACTTTATCCTGTATGAAAATGTGGGTATTTAGGTACTTCTCAACACAATTGCTGAGGGAAAATTAAAATTTACTCAATTGGCCCTACATTTCTGAGTGCTCAGTTATCCCTAGGTATAGCCTTTGTCTCTCGTTATAAACTGTATGTGCCAGGTCAGGTCTTCAACAAGGCAAACTTTTGCGCTAAAGTAGAAAAGATGCTGCGGAAGGCTAAAAGAATTCTGTAATTTGTGTAGACTTATTACCCCTTTTCACTTTATAGAAAAGAGGTAAGAAACTTCCACAAATAGCCTTATTTTAACCTTATTTCCCAAACAAATGGAAGATTTGCAGCATCGGCCCGCAGCGGAGCCCACTACCCAATCCTGCGCGCCGTCAAAAAGCACGCAGGCTATTTAATTGTTAATGAGCATCATTATTTCTCGCACCCATACACAACTTACAAAACCTCCTTTCTCCCCCAAACGCCTGCAGCAAAACCTACCCTACTACATACTCATAAAGATCACATTTCGATCAAATACGTTTCTTCATACGTTATTGCAAAGAGGAGTCCGTTTGCTGTAGCTCCCACGCTTGGCATAACAATGACGTATGCGCCTTTAAACGTCTTAGATACATGTTACCTTACTTTATTAAGAACAAGATTGGCATGGCTGACTCGCTTGGACGAGGAACGGCTGAAGTGCCTACAGGGTGGAAAGCAACTAGTGGCGTTCTGATGTGGCGTGGTCCCGGTAACCGCGCTGGCCAGATAGCCATCAAGGGTCACGGCTTCGATAGAAATGCTTAAGCTTTGCTTTATTGGCGGTCATTAATATTATCAAGGATATTATGCTACACATATTGCGAATAGCTAAGACTAAACAAAGGGTTCTTCACTGAAAGGACTTTCATATGCTTTTAAATTTTCATTCATATTTCTCTAATTTTATACGTCCTCCTCCCATCATTTAAATTTAATATCTGACCAATATTTTGGCTTATATGTTAGGTACTAATAATTCGTTCTTTTACCATTAGGCGCAATAAGCTTACCACTTAAATGCAAAATGTATGCATGCCTCATGTACCTACTGATTCATAGTATACTGTCAAAAAATATTTATTTGTTTTTTTTACATTCAGAGTTAACACTTACATGTAGTAATACCCGGGACATTTCATATAAGGGTCGATTTTTTTTGCTGTTATTCTGTCCCAGACAGAGTGACAGAGTTTCTTCGAAAAAAATATTATAAATTGGATTTCTATCATTCTAAGGAGATGCCCCATTATAAAGGAATAAGACGATGGAGATTAGATGGAATGGGCTTAACAATACAACAAAAAACGTGTTTTGTATCCACACTTGTATTGCCATAAAACCGTTAATTTAAACAGTGATTCAGCAGACGTTACCATGTCAACGACCAACAAAAAACAGTTGATTGGCCCATAAGAATAGGAATAAGAATTTATTTATTTAGCACACAAAACACGGAAAAAAGAAATACACTCAAAAAGGTAACCTTAAGTGCTAAACGGGAGCCTCACTCAAGTCATCATAAGTGACCATAGTCCATTTCTACCCTGTATATGTTAACCGAAAATAAAATTTCACCTCCCATTCCACCAGACTGAAACTCGAAAGAAAGGACAATCACTGACTTAATCAAAATAATAAGGCATTAAGGGAAGGTTAATAGTTTGTTAAGCGCCGTAACGCGCCGGCCTAATAGTAATAATAATAACCATAACTATGAAAAATAACGCGCGATGCCAGATAAGGGTTAAGGGGAAGTACCGCGGATGAATATCATAATATTATTTTAAAAATTAATGGAGGAAAGCTGTAGTGCCCTTGTGTTTTAACTTTTTGGTTGTCGTGGATACCAACACCCTAAGGTGCTATTAAAACAAGTCCGACCTTATGTGCTAGCCCTGCTGGCTCACTTGATGCTTGTAGCAATCATTAGGTTTGTCAGTGTCATTCTTGGACTGGGAAATGACGGTAAAAGTTACATGTAAGGCAAGGCAGCTGGAATTGCAGGCGTAGAGACCAAAAGTATGGCGTGACATACATGTATCCTTACACAAGTTACCTAGAGCATATACAGGGTTCAGGATAATGATGTAGGAACTTAAGGAGGTGATAGAAGAGTTGAACGTAACAAGTCTTAGACCAATCTGTGTTAGTATTAAAAAAAAACAAGATTCATATATTTATGTTGGTGGTACATTCAGGTTCCATAAAATATAAAACTTAGATTATTCCAATATGTGACAAGGTACCTGCGTAGATTTTCGCAATACATTTGATTTAAAAATAAGCACCTACCTAGTAAAATGGTGAATCGCCTTAACATGAAGCAGCTTCGAATGTGAAATATGGAAAGCGCACATTTCATGAAGATTAATAGTTTGATTATTACAGTCGAGACTTTAGAACTGAGAAATATTATTGGTCAAAAAATATGCTAGTTGTCTGTTTTTAAAAGGGGCAGCGGAAGAAATAACGACGCGAAGAGAACAAAATGATTTACACAGGGTATGAAATAGTCTGTAGGTGTATGCTTGAGCAGATTATTTTTAGCACTTTGTCCGCTTAACTACTTCACTGCTGCTAGCTGAGCTGGATATACTGGTTTTTATGCAACTAACGAGTAGTCACCAATATGTAGATACTCATTTGATTATTAGAGTTAGGCAGAGGAGTCTCTAGCCCATCATTACCGTAGCGGCCTCTAGCAGTAACCTCTCCTAGTGCGCGCTATAGCGCCCGAGTCGAGGCGAGTGGCGCTCGGCGCCCCCTAGGACCGTGCGCCCGGGTGCAACGCACTCCCTGCATTATAGGTAAAGTCGCCCCTGGAGTTAGGCAAATTGCATTACAATAGTTCAAAAAGGAACTGTTTTCTACCGTGGACGCCTGGTAGAAGATTACAATTGCAATGACCGTTTTATAAAAAGTCGGCCACGTCCAATAATTTCATCAACATATCACTTTTATACCAAAACACATGATGGAGGTAATGGTTGACAAAGCTTCGATCTGTCAAAATTTTCACGATCTTTTTTATTATTTTTGTGTTCTCAACCATATAATTACAATTTAAAATTCAGTAGGTATATATCTATGCGTAATCAGTTTAGCTACTCAGAGCTCAGATTTGTAATAGCTCATTATAGCGATGTGCTTCTATAACAAGCACCTGTAACATATAGATGTTACGAAGTGGACTTATAGTTATTTTAGTTAAAGCAATGACGCATAGTTTGCGTTGCATCCTGATGGCTCGCGGTATTATTTGAGCTCCCGTTGTGGAATCGCCCTGTGCAACCCGAACCGAGTCTACTTGGACTGGGGCGGAAATTGGAGGAGTCAGAAAAAAAAATTGTCGACAGGTATACGATTTAGCCCAGCATTTCATTATATAAACAGCGTACACACATTCAGGCAACCACTGCTGCAATCTGCTGCCTCGCGCCAAAAAAAAAATCATATATTTTTTCTACTTCCGCGCCAGTGTTAGCTCAGTTCGGGTTGCACAGGGCGGTTCTACAAGACTTCGGGAGCTCAAATACCGCGAGACATCCGGTTGTCTCTTGAAAACTGCAACTACGCGTCGTTGCTCTCAATATTTGTTTAGTTGGTAGTGGTAGACAATTTTACTGTTATTTCCACTGCACCGTGTACTGTATAACATATTATACTCTTATTTTTTAGTTAAGTGCTTATGTATTTTCTAACACAATCCTGTAGTGTCCATGAATAAATACTATGACTTTACAGATTTGCCGCATACATATCAGGTGCAGCACACCTCCCAGTCCTCCTTGATCATCACAATTTATCCTCTTAACTTAACGTGTACTTCAGTTTAAAGAGTAATGTATTAAAATAAGTATAACCCTATCGTTAAACATCCCGTGTTTCCGCAGAAGATACAGGGTGTAACGGACAAGGGGTGTGAAGGTTCTTGCGTCGTTGTTCGGCCTAGGGTGGCGAGCTGCAGTATTGATGGCGGGGCGTGAGTGAGACGGTCAGTAGATGGCAGATAGCGAGCTTGGTGCTGTACACACCACCTCTGTAGGATTGGGAGTTCACCCCCTTATTTATAAAACTTAATAAATTGTTCCTATGTCACAAACAAATTTAAGCGTGAAATTAAAAAATTGACAAATAAGGACATAATTTTAACAAAAGTTTAATTAATAATGAGGAATTTATTTTCTGTTCCAGTGATGCGCTTTAACAATCAGGGCTGGTTTCATGAACCACAATTTACAGGCCGGTAAACGTTAAACATGGCGCGGGCAGCTGTCATGCCAAAAGAGAACTGTCAAACTTCCCAAAACAAACAAATTTTAACAGACGTACCCAAAGGTTTTAAGCAACCAAGCCCTCTAGGTAATACCTACACTTCTTGTAGGTAGGTATAAACAAATGTCTATTCGAACAGTCCTCAACACCAACACAAGGGAAATACTTAAGTATTCTTTCACCGATAGTAGTCAGTTAGCGGGTAGCGTGGGGACTACTGCCCGTTCCCTCTCATCCATGAGGAGTCCTGTGCCCACCAGTGGGACGTATACAGGCAGTTTTATTTATTAGTCGGTCGTAACAAAGTGTCGATGTGTAGCTACCTTTATACAAACTGAAAATAATAACCCCTACGTGTCCTTTTCAATATAATAGTTCAACCCATATCCTATAGTAACCCAACAACCCGTAAACAGCTTATTCACATTACGCTAATAAAAATCACCGGGGTATTTAACCCCTCCATCGCTCCAAGTAATTTATAACAGCCAATAACAATGTGCAGTATCGGCGGAGTAATTTCTCAAACACACACCTCGGCGCTGTAAATTAAATAGCTGTCTGTGGGCCTTATTAAATGATAAGACGTGCGAGTGAAATGCATTAACACCACAATAGAGGTCTTATCAATCACGTTTATGCAAGGAATAGAACGGGATTGGGTGAATAACCTTAAATTATAAGACGCTTGAGCCTTGTCTAGAGTCTGGCTAATGAAAGTTTAACCTAGAAAACCGCAGCATATTAGAAAAAAACACTGTGTTTGCAAGTATTGCAAGACCGTGTGTAGCGCGATAATAATAATCCCACCAAAAACATACATTTGAAAATGGGAGCCAAGTTCATTATTAAGAATATGCGTGGTTGTCAACTTCGCCGACAAAAGAATTGAGATATAAATGGGTGCCAATAACAAGTTCAGTAGATAATCTTTACTTAAATAAAATGTAAGTATTCTTAAGAACATGAAATTTCTTAAGTAGAAATAATCTACTATACAACAATATTTTCTATATAAAAGTATAACTTCTTAAATTTGAACAGTCGAATTATTTACACAAAGCAGATAACTTAGAATAAATTGATGCTCAAGACTTTGGCTGCACAACCCCATCCCCGACGATGACTGTTATTGTCAACCGTGATCATCCTGGAATAAATAAAATATCGAAACTTTTATGTTGAAGGGTTTCTGAATGACTATTGCAGCCGTTCCCGGACTCGCGACTACGCTTTAGTCGTTGTTGGCGTCCTGAGGGTTAAATCACCAGAGCTAATATATGAAATAAGAGAAGAAGGTGAAGTAATTTATTCAGCACTTTAAAAGAACCATATAGAAACCGAGAAATAGAAAAGAAAAGAATTTCCAAATGGTAAATGGAACACGCACTCAGTTTGTCACGGAAACCGAACCGCTGATTTCCAACGAGGGCTCCAAATTTAAAAACTAAAACCTTAAATTGTATAATTTTTAGATCAATTAAACCAATGTTAAATATGAGACACTATTAGCTTTCGCCCGCGACTTCGTCTGCGTAGACCGAATCCAGCGTTATTGAGTAACAAATATATAAACATCCAAACAAACAAACATCCAAACTTTTCGCATTTATAACATTAGTAGGATGAATGCGCCTATGTTACATTAGATACGATATGATTAATAAATAATATAATAAATCAGCCTATATACGTCCCACTGCTGGGCACAGGCCTCCTCTCATGGATGAGAGGGACCGGGCAGTAGTCCCCACGCTGGCCCAGTGCGGGTTAGAGACTTCACATACACCTTTGAATTTCTTCGTGGATGTATGCAGGTTTCCTCACGATGTTTTTCCTGCACCGAAAAGCTAACGGTAAATATCAAATGATATGATTAGCGGAAGGAAATTAGAATTTCTCAGGAAAGCTCCAAAGAAATTAATTTCCTTCCGCTTATTGTCTATAGCCTGTGTTATAAATATCGGATTAATAGTTAAGTGAGTGGTTATGTATGTACACACCTAATGAAGTGCCGTACGCACACTCAGCAATACACATTATAAATAACTAAACAATTACACCTTCGGGCGTTTGTCCGTC
This sequence comes from Epinotia demarniana, assembly GCA_945867215.1. Lineage (NCBI taxonomy): Eukaryota > Metazoa > Arthropoda > Insecta > Lepidoptera > Tortricidae > Epinotia > Epinotia demarniana. The sequence continues at coordinate 26,821,157 of OX244268.1, forward strand.
AAAGATTTAACAGTGAACCACATTCAAATCTCACCCGAGTGAGGTATCACAATCAGCGCAGCTTATAAACACAGGGCTGGTGTTGTGTGTAACAGACACATTTGGGGCTAGAAAAAAATAACACCTTTAGCCACTCATTATTATCTCTCAAGTAAGCCCCGTTACACATCAATCCTTGAACGTCTTAATTACCTACACCAAAAACACCTTTAGACGCATTAAGATCTTAATTAAATTATAACAAAAACCAATTTGTACGGCTGAGAACAAATTTGATTAGCACACTGAAAACAAATGCCGAGGCATTAAAAAAAAGGATCATCTCCCGAATACCTGTCTCGTGGCAAATTGAAAACGACGCGCTTGCTCTCCAGGGTAATAATAAATTCCCAAATAATAATAATTCATAAATAATAATCGTGGAGGAACGAAAATAAAAATATACACGTCGAAATAATAAAGGATTCGGGCGGGCCGGCGCACACGGGGCGGTTTCGGTAACCGGCTCTGAGGCCTCGCAGGTCCGAATTGGAGCACTTCATATTTTGTAGTGGTAGTCCTGTTTTTATGCATTCAACGTGCATTTTGTTTTATAATTCTCAGGACCACAAACATAATTATAATTACATAATGTCAGGAGTCATGTTATAACTGCTAGGTTATTATTATTATTTATTATTATTGTGAGCCTGTAGTGTCCCACTGCTGGGCAAAGGCCTCCCCCCCTTTTTCCAGTGCTCCCGATTCTGAGCAGTCTCTGGCCATTCTTTTAAGAAGGAGTCTAGCTCGTCTCTCCATCGTCAACGAGGTCTGCCACGTCTCCGTTTCAAGCTGTCGGGCTGCCATTCAGTGGTGATCTTGGCCCACAGTTCACTCGGCATGCGACAGACATGACCGGCCCAGTCCCACTTCAACTTGGGCGACTTTTGAGCTACTACTAGCTAGGTTATTATGAATAAAAAATGATTTGACTTAAGGAGGAATTTGTTTTTTAAGAACCCAAATATATACTTATGGTGTGGCTTTGAAAAAGAAATGATTTCGCATAAAATCACACCGATCATTTATACAGAGGTCGCAAGTTCGAGTCTTGCCAGTGTTTCAGATGATGATGATTTATGTTTCTATAATATTTGTTTTCTGTATCATATATCGTTAAAACGAGAAATTGCTACGTTGGTAGGAATAGGGAAGATGCAATATTTTCATTTTACTTTCATTTGAAAGAATCGCATGTATAGATCACGAAAGTATCAAAAAATTAAAATACTACAATTTATAGTCAACAATTCCTGTTACAAGCTGACAATTTAAACTTTCGCGCCCAAATGGATCTACAGCTACACACACACACAGTTTCTGTGACGTCACTCATGTGTGTCACTCGCCATATTTGTTTGTCCGTGGTTCATCTCTAGATATGTCATAGAGTTGCCTAAGTTTTGAATTTTTAACAGGAGTGACGTCAGTCGCCGATTGTTGGATTAAAACACGTTCTATTTCACATTACTTCAAATAGTAATTATATAAGTAAAAACGATTCAGTAGCTATATTTCCAGTTTTTTCAACATTTCGATCACAAAATAATGGTAAATATTATAAAAATCATTTATTAGACTTCGATGGTCCATAGGTATTTAAATATTACCTATAGCTGCATCTTCCCTATTGTACGAATGTTCAAGTTAAATCAGGAGGAGCAATATTTTAAACCGGTCATATCGAGTGCAACAATGCACGTCGCGCGTCGAAGCCTTGTTTTAGAGCGGGCTCGTTTGAAAGAAACCCGCCCGTGTGCCGGCGCCGCGCATAAAATTGTTTTTTCGAACAAGAGCTATAATTAGGCGCTCCGTTTTTGTTTGGCCCACATTTCCCGATCCTCTAATTTTTTCATTTTTTGCCGCTCCTTTTGTAGTCGTTAATATGATTACATGTTGAGATGATGGCTTCATACGTGTTTTAGGTTATAACTTAATTTGCTCGGGTTACTTATTTGTTTTTTTATTGTTGTCCGACTTCCTGAGAGTCTGTCGTTGGTTTTTTGCTGTCGATCGTTAGCTGTAGGTGATTGAATGTGATGGTGGGCAAATTGTTGGTTGGGTTTCGTTTCTGTACGAGGTTTTATAGCGTCACGTAGCCGGCTTTGATTCTATGTGTTTTGATGGCTCAAATTGGATTGTAATCTGTTAGTTGGCTGTTTTTGTGGGTGGGACGCGTGTGAGGCTTGCCCGTGATTATTTCCACGCTCACAGGATTGTTGAGATGGAATAGGCTGTATCTTCTATTCGACAGTATGGGTCTTTTGTCACGCTATGCTATCGCCATGTAAGCTGTCTCTGTTGCACAGTGCTAACAGATCAATTTTGTCGCGGCTAACAAGTCATGCGATTACTACTACTACTCACGAGTCTGTCACTAAAAACATTAACAACACGGAATTTTCTAGTTCCTGTTTTTGGGTTACATTAAAATCATTTAAGTTCATTACGAGTACTGCGAATGTTCCCCTTGCAACGAACTATTGTTTTTGTATCTCGCCCTGCGGGCTAAAAATCAGCGCTGTACAGGCGACAGGCTAGCAGCAAACGCTGAGCCCCGAGCCTGTCGCACCTAACACCTAACCTGAATACTTACCTACATAATTTATTTTTATTGCCTGTTCGATTTTGTGTTTTTATGCGACAATACATCTCCTTTTTTAAAATCACAATAATACAAATAATTTAGTTTTAAAACTTTCCTGTGGATGCCTAAGTTTAGGTAGGTCTCATATTCTGCATTTACGGCGGCGTCTTTAAAGGCGAATTAATTTATTTATAGGTACTTAAAGAAGCGTCGGTCGTCAACCAGCACGATGGGTTGACGACGTAAAAAAGACCGCGGGTCATTTCTGGACGTTTGAAGCAATGGGCGATTGAAGGCTGAAAATTATAATGATTCCAACAGATGCAAAAACATGATATTTAAGTCTGAAATAGTAATACAAAGCCAATGAAGGGAACTCACAGATATAAATTTATGCAGGCATTTCTTTCAATATTGCGTCATTTCACAATAGCTACAATGTAACTAAAGCTAGTTACCAAAAAACTATTCTCCCTCAATCCGGTTAGAATCCTGCATTTCCCATAAGATTATTGTGGATTTAAGATAGTAGAGTTTAAATCAGGAATGTTTCTTGAAAAAGTAAAGTGACTAACAAAGGCTAATAACCACTACATACCCTTCGTGCGCGGCTCGTGAGTGTAAGTGTTAATGAATTAACTCCCGCTCGCACGTATAATTCGCTCCCGCTCGCACGTATAATTGTGCGACGGGTGACGAGTAAATTAGCCCGCGTAAATTGTGGCGCGCACGAACTTGGCGCGGCGCTACCGAGCTGCACGGAACGGTTTTCGAGAGTTTTGAGTGTCACTAGAAATGGTTGGGGTTACGTGGGAAATTCGGAAGCCTGTCTGTATGTCCTTCTTTTAGTTGAGTTTTACTTTAGCGTCCATAAAATTTTCACTAAGTATTTCGCTCTATTATATCGGTGATGTCCGGATAAGTGAGTGATTCATTTATGATCATTTTAACTCTTTTATTGTATTTTTCGAACACATTGACATACTGTGCCTTTTACTGAATTCAATGATTGGAATTTGACCGTAAGATACGGCATCACATTGAAGATCATTTAAAAAATAGGTACCTACCTACCTGTGATGTGACAGTTAGACAAACACCGAGTGATCGCCTAAGTTATCCATTGGACCAATTTAGGTATCTACGAAAATCAAAAAACTAAGTAAGCTTGACGAGTGACGAGTAAATTATTCTGTGTTAATGTCTTCAACACGGACTTGGCGGGGCGTTACCGAGCGGCACGGAACTATTTTTAAGAGTCGCTTGGTGCGTTTGGGTTCTCGGAGACATTTGTGATGATTGTATCATTAATTTCCACTGCCTTCCTGCGCGTCAGACCTGCGCGTTTTTCAAGTCATGAACTGGCGCGGAATGGCACATAATCGGGACAAGTGGCAACAACTCGTAGCACAAGGTTCGCTTTGCGTCGGTGAAGAATCGTAGTCTTAGTTAGCTCTCGCCCGCGACTTTGTCTGCATAGATCCGAGATGAAAACTATCCTATATTTAAATCCATGCTATGGGTGAGCCGTTTAAGCGTGATTAAGTAAAAAACATCCAAATGTTAGTAGGATTTTAGTTAACATTCGTGTTCTTGGTAATTTATTGCCCGATTAAATGTTTGTGTTTGTATGAAACGACTTCATTAATAAGAAACTTCGTCATTTTGTCACATAATTCTCGTGATTGTAATATATAGAAAAGCATAATCGCACAAGAAAACAACCACATAAGAAAAAAAAGACGTAGAAGCTCTGCCAGTGAGTGTTAGTGATAATTGCGGGCAAATGCGGCGGGTGACTACTGACGAGTAAATTGTGGCGTACACGAACTCGGCTGTGGCGCTTGATACGATTTCAAAGTGTCACTTCTTGCATTTCAGATGATAAGAAGAATTAAGTTTTCTCTATCAAACTGGCACTTTGACACTAGTTTTTGTGGGAAAGGGATTCGACACATTTTGAGTTAAGTAACAGATGTTTTTAGATTTTATGAATAATTGGGAAATACTTCAGCGATGGGTGAATACCATATTCACAGTAGTAAAAACAAAAGTAAATTGTATCTGAACAAAATATACCGACATATTTAAGAAGAATGTATAAAACCTAACCTAACCTACCTCTGCCACAGTAATGAGTGTTAATTGAATTGTCTGACTGCGAGCAAGCGAGGCGGGAGACGAGTAGGAACCTACCTATATATGCTCGTGCTACCGATCATCGCGAAATCTTTTCAAATGTCACTTGTCACTCGGAGCGCTCGGGTTTGGAGGTGAATATTCAGAGCAATGACGCGTAATTTAATGTCGGAGAGGCACCGGATGGCTCGCGGTATTTGAGCTCCCGAAGTGTTGTGGAACCGCCCTGTGCAACCCGAACTGACTCAACTGTGACTGCCATCTGGTTGCCTCTCCGACATTTAATTACACTTATTGCTTTAACTAGAAGATTCATCAGATCAGCAAACTCATTATGGCACATGATACCGGTGATTGTCGAATAGATGCGCTCTTTTTGTTAGGCAAGCATGCGGTTAGAAAACAAGACTGTCATGTTGAGTATATTCGAACTATACAGCCATACCACTTTTTCAAACCCCAAATTCGGGCAATATCGACCCAGAGAGACGCGACTGCCCACACCGATGCCCATTGGGCATCTCTTATTTGATGAACCCCGACACTTATATGAAGAAGAAGATTGACGAGTGAAAACGGTTGACCAAATGCGGGCTATGTAAATCTCTTGGCTCCTCTATCCCATCGACAAATGAATTCGGCTTATGACCTGATTTGACCATATACATAGGAGGCCCGTTTGATCGAATCCAACCTTGAGACTTTAATTAAGGTTAAACGTCAAATTGGTACCTACCTATAGACTAATCTAGGAATAAGCTCCATTATTGCGTGGTTAAATTGACTCTTAATTATATCCTAGAGCGGCGGTGTAAGGTGCCGACTACAATTATATACCCACCAATTTGTTAGTGCGTATATGTAATCTCGTCGGCTGCGTGAATCTAAATCAATTTTATTGGTCAACGGTTAGCACTGCATACTTGTTAAGTAATTACTGACCAACCAACTAAGCCTGACTTTTCCCTCGCTCCTCAAACAGCAGGGAAAAGGATCCCATAGGGGATAACAGCAGCCTTTGCCGCGGATCATTGTTAAATGGTCGGTGCATTCCGGTTTGTATGATAATTTTTAAATCGTTTCGTTCGATGAAAAATTGATTTTGGTTGATACGCTTTTGATTATAGGGTTGGGCGTCGTTAGATACAATTATTTGGCTACAGACGTTGAGTTTGAAAATAAAATGGCTTCATTTGAATTGGAAATGCGTTGGAATTTATACTTTACATAGATTTGTTTAGATTCAATACCAAATTGTCAATATTTTCATGTGAGTTGCTCTAGTTCTGAGAAGATAGGAGAATTGTGGCTTTGTTGGTAAAAATAGACCTATATTCTATTGCAACTCCTAAGACTTAAGCTCTTTTATGGTAAAAGCAGAGTGATTGTTTCAATGTCTCAAACAGTTTTTTCCGCTGTCTGTTATTTACGACCACTTATATATGGGCTCTGATAGCATAATTTGGGATTTTGAAATGAATTATTTTAATGAACAAGTCTAAGACAGGTTTGATGAAATTAAAATACATACATAATATAATTATACTTGCGTAAAGTGTGCACTATGTCTTTTTCCCGCGTAAGCATTTAGAAAGTTTTTGCTACTGAAATCTATATAAAACAAAAATAATGTAGATTGTGTAAATTGATATAAAAAGGAGCATTTGTTTCGATGGTTTTCTGTTTATACTTGAAACAGAATTTTATTACACTGTCGGTTAAAGAAAAGAACATTTCAAAAATATTCAAATAATCTTAAAACAATCAGATTGTGCTAAGTAATTAGTAGGATAAAATTGTACCAATTAAATTAAGGAAATAAACAGTTTTCAGTTTTCTATGAATGCATGAAAGTGATCTAGTTTGAGCTCCAGTGTTTTATAAGTAACTAGCTTTTGCCCGCGGCTTCGCCCGCGTAGTAAAAGTAATTTTCCAATAATTATTGAATTGCTACGCCGCCTTCTAACATACTACTACTAACTTCCCCTACTAATAACCCTTCGTCATAACCCATTATGGTAAATTATTTTTTATTTACTATTATATTTATGCCCGTGTGGTGGCGGGTTAGAATTTCACCACCCTCTTTCTTCCCGTGTGTGTCGTAAAAGTCGATTAAGAGAGCGGGGTTGAAGTGTGTCCTGGGTGATGGGCTAACAACCTAAGCAATATCACTTTTTGTCGATCTTTTATACCCACATTTATGCTAAAAGTGGCGCTGGAACATAAAGTTCATGTGCTCTGCCTGCCCCTTTTGGGAATGAAGGCGTCAATGTATGTATGTATGTACGTATTTCTGTTATTAAATTTACAATCATGATTATTGAGAATATGTCCTCTGGAATAAAAGCTACTTTATGTTCATGAACATTAATGTTGAAATACCAAAATATCTCCACGAATGTTAAGTCAAATTTGTGGCCTGGACATTGCTATAGGCTTGTTTCCTAAGATTTTTTTCGATGCTTTTCGAACCAGTATTTAACATAAATACCCAAAAATTTGTTTTAATTTAACGGCGGCCAAAATGCTTAACTTATTAAAAGTAAGCAGATCTTCGTGCAGCACCTTGAATGTACTTATTACGGATGCAGGCACTTTCCCAATGTCTCCTACCCTCCCGTCCCACCGCGCCGCCCGCACTCGCCTAGGTACCGATTGCTGACGATCGAGATGGCACCAAATACAAACTTTAAAACCTATAACCCTATATAATGCGGGTCTCGTTCCATACCTCAAAAGCAAAAATAGAACCCTTATTTATAGGATCACGTGTGGCTGTCTGTCAGTCCGTCTGTTACAACCGATTTGCTACGAAAAAAACTGGACCGATTGAATTGCAATTTGGCACAAATATTTTCATGAATTTTCATGTCCACAACATTACATTTCAAAATCTATGTGATTTTCGTTATTAACGTCCCAAAAAACCGTAATAACAACGCCCATATTGATATTTAGACGCCACGTTGGAATGTAAAATCGTTGTTGTTTTCCTAATCAGCGACCCGATAAACCATAGAAACAATAGATGCCGATGTTGATTTTCAGATTTTGTCACCACATGTCTCCTTTTAGGGGTTGCATTCTCAAAAAACCGGAAACACTTGTTTACTCATTTATCGTTAGGAATTATCCTGTGAATTCTCGAATAAAATTGTCTAACTAATCTTTTTTCTCCATACAAACTTTGGACCTCCTTTTTAACCCCTCCTTTAGGTGTCATTATTTCAAAAACGCTGAAAGCACTTTATTTGTAAATGAATAAGTAATCTGTCCACAAAGTTTTAAGTACGTAGAAGCTAAAAATAAGTTTCCCTTATACAAAATTTGGACCCTCATTTAACCCTCTTAGCGGTGGAATTTTATAAAACGCTGAAATTACTTTTTTTGTATCCTAATAAGTTATCTTCCTACAAAGTCTCAAGTCTCTAGTTCAATAAATAATGTTTCCCCTCCACAAACATTGCATCCCTATTTAACCCCATTAGGGGAAGAATTTTATAAAACGCTGAAAGTACTTTTTTGTATCTTAATAATAATATTCCTACAAAGTTTCAAGTCTCTAGTACAAAAAAATATGTTTCTCCCATACAAACTTTGCACCCCTACTTAACCCCCTTAGGGATAGAATTTCCAAAAATCCCGTCTTATCCCTTGCCTACGTCATAAAATGAAGTTCTGGTGTAAATTTCAAGTTTCTAGTCCCAGTACCTTTGAATACGAACTTTGCACCCCTATTTTACCCCCTTAGGGGTGGAATTTTATATAACGCTGAAAATACTTTTTTTTGTATCCTAATAAGTAAAATACCTACCAAGTTTCAAGTCTATAGTTCAATAAATAATGTTTCCCTCATACAAACATTGCACCCCTAATAAACCCCCTTAGGGGTAGGATTTTCTAAAACGCTGAAAGAACTTTTTTTGTATCTTTATAATTAATATCTCTACGAAGTTTCAAGTCTCTAGTACAAAAAATCATATTTCTCCCATACAAAGTTTTGCACCCCTTTTTAACCCCTTTTGGGATAGGATTTCCAAAAGTCCCGTCTTATCCCTTGCCTACGTCATAAAAGGAAGGTCTGGTGTAAATTTCAAGTTTGTAGTCCCAGTAGTTTTGAATACAAAATTTGCACCCCTATTTAATCCCCTTAGGGGTGGAATTTTCTAAAACGCTTAAAAGAACTTTTTTTGTATCTTAATAAGTAATATCCCTACAAAGTTTCAAGTCTCTAGTACAAAAAATAATGTTTCACCCATACAAACTTTGCACCCCAATTTAACACCCTTAGGGATAGCATTTTCAAAAATCCCGTCTTATCCCTTGCCTACGTCATAAAAGGAAGGTCTGGTGTAAATTTCAAGTTTCTAGTCCCAGTAGCTTTGAATACGAACTATGCACCCCTATTTTACCCCCTTAGGGGTGGAATTTTATATAACGCTGAAAATACTTTTTTTTGTATCCTAATAAGTAATTTTCCTACAAAGTTTTAAGTCTTGTAGTTCAAAAAATAATGCTTCCCCCATACAAACTTTGGACCCCCGTTTTACCCCCTTAGGGGGTGAGTTTTGAAAAATCCTTTCTTAGTGCTCCCCTACACCTTATAAGGAACCTACGTACCAAATTTGGAATCCGTAGACCCAGCGGTTTGGGCTGTGCGTTGATATGTCAGTCAGTCAGTCAGTCAGTCAGTCAGTCAGTCAGTCAGTCAGCTTCTTCTTTTATATATAAGTAATATGTGTTACAGTTTCCTGTCTTACTTTTTTACGCCAGCCTCGATGTACGCTACGGACATTACGAATCTGTTGTATAACATTTGCATTCGCACTTTTGCTGTCCGTGCGCTTTAACGCCTTAAACTATCATTTTCAGACAGTCACCTGTCACCTTCTTTAGTCCATCCGTAAGTACAATGTACGGATCGGCCATGTCATGGCCAAGCATATAATAATCTACCCGTCAATGTGGTTATATATTGGCCACTTCGGTCGATCTGAGCCAATAAAGACCAAACCTTAGCGGTAAGCACAATAAACAACAATAAATGATAATATTAAGCATGACTTTGTGGGGTAATGGTCGTTAATGGCCGCTGTACACCAATCACAACAGCAACATAAATCAATGGCGATTGACTCGAAGGTTTATTGGGGCTATAGGCTATGAGCGCTTCCGCGAGCAGTTTGATTATTGTTATTGGTTTGATATTTGTTTATGGTAGGTTAGGTTTTATAATATCATATAACGTGAGATCATAAAAATAATATACTTACCCAATAATATTTATTTATAATACACAGAGGTTAGGAGTGTAGCCTTACTAACTAATAAATGGCTTATAATTCCCTGCAAACCACTTGAACAAATGACATTGCCTGCATAAAGGCGAATAGGGATGGTGACTAAATTTTTTTTATGATTTCATTCTAGCCAGTTTTTGGAGAGGAACAAATGTTTGTATGGGAGCAACTACAATTAAAGAACATAAGTACCCAAAAAATTGAGACAAAGATCGACCTCGCTGGTGGCAGCGCAAAACGCTTCATACTGATAGACAAACAAGTATGACGTCACAACGACATTTGTTAGTACAAATTGCATGTATCGTTGTATGGAAAATCAGGTAAATTGTTGTTTAGGTTGCGAAATACTGCGTTGAAGTACATAGTTGTAGTACAATTTTGTTTATATAAAAGCGTAAGAATTCTATTGAAACCTTTCGATTTAGTCTTCGACAATTTAAAAAAATGCATATTTTTTTCTAAACTTTCAAGGTTTATATCTTTTTATGATTTTTTTTTGTACGCGCCAAAGAACTTAGATTTTTCGACTTTGACAATTTATTTTAAAAACATTTTATTGCTATTATTTTGATTATAATTATAACGACTAACGATAATTGGGTGGTTTCTTATCCATTTAGCATCACTACGTTATTCGTTTGAACATGACGCATCAAGCGAGTCCGCAGTGAGCTCGGCCGAATTTCACCTTCCCATACAAAAGGAGTTTCGTTCTCATTTTAAAACTACGTGTTGGATTGTGACGAAACTTTGCATATACAATGACATGAGGTATATCTATGTGTGTGATTAGTTTATATGGTTCCAATTTATAAAACAAACGAAATACAACTAAAGCAAGTTTTATATGAAAAACTTAAATTCGTTGTATTTTTTTAACTATGGTATCTGAAGCTACATAAACTAATTATAGACCTGGATATACCTCATGTCATTGTACATGTAAAGTTTCGTTACAATCCTACACGTGGTTTTAAAATGAGAGCGTAATTACGTTTGTATGGAGAATCGAGCTTACTGCGGATTCTTAAAATTTGAATATATGGCAAGTTTGACAAGTTTCTAGGATGAAAGCTGTGTGCGCCATATTTAACGTTGATCGGTCTGTTATCGTAAGTTGGTGCAAACTGCCCTGAGTATACAATGCTTATAAAGGGGCTACGCGGCCTTTTCGCTATACACAGATATGAACTTGCTACGAGCTACGCCGTAGCGTGCTACGCGCGTGCGACAAAATTCGACAAATTGTTTTGCATCATACATCACATCGAAAGCTTTTTATCGCCGATTCCTAATTAGAATAATAATATGATTTCCATTATAATGTGGGTTAATTGCGGAAATTTCCGGCCGTAAATATGGAGTGAAGCAATAATTGAATAAGTAGTTGCGGTCGGAGGTGCCGTAATAACTTCATTACTACCCGGAAGCTTCCCCGTTGCTGTAGGGTGCCCATATTTTCATACAGAAAAATAAAATAACACGTAAAAATAATTTATTGAATCAGGCGTTACTTTGCGGAAGTCCATGATATATTAGGAGAACAATATTTCTCTGCTATTCCGCTAAAAAACGTGCTGGTCTATTAGTGAAGATAAGATGCAACTATTTGCGTAAAAACATGCAAAAATTACAGCAAACCACCACCAATAATGACAAAAACCTCGACACGTGTTTCGCCTCTCTACGAGGCATCATCAGGAGATGCTGGCAGGAGATGTTGCTTGCGCCACGTCCACTGAGCAAATGACCCGCCCGGAGCCATCCGCCATATTTATATTCTGTCCCCCCATACTACCGTTCATGCGTGAAAGAGATGGAAGAACACGTAACAACGGTGATGACGCAACATTCAATTGTTCGTTGATAATAACGCCTCTATTGCTGTACCTAATTATTTCTAATTGTTCTAGAACACTTAGACGCAATCCTTTTTCGCAAACATGCAAGATGTTGAAAGAATGATTGTCAGATAACGCATGGTTATTCTCCAATAAATGTTTTGCGAAATTAGACTTGTCCGGGTGATTATGCCGATACGACGCAACATGTTCCTTATACCTTGTGCTAAAACTACGGCCTGTTTGTCCCACATAAACTTTATTGCAATTATCACAGGCAAGTTTGTAGACTCCCGACTTTTTGGCACTTTCCACTTTCTCCTTGCCATTGCACAGTCTAAAGCTCAAGGTGTTATTCGTTTTGAAAGCCACGTTTATGTCGTTAGACTTTAAAATATTGTAGATCTTATCAGACAACTTGCCAACATAAGTTATGCTTGCTTTGTACTTTTTAGGTGGGTCCGAAGATCGTGCAGCGTACAGAAGATAGTTTGTCATTCTAGCCCGTTTTTTCCTAATAATACCATCCACATAAGACTTGCTGTAACCGTTTGAAATTGCTAAATGGTATATATTATTTAATTCCATTTTATAATGAATATCAGAAAGAGGCACTGTCAATAACCTATGTGCATAACAATGAAAAGCAGCTAACTTATGTTGCCATGGATGAGCGGAAGAAGCCGGGATAACAGTATCTGTATGCGTAGACTTACGGTAAATTTGGAATTGATGTTTGTTATCCACCTTAGTAATCGTTAAATCCAAGAAATTCAGTGAGTTATTCTGTTCTAATTCCTTCTTAAACTTGATTTTAGGATGCTTGTTGTTGATTTCATTCACAAAAATATCCAGTTGACTCATACTACCCGTCCAACAAATAATCAAATCATCAACATACCGAAAATAATATAATATATTATTATTATCCACAATGTGTTGGTTCTCAAAATGATCCATGAAAATATCTGCCATCAAAGGACTAAGTGGGGAACCCATTGCCAAACCATCACCTTGCAGATAATATTGCCCCCCAAATCTAAAATAATTCTGTCGCATACAGACTGTCGCCAATTCTATTAATTCATCTACCTCCCCTGGGTGCAGCCTCTGTTTTTCAAAAAGTGCCCTGAGAATGTCTAAAGTATTCAAATATGGTACATTTGTAAACAAACTATCCACATCCAGCGACAAAAGAATAGCATTTTGTGGCATGTTGATGTCTTTGATCCTTTCGATTAAATCCAAACTATTCTTTAAACAGTATTTTGGTTCAAAATTAGACTTCTGTCTTATGATACCATTCAACCTCTTAGCCAATTTATAAGTCGGTGCACTCAAATACGAGACAACTGGACGAATCGGGATATTGTCTTTATGAATTTTGGAAGACCATACAGAATTGGTGCTTGAGGATTCATGGATATGACCGTGTTTTTCTGATGCTCGGTTTCAAAGACAAACATAGAGTTCTTGACAACATTTCTTAGATCTTTCTGGAAACCAGGCGTTGGGTCCTTCCGTAAAACCGAAAAACCATCATCCTGTATAAGATCCATTACTTTCTGGTTATATTGTTCCCTACCCATGATGACTATGCAATTCCCTTTGTCTGCTTTTGACACCACTAAATCGTTGTCATCGACTTTCTGTTGAATAGACCTCAGCAATAACCAGTCAGAGTCAGGCGCACTCCTCCTCAATGGACATGTCTTTTTTAATGCATTCGCTACGGTGAGCTTTGCATCCATATCATTATTGTTAAGAACTATCGCAACCTCTGCGTCCACAGCTACATTTTCCAAAACTTTTTGAGACATCTTAGGCCTTAAGTTATACTTTAATCCCTTATCTAACAGTTTGACCTCATCTTCCAAAAACTCAATGCCGGTTAGGTTTTTTACACGAGGGTGGAAACTGTGCTGAGTCGTTAGGGCATCACGCCTTTCTGTTAAGTTGAAATCCGAACCAGACCTAGTAAGCCTATGTAGTTTATCGATCTGTTTCACATACATTTGGTGCGCAAGCTCAGAGGCAAAATATCTCGCTTTTTGGTCTAAAATATCAAATTCAATGTTGTGCAATTTAAAGGAAAGCTCTGAATACAAAACTTTAAGGTGTAGCTTTAAGTTATCCCTAATTGAAAACCAAGATCGTGATTCTTCATTCAGCCATATTTTCCGAGCCCTATTAATAGCCACCTGAGATGCCCTACTAGAACTATTACAACGTATGTTGATATAATTAGGTACCACATTCAGACGTTTACACTGTTGATTAAACCAAACGTTCTGGACAGCTGCTCGGTGTTGTTTAGTTAGTTTGACATAAAGTCGTGCCTGTTCGGCTATGCTTGCCGTTTTCAAATAATTTATTGAATCAGGCGTTACTTTGCGGAAGTCCATGATATATTAGGAGAACAATATTTCTTTGCTATTCCGCTAAAAAACGTGCTGGTCTATTAGTGAAGATAAGATGCAACTATTTGCGTAAAAACATGCAAAAATTACAGCAAACCACCACCAATAATGACAAAAACCTCGACACGTGTTTCGCCTCTCTACGAGGCATCATCAGGAGATGCTGGCAGGAGATGTTGCTTGCGCCACGTCCACTGAGCAAATGACCCGCCCGGAGCCATCCGCCATATTTATATTCTGTCCCCCCATACTACCGTTCATGCGTGAAAGAGATGGAAGAACACGTAACAACGGTGATGACGCAACATTCAATTGTTCGTTGATAATAACGCCTCTATTGCTGTACCTAATTATTTCTAATTGTTCTAGAACACTTAGACGCAATCCTTTTTCGCAAACATGCAAGATGTTGAAAGAATGGTTGTCAGATAACGCATGGTTATTCTCCAATAAATGTTTTGCGAAATTAGACTTGTCCGGGTGATTATGCCGATACGACGCAACATGTTCCTTATACCTTGTGCTAAAACTACGGCCTGTTTGTCCCACATAAACTTTATTGCAATTATCACAGGCAAGTTTGTAGACTCCCGACTTTTTGGCACTTTCCACTTTCTCCTTGCCATTACACAGTCTAAAGCTCAAGGTGTTATTCGTTTTGAAAGCCACGTTTATGTCGTTAGACTTTAAAATATTGTAGATCTTATCAGACAACTTGCCAACATAAGTTATGCTTGCTTTGTACTTTTTAGACAGAATTATTTTAGATTTGGGGGGCAATATTATCTGCAAGGTGATGGTTTGGCAATGGGTTCCCCACTTAGTCCTTTGATGGCAGATATTTTCATGGATCATTTTGAGAACCAACACATTGTGGATAATAATAATATATTATATTATTTTCGGTATGTTGATGATTTGATTATTTGTTGGACGGGTAGTATGAGTCAACTGGATATTTTTGTGAATGAAATCAACAACAAGCATCCTAAAATCAAGTTTAAGAAGGAATTAGAACAGAATAACTCACTGAATTTCTTGGATTTAACGATTACTAAGGTGGATAACAAACATCAATTCCAAATTTACCGTAAGCCTACGCATACAGATACTGTTATCCCGGCTTCTTCCGCTCATCCATGGCAACATAAGTTAGCTGCTTTTCATTGTTATGCACATAGGTTATTGACAGTGCCTCTTTCTGATATTCATTATAAAATGGAATTAAATAATATATACCATTTAGCAATTTCAAACGGTTACAGCAAGTCTTATGTGGATGGTATTATTAGGAAAAAACGGGCTAGAATGACAAACTATCTTCTGTACGCTGCACGATCTTCGGACCCACCTAAAAAGTACAAAGCAAGCATAACTTATGTTGGCAAGTTGTCTGATAAGATCTACAATATTTTAAAGTCTAACGACATAAACGTGGCTTTCAAAACGAATAACACCTTGAGCTTTAGACTGTGCAATGGCAAGGAGAAAGTGGAAAGTGCCAAAAAGTCGGGAGTCTACAAACTTGCCTGTGATAATTGCAATAAAGTTTATGTGGGACAAACAGGCCGTAGTTTTAGCACAAGGTATAAGGAACATGTTGCGTCGTATCGGCATAATCACCCGGACAAGTCTAATTTCGCAAAACATTTATTGGAGAATAACCATGCGTTATCTGACAATCATTCTTTCAACATCTTGCATGTTTGCGAAAAAGGATTGCGTCTAAGTGTTCTAGAACAATTAGAAATAATTAGGTACAGCAATAGAGGCGTTATTATCAACGAACAATTGAATGTTGCGTCATCACCGTTGTTACGTGTTCTTCCATCTCTTTCACGCATGAACGGTAGTATGGGGGGACAGAATATAAATATGGCGGATGGCTCCGGGCGGGTCATTTGCTCAGTGGACGTGGCGCAAGCAACATCTCCTGCCAGCATCTTCTGATGATGCCTCGTAGAGAGGCGAAACACGTGTCGAGGTTTTTGTCATTATTGGTGGTGGTTTGCTGTAATTTTTGCATGTTTTTACGCAAATAGTTGCATCTTATCTTCACTAATAGACCAGCACGTTTTTTAGCGGAATAGCAAAGAAATATTGTTCTCCTAATATAACACGTAAAAGCCTTCGTATATTTCATATACAGGGTGTAAGGGAGATCGTCTGCCAAATGATTAGGGTGGGTCACCTGTAACTCATTTCGGGCCAATTAACACTCGTCCTGCACACACATATCTTTTTATAGCATTAGCTTAAAAGTTTGAATTTTTCACAGCTATAGGGGACCACAGACTTAAGTATTTGATCTTATTTCGACTTGATTCCCAAATGCGTTTGTTAGAAAAAGGGTTTTGACAGACGGACAGGCAGACAGACAACAAAGTGATCCTATACGGGTTCCTATTATCATTTAGAGATGTGGAACCCGAAAAAACCTCTTTACAAAATCTTCCTTTCTTACAAACACAATGTCATAGAACAAATGAAGTTATTTTTACTAAAATAGGTTTTATGAACGTTTGTGAATAATTGACTTCAGCAGCTTTTCCGCACGGTGCCCATTTTAAATATCTTAAATGTTTAAATTTACAAGTCTTACTGGCAACACTTAGGTAGTTTGCACTGACGAGTGGCCTCATGACCAAAGTCGATTTAGACTTGTGAAAATGAAACGTATAGTTTTGTAAAATGGGCCATTAGTTTAGTTACTAAGCTACAAGATACACATATGAGTATGTAGTTTCGTAGCTGGTCTTAGCTAATTTGCATCAAAAATGCCTTAGCTCTGCTGTAAGCAGCTTTAAAGAGTTTCGTGTGAAAGGGTTGAGACGGACACAAAGCCTGGTCACCCTCCATTTCCGCATACTAGGAAAAAGTGGGAAATGTAAAAAAATTGCTCCTTGTTAAGTTCGCGATCCCGCGATAGGGGTTCGCTACAACCTCTCAATTCCAAAAAGGCATAATCATGCTGTTTTTTTAAGTTCTTACATCTTTTTTTCAACAGATTTTCTAGACTTCATTGTGCACTGCCAATTTCAGAACATTTCTTGTGAAAACGATAAGAATATTAAATGTTAAGTTGCTTAATATCGTGGTTTTCCTTATCGGGATCTCGCTGCCTTAAAATTGTTTAGCGATATGGTGTTACGACATTAGTGAGGTTTAATACCATGCTGCTGGTTCGGCAGTTTTTCCTGATAATTTCGGTGGCATAGGTTAACCAAGATATACAATTTGTAGAGCGTGGCTGGTAGAGTTACGAGTACGCCGTGTGGAGTTTGGCTTCTTATGATCTGACATCTTTTTCACGCTGAAAGCTATATGTGCTACGGAGTCCTGGCAATCACTTTACATGTAATGTTTTTAGTGGAATCTCATTCCTTTTTGTAAGGTAATTTCCAAAGAAGTGAATGGTAAAACCCATAAAACTTCCGTCCCCTAATTTAATGTGTGGGAGGTGATTCACTAAGCATCTTGAAATATGTATTTTAGTATTTATAGCAAGGAGTCCCTTTATAAACTTTCAGTCCCCTAGCATCAAAATTTGCGGAAGACTCATACAGAATTCCATCCCCTAGTTTTAGTTTTGGGGGGTAGAAGTTCCAATTTTTTTTATTATTTTTTTTGTTGATTGTGCCAACATACCATGTACATACCATGATTCAGCTTTCTAGAGGACTTCAGGAAGTTTTGATGATAAACGTGAGTGAGTGAGTCAGTGATGAAATGAAATCGGAATTTTTAGTTATCAATAAAATCTGAAATATAAGAGGTATGTAACTGAAACTTTATAGGTTTAATAAGTCCAATATTGATATCATATTCCGAGAATTTAGTTTATAATCCAAACCCAAGTTATGAGGGTTCATAAAAGACAACCCGCTTCGAAAAAAGGTTGGTAGCGCCTTTGGGCTTCGCTTGACTCGTCTTGGCGGGGGCACTGCCGTGCCCCCAGATATTATGTTCTATGCCCTACGCCAGTAAATGAATGCCTGTATATATACATTTGATTCTAGATTAAGCAATCATAGTATCTTATTGAAACTGCTCGGTTGCGACACAATCATGACTGGGGGCCATTTGCCGTGGCGTGTGCACGCGACTCGTTGAAATTGTTTTTCGCAGTTCATTTATTATGGCTCTGTGTAGTTGTTCACGATGACTGATAACTCGCCTAGTAAGAGCCAATATAACTCTGGCCTACAATATTACATTGAACAACAAAACCGATCAATGAAAGCTTCTTTTTCTTCGGTTCCTCAAGGCTGGGGTTCGTGATCACCACAAGCGCAGTTCTTTATAACCCTGTTCAAAACCGCACTATCGTGGGCTAATTGTATTGTGCCTTGGATATCTACTTCTCTTCCTCTCAACGCAGCCAACCATTATTATCTTCTCCAATTGACAACATTTCATATTTTCATGTAGGCCATTTTATGATTTAGTTCGCTAGAAAATGTTTTTTTAAGCGACACGTGTTTTTTTATTTCTCCCTTTATTGTAATTTTCATTCAAAACTATCAAATTGAAAAGAAGCGAATTCCAGAAGGTTGTAAGTAAATTATGACGTCAATACTACGACTCTGTATGGCAGTTTGGACACCTTTCATATGGCAGCCATAATACTGACGTCACACACGGTGAAAACCACTTTTATACGTTTTCGCGATTTTCTTAAAAGCGAGCAGAAAAAAAACTTAGAAAACTACTTTATTACGTTCAGATAACATAATTACCGAAATGATTTTCAATTTAGGCGTCATTACATATTGTGAAATATTGTCAATAAAGAATGTCATCAATCATCATTCTCTGGAAACATGTAGTTGAAACGAAACATGGCCTAGAAAAAGCAAATTATGACATCCTGCTCTACCGAAACTGCTCTCTCTTTCGTCTAGTCAGGGTTTGCTACGTTATAATTTGGATAGTCACCTCAGGGGTGCGTGAAAGCCAAGTTTATCCGAAGCTCCAAGTGCGACAGGCCTGTCTACTGCGAGAGGTAGGGTGCAGAGGAATGTAGTCGCTAATTTCGCCCATTCAGGGCCAATGACGACACATAGGTGTGCGTCAGACCGCCGTAGTCGCTTTCCGCTACATACGTCGAAAACCATGGGATCAGCTACGAGCACAGATATATAGCCCAAGCACTTTACTTTCATTAGTATGGAAAAAATGTAAATTTGGAAATAATTCATAACAGCAGCATTTTTGTGTGTAACTGATATATTATCATTTTAGTAATAACGTAGACTCAAAATCCACCAAAATATTAGTCATCAAAAAAATCGATATTTAACCAATTCCTGAAAAAAGAGGAAAAATATTAATAGATATTTTATTTTTTGTTTTGGTTCATTTACAGGAGCTCTTCAAGAATAATAAATAAATCACACAAAAAACATAATGGATGTGTCATTTATTTTTATATATTTACTTCCCGATGGAAATTTTGGTGGATTCTTGGATAAGGCATCTTAGAATAAGATTTGAAAATTAAACAAACAAAAAAAACGCTGTAATAAATTAATGTTTAAAAAAAACGTAATTTTCCTGGGGTAATAGGAAATAAGGAGATCGGACATGCCGGGCGATTTGTATTGAATATGACTGTCGCAAGTTCGTGAACCCACACACAAAGCACCAGTGAGTGTAAAGACAAAGCACACACACACCTAAAGCACACCCACTTGTAAATCGACGCTCCTATTGTACATTACACGCGCATCATTTCTATGTCTGTGTACATGCGAACGAGCAGCGTACCATAATGTCTCATTGAGGTAATCGTTACGTACCTCGTTCATTGCGGCGTAAACACTGAGCTTTGCAATAATGTTACTTGTACAGCAGCAATGTATAATGAAACATATTGAATGACAATCAAGTGTAAGCTTACTTGGATACAAGTCGGACGTTAAATTCGTGGTTTTATTTGAAACTAGCTGTACCTGCGACTTCGTTTGCATGTTAATGTAGGAGTTAACGCATTTCTTCTTTAGGAAATAGGACACATGCAGTTCTAATTTTAACCTATCATGTAAAACTTTCAATAACCCTATATATTTTAGTTAAAATGACGTTAAAACCTGTCACTCTGATATTTAAATTAATAAGAAAGGGACAAAACACGTGTTATTTATCAGAGGTATTTTAAGTTTTATGAATAATGGGGTAAAAGTTTAGTAGATGTCTGTGGCAATAGATCTAACAGGTAGGACACACGCTGCAGTATTAAATGTTTATTGATCTTCTTTTCTACTTATTTTTAACACTGTGTTATGTTATATTATAAAAACGTGATGGATGACTGAAATGATCTTGAGTTCTTGAGTCACTCCGACTCTCAGGTAAAGATGTGTTTAGGAATTAAAAATAGATAATCCTTTCGAGTACCCATTGACCGGTAAGTGTTTAAGTGGAACAAAAGATCTCTTTTTAATTTGACAACAGACGGCCAATTTATATTTTCCAAACTATACCTAACCACTAGGTAAGTTCTACAACTATAACGCGAGTTTATTGCTGATAAATATAAATACTGACAAACTAGCGCGGCTATTACAATACGGAGCGCGAGCTCTCTCGATTTTTCTCCAACTATCCGTCTCTCTCTTATCAGATAACTTAGAAAGAGACATAGTGCGAGAAAAATCGAGAGAGCTCGCGCGCCGTCTTGTGATAGGCGTGCAGTATCGTGACAATTAAAAACTCAGCGTGTGATCGGTGTGATTCAATCTTGCATAAACTCAAATAGACTTTGGCTGAACGCAAGAACAGCGCTATCGCCATGCCATTAAAAAAAAGGAAGAGATTCAGACTTTTGACGTTTGACGTTATTTTGTTGAAATTTGTTGATAAGTACATTTATTGAAATTACGCCTCAATGCGAATTTATCGCATATAAGTTTCCATATCAGAATCGATTATTTTTTTACGCTATAGAATTTAATATGCGTTTTGTGAAGGTCTATCATCACAACACCGGATCGAAATTATTAATATTCGATAGTTATGGCAAGCGCGCCATTTTGACGTCACTGACAGTTGACAGATATGGCGGCTAAACGATTTCAAGTAGAAGAAATTAATAATTTAATGAGGTCAAATGTTTCCGAAAATTAATTAATCGTCGCAGTCGGATAAAAACTATCCTAAACGGAAGCTAGAGTAATAATGTGCTTATGAAAAAAGTTACATATTGTTCCGTTCATGGGAATATGAAATCATCGGGGGACACAAAAATGGTTAGTTTGATACTGGCTGATTCTTTTTTTAATTTAGAGATTTATTATAAGTGAGAGATAAATAGTATTTACCTGTGAAAAGTGATCCCATTGGAGTGGAAATTAATCAAATCACTCCGATGTTTACAAGTAATTATTGCACAACTCGGCATTTTGGAAAGAAACGGAACTTTCTCGGTGGACAGCGCGCGTGCACACTCGGTAACAACGGACGGTGAACTGGCGGCGGAGTAAGCGCAAAGAGCATTTATGTGCGACACAACCGTCGGCTGCTTGTCCGCTCTCTGGTATTATATGCTCTGAGGCAACGAGCGTAGCGCGTAGCGATTCTTGGCCCTGAATGGCTTAAGGGCAGGAAATCGCAGAACAACACTAGGTACAAATTTTGTAAGAGGTCTCGAGGGCGCAAAGGATTGAGTGAGACGAACTTGTATTGAAGTCTTGCTTTCGACACTATGACCTTAAATTAGTAAAGAGTCAGCCACGGGCATGTACCGCTGTACGTCTAGCACAACTTGCTGTTCAGTCGCTTCCCGCGCGACAGAGCGTCTCCTGTCTCACTCGTACCGTGCAGTGCAATTAGAAAGACGAGGGCAGACCTTTCACGAGTCGCGTCGTGGCGCGGCGTCAGTTGTGCTAGCTCCCCTGGTGTAACAGGCGTCCAGATTACCGTGGCCTCTTACCATCAGGCCTAACCTGAGCTTAAATATGTCGCAGTGAAATGGCCAAAACAGAGATTTGAACAAATCTCTAAGGGATATGATCAAATCACGCAGGATGTTAAAATGGCGAATCCATATTATCATTTACCTTATACAAATCAGTCATTTGATCAAATCTCTGAATCTGTTTAGTGAAATGACGAAATCGGACAAAAAAGGCAACTCGTTTTTTCATTTCACTAGACTTGTTTAGTGATTTGATAAATCCCTGAAACGCGTCAGTGAATTGACGTAACTAACTCGCAGATATTGGCTCCTAAATCATTAGTCATAACAATCATTAGTCTAAACAAGACTAGTGAAATGAAAAACGAGTTGCCTTTTTTGTCCGATTTCGTCATTTCACTAAACAGATCAGAGATTTGATCAAATTACTGATTTGTATTAGGTAAATGATAAAATGGATTGGCCATTTTAACATCCTGCGTGATTTGATCATATCCCTTACAGATTAGATTAGATTAGATTATTTATTTTATGATAAAAAATACATAACAGATTTGCATACATGTCAAAAATATAAGAGTTTTTTATCACAATCGTCAAAAACAGAAAAAAAAAATAAGACTTAATAATAATACAATGTCAACAACACAATAACAAGGAAATATAAAAACAATCCAAAATCAAAAGAACACAAATATATCAACCTCTAGGTCAGGTATTTGATCAAATCTCTGTTTTGACCATTTCCCTGCAACATATACATGCTGCCAGCGTACTCGTATTTAAAATTTACAAAATATTATTAAAAAAAATACTGTATATGTACATCTGACCTCCAATTGGGATGGTTGAGATTATTATTATTAATTGTGGCCGACTTTTTACAACACTGTCATTGTAATTGGAATCGTCAACCCTGGGCGTTAGAGTTGCTTTTTCAATGAACTACTTTGATGCAATTTGGCCAACTCAAATCATTTCAAGCATAGTTGTTACGGATCTCGGGCTAAGTTCAACAAGAACTAAGTTAAAGTTTAAGTTGTATAAAAACTGGGCGCATCTATCAACGTAGCAGTTTGGCGAGTATATAAATGTATGTATGTAATTAAGTTGTAATTTAAAAATATGCATTAATAAAAAATTAAAAGGATGTAAAGGATGAACGGTTAGGCAAGTCCAGAGTTGCGAATCGAATTGCTGTTCTGGATGAAAAGAGGGCGACTTTTCCGCGAAGATTTTCTTAAAACAAAAACTTTCTGCCTACGAGATTGAATCTCGAAAACTAATGCTGTAGGGTTGCCAGGTGAGTAAAAGCCCAATTATCGGATGTTTATTTATTGTATAGGTAACTTACAACTTGGTAAACAACTGGGTAACATACAAATAGCATAACCCTATTGGAGGATCGTGGGGTGGACTGCGTGGCTATCGCACCCTGGTATCCGTCCTAGCTTACTTAACACCTGATGACTGCGGGGCTATCGATCAGGGTAAGTACTACGACTTCGAGTGGACTGCGTGGCTATCGCACTCGTTGCCGTCTAGCGAGAGAATGATTGTCCGGTGCGCGCGATGGCCTTATATACGCCGCGGCTGTGCATGTGTGCGTCGATGCGTGTGTCTTCGCTGTTAGCGTGTATGATGCGCGCGGTGCAACCATTGGTATTCTGGTGCGTTACTATGATCGTGTTATATCCTCCCCCTCTGGTGCTCGTGTCGTCCCGATAGAGTACCAGCTTACAGTACTGGAGCAGGTACCTTCCTAGGTCTTCCTCTGCGTCTTATAGGAATTACTGGAGCCGGGATAACATCGTCCCTTGGTACATATTTAGTAATTGCAGATGTGTGGTACTTCCCAATTGCTTGATGGGGGTTACTGGGGTGTGCAACTTCGTAAATAGTTGATCCATGCTTTCTTATGATTCTGTATGGTCCATTCCGCATAATCTTCTAGGTTGTCTTCATATTCTAATGCTTTGATAATGGTTTTTAGATCATCGTCTTTCAGCTGTTCTTCTCGTAAAGTTTTTTCGCCGTGTCTTGGTAATTGTAACTCAATGTGACATATTGTGCATTCTTCACTGTGTTCAGTACAAGGTGGTCGGGATAGCGTATCCGCGACTACATTAGTTCGTCCCGGTACGTAATCGATTTGAAATTCGTGTTGTTGCAATTGAAGAGCCCATCTGGCTAGGCGACCAGTGGGAGTTTTCAGGCTCATTAACCATTTGAGGGGTTGATGATCCGTTATTGTTATGAACCTAGTTCCTTCAATGTACCCTCTGAAGCGTGATATTGCCCATACAATTGCCAATGCTTCTTTTTCTGTTACGGTATAATTAAATTCAGCCTTGGTCAGGAGACGGCTGGCATACTCCACTGGATGTTCTTTATCACCCTCCCCCTGCACCAGAGCTGCGCCAATAGCGTATTGGCTTGCGTCTGTTTTAATTTTGAACGCGTCGTTACATTCTGCTTGTTTTAATACCGGTGCCGTTGTTAGCGCTGTTTTCAGAGTTTTGAATGCTTCTTGCTGTATGTTTTCCCACTCCCATATTGAAGTCTTTTTTGTCAAATTAGTCAGCGGTCGGGCAATTTCGGCAAAGTTTTGTATGAATCGTCTATACCATGACGCTGTTTGTAGAAAAGATATCAACTGTTTTAAGTTCTTTGGTGGTGGGAGGTCTTTAATAGCTGATATTTTGTCAGGATCAGTTTTTATTCCTTCAGGTACTATAAGATGTCCAAGGTATTTAATGCTTTAGCAACAGAAATGGCATTTCTTTCTGTTCGCTCTTAGATTGAACTCTTTTAGTTTTTCAAATACTTCTCTCAAGTCTTGTACATGTTGTTCTATGGTAGGGGATCTTATGATCAGATCATCAAGGTAGGCCAAGACACATTTAGCTTTAAGTGATCTGATGAATTTATCCATGAGTCTTTGGAAGGTCGCTGGCGCGTTTCGGAGACCAAAAGACATTCTTTTGAAGCGGTATACTCCAAATGGCGATATAAAAGCAGTCTTGTCTTGATCGTCAGGATGAACCATAATTTGCCAGTAGCCTGATTGCAAATCGATTGACGACATAAAGGGCATAGCTTTAGCTTGGTGTAACAAATCGTCGATTCGGGGCAATGGATATCTGTCAGGTTTTGTGACATTATTTAATTGTCTGTAGTCAACACAAACTCTGATATCATTATCTTTTTTTGGTACCATTATGACAGGTGCTGACCATGGAGAATCGCATTCTTCAATGATATCTTGATTTATCATGTCATCCAATTTTTCCCTTAATTGCTCCTGTCTTTTGGGTGACAATCGATAGGGTTTGACAGCTATGGGGGAATGATTCCCAGTATCAATTCTGTGTGTAGTGTGAGATGTTGCCACCCCGTTTTTATTGAATATTTCTTTGTACTCGGTGAGTAACTGATTAATTTTATTTTTATTACCATCAATAAGGGTTTCACCTTCGTTAGGACGTAAATAAAAATCAATAGAATACAATTGAATTGGATTTATTGGGATATATTCAATACGAGGATCCTTATCAGTCAAATCCGTTTCCGCTCGTGGTCCTCTTGGACGTACCGGGCGAGGCGGAGTGTCTAATTTTTGGAACTTGGAACCAGCGCGGTTTTTTCTCCGGAGATGGTGTGACGGGCAGCGGAGAAATTTGATGTAGTTCGCGTGCCCATTTCAAAAAATTGTTTCACCCTCAGTGAAAGTAAGAGCTTTCTTCCGTTTTAGAGACGGCGGGATGTCGTCTGAGGACAGCTGAAAGAAGTTGAAAGTTTTCTCAGGGTTGTCCAAAAAAACCCAGCCCCTTTGAGGTAGGTTAAGTATTATGCCAGCTGCTTCCAAGAAGTCGATTCCCAATAGGGTGCGGTTGTTGTTAGCTTGTGGTATAGCTGTTATCGTCAGCGGCATAATTCGGTCTCCAATTTTTATTGTTACCGTTGTTTTTCTTAGGGTTAGCTCCCTGAGCGTTCCTTCTGCTAAGCAAACTTTGGCCGTACTGTCTTCAAAAGATGTTCCATTTTCCAATAATAGGTTGTACAAGGTGCTCCCCGCAACGCTGGTCCGGGCGGCTGAGTCGATGTACGCATAGCCGACATCGTTATTTATTTGAATTTCTATGGTTGGGATTTTAGTTCCATATTCCACTGGAGCTGCGAATGAATAAAATTGTACTGGCTTTGGTGGAGTCTCCTTAGACTTGCAATTGATGCAGTTACTACGGACGACGCCTGGAGCTCCGCATCCGTAGCAGATGATTTTGGGCTTATCTTGCGATGTGGATGGTTGTTCAATCAACGCAGCTTGGCGTTTGCGGCAGTCTTCGTACCAATGTCCCTTTCGGCCACAAAAGGTGCAGCGTTTGACCTTGAGTATTTCTGTGGGTAGCGGGGGTGCCTCCTCACTTGATGCTTTGCTGAGTTGCTCCAAGTAGCGGCCCCTTTCTAGTAGTTCTGCGAACGTTTTTATTTCTGTCCGAGGAACTTCCTTCTTCATTGTAATGTTGAGTAACCCATACACCAAGTCCAAGTGGTCCTCTTCCTTGAAGCGCTTATGCGGTATCTGAGCCAGTAGTGCACGTTTCTCGCGGATGAATTCATCAATCGGTGTTTGTTTTTGTGATGTAGCAAACACTTGCATGAATATTTCGTGCGCTAGTTTTTTTGGTGCGAATGCCATCCTTATTAACTGGAGTACGGTTTTCCAATCTTTAGCTTCGTTCTTTACACCTTGCCACCAGGAAGAAGCGTTACCTTTTAGTAATAGCGGTAAAGCTTCGATTGCGTCAGCGTCAGATATATTTTCTATCTTCTTAAATATTGAGATCGTAGCGATGAACTCTTCAACCGTGTCGTGATTTCGTTCACCCGAGAATCTCGCCGTACAGGAACTAAAGCTTTTAGCAGTTGCGGCAGATGTTGAGATAGACAACGTTCTTATTAGCTCGACGAATTGTTCTTGAGTGAGTGTTACTGCCATCTCAGGGTAGCCTTTTAATTTTGTTGAAAATTGAGGGTAGATGTTCTTCGTTATGAAGGCAATTTTAACAATTTCTGTTTTTCACTTGGCGGTAGGCATATATTTACGTTGGGCGCCAGAATGCGACATTATTGTTTTGAATTGTCAAAGTAGCGAAATTGAAATTGTATTTCTTACTGCCAAACACGGTACGGACACTACAGAGGGTTGGTCACACGTTTCGAACGCGCGTTAGTACGACTTGACTGTCATTTTCCTATACAAAAAGTGACAATTGGATCCACCTGTCACGCGTACAATGCGTTACGTCATTGTCCTGGTGGTACTAAGTTAATTATGATCGGTACAAAATCACCTCCGTCGGTTTTTTTCTGTCAGAATAACGGAGAATTCATGTTTTGAATGAGTAACTTTCGGAATTATGGATGTTCCCATAAAAAATATTAATACGAGAAACACCGTTGGGAAAGCCGTTGGGTTGTTATGATTAACAATTAATCATAACTTATCTTCCGTCATCTAAAAACTTCATTAAACTCGTATAAACAGAAATCCATTAGGATATGGAATTGGAATGGCTTCATAAACCACCATTAAGGAGCGACATTAAAAATATATTTCCTAATGCTGAGGTTAACCTGCATCAGATAAGGGTGGGTTTACATGCGTCGGACTCGCGCAATTATAAGGGTATTAGCGTAAACACAGCGCCTTCAATGGCCACAAATTGATATAATAAAAATAGGCTTGGTTAGCACGGGCGTTAGGGTTGGCGACACAAAAAAAATTGCATCACAAATTTATTTAAATAACCTTAATGCTGGAAGGTTGACTTGGTAGAGAACGCATTATGGCATTAAGTTCGCCTTTTGTATTTCTATATTGTTACAATGCAATAAAGATTAAATAAATAAATAAATGCTGACATTATTCAGGCTAATGCATAACAGTGAGTAAAACCTGAACATCTAGTCATACACCTCATCATTTATTTAAGAGCTTGGCTCTTGTCGGTGGAGTAATCCATTACTCCTTTTTTGAGGAAGCATATAGTGTGGTGGTTTCCCCCTTGCCTTCCACACCGCAGTATACGAACCGAGGTTCACCCGCTCCGTGACGTCTAAACAAGAGCCCTTCCAGATTCCTATCTTCGTTCTCCAGTCGGTACTAGTGCTACTGCTGCCTGACACTAGATGATTGCTTATTTAATGGCGGCAACTACTCGCCATGACACAGAATCGTCGTCGGATATTGTAGCTTTTTATAGAGTAGCCCCTCCTACAAGCCTACCCACTACATGCTGATAACCCTGCCACTGCGTGGTCGGGGACTGCTTATTCAGTATATTCGCAGCTAACCATCATATCTGATGGCCATTCCACTATCCGCCACCTATGGACCCCGGTAGTAGCCTACAGCTCAGCCCTACCTCAGTCATACACCTACACAGAGTAAAATAAATAATGATGGAATGTTAAGGAGAATGGAGACTAATATTGGATTTGAAATATAGCCATTCGTCAACAGTCAACTATCACAAACGCTCGTTGACTTTACTTTGATTGATTTGACATTGTGCAAGTTTGATTTCTTTAATTGCCTATTTCATTACGAGAAAGCTGTTATTTAATTGTTGAATCCTCCTACATTGATTAAAAGGTTGACGATGATGATGGTACTGTCGCTAAACTTCTCCTGAACTTGACTCATGAACATTGACAATCAATTACCTACTTACTTAAGCTTTTAAAACTTGCCTTTATTGTTCATTGTATTTTGTGTATTTATATGTATTTAATATTAACTTATTGCATTCAAATAAAATAAAAATTAATTAAATACAAATAGTTGTAAAATAATTAAACTTCCCTAACCCCTGACATTGGCAACCCTAGGTCGCTAAGGTGTCGCCCAATAATTAAGTGATTACGTTAGAACGCGTGTCGGCCCGATTTGTATCACTGTGCCGCCATTAGCGCGGCTCGGCTACCCGTGCCCGAACCCGACCCGACTACCCGAACCTACAGTGTGGACTACGCATTTTATTTTAATTTGACCCGAGGCGTATATACGTACTATGTACAGTCACCTGGAGGTCAGCAGGTCGATCAAGTATTTATTACATTGTACGCGCATCAGAGATCTAAATGTCACTTATTGCATGGAAAAATTACGGACCTAACTAACACGCGTTCAGAAATACGTTACGTGATTATCCCTCAGGACAAGACGGGCAAAAATATCTGCCACCAACTCATTTTGCAGAGCCGTTATAATAAAACGTGTCAGATACTCGTATTTTTGCGGTTTGGCGTGTCAGTTATTATTGTAGATAGACTACTACAAATGTACATATACCATCTTTAATTTAACAGCAATGGTACACTTGACTGTACTACAAACTTTTAACGGTACGCTAACTCAGTAAGAACACATGGGTACCTAACCTATTCATGTTAACTTGATAAGAAACCTACCGTTTCAGTAGAGTTTGGCCCATAAGCAAGCTTATTGTAGTCAATATTAATCATGTTCTCAAATACCCACCAATAAAATATGAAGAATTAAACAACATATATTTTAAGGTATGTCTTAATTGAGGACACTTAGAACAACATGTTTATAACCGTGCAGTAATGTTATGTTCACAAATTCTACCACTATCCTGCACAATGCCACATTTCCCTCCATTATTAACGCTCGCCTCGACTTTAAAAAGATTAATGCCCTCGATAACCGGCCCAAATGAAAAGTGCCCCAACAGAATTGAATCATTTCAAACCGACGCCTTCGAATCATTTGGAAATTAATGGCTTCATTTCCATACGAGGTAATTAGTTAGTAATTCATGCCTCCGTCTGAGTTACTGCGGTCTTGTTTATTTTACGGTTGGAGTAGTAAATGGGTGAGGTAGGTGATGAATAAATGGTTAATTGAAACTAGTTGAAATAGATAGGTATTCATATGTGCATTTATACATATTAGCGGTGCGCGGAATGAGGAGCGGTGTAAGGAAAATTTTTAGGGAAGCCTATTTGTAATATTCTAATATTTATATATTTGAAACATTTATTTTCTAAAGTATATACAAGATGATAACTATAACATTAACTAAATTAAATTAAAGCTAAGTTAAATCTAATAAAGGCCCTCGAGGCATTGTACCGAGGATGCTGGCGGCATTTCCTCGCTGAATTGCAATGCTGATGCGTTGCACGAGAAAACCGCCA
Source organism: Epinotia demarniana (assembly GCA_945867215.1). Lineage (NCBI taxonomy): Eukaryota > Metazoa > Arthropoda > Insecta > Lepidoptera > Tortricidae > Epinotia > Epinotia demarniana. The sequence continues at coordinate 26,851,639 of OX244268.1, forward strand.
GCTCTTCGGTCACCAGTTACGTCAACCAGACGTTTCGCGATTTCCGCAAATAACTTTTGCGCACTGGGACCCCATGGACCGAGGGTCTCGACGCCAAAAGGTACAAAGTTGTACTCTCTGCCGAGGCCACTATATTTAATGCGTTTCAGATTTTCGGCATTTTCCGCCGCTGCACCCGCTTTAGAAGTAGTCCGTTGGAGGTGGGATGGTGCCAGTGTGTCTACACAGGTAGCGTCCCACACAAGCATCCGTCCCAAACTCCACGGAACCAGAGACACTCCATCAGGTCTTTTGCCATCATCTCTGACAATGCCAGGCGGCTCAAGAAGAGCAGGCACATTGATGGTGGCAAGAGACCGGCGGATTATGTCATTAAGAGTCGCATGTCTTGCCAAGCGGCCTGCACTTTTTTGACAACATAGTCCGTGGTGACCCAGTCGGTCCACGTCTGTGCCACAAGGGCATATGTTTGGAGTGCATACTGTGACCCTAAGCCGTAGACCAGTCGCCAGACGAAGAGAGGTCGGACAAAAACAACGAGTTAGAAAGCAGTACAAAATAAAATAAGAAAATGGACATATGGTTACCTACTCTTATGGGCTCCGCCTGAAATTAATGATTTTACTGTTATTATTATTTATTATGTTTGGATATGCATCTATAATTATGTATTGTGCAAGATTGAGTCTGTGTGCATGAGTTGTGTGTAAGTGTGTTATGCGTGTCAATGTCGTAAAAAAATATTAATGGATCAGGTTAGTAATCATATTACCTACACACGTTTATTTAGTTATTTGTTGTAAAGATTTCCAAAATTTCTTCAACTCTTCAAATCTTTCAGCTAAGGACACACCAGCGGTTAAGACTTAGTTTTGCCTAATCTTTACCTAAGTATACGTATAATCCTTAAATTAACTACCAGACCACCAGAAGCGAAATCAGAAATCTACATAATTAAGTACATAAATATGAGAGTTAATTAACCTGGTTATTGTTGGCAACTACCATATATTTTTTCAGAATAATTTAGTAGTTTTAATGGCAATTACCTTCTGTAACATAACGTAACTTTTTCTAACACTTACAGAAAGTTACTCATTTACGTACAATTAAAAAGGTTAATTTCCAAATTAGGCCCGAACCATCTCTGACATTAGGTAATTTAAACGTCAGCTAATATAATTCAAAGTTAATTTAACGTTATAAGTGTTTATTAGCTAGGTTTAATAGCTGTTTTAGTATATTACAGTTTTAATATGGTGCTTACTGGCACCTGGCGCGGAACAACTGACAGTGTGTATCCGGCCTTAGATCCATTGGAACTTAACGGTTCAGTTCATAATTAACAGGATACGATAATATAATATTTATATTCCTTTTTTTATTAAATTGCTGCTGTGACTAAGCAAAAGCCATGCATCCTTCCATGCATCTCCCTCGCCTTATATATTAATGTAGCGCCTTGTACATTATGTAAGTCAGGTAGATCGAAATGTATTCAATTTTTGTATAGAAAATTTATTTAGTTCTAATTAACGTACATTTGAAACTATACGTAGGTACAGTCGCAATCAGATATATCGGAACGGCAAAAGACGTCACAAATATCTGAACTAGTCTCTAATGCCTCGACAACAGAGACGAGCTCAGATATTTGTGAGCTCTTTGGCCGCTCCGATACATCTGATGGCGACTGTACCCTTCCGGATTCACGATGAAGCCCGGGGTCTGCTTGCTACTCACAGATTATCATGTTAGCCCGTAGGTATCAATGCAATGAACCTACTTAGAAAGCTTGATGGCTCATTTGCGACAGGCATGAATTATAGAAAATGTTTTTAGGTAATTAATTTTAAACTTAGCTCTGTTTAATGACACAAGTATAAGCGTGTAATGTAATACATTTATAAAACGAAATGCCATACCAAACGTGAAATCATTGTGTTATTTTAACCCCGGTTCATTACGTTAATTTGGATGTCACGCGTGTAACAATTATTTCGGAATTACACGGCTATCACATATCAAAGCCAGCCGTTTTCCAAACTCATAACCATTAATAACCTTTACAAACTCATATGTCACTCAACACTTTTATAAAATGAGCCGTAACACAAGGATATTAAACCTGTGTTTATATAACAACTCGTTGTGTGTGAGCTTGTGAAAGTTACGCTGAAAAACAAAAGAACAACGCGAACCAGCGACATATCACGTCGTTTCACTCACCATACATATGTGTGTAAGGGACGGCGGGTCTGTAGAAATGTCCAGAATAGCCAGGCAGTAAATGTTTGGCGTATAATTTGCGCACATTTAAAATGGTTAACGCGATACACTCTTGCGCCGGATTCGCGGCGGTTGGCAGTTTAAAAATAAGTATGCTTTGTGTGAGTTTGTATTAAGCTAATATGTATTCAATTGTTTTGGTAATGGCTAGTAATCACAAGATGTCTATTGGAGTCGATTTCAACTGGCTTACTGACGTTTGTTTAATAGCCACGTCGATGTGTTAAGTACTTGTGCAGGTGCATTTTGTATGTACTTATGTAGACGGGACGCGTTGTATGGTCGATCTGACAAGTGAAGGGGCTAAATACTTCTGAACCGTGACGCTTTAACGTCATGTTTAAAGTTAAACTTCCAAGCGAAGAAGAACCGTCATAGTGTAACAACTGGGTACGGATAATTTTTCTAGGCCAAATTCACTTCTGTTTGTTCTTAGATAACAAAGTGATTGTCTTTAATTGTTAAGTGGTAAACAAAGCAATGGTCTTTTATTGTTAAGTGTAGCAGCTAATTGATACTGTACATTAAACGTATTAAATTCAATAGGTACTTTTCCAACCAACAGGCGGCTTTATGTCTAAGAATGTTTAAAACAATAGACTACTTTATTAATACTTTACTTTAATTCGAGTACATAAAGTAAGTAGTTTTTAGTAATTAAGTGTAATGGAAGCTTTATCACGTGGATGATTTGACATTGTGGTAAACAGTGCTTTTATGGAAAATGTATGAACAATAAAAGTACACTAAAGAGTGCGTTTATGGGCCATAGAGCTTAGAGTGTTTCGACGACTTATTACCGGTGTCATTGTATTTGAGCTAAAGCCTATATAAATGACAGATAACGGTACAGGAGTAGAAATAGTTATTTACGATACAAGTGCCGAAAAAAGGAAATTCGCAACGAGTGGTGATAAATTAAAACACGACCGAAGGGAGTGTTTTAAATCGACACGAGTTGCGAATTACCTATTCGCACGTGTATCGTACAACGTTTTACTGTACATATGGCTCTTTAAAGTTTTGACATATGCACGGAAAGTGCACTTTTCCGCACTAGTGCGGGAAAGTAACACCATATGTACTGTAAAAGCATTTTTTGTATGAGTTAATGTTCATCCTTTTCTGCTGTGGACACATCGAAAGTGTTGAGGCCTTTTAAGGCATAATTTTGGCAGACAGGTATGAAAAACACTTTTGAAAGTTATGACTTGGATGACCGGATCATAAATTAAATGCACCTAAGCAATTTTTCCGTAAGACGCCTAATTTAGAAAGAAAGAAAGAAGACATTTATTTACTAAACAAAAGACACACACAGACAAAGGGAGTAGGATACAATATAATTGAAACAGCAACTTCGCGGCAGTGAATCGGCCGCTGTCTCAGCATTATACCGAGGTGTCAGACAGACACCTACAGCGCTGATTTTTATACAGCACCGTATGTGACCCACGGAACGCAACACAACATACTACCGGTACAAACGATTACACATAATAAATAAATAATTGATATAATAAATTTGTTAAATATGTAACACTAGCACGATGTAATTTCAGTTTGTATTTTTCATCTACCACACCCCCACGTGGCGGACATTTTATCTCTGAAATTCTCTCGACGGTATCCCTCTATATATTAGGTATAGTTCAAATTTAACGTGGCCGACATTTTATAAAACAGTCGCAGGGATTTGAATCTTGTACCTAGGACGATAGAGTTGCTTTTTGAATGGACCACTTTGATGCAGTTCGGCCAACTGAAATACTCTCAAGATACTTATGCTTACATCGCTTGGCATCCATCTCGCTGAGTTATCGCTCAGCCATCTTGGCCATTAGCACTCGCTTGATGTACCTAGCACTTATATCAATTTTACCTATATAATACCATCATTGTCGACGTTTAAGCAGCATTCGTTTGTCTAGAACGTATAGCTAAGTTATACTAAAAGAATAGTAATTAATTGCCATACTAGATTCAAAAACAGAACATAAAAACAGATCAATTTATCTGGGAGGTAGTAAGCTTTGTTTGGGGGTAATCTCCGATATTTCAAAACATCTTCACGAACTAAGTACTGAGTATTATTAATTCTGTGACCAGCGGTATCACGTAATTTTACGAAAACATGTTAGGATAACTCGAGTGTCATTTTTTAAATACAAAAAGTGACATTTAGATCTGCCTAACGCGGTGACGTGCGTTATGTAGTCGACCTGCTTAGCTCATAATAGATGTATTAGGACTACTTTTACTGTAGGTACGGTACATACGGTACGTACAGTAGGTACTGTACTCTGCATGATTGTATTCGTACATATGTACTGAAGCAAATAAAAAGCAATAACGTCTCCATTTTCTTGTACTAATTGGCGTCTTATCGGTGCACGCCGTAAATCGGGCGCTCCGTTTCACCACAGATATATAGGAGGTGGACACTGTATGTGTAATGTGTATGGATACCAAGCGTGCTCATTTATGGGAGTGTGACGGCACTGGGGTGTTTTGGTTTATATAATTAACCTGTGTGGTGACACACAGACAAAAAAGTTGTAAGTGTAATCGATGGATTTCACTTACAACTTTTTTAATTATTTAAAATAATATATATAAATATAATAACAATACGTCTATCATTACAATTTCCCAATGCGATAGCGTAGCAAATAATCATCATGTAATTAGGTATAAAATGTTTCATTTCAGGGAAAAGTTTGGACCACAAGTAAATACGACACTATCGGCATGCACATTTGTAGGTACATATCGTTGGCATGCAACGTTGAAGCATTTGTGATTATTTAACTTGGCCGACTTTTTACAAAACTGTCATTAGAATTCGAATCTTCTTTTTGAATTGTCTCCTTTGATGTAATTCAGCCAACTCAAATAATCACCTACATAATTCTGAGAAGTAATTTATCGAAAAGCATATTTTTCCGGCTTTGGAAAACCATACATTCCTGTAAATAAAGATGGTTTTTCAGGATACTACAGACGTAGCTTAATCTATTTACTAGGTATGTCATCATCATCAGCGTCCAAATTTTTCTTGAAGCGGATACGCATTCGCGATTTTGAAATTTCGGCATACGGTAATGATACTAATGATGCTCAAAGTCAAATAAATTATTTGTGTAGCCCGCTGTGTTTTGCCAGCAGAAGGTATAAAATCTGTCGCGCAAATTGCTCTTCAGAATTTTGGCGCGTTCTCGGTTTTATTTATTATTTATATTTTTTATTTATTAAGCTTACTACAAAAGTTACATTTAAAAACAAAATTCCTGCAAAACTGTTTTATACAGTTTGTCTGCAGGAAGACTTAAAACTTTATGTAATTTAACATTATAGTTCGACAATTGTTCTATTCATAAGTCTATGGTAGTGTGTCTAATAAATATTTTTTAAATTTTCTTTTAAAAATACGTAGATTAGGTTCGAGTCGGATGTCCTCGGGGATGCTGTTTAGAGTATATGGCAGGCGTTTTTTTAAAGTTCTATCTCCAAAATAGTTTTTAATTCTTGGGACATCAAATTTACCCGCGGACACCGATCTCGTACCGTGGCCATGTGTAGTTCTATACAGATTGTGCTCCTGGCAGCCGTGGTTATTAATTGCAAAAATATATTTATGTTTAAGAGAAACGGGAAGAATTTTACATATTTTGAACAGTTTTCGGTAGTCATTATTACAGTTATTTTTAATCTTTTTAGGCACAAGGAGTTTTAAAAATCTTAATTGCAGGGACTCTAGTTTATCTAAATAAGTTTTAAATGTAAGGCCATAACAACCAAGGGCATACCCTAGTATAGAATCTACCATTGCAAAATACAAGCATTTTAATGTACCTAGGGGAACTCTATAACTAAGATGGTAAAATTTACCCAACAACACTCTTAGTTTATCACAGATATAGTCGATGTGATCAGACCAGGAAATACAACTATCTAATTTAACTCCTAAATACGTCACGCAATCTACCTTCTCTATAATTACATTGTGCTTTAGCGTGATCTACCTACAAATATGTCTGTGCGCACAGCCATAAATCGGCCGGCCGGTTTACGACCCAAGCTTTTCTGCAGAGTTATATCAATAATTGACAAAGAATTGAAACTAATTCGTTTCCTGTGTAGTGTGTCGTAAATTATTCGAGTAATTATTCCAATTATTGTAGTTTTATGCGAACCGCAATTATATAGGTTTATGTGGTTCGTTACGGTTTTTAAATGCATTTGCATGAATAATCAGGGTTGGGAACCTTAAGGGCTGAATTTTAGACCCTGTCATATATTGCGATAGAGCTTTATATCTGTACTAATATTATTGGTAAGGTAAGGAAACCAAGAAAGGCTCAGGTCCTAACGCAACACTTAATGACATAATCCGCCGGTCTCTTGCCACCATCAATGTGCCTGCTCTTCTCTAGATACAACCTATACCTATACATACCTCTATACTCATCCAGCGTAATTGCAGATACTCGCATTCGCAACTGCGGTAGTTTTGCTTCAATTTTTTTTTTCAACATCTACATGTTGAAAATCTTCACTGTAAAGCAAGTCGCGACTAGAAAAGCTCCCACCGGAGCGAGATAGGCGTAGGTTAGGTATTTTTGCCAATATTTAAAAACCGGCCAAGTGCGAATCGGACTCGCGCACCGAGGGTTCCGTACAAACAAGCAAAAGTTGTAGTATGTTTATTACTAAATGATAAATGAAAATGGAATCTGTAACATTACAATGTGGAAAGCTGGGGGAGCATAAAATTAAACAGGGTCACTTTATCAATTTATTAATCATCCTTTAGATTGATATCAATTTAGTAATCAGGGTTTGATTTACTTGCGAGTAGTTGCGAACGCCAAAATAAGTGGATTACTTAAAAAAAATTGCTGTTTCTTTTTATTGTGTTGATATTAAACTGAGTTCACGGGAAAGTACCTTTAGGTTTTGATACCCTTGAGATTATCTATAATACTTATATAATAATATAAATCAGCCTATATACGTCCCCTTGCTGGGCACAGGCCTTCTCCAATGGATGAGAGGGAACGGGCAGTAGTCCCGACGCTGGCCTAGTGCGGGTTGGGGACTTCACATACAACTTTTTCAGTTTTAAATTATGCAACTTATATTGCTATTTCTTATGATTGTGTAGACATAAAACTTTCATTTTGCTACAGCTGAAAGGTATTTGATATGAATTTCAATTTAATACCTCTACGCATTTACGAGGAAAAAGGTAGTAAGTTTAAAATTAAAAAAAAGGTTTTTGTATGATTTTACAAAAATGTCTACTTTTCGTAATTTATCCTTTATCTGTGCTATATGAAGTTTCTTCGTGCCAAGTTTCAAGTTTCTGTGTTAACGGGAAGTACCCTTTAGGTTTTGAGTTTGTTGCGAGTACTCAATTTCAAAATATGCGACTTAAATTGCTATTTCTTTTGATTGCGTTGACATAAAAGTTTGGTTTTGCTACATCTGAAATGTCCTATCCTATAGTCCTGAGTATTTGACATGAATTTCAATTTAATACCTCCACACGTTTACGAGGAAAAAGGTATTAAGTTGAAAAAAATTAAAAACTTTTTTTTGTATGATTTTACTAAAAATGTCTACTTTTCGTAATTTATCCTTTGTTTGTGCTATATGACGTTGCTTCGTGCCAAATTTCAAGTTTCTGAGTTCACGGGAAGTACCCCGTAGGTTTTGCGAGTGTCGAAAAACTCTAAAATTTGCAGCATAAACGACTGTATCTTTTGATTGGGTTGACTTTTAAGTTTGATTTTTTCACAGGTCGAAGGGGCAATAGACCTGAGTATTTGATATAAATTTCGGCTTGATATCTCCATGCGTTCCTGAGAAAAATGGTCTTGACAGACAGACAGACAGACAGACGGACGGACAACAAAGTGATCCTATAAGGGTTCCGTTTTTTCCTTTTGAGGTACGGAACCCTAAAAAAAACTTGATTCCGTTCCTACAATTTGCCGATACGCAGCATTCACCATTGTAAGAAAAACTGACGCGTTTGATTGGTTTTTGTATTGTTATGGATCACACGGCAACGTGTGATCACTGCGTGATATCGCGTGGACGTTGTTTATGTTTATTTTTGAGTGCTAGACCCCAAGTTCCCCATCCGCAGATGTGAGTGTATCCACGTTAATCACCTGACCCCGATCACCCAGAGGAAACCAGCGGCAATTATTTTAAATTCAACTAGGCAAAAATGATAATGTTTGGTTAAGGCGCTTCGCCGGACGCTGCCGTAAAGTTTGTATGGGGGATTTGGTATAGATATAGTTAGAGTCCCGGGAAAGGACATAGGATAGTTTTTATCCGGAATATCATCCCCTGTGAAATTGGGGTGAAAGTTTTTATGGAGCTACGATACAAACGAGTTTCACGCGGACGGAGTCGCGGGCAGAAGCATGAGCAATAAAACAGCGTGTGGCAACACCTTGTATAACGCGACTAAAATAATAATGAATAAGGGATAATATTCTGATTCTAAGTACCTACTTTACATTTAAGAAGAATAATTAAGACCCCTCTCCAAAATTTCAACTTAGCCGAGACAACAATTAAACTTCTTATAACATTCTTCAATGTGAATAATATTAGTTCAAGCCACACTTTAATTATTCTCTATAAATAAACCGCTCATTATATTCGGAACTTTCCCAATTAGCATATTAAGTATCAAGATTAGGACATCATACGTAAACTCATTTAAGACGGTTGACACAGTTGACAATGATATTATTGTACCGGCAGATCATGGTCCATGAAGACGATCAAAAGTTGCAGAAGATTATTTGGAAAGGAAAATCCTCGCCGCCCGCTCACATTGTTCCTTCGAACAGTGACCTCGTGCGTTTTGATACGGTGGTGGTTGATTGGCGTGTGAGGTAAACGAACTTTTTACTTCGCGTGTGAGGATTGGAGCGATTAAAGGAGAAGAGTAGCAGAACTTCAACAGCAACGGTGGTATTTGGCAGTAAGAACAGCGCAAAGAGATATTCAAGTAAGATCTTTCCTTATATTGCTAACACCAAATCAATCAAGATGGCTAACGTCGAACGGCAGGCAGACATTCAACGAAGCATTGAGACTGCTTTGTCTAACTTTAAAAAAGATAGTTCGTCGAGGAAGGCGAGACTTGAGTACTTCAAGATACCTTTGGAGACTTTGAGTGGGTTATTTCTATGATGGAAAGCCGGACTGATCCGTACTTTACAAATCGAATTTATGAAACCACTAAAGAAGTTTATTCCATCCTAAACTGTAAGCTAAATCTGAGGGTTATCAAGCAATCTCTCAGAAAAATCCCACGAATGAAGGCAGTGGCGCAAGGGACCCACAGCAAGTCCACCAGTGGGCACCGAAGGAAGGCTCGTAGAACATATCCAACAGCGTAACAAACAGCAGAGGGGTACAGGTAGTAAGACGGATGTAATAATGCGCAAACAGTATGCAAACATAAAGGCTTTTGTGCGAACTGTCAAAAATATTCAAATTGATTTACTTATTGACCGACAAATGGGAACGGGAGGATGCTCTTAAGTCGTTAGGGTCTCGTTGGTCAGTTATCGATTCTTTGCATTGGGAAATAGAAAGGGACGATTCCCAATTAGATGCAGGTTAAGGGTCGAACAGACTGCCAGCGGGGCGGTAGCGGCGCTTGACGCGCGCGGGACGGCCGGTCACACAGAGCACGCGCGCATCGCGCCATCAGCAAGCCGGCATCGCGCGCGCGTCCCGCGCGCATCGCGCTGGCCTCGCGCCATCAACCCGCCAGCACTACGTACGCACTGCACGCTGCGCTGTCTGGCGTCACACTGACGCGCCGCGCGCCTTTTGCGGTCGCGCGGCCTGTGCGCGGCGGGTTGCTGGCTGGGCGCGACAGAAGCGGGGCGCGTTGCCCACGGGGCGCAGCCTGTTTGACCGCGCTAGCGGTTTGTAGGGAAATATCGCGCGGCGCGCCAGTCGCGGTCGCACCGCGCGCCCGCAACGGTGCTGTGTGTTCGACCCTTTTGGTACGAAGATGCGTTTAACAAACATGAGGATACTTATAACATGCTGAAGAAGACAATCAATAAAAAGATTTGGTCTGTAGCACTTCGGGACAAGTCAACTCCTGTTTTAGGCATTCCAAGACTTTTCATGGAAATTATAACTCGTGGGTTTATTCAAAGATTTGTTTAATGAAGCGATCCATAATAATTTGGCATTGTCAAACTCCCAAAAGATGCAGGTTTTGAAATAAAGGTAAAGGGTGAAGCGGAGCGACTTAATTATTCAACATTTGCAAATAAGTTCAGATAATTATTTACTGCCATTATAACAAATTTTAAATAAAACTTAGAGGCTCATATTTCATAGCCAGACTCTATGAAACTATTTACGCTTTTATTATATGGCAGAATATAATGTCAAAATAATGAAACAAACGTTTAAAAGTAACAAGCATGAAGTGTAGCAAACCGGCGCGAAGTTGTGTAATGTCGTCATTAAATTAAGCTAATGGAAGCTCACTCGGTCGCCGAGTGACGTGACATTAAGGATAAGGTCGACGGGGATTCGCAAAGGTTCACATGTGAGATTGTTTCTAGTGGACTATGTTCAAAACGATTCAGGCTGGCAAAAAAATACTAACCCGGTGGCAAACAAACGGGTACACAGAAAAAATCCGAAGAGTTATTTCACCGAAACCATAATTATTTTGGAATTTGAATTCCGCAACCAAAATTTTTACGCAAATTATTTAATTGAATATAGTTCAGGTTAGGATAGTATCATTATATCTTAATAAATGAAAACTTGCGAATTGCTAAAAAAAAACTTGAATAATTTAATTTTCGGTCCGTACGTAGTGCTGGCGGGTTGATGGCGCGTGCTCTCACGCGCTCGTCAAGCGCCGCTACCGCCCCGCTGGCAGTCTGTTCGACCCTTAAAAGGCTGGGTTTTATTATGCGCAACTTATAGGTTTTTCGGGATCCCGTAGCCATAAAGTTATTGTACACAGCTCTGGTTATAAGTAAGATTGAAAGTACCTCGATTGTATGGATGCCGCATGAAATTCGTACATTCTTCTATTAGAAAGAGTACAGAAGCAAGCACCGGAAGGTGCAGCGTGGGTAAGCCCCCCGCAAGGTGAACTCATGACCTGGTAAAGGTCGCGGGAGTCCGCTGGACGCGGGTGGTGCAGGACCAGTCATTGTGGCACTCTTTGGGAGATGCCTATGTCCAGCAGTGGATGTCTTTCGACTGATATGATGATGGTGGTGATGACAGAAGGCTTTTCTCCTGCATCTATTAAAGAAATTGTACGGGTTCTACCCCTACCTTTACCCCACCAGATACTTGCTCGGGATGTTGGGTTTAACTCGGTTGTACGTTGTTTCATGTACTACATATTCGTAGAATTTTGCTTCATAGAAAATGTTTCCCATATTATCATTTCATAGAATGATCATTTTCTAATGCACTTACTTTGTAGAAGCTTATTTCATAGACTTTTTATTTTTGAGATTATTAATGTTTCGAAATTCATGTCATCGATTTTTAGGTCATATATTATTGTTCCTTATAATATTTAGTTTATAGAATAGTTTTTTCTAAGCCTGTATATTCATAGAATTTTGTTTGTCATCTCATTAAGCTTAATATTTTCGTTTCATAGAAGGATAGGTTAAAGAAGGAAATGGGAGTTTTAATAACAAGTTTTTCCGCTCTTTTATAAAAAAAATAACCACGAAGACGAAAGCGGGAGCAAAGCTCCCGCTTCCGTCTTCTAACCTATCCGCGATCCGATTCGGTTTTGCCACTAAGTTCCTGTTCCTTGATCCTTGTGTACTTGTAATTTAATTGAAGTTCATAAGAATTTTTGAAAACAAAAAAACTGGAATTAAATATTATATGAAACGGTTCCTATGAAACAATAATCTATGAAATTTGTGTATACGAAACAAGAATACACGAAACATAATTCTACAGTTTGATAAGTTTCTGAAGTAAAAAAATTTGATAGTAATATACATTGAACTGAATTTACACTGTGAAATATGTTTCAACCAAGTGAATAGTCTATGAAACAATAATATTGGAACTGAAAGTATATGAACCCGTAATTTATGAAATATTTTCTGAGAAACGAAATTCTATGAAATTTCTGTCTGTGAAACGGTGTCCCTTTTAACTCATTTGAGGTTCGACGTAACACCGGGCCCTTGAACATGGCGTGTGGAATTATAAGGGGCGAATCAGATTGATCGGATTTGGTCGGAAGGTTCTGTCGTCTATTTGTCCCTAACAGCTACAACAGAGGTCGCAGCGATCATTTGCTTGCAGTTTCCCCCGGGTGGTACTAAATTTCAATGGCCAATATAATGTATGCCATACGATTAAACAAACAGTCACGATGACTCGCACGCACGGTAGCGCGAAAGCACTCGCCGCGCACGTATACTTCTTAATGAGGTTCTTGCATTTGCACCAGATTGCGATTTGTTTGGCGACAAATGAAATAAGTTGCATCCAGCTCTGTTATGGGGCTTCTAAACGGGCAACCTTTATATACGGCAATGTGTGGCCGGCAAGTATTATGTGCATCTTGCTCTAGTGTACAAAGTCAGCAATAGTTGCCGGCTAGAACTTGCAGGAAAATGTGGCCCGTTTGGAAGTCCCATTAGGGTTTTGCGAAGCTATTTTTTAACTGTTCATATTTTACTGTCTGTTATTGTTATGTTACGTTAACGTGCTCTATAAGCGAAGATGAGCATGATTTTTGCATCTCATCTTCGTTGATAGACCAACAGGTTTTTTAGCGGAATAGCAAAGGAATATTGTTCTCGTAACTTATCATGGACTTCCACGTAGTAACACTTGATTCAATTTATTATTTGTAATTTTTATGTTTTATTTTGTCTTTATTTGGCCAGTGCATTGTATTGTTTAAGTTTATCAGCGTAAATTTTAAATGAAAGGAAAAATTGAAAAATTTAATGCTCCGAGCCGAACCGGCGACCACAGGCATTCATGGCCCGTCGCTACTAACCAACTGAGCTATCGGAACAACTGAGTTATCAGCGTCTTAGCATCTGCTATAATGCTGCATTTTTTAATTTTTCAATAATAAGATAAATGCGAAAGTTTGGATGTTTGTTAGTCAAATCACGCTTAAACGGCACCTTATAAATAATATGGGTTTCGTTGTGATACTGAATTCAAACAACATCTAGATTTCACACATGTATTTCGTAATATATGATTGTATTGGTACTATTAATAACAGTTATATTACTTTAACCTGTAAGTATAAAAATGATATGACCGGGCTGAATATCGGCGTGTTTTTAATCTTCTAGGCGAATACAATTTCCTGGAAAATTCAATACACAGCTAAATACATTTTAAAGGTAGGATTACACAGATGCGTTTGAGTAGCTTCTGAAATGGTTCGCATCGATAGAATAAGTAAATAATAAAAAATCTCAATAGATGGCGCTGAATGCTGAAAGGCAACATTGCGTCCAAAATACCATCATAGGAGAATTCTGATGCTAACAATTTAGACACAGAACTATAAGTTACAGCCATTACTAAAGATTAGACCTACATATCTGATTTTTCAAAGGCATAATTTATTGTTCTTTAATTCCAGTTGAACCGAACGAATTCGTTTGCTCCTCAAACGTATCAGTGTTGCCAGATCCACTTTCCAATTTGACTTTTCAATAAAATATAAAACTGTCAAGAAAACAACTACACATCAACAATCATTTTTAAATATAAATTATTGCCCCGAATTAAAGAATTAACATGAAGACGAAAATAAATACGTTGCTATATACACTACTAACTATATAATACAAGTAACCTAGTTTATTCACACTGGATATGTTATCTTTATCTGATACAGTCGAAGACACATTTTAGTCTGAACCAAAATCTTTGTCGTCACACAACGGAATAAAAATCCGCTGTGACACGTAACACAAAATGAATAACGTCGCAGTGTTTATTCGGCGGAGGACACACCTCGTATAATTTTCTCTCATAAATAACCATGCAATGTCAATTAGGTACTTTATTTATTTATCTATCTAAATCTAAGATTTACCTACTGCAATATTTTCGCAACACTTTCACTGCAAGGAACCCACCGTAGCCGCCTAACAGGTGCTTTCGCCGTAGACGCCTTCCGCTACATACGAGAAAAACCACGGGCTCGGCTACGAGCGTAGCGCGTAGCGATTCTTGGCGGTGAATGTGACTACGGCGTAGGCGGCCGCTAGGCGCGTTCCTGGCAGTGAAAGTGTTAAACAATAGGTGCCCGAATAAATGTATGTCCGTTACTCATTTAGACTCAAGTTGTGTTACTTTGTGTTTCATAACGTCACACGTTTCCATTGTGCGACGACCAAAAATGTGACACTGACCCATTTTAGCGACCATTTTAGACCTCAATTTCAATCTAATAATGGCCATAGAATGTCTTTGACAGTATTATCAAGTCTTTACGTAAGCGGAGTAGAACTAATGATAATCATTCATATATTAAAGCAAACGTTTCATGTAATTACTGTTAAGTCCAGGTATGAACAACCTATCCACTGAAGCCAAACACGCGCGGTTTTTTTTCCTTAACAATCTCCAGCACCTACATTACTGCGATCTTCTAAAAGCCGTTGCCTATATTCAATCTATCAATAGTGTGTGTGTGTGTGTGTGTCTAGTGTTTGATACCTACAGATAACAGAAGAAGCTATATATTTGTCATTTTCACGTCTCAATAGACTTTTAATAACCAAATCTTGAATTTTGGGAGCGTCTGTATTTTGATTAAAGTGTATGCCCTAAACTAAATTGTAAGCAAAAATCCCATATTTAGTATCAGGAAATGACGAGCTAGAGCGGAACACAATCTCATTAGAAAATCGCAGCAGGCCTCTATTACCAGGTGCTTATTCACAAACGGGACAGATGACAGGTCCATTCGACATACACGATAAACTTCCATATATTTCCGAGATGCATAATGCACACGAAACTGTCCATGATCTGTAGATTCACTGTCACATTTGTGAATAGGAAAGTTCTCCATTATATGAGATCAACGACGTATTTGCTCTAAATGCACATTCAAAAGATAACACGATCGAAACACCTATTCATCTAGTTCTCATGCGTAAACCTGAGAGTGCCGTAATGACGCTACGAAACGAGATGCATATATATTTTGATCGTGTCGTAATTGATACATCTTCCAAATTCGAGTACAAAATCAAGTCATGTGTCGAATCACTATTTACATTGACATATTATTTAGGATACATTATGCATTATTAGACAAACTCGTACTCCTTATGGAATATATGTATATGCAACAACGTTGACGTCATCATGAATTTCTCATCACAAACCGTCCAATCTACAGCAATAAAAAACGCAGCTGCATTGCCAAAGTAAACGGGCTCTTCACACCTGGCCAGGCCAGTCACTTGTACACGAAAGATCCAAGAGCCTCTATAGTCACTAGTTCTATTTATTCAAAGTCACTTTCACGTATTAAGCAAAGACTCTATACTGAACGGATTGTGTTTCCTGCCACCGTTCTTCGTCAGGTCTTGTTCCGACGTGCGTCCGCCGCTGAGGTCTAAGGAGACAGCTCTGCTGGAGTCAAAGTCAAATTTCTCGAAGTTTGAAGGTACGAATTGCTTGAAGAAGGCCTGCTGAGGGTCGGGGAGAGGGCTGAAGTTCCTCCCTGAATGTGCGTCCGAGGTGGAGCTGTCAGAATTGTTGATTGCGTCGCCGTTTGATGGCGCCCGGAGACGGCCGGACAGGGAGAAGTCTTCAGGCCCTGAGTCGTGGCAAGAGTCGCCTCCGACCACGTCGATCATGCTATCTTCTCCGTCCACGTCTCCGTCAGAGTCTGAATACAGGCCGCTGTTCCTGTGCTGGGCCAGATACTCCGACTTGAGGGCCTCGAGGTCGACGGCGATGCCCTTCGCCCGCAGCTTCCGAGCTTGGCGATCCAGCGCTTTTGCCAGCTTCTTTCTTCTTCTCGCCCTGGTGATAAAATCAATAGGGCCTAATTAGTATAGAACCTATCAAACCTGAATATTAAGAAATGATCTATGCGTCAGTCAAGCCTGTTGCCATGATATGCGCTCGACATGAGAAAAAAAAGGTTACCCAAATAGCACGCAAGTTATTTTATGAAATTACTGACATAAGATAAACTAACCATTTCTAAGAGTTCCAATAAGAATATATCTCGCACGTGGCCTTGCGTTAACAGCGCGGAGAGGAGTAGGTCAATGGCACATAGACACAATTGGCTCGAGTTACTTCCAAACGTCAGAAGACTCTCAAGAGACAGACTGTCGTCATCTAAGACTGAAGAAAACTCTTGGCAAAGATGCAAAGCATCTGCTTTGCTCATCTCGCATGCAGCGAGCAGCTCGCGGCAGTGACCCCCGCCCCGTAACAGCCACCCCTCCCTGACAAAGGGACTTAGAGGAAGACCAGAGACGATTTAAAGCCTTTAAAGGCGTGTTACGTGAGTGGCTCACCTCTCGCGTGCTCGCAGCTCGTGCGGGGGGATGGGCTCCCCGGAGCAGCTCTGCGGGTGCGCGTTGTGCGCCGGCCGCCCAGGCCCTTTCTTTGTGTGCTCCTTCTTCCGCCATTTTGCTCGTCGGTTCTGGAACCAGACCTGTGGACAAACGTACTGGTTAGCTATAAATTCAACCATGTTCAGGTTTCAGATTTGGGGTGTCTCGTCCCGTCGTCTTAGATTCAGATGCAAGAGAAAAGAAGAGTTTGTGACGCATTGTGTATTTAGGTCATAGGCTCATAGATAAATGTTGTGTTCTAATTCTAAATAATTGAGGTTTCTTATTTTATTTAATCAGCACATCTGAACATTAAATAGTCCGAATACGGGCTAAAATTTTATCTTCATTATAAAATACACAGTCACAAATTAGGGTCACAACCTCTGTAGCCTATTTGGTACTGAACTGACCCTGCCTACGAAGCCGGAGGTCCCCGGTTCGAATCTCGGTAAGGGAAATTATTTGTGTGATGAGCACTATTATTTAATTTCAGGGCCTTTTTTAGATTTAACTTAGCTTTAATTTAATTTAGTTAATGTTATAGTTATCATCTTGTATATACCTACTTAAGAAAATAAATATTAAGACCGTTTAAGAACTTAATTCATCTGTATAAGTTTGTATATCGTCCACTCCCACATGCTTGTACAGCTTTGCTTCGTTTGGTACTAGGTTGATTTGTGTAAGATTGTCCGCAAAATATTGATTTTTATTTATTTTCTTTATTCCAGACAAATTTAATTTCCTAATTAATAAATGTCAAAAATGCCACTTACTAATGCTGTGCCATCGATTAGCTCATAGCCTTCTCAAAATTTGCTCAAGCGTTTTCTCCGTTCTTATTCCGATTTGATTATCACAAGATGATCGAAAAGGATGAAATATTCTAATACATCTACAATCTTTTTAACTGCCTGTAGCTGGGTACATCACATGTTCAATTGAAAGTTTTTAATCTATGTTAAGTCTAAATCCTTGGTTAATCTTGATGCTCAATAAATGTTGCATGGTTATTGGCAATCAAGAGAGTTTTTAGAGCATCTCAGACCTCAGTTAAATCGATTAGTTAGTAATCGGGTTGTAGAATTAGCTAGTAAGATTAAATAACGGTTAGAGTTCGACGACTAAACATAACAACAAGTAACAACGGTTGGAGTAAAAAAAGGTGTTTGGCGAAGTTTAAAGCGACAACACAACATACACAGCGTGTGATAACCATTCGAACATACATTTTGAGTATCGGTAGCTTGAAGCGCTGTGAACCGTTTTATCGAAAAAATATAACAACTCCCTTTTCTAATGGAGAGTTGTTTTTTATTTTATTTTCTCGAGCAGCATGTACTGTTTACATTTATTTGACGTTTCATTGCGTGCCAAATTAAATTGAATAAAAAAAAAGATTATTTTAAACTAGAGATACCTACTTACTTACTTTCGTTAGGGCTTATACTTGCTTTCAGCCCTTAAATATATGTTTTCTTATGGAAGGCACACGCTGTTTATATTATTGTAAGTATTTAAATATGTATCAACAGAGACAGTACATGTCGGCATTACACGACACCATACGATAACAAACTCTATGAGGTACGAGTATACTTACCTAACTCATTAAAATTGATGCGCTAAAAGGCGCAGACTTTCGTCTCGCTCTTATTTGGAGATCAGAGTCAGAGGGTCACAAAATTTTAAGATAGGGTACGAGGTTTACTTACCACCAGACAGGCCATATACCTGTTTGACACCGTGGCGGATTAGAGCTATAGATCCAACGTCATCCAATTCTTTTTTACGCCCGACGCAAAAAAAGGGGCGTTATAAAGTTTGACGTGTCTGTGCGTTTGTGTGTATGTCCGTGGCATCGTAGCTTCTCAACGAACGGTTTTTTTGGCTGAAAGTTGACGTGATCGAGATGGTTCTCAGCTACGTTTCAACAAAATCAGTTTAGCCGGTTTTGAGATGTTGAACTTTGAAATGAAATTGTTATTCGACCTTTAAAGTAGTTAACTATCACTAAAGGCGATTGTAGTGCTTCATCTAGTTTTTGTTAACCTTAGCTAACCGGGTGTGTAATGATGGGTATAAAAATAAATAATATAATTTCATTCGCTATAACAACATTTGACATAATTTCATGGTATATAATCACTCATTGTATATAATAAACGTTTGTTATAATATCAAAATATATATGTTTATTTTGTATAACGATCATCGGATATAACACTTGTTTTGTATAATCATTATATGGTATAATGCTCATGTTACATACAAGTTATATGTCATAACTATCAAGTAAAATAATATTTTATTATTAAAAGAAAATGTAGCTAACGTAACGGTTCGCAAATTGTACTATGTAAGTATATATTAGGTAGTAAAAAGTGTTCGGTTCTGGCGCTTCGCCGGCCGCTACCGCGGCACGCTCGCTTCGCTCGCTCGGCTCGCGCGCTGTAGGGTCGCAGCTCAACCTAACACTCCTCCTCGCTTCGCTCGTCGTCGTACCTACACCGACCTGCCTTAGAGTCTACCAAAAAATATTATGCTAATTGTGCATTAGAAGAAATTAGCATTATATCCAATGTTCAATATAGCAAATATGCATTATACTTAATGTATGTTATACCAAATATTTTTATATCAAATGACCGTTATATAAAATGATAATTATGTCCTATGAAAATATAATAAGTTTTGTTATAGAACTTGAGAATTATATCAGATGAGCGTTATTGCGAGTAATATTATATCATAAATATTTATAGCCATCGTTACGCACCCTAGCTAACCTTGTCAAGATGGATTCTCGAGAGTATCAGAGGAATAAAGCATTGTTATTGTCATGTTCTCGCACGACCCACTTTACTAGAAAAAAAAAACGATTGTAATCACCATCAGATGTCGTTAAAGTAGATGAATGCATGTTCAAAACGCATTTGGCTGCGTATCCATAGCCTACATAGATAGCTACTGCTAACCTGTGTTTACATACAAATAAGTCAAGCGAAACTATGAAGACTTATGTCACTTCTACGGAAATACATCATCTGTATTTCTTGAGAAATACGATGTCGTGGATGTTTTCAAAACCAGAGTGAGCAGGCTATTATTGAACCAGCGAGCTTCATCTAAGGCTCCCTCGTCGCTTACCATCAGGTGAGGGAGACTAGGGACAGTATTTTATAAAAAAAAGACCGGGTTGCACTCCGGGAGTGCCGGCAGAAGTGAAAACTCAATGACATTGTAACAGATTACGAATTTTCAATCTGTCGAATCATACGGTCACGTGACATCTTACGGTCACGTAACCTGTTGCGAGTTTAACATTTATTCCCCATCACAAAAGTGCACAGCACCGCTGAAGAAGTTTTCACACCAAAAAATACATCTGAGGATATCTTTGTACCTCATTCCAGATAACATTCAAATTTTAACGGACAATATCGTCTACGTTGCTTCGTTTATCTAGGATATCAAAGGGATATTGTAATATTTTTATTTATTTCTATTAGTAAGTGCTTTTCAAATATATAATACTTAACGATATTAATTTTGTTTTTTAAGCAGTAACTCTGCTAACGAAAATTACAAATATTTAATATTTTTTTCCTTTGATTTAAAATTTACGTTTAACGATATTGCGTTTCAAAATGGTTTTCTTTAAAATGGCACGAAAATTAAAGCACGATTATTCTAATCTTATATGGAATATATAGGTACGTATACGGACACATCAGGCTCTATAAAATAATAATAATTTTGTTTTAAAGAGCAAGTCTTCCAAAATTCCGAGACGCCCCGCCCCGAGATATGGAAAACAAAATAGAATAGGGTATAGTGTCTAGAAAAGTGTACGGATTCAATACATTCTACAAAATCTATATGGTATTTATAGGTATTCCAGACAGATTCCGTTCCCAGATTCCAAAATCTCAATAGCCAAGAAGTATATCAATAACACACTGCAAAGCTAAAACGGATCGAATAAGGCTACACTCTTGTTAAAGAGGAGAGGCCCCGCTTGAAATGAATGTACCATATACGGAACAAATATTTAGATAGGCCGTTCTTCTTCTAGTATTGCGGACGACCCTCGGACTTAAGCGGCCGTCGGGAACGCAGAATCACCTAATGTTTACCTGGGGCCAATTTTGTAAAGCTACAACTGCCACAAGTAAAAGCTTTCCATATTAGAACTAACTTTACAATTTTAAATACTTTATTTAATATGAATATCTATATAGGGTTAGTTACAGCAAGAACTTATGTCTATGTTAGTAAGAACAAAAGAAATCACACTCAAAACCGATGTGACAGATCACGTCAAATTTAATACCCTACTGTAATTACCTACTGTTCGATCTGTGCCACCCAATGTCAAAGGATGGGACAGTTTGACAGTTACCATCAGATATATCGGGACGGCCAAGGTGTTTACAAATATCTTAGCACGCCTCTATCGTCATGGTATCAGAGACGTGTGTACATATTTGTGAGCATTTTGGCCGCTCCAATATATCTGATGACGACTGTACCTATCCGCTATCATCTTCAAAATGCTGTTTTGACTCTGTCTGACACGGTCCATCAGCGATGCAATTTTTTATTTTTTTAAATCATGGATTTAGAACTTCACAGTAATTCTTGGGTGTCTGAGACTCAATGATTGGTGCACTCTTGCCTGCGTAAGCGCATGCCAACCAATACAATCTCCTTAATCACGATGATAGTGGATTTCTTCAGATTTTGTTTAATGCATCCGATAAGTAGGTATGTAAGATTTTATTAACACTTAGATGGTGTGAAAAAGAGTGTCCGCTTACCATTAAGTGACCTTTAAATATTTACAAAACGGAGAGGTTCACATATGCGTTACTGATTCTTTAAAACTACCTAAGTACTCGTAGTTAGTAGTGCATAAGGATTCTCAGGAATGTTGCCTTAAAACAGATAATATTCCCTTTTGAGTTTGACCTTTGCATTCAATATAAGTATTTATACACGGAAAACACAACTGGACCACTGGCAAGTCAATAGCGATTTATTAGCGCTAATAAAACATTACAGAAGTTAAGTGAAGCGTAGCTACACCCACTGATATCCAAGTCGACAAATGAAAAGAAATACCTCTTATTATTTAGTTCATTTGTCCGTAAACATGCTCTTATAAAACTTGCGGATCAGTAAAACCATTTGTATAATAAGTACTAACGCGAGCAGTATGAAATACTTCCGCAAAACCAAAAAGACATAAGTAACTTA
This sequence comes from Epinotia demarniana, assembly GCA_945867215.1. NCBI lineage: Eukaryota > Metazoa > Arthropoda > Insecta > Lepidoptera > Tortricidae > Epinotia > Epinotia demarniana. The sequence continues at coordinate 26,873,823 of OX244268.1, forward strand.
ATAATAGCACTATATTCTGCCTCTCTTGAAGTAAATGCAACACTTATCGGCAGATCTCGCTCGAGACAGACTATCCCGCAGTTCTCCTAATAGTTGGTATAAATCAAAAGATTGCAATCTCGGCGGCACCCCTGGGACACGAGCGAGACGACACGATTGAATAGCATAGATTTAAATGCGGGGGTCAGATAAGGACGGGTACAGATCGCGCCGCTCCGCCCGCGCCGGCACGCAGGGACGTCACAATTCGATTACAGCTCAATAAAGTTAAAGTGAGTTGTTTGCGTCTCTAAAGTGGATTTTTTCCTCTTTGATTTCTCTATTTTCTTTCGTTCACTCAAGGTCTAGAGGTTATTTCGCCGTTTTCTTTTTCTGATATCTATTTTATCGGTTCATTTGATGTTCTAATTTATAAATGTGATCATCAATCATAACAGTTGATTAATGTTATAAGAAATTAGAAATATTCAGGAAGTTTACCTACATACTTTGTATTTTGGTAGGTACAAAACCTAGTTAGATATAATATATGCTGTCGAATCTAATTTAACTTCTCCCATAGACACGTTTGCTAGTATTCGAAAAGGTATTGGCAACCACATTTCATAAGAACACGCAAGCCGTTAAAACTCCATGCTTTACCTAAAACGGCGTATTCTAATCTAATTTCATCCTTCCACCAAACTTGGAAACTCCGCCGCGGAAGTATCGACTCCATTTTAAAATTCATAGCATAAAATTTACATTTATATGCCAATTTCATTCCCTAACAGTACACATCAGTATTCTGAACACACCCGTAGCTGGCTGGAAACACCCTCGAAAAAAGAATAACGTCTTACATCGTCCTCTTGGTTGAAAAAAAAGCGCGAGGTTTAAATATGGAACACTAAATGGAACGCTTAGGCGACAAAATGCGGATAGAATATAAAATTTAAGGACTCGGCTCCGTCCCTTTTTCTCGCTTAGACTCTTCCTTATAATCTGTCCCGCTCTCTCGTCGGTATCAAGCACGGGGCCAACCGCCCTAGGCTTACAGTAAAAGATAGACATGAAGCCTGTTCGTAGGGCTGCCCGCGGCGGCAAATTATCGCGCTTGAATAATCTTCTCACTTCAAAATGTAATTCTGCTCGTATTAAAGTGATTTAATGCAGCCTTGCGCTTGCCTGTTGCGGCATTCCGTAGATACCGTAATTAAATACTTGCGCACTATCTGTAATTTAATCTTTATTGTCATTAATAATAATGTTACGACTTGTATGCCTCAGGATTTTCGTATCGAATTTTTTTTGCGGCGGTAGTCATTTCATTAAGTCACTTTATATTTCTGCAAAACCAACTATTCAAAAAAAAACGCTAGTCATTGAAAATGCCTTGCAATGCATTTACAAACAAATAATTTAATAGCGATGCTGATGTCACTAAATGAAATGTAAGTAGGTAATTACTATAGTTATTAACGTTAGGTATTACGTTTATAACCTAAACAATTCTTAATAATAATAAACTTCGAAAATTCACTTTATCACTTACTTGGCTTATTTAATCATACAAAAACTCCAAAAGGCTGCTATAAAACAGTCTACAATTCAACCATTCAATTGATGGTTCAATTATATCTCCAATCGACCAACGCAACACCCCCGGCCGCCAACCCTAACCGAAATTCGCGCCAAGAGCGCATTCCATGATTTCCATGTAACCGTTCTGTGCGAGCATGTGAAATTTATATCTGTCTCTATCTCACAGTTCCAATATCAATTTGTACAAGCTGAAACAAAAGAGACAGCGTTATCGCCTCGCTCTGAAATACAGCGTTTGAAGCGCTGCCATTTGGAATTGTATCGAATAAAAATGTATTTTTATGTGTGCGTTCGGAATGTACACGATATTTTAAGATTTTATGTCAGCGTTTTTTATTGGAGAGTTTTCATGTAAATTAGAGCGCAAATATGATGCTTAATTCGAATAATGCTACTTTGAAATATCTAGTTACGATTCATTTTTCAAAGTATTGGAATAAAACTAGACGACCAGTTAGTCTAGTGTAGTGACACTGCCTGCAAAGCTAAACGTCCCGGTCGAATCTCGGTAACGGCAAATATTTATGTTATGAGCATGAATAGGTAATTGTTTCTAAGTCTTTGATGTTTCTTATGTAGGTATTTAAGAATATATACATATTCTTCGTCGTCTAGTACACATAACACAAGCCTTATCAAGCTTCCTTTCGGGTGGGCTAGTCCGATTTGTGTAAGATTATATTTTAATATTTATTTGTTTATTTATTATTATTTCACATCTCAACGAGGACTGTTGAGGAGATAAATGCATTTTTGTTATGTGGTTTCTTAATCTTAAGTATTCTGTACATTTAACTCTGTTTGTTATCCTAATAAATAAAAGAAAGTAAAGTAATTTACTTAAGATCCAATAATATCCATTTAATTGGATTGGATTATTTTAATCATTCAAGGCGTTTCCCTCGTTTCCCTTCCGCCGACTCTACATTCCTAGTTATTAGTTATCGTAAGTATTAAGAATCCGTAAGCTGGCTTTACATTGAGTGTAGGTACATAGTTTCACGGATACATATTTCAGTAAGAAAACGCATTTGTCGATAAATCAAATCAGATGAAGCGAACATGCCGAGGCCCCCTGAGGCTGTAGCCCCCCCTCCCCGCGCCTCATTAGGAGGGGGCGGCCACTACGGTTACCTCTGTTTCTAATCAATGCTGGCATGGGGGAATGGGGGAGGGGGGTTAATAAGCAGCTGTATAATTGATACTTGAAATGAAAAAAAAAACGCTTCGTTGCTGTGACGTTTGAGAACTACGATGCCACTGACAGATACACTATAGAGTGTAGGTAATGTTGTTTTTTTCCGGAGGGATTAAAAATATTGACAAATTTAAAAAAGTATAAATAACAATCCGACTCTATCACATTATCAACATAATGTTATTCTTCCCCACCACCAAACAATTTATTTTTAAACTTGACAACACAACAATTTGTCCCGTAACAACCTTTTTCGCGCCCTCGACCCCAAAGCGCTTGTTTAAAAACCGCCCTCAACTATCTCCCCAGCGTATTCCTTAAACAAGCCAAAAAAGCGGAATTCATACGAAAACCATTTGCGGAAATCGCACCGTCCAATTGCCGAAGCTACCCTAACGTAACTTGTAAATAAGGTTCCCCTACACATACCTACATTTACGTACCGCATTTACCGTTACCCTATAGGAAAAACCTTTTCCCGCCTTTTTGTGCAACACTGCTGTATCAAAAAGTCTTATCTCTGTGCGCGATTCACAGCGTCATACGACAGTTTGAACTTGGACAGTTTGGCCTTTTCCCGCTATTTCGTGCAACACTGCTATTTTAAAAGGTGTTGTTATCCTTACGCGTTTCACGGCGTCATACGACTTTTGAATTTGGAAGACTCGTTATTTTCCCGCCTAACGTGACAAACACTGCTATGTTAAAAAGTCTCCTCTCTCTACGCTTTTCATAAAGATGTACGACAATTTGTTTTTAGGTGGTAATTCAGCGGTTGCGTATTTTTGTAATCGTCTAATTGATGCGATATCTGATTGTGGGGCGTTGGTAGACAAATTGGTTATTGTTCTTTTCGGTATTGTAAACAAAGGGGTCGGGTGTTAGGTTCAGGAAGTGATGAACGGTTTTCAGTTTCGCTGCGTTCAAGGGAGATTGAAATTTATTACTATGTAATTTAAGTTAGATGAAGCTAAGCAAAGCATCTAGCCAGTGATGTTTCACAACAAGGCCGTTACATTAAGGGCACGATCGGTTTGGGAAATTAAAAAAAATGTGTAGCTAAAATTGGTAATATCTTCTATTTCAAAATGTAGGACCTACGTAGTAAGTACCTACTACGTAGTGCGACAATTTTTCACCACTTCGAATGCATCATTTATTTGTTCGTTTGTAAAGGAGGTCTAGGTACCTACCTATGTCAACTTACAAAAAAGCCTTGTGGCTTACAGTAGTACTTACGAAATACAAAACATATTATTTATCTAATCTTAATTGTATAATAGAAGAACTCAATGCCTTAAAGAATTTTGTGGCAGCCAACAGCAACTATGTAGGTAGGTAAGTACCTATAAGATTTTATTGATTTCTTTTTGTACACAAATTCACCTCCCTTAAGTGAAGCTTAGACGTCGATATAAATACTTAAGTACATAGAAAACTACCATGACTTGAGGACAAATATTCGTGCTCATCGCACAAATAAATTCCCTAACCGGGATTCGAACCCAGAACCCCTTGCTAGGCAGGGTCACTATCAACTAGGCTAAAGCGGTCTTCATTGTGGTCAGTATTTGAGTTTGGAATTATCTAATGATAATGATGTATTTCTGTTATCCCTCCCAAGGGACATAGAGCTCGCAGAACAGGCACCGTATCATGGTCGGCCTTATCACGCGATAAGTGACAAGATAGAGCGTCAGTCTCGTTCTATCGAACGGTGTCAGCCAGTGACGGACGCTCTATCTTGTCACTTATCGCGTGATAAGGCCGACCATGATACGGGGCCAGTTCTCCATTTTATCGAACTTGCGCGACTTCTTCTATCTCTTTCCAGGCGAGACCAGTTGAACCAGCTCTTTCTCACCTGATCTGACTTATCCCTATCCAGGACATTGTCCGTCCGTCATCTTTGTATAGATAATATTATTCTAATATCTGTTCATAGTAATGTTTCTTTGCCATGTTGCGCAAATATACAATCACAAATATTATCAATCAACATGATTGACGTAGCATCATTACACAAACGAGCAACTCAATGTTTACTATTAAAAACTTTTCGCAAGGATGACTCATTACTGTGATGCGTCTAAACAAATAATTACTACAAATTATAGTCAATACTAATTGGGAGTTCACGTTCTATGTCTAACCTTTAGTGCTGTCTAGAGTCTAGACATGTTTGTCATTTCTGTCTGACTAATTTAGTTGACATTTGACGGCTTTATATGTGACCTAAAAGTCTAGAGGCTGAAGTGTTGTAAGACTTCAATTATTTATCCCTTCTCATGCTCGAAAAGTGTGTCATATGAGGCTTAGATAGCGGGTCTAAAGCCCCTAGGGATGTGTTAATATTTATGATTTTAAAACATTTCAATTTGATTTAATCAATACACTTCAACTATTAAATCCACCAATCACACTTATTTCGAAAAGCATTTGTATTTGCTATCAACTAATAAGAATACAGCTCATTATTAAAATCAACCAATCAGGACACAGAATAAATTTCAAATATTAGACGTTTTTTATTCCCGAATTCACAATCATTAAAAAAATAAACGCCTCTGTCCGACTATAGCCCTGGTCAAACGCTCAAGCGTAGTTGGCTGCATACATGACATAGCTATGAAGATTGAGCGGGATAGACTGCTGTCTATCTCGCTTTATCGTATGCCCCGCGTATGCTGTCCGCCGTGCTCGGCCGGTTAGTCGCGGCTATTAGACGGTCAGAGGCGTTTATTCGTGGTGTCAATATTTTGTATCTGTGTTAAAGCAGTTTATTTAAAAAATTATGGCGCCAAATTGAACAATCTTTTGCGCCTGCGTATAGGTACGAGTAGTTGTTGATAATCGTTGTTTTTACTATTTCCTCGCATTCGAAGTGAAAAGTAGAGTGGTAACTCTGGTCTAAAAGCCATATTACCCCTCGAACTAACTACCCCTCTTAACTACCTACCATCTCGTGCTAGTATGGCTTACTTTAGACCCTTGTCATACAATCTACTATTTTCCCAGACGTGACATGAATGTCATGGAAAACACTTAAGTACACCCGCAATTTAGTTGGATTACACTTATAAAAAAGCCAAGTAATATGACATCTACTAAACTGTACGGGTGAATAACTGTCAAAGTCAACGATCTCCTTGACTGTTACTCACGGGTATACAGGGTGCATTCGTTCCGCGCTCTGTCGTTTACGGCGGGTATGTTTAGCTTAATGTCTTAATTACCCGAGTGCACTCGTAAAGTGAGTTATTGTTATTGCTAGTGTCCGCGCTATGGCCGTTTAGTCTCGACTTCAATCACGTCAAGACACACTTAACCCTTTCACTGCTGATGAGGCGTTAACACAGACGAAGTTAGCTAGTTTGATTACGTCAAACATAAAATAAAAGTTTCATGGCGACGTCAGTCTCACATTAAAAGTTTCTCGTGGTATTAATATCTAGTGGTTATATTTAGGGTTCCGTACCCGAAGAGTAAAAAACTGGACCCTATTACTAAGGCTTCGCTGTTCATTCGGCCATGTCTGTCCGTCTGTATCTCATGAACTGTGATGGTTAAACAGTTGAAATTTTCACAGATGTTGTATTTCTGTTGCCGCTATAATAATAAATACTAAAAAACAGAATAAAATAAATATTATCCCCAAAAAATAAATACCCATACCTACAACAAACGTGATTTTTGTGCCGCTTTTATAGATAACGGTACGGAATGGTCGTCCGAGAGTCCGACTCGAACTTGGCCGGTTTTTTTTGTTTTATCACACACTTTCTGAATCATTGTACATGGAACTCTTGTTCACGGACGGCTTCTAAGTCAACGTAAAGGATAGCCTGACCTGTCTGACGATACGAAGAGATAGTTGGAGCCCACTCCTGTATCTCTAATTGCCAGAAGTTGAAGTTGATGTGGCTTTGAAAGGCATACAGACCTACCTCTGCTCTTAAAGTCACAACTGGGGCCTCAAAGTTTCTCTCTCAAAGCTCCTCTCTTAGAGCTCCAGCACCTCTAGCTGCCAGGGGTAGAGGTCATAGTCACGTTACCAACTACTCACAACCACTCTACCATCCTTCACGTCAGGTCTCATGGTTAGGTCTTCACTCATAGGAAGTAGGAGGCTGGGAAGGCTCGCTCCAACTCCACTATGCTGCCAGGAGTTGAAGTTAAAGATACGCACAGCAACTCTGCTCCCCTTCAGGTCAAACCTCATCGCCAGGGCTTCTCCCATGAATACATCAGGGTAGTGGGAGGCGTTTAGGCCCGCTCCGGCTACCAGGAGCTGAAGTTGAAGTTAGTACTACTGTAGTGGTAGTAAATTTTCACCGAGAACTTGGGACGGCGGGGTTTGTTAGGGTGGCGGGAAGAAGCTGAAACCTACGCTATGAAACAATGCTAGTGGCTTCCAGCAATGTTGAGGTGAATCAACTATTTTGGTGAATAGGTAAAAGCGCAGAGCATCAGACTGGAGCACCCTTGTGTTTTCACTGCGGTTAAAAGACCTGATGTCACGATCACTGAGGGAACGAATGGCTAATGAAGAATGATACTTACAGCAACTCTGCTCTCTTTTAGGTCTAGCATCATGGGTATGGTTTCACTCATGAACGCATCAGGGTAGTAGGAGGCTAGAAAGGCCCTCTCTAGCCCTTCCAGCTACCAGAGGTTGTAGTCGAAGGTACTTACAGCAACTCTGCTCTCCTTTAGGTCTACCATCATGACTATGGTTTCACTCATGAACACATCAGGGTAGTAGGAGGTTAGGAAGGCCCTCTCTAGCCCTACCAGAAGTTGTAGTCGAAGGTACTTACAGCAACTCTGCTCTCCTTTAGGTCTACCATCATGACTATGAATTCACTCATGAACACATCAGGGTAGTAGGAGGCTAGGAAGGCCCTCTCTACCCCTTTCAGCTACCAGAAGTTGTAGTCGAAGGTACTTACAGCAACTCTGCTCTCCTTTAGGTCTACCATAATGACTATGAATTCACTCATGAACACATCAGGGTAGTGGGAGGCGAGGAAGGCCCTCTCTAGCCCTTCCAGCTACCAGAAGTTGTAGTCGAAGGTACTTACAGCAACTCTGCTCTCCTTCAGGTCAAGCCTCATCGTCAGGGCATTCTCTCATGATTACATCAGGGTAGTGGGAGGCGAGGAAGGCCCTCTTTAGCCCTTCCAGCTGCCAGAAGTTCAAGTCGAAGGTACTTACAGCAACTCTGCTCTCCTTCAGGTCAAGCCTCATCGCCAGGGCTTCCCTCATGAATACATCAGGGTAGTGGGAGGCGAGGAAAGCCCTCTCCAGCTCTTCCAGTTGCCAGGAGTTGAAGTTGGTGCGCGAGCGCCGCCGCTTGCCGCTGTCACCGTCGTCGTCACCCACGCAACCTGTGGGCAAAGTGGGGTAGAAATGCTTTAGTGGGATATAATTGTAAAAAAAAAAAAATTTTTGACTTATTATATTATCCTGGCAATCAACTGTCAAAGAGTACATCTGAATGTCTGTCAAATTAGAATTTTTATAAGCCTGCCAGGACTGGCTTCCCACTGGCTCCCTTTGGCTGGTGGCGTTTATCGCATGGCAATAGCGAGATGAAACATTTGTCTCGTTCTTATGCCACTTGACAGAAAGTGACATATCTTGCCTTTTATCAGATTCTAATAACACGCTTTCTCTGGGCAACATGGCGTTGAAATTTTTAATGCTTCCATACTTGTTCAACACTAGACTTTGTATAGTAATTTTACTGGGTCTTTTAAAGTTATTTTAAAAAGTAGGGGTGAATAGGAAACAACATACAGCTTAGGAATATGTCGGGTAAAGGCGGGAAAATAATATATCTAAACGGAAATGGGATAGCTTTAGAACCCTTCGTTTTGTTTGATTTTCGTTCTCACCATTTCCATCGAGACGTACTTTAATTCAGTACCACCCGCTAATTTTGGTATTAAGTACCTACCTAAAACCATTAACATATAATATACCTACGTAGTTTGTAGTAAATTTGTCAATCTATTATGCAAACAATTCAATCTGTCCGCACACAAACCCATGTTTAATAATGAATTATTTCCGTATTTAGGTAAGTTACTAACAAGTTGTCATGAATATTAAATTGAATTCCTGGAACCGCGTTATCAAACAACAAATGCATCTATTAATTACGTTCTATTAAATATCAGAGAAGTCGTAAAACGGTTCTACGACACGTTCTCACTGATATCGTAGCTGATATTGAATTAGTTCATTCTCATAATTATACTGATGTAACGACGGTTCATTAACTTGAATGTATGATTCATTGAAAATATCTAAACATAATTGTGCATAGCATGCATGCGATTCAGGATGCTGTTGGGGCTGCCGCGATGGTTCAGTGATGCCCCCCTATTCTGTAACTTGTTTTAAGCTCACCTCAACGCGCACCCACAAATATATCTTCACACCGCGATGCGTAGTAACTAAGCGTAGGTAGAGGTCTAGTTTCGTGGCGGGTGACCGGTGGGGTGAGCCGCATTAGCGCGTAGCGAATAACAGGCCTGTGGGCCTAGACAAGGTTACAATCGACAAGCGCTAACGCCAATAGAAAACTAATAAAATGTATGGGAATGACAGATGTTAACGAAAAGTGTTTCGTCGGCATCTCAATCTCCCATACAATTTATTATTTTCTATTGGCGTTAGCGCTTGTCGATTGTAACCTTGTCTACGGCTCCTGGAATGTTCGCTGAAGCACGCACGGACGGATTCTAGGCACTGATGCGGAAGAAAATATCGTCCTTACTTTTCAGTCAGGGACAATCCCAACAGTACCTACCTATCCATAAATCGATGGCAGATTTGATTGCCCGATTTTGATGCACTGGGTTCAGCAAATTAAAACGGCAGTCAAATAAGTATAACAAATAAAAGCAACATCGCCACATAATTTCTGTTATAAGTAAGTAGGTAGGTAATCATTGTCACTAACACATCATATCGGGTCTATGACCTGAAACAAAACCAATTCAAGGTCTAATTTCCCTCTGGGGTGGAAACCTTCGGAGGGAAAATAAGACTTTGTTGGGATTAGTTAGACCGGTTTCTTCACGACACTCTAAAGAATACTTGTCAGTGCTTGCAGTGGCCATAAAATACTTAGGTAGGTTATGGTATACCTAAAACAAATCCAATTCATCTTTGAAAATATCATCATATTGACCTATATCCGTCGTAATGGCTGCTGGGCACAGGCTTTCTTTCTAGATAAAACATATAGTTTTAAGTAAAACCAAAAGAGTTTAAAAGAGTCTTGTTTTATTTCAAACTAGCTTCTGCCCGCGACTCCGTTCGCGTGGAACTCGGTTATATCGTAGCTCCATACAAACTTTCACCCCCCATTTCACCCCCTTAGGGGATGATTTCCGGGGAAAAAACTATCCTATATCCTTCCCCAGGACTCAAATTATCTCTATACCAAATTTCATCCAAATCGGTTTAGCGGTTTAAGCGTGTAGAGGTAACAGACAGACAGACACACTTTCGCATCTATTAATATTAGTATGGATATGGATTGCAGTCCAATCGTAATCTGATTACTTTGTTTCGTCGAATATAACCAATTAAGATGTGCTCCGATAATCCCAATAAATTCTCAAGCAATTCGTCTAAAGAATATTTTGGCGACAATTCAATGGATATCAATATCCAGATTGTCTATGAAAAGCAATCGGGCCGAGACAAATAAAGATGATATCTGGCGTCATAAATAACTATAATTCGCTTCAGCGCGCTATCTGTCGCTTGCATCTCATAGAAATATGAATCACGGCTTATTGAAAGATGTGGACTGTAAATAGTTTCGTGTGGCAATATGCAATATTGGTGCCTGGCGGGTTTTGTTGTTTGCCAATTTTCAATTGCAATGTGATGCAAAGATATGAATAATGAAGCAGATATGGTTATAACTTATACAATTTAAGTCACGTCTAACCTGTCCAGTGACGAAACGTTTGACATTGACTGTCTATTTCGGGATGACCTTGGGAGAATGCTAACTGAACGCGCAAAAATATCTGAACCGAACCACTCGTCCTAATACTCAGAGCAATGGCGCGTAGTGGCAGAGTACAAGAGGCAAGGTTTGAGCTCCCGAAGTGTTATGGAACCGCCCTGTGCACCCCGAGCTGAGTCAACTTGGTCTAGGGCGGAAATAGAATAGTACATTACGTAACTAGGGCGGTGAATTCGAGAATGCCCCAGATCGCAGGTGTTTGTGGCCCGAACCGAAGGTGAGGGCCATAAATATGCGCTCTGGGGCTTTACAAATTACCGCCCGTGTTGCGTACAAAATTTTACGTCTTCACCTGGCCACTATGCGGGTTTTCCCGTACGCGCAGCGTGCAGTAAAACTCGCACTATGGCCAGGTGTGACGTAAAATAACTTTTTGTTGCGAGTTAGCCGGTTGTTATAAGTGTGTACGCTGTTTATATAATGAAATGCTGTTCTAAATCGAAATCTGACGACAATCCTTTTTTTCACCCCCCGCTCTCTAATTTTACTTAGTACCTACGATCTACGATTGACATTGTTCATAAGTTGAGTTTGATGACGCTTGATTCAATCCAACCACATAAAACGCCTCAAAACGCCACCAAACCCGCAAAGAAACTAAAACAAAACGTTATAATTAACTACAAGAATTTATTAACCACATTATACCCCCAAATAGATACTTTCCCCTCCTCCTAAAACATTGGGTAGACTAAATTAAACCCCGCCAAAACTGCCGTCCTATTCACTAAACATTTAGCTGCATGCAGGATATCTCCGATATAAATAGACCTCTAGGATCGAATCCACTACGGGTGTTGAGAGGTCTGACTTACACTGGTTATCCTGTACAGATTCGTTCGAGCGTTGCGAATAAGTGCCGTCTGTGGCCCAAGGCAGTCATTTGTTTTAATACAATATCGTTGCTTGTCTCACTCATTCCCCTCATTAGGGGTATAGGGTTGTCTCGCTCGCTCCGCAATTTGGCTGTTAAGGCAGTGCGTAACGTATTGGGGTAACTTTTTAAGAGTAAGATTTATTCGAGATCGTTTAGGTTTAGGAATGGATGCTATTTGGATATAATTGAAATGACACAATCACACTAATTTTACGTAGCGCTATACCTACGCGTAGCCGATAGCTTGCCTTTCCCACGATACAAAAATGTTCGGTAGAAAATTAGGTATGAGTCGGTTACACAAGCGACAGACTAAGGGTGAGTTGCACCAAACCGTCTGTAATCGTAAGCGGTGTTCGTTAAAATCTGAATGTATGGAACGTTTGACAAGTTTCTATGGACTGACAGCTGTCAGCGCCATATTTAACGTTGATCGGTCTGTAATCGTAAGTCGGTGCAACCCGCCCTTAGGGTGGGTACGATTACAGACGGTTTGGTGCAACTCACCCTTATACATTTTCATTACACAAATTAAAGTTACTTGTTATTTTCAACAAGTAAGTACTATAAAAGTATTGCAGATATTTTAAATACCTACTTGACTTAGACACATAAGGTACCTATATTGATTTTAACTTTCATGATTTTCACACTTCTTTTTTGTACTAAACGAACGGGACTTGATCACGTATAATTAATTATATTTAATTATTTCGCTCGTTGTAGTTAACTCAACGTTTTCTTTTACCTACATTAGCTGTGTAACGTTATAAAATATTAATATTTGTTTTTAAGCAGTAACGCTGCTAAAGAAAATTATAAATTTTTAAATGAAAGGAAAAATTGAAAAATTTAATGCTCCGAGCCGGATTCGAACCGGCGACCACAGGCATTCATGGCCCGTCGCTACTACCAACTGAGCTATCGGAACAATCTGGTTCGGGCACCAAATCCTTCAATCAGTTCCTTCATATAACGCCTTAGGGAGGCGTATGTAGCGACATCTACCAGAAGACTTAGGCTTCTTTACGGCACGGAGAAATCGTCAGTAACGATGCGCCACCCCATACTAAATTAATATTTGTTTTTAAGCAGTAACGCTGCTAAAGAAAATTATAATTTTTTTTTTACGACGATTTCTCAACATAATTTGAGACGTTGGTGCCGTAAAGAAGCCTAAGTCTTCTGGTAGATGTCGCTACATACGCCTCCCTAAGGCGTTATATGAAGGAACTGATTGAAGGATTTGGTGCCCGAACCAGATTGTTCCGATAGCTCAGTTGGTAGTAGCGACGGGCCATGAATGCCTGTGGTCGCCGGTTCGAATCCGGCTCGGAGCATTAAATTTTTCAATTTTTCCTTTCATTTAAAAATTTATAGTTATAAAATATGTTACAAATTGTGTTATTTTAATTGCCTTATGTTACGTTATAGTACATTACGTAACTAGGGCGGTGAATTCGTGAATGCCCCAGATCGCAGGTGTTTGTGGCCCGAACCGAAGGTGAGGGCTATAAATATGCGCTCTGGGGCTTTACGAATTACCGCCCGTGTTGTGTACAAAATTTTACGTCTTCGTCTGACCACAATGCGAGTTTTCCCGTACGCGCAGCGTGCAGTAAAACTCGCATTATGGCCAGGTGTGACGTAAAAACAGTTATTAGAACCAAAACAGCGAGATAACAGAAGCGCGTTCTCTTAATCACTTCTAATTTATTTAGTCGCTTTGAGGGCGAAACTCTGTAATTTATAGCCGTCCCTGTCCACCCCCCGGCAGCCCCGTATACCCGTCTCTCTCTGGAGACCATTTTTAATTAAAATCATCGGGAGAGCGGGAGAATTAGAAATTATATTCTATTTTCAAAAACTTGGCCGACGGTTGGTAGATTATCTCTTTTTTATGAGCCCCTGGTCGCATTTTCGCTTTACGGCGTAGAGATTGTCGTAATTGACTGGCCGGCCAGTTCGGTTTTATGCTAATTTAGCTTTATTTTACCGCTTTGATGAGTAAAATAAGGTTTTGTTAACATAACTACTGTTCTGTTAATTTTATGTTTATGTTATATAATTGAGTGAACGAAATCAACATGGAATAACTAGTTACTTCAATTATACTTAGGTCAGTTTAAATATAAAATATCATATTAGGAAATATATTTGGCATGAGCCGAAGGTGAGGGTGGCAATTTTACTCACTGCCACGTTTTTTTTTATCAGACGAGATAAATCATTTTTTATTACAATTTTGTTAATGATCCTATAAGTATACGTTTAAATAACCGAATGAATCTACCTCGCGCTCCGTCTGACAATGACGCTAGTGGCCGGTAACTGGTCCTCGGCACGCCCCCTGAATGGGCCTTACACCCCGCTATCGACCATCGAGCCACTGACTTCGATACATCATACTTCGTTCTGGGAATACTCCTGTACATTCAAGGTCATAAATGTGTGAGGCAACTTTTCTGTTAGTTGTTGCGAAGGTTGCCTTCTGAGTGAATTTGTGGGCTTAAATCATCATCATCATCATCATCATATCAGCCGAAAGACGTCCACTGCTGGACATAGGCCTCCCCCAAAGAGTGCCAAAGTGACCGATCCCGCGCCACCCGCATCCAGCGGACTCCCGCAACCTTTACCAGGTCATCAGTCCACCTTGTCGGGGGCCTACCCACGCTGCGCCTTCCGGTACATGGTCGCCACTCGAGAACCTTTCCGCCCCAACGGCCATCGGTTCTACGTGCTATGTGCCCCGCCCACTGCCACTTAAGTTTAGCGATCCGGAGGGCTATATCGGTTACCTTGGTTCTGCTGCGGATAGCCTCATTTCTGATGCGGTCACGCAGAGAAACTCCCAACATGGCCCTCTCCATTGCCCTTTGGGTGACTTTGAGCCTTCTTATGAGGCCCATAGTAAGCGACCACGTTTCAGTGCCATATGTCATCACTGGCAACACACACTGGTCAAAGACTTTCGTCTTGAGAGACTGCGGAATATTGGACGAAAAGATTTGCCGTAGCTTCCCGAACGCTGCCCAGCCGAGTCGGATTCGACGATTGACCTCTTTCTCGAAGTTGGACCTACCTAACTGGATCGTCTGTCCTAGGTATACATAATCGTCTACAACTTCGAGCGTAAAGTGTCCGATTGTAATGGGAGTTGGTACTACATGGGCATTTGACATGATCTTCGTCTTATCCATGTTCATTCTTAGACCAACTCGCTCGGATGCTTTACTGAGGTCATCGAGCATCGTACTTAAGTCCTCCATGGTCTCAGCCAAGACTAATATATCGTCAGCAAACCGAAGGTGAGTGATGTACTCGCCGTTGATGCTGATGCCTAGCCTTCTCCAGTCCAGAGTCTTGAAAACGTCCTCCAGTGCAGCGGTGAACAGTTTTGGAGAAATAACATCTCCTTGCCTGACTCCCCGCTGCAGCGGAATAGGTTTCGAGTTCTGGTCCTGGAGTCGGACTGACATAGTGGCGCTCTCGTACAAACACTTCAGCACTTCGATATAGCGATAGTCAACTTGGCACCGCTGGAGAGACTGTAGTACAGTCCAGGTTAGGCTTAAATACTTACTGTAAATTCACCAAATGTAGTTAAACTAATTTTTAACCTCATGTTTCGGCGTTTTCGGTGTTGGTTACCTGACACCACTAATTCACGTAACACAGCAAAAATTGTATGTTTAAGTTTAATAAGCTTATATTGATATCGTATGTTAGGAATGTGTAATATGGACATTTGTTGCCTGACTCAAATAAATAAATAAAAATTATAATAAGACTCTAAATTGTAATATTTATTTGAGCAAACTCTCAATTGCCTCTGCCTAACGGGACAGACTATCAAACTAGTGATTACTGCGAGTCCATCCATACCAAGGCTACTCGCACTTGCAGCAAGAGTATGGTCTCGCACTAATCACTAATCAAAGTGTAAACCGGCCCTAACAACAAGAAATAGATTGGACCAAATAGGTAACTTGAATGAATATTATTTCAAATGCAAATTCAACCGCAATTATACGTTTTCGATATTTTAGCTTATCGTATTTTTTTAAACGAGTATTATCAATGCTTCTAAAATTTTTGTTGAACCTTAACTTCACTTGATCTCGGTGCCTTTGTAGGTACCCACTAGTGTCCCTAGGGCGCGATAAAACACAACTATACGAGCCGCGACGGGCCTAACTTTCCAATTCAAATTCAGTTATTTTATAGTAGGTACTAGCTGTGCACAATTGTACGTTTGCAAGGGACATTTGAAACGCAGGTAAGAAGTTTGAACCGTATTTTAAATTCTATGACCAATAAATCATAATCATAATCATTTATTTATTTCTTGAATACCTATGGTTCAGTCAAGTGTAAAAATATTGGTGCATACAACTTACTCATAAATAATGTCCCATAGCTCGTTAGTCAACGGATTTAAGGTTTTGGTACATATTTATGAGAGGATGAAATCGATACATATTTTTGCACTTGACTATACATTAGTAAGACAACGTTGTTCATCACATCCTGCTTGAATAGGCAGATAAATATTACCTAAAATGCATTCTTATTCATATTCATTTATTAGTTGCAACCATGGTATTACAGGTGTTCTTAAATTAAGGTGAGTACAATCATGGACCCTACTAGGGCGTAGCAACATTTGTATTTCTACTTACTTCTAAATGCACTCTCTTATAAAAATAATACCTAATCTATAAACATTAATAAAAAATTGAATAATAGGTTATTAAAAATCTAGTATTTACAGTATTAAAATAATTAAAATCAAATGTTTACAGTATTAAAATAATTAAAATCAAATATTTACAGTATTAAAATAATTAAAATCAAATATTTACAGTATTAAAATAATTAAAATCAAATATTTACAGTATCAAAACAATTAAAATCAGATATTTACGGTATCAAAATAATTACAATCTAATATTTACAGTAATAAAATAATTAAAATCGAGTGTTGTCTATGCAACTAATCACATTATTTTATCATTATAACAGTTATCGTGTGTTATGTGTCAGTTTTTATTAAATACATAATTATTATTTTGTATTCCAATTTTCCATAAATTCGAGTACATTGTATGGGCATTCAGTTATAAGGTAACACTTAAGCTTATTTACAAAATTATTATAACTAAGAACAGAAGTTACCAGCTTACGTAGTGTAAGGTGGTAACTCCTAGTTCATTGATACTAGATTTATAATCTTTCTAATCATTATTATACTAGATTTAATTAATGTGCGGCATATATTCAACAAATTCTTTCAACGAGTTATAAGCATTTTGTACCAGTCATATATTAATCAGTAATAGGTATGTCGGCAATAACGCCAGGATTATGCTGAGATGAACTTTTTCTTGATAATGCGTAACTATTAGCTTTTTTTTATGTACGCTGTTATTATGTTATCTTGTGACGTATTTATTCTAATTTGAAAACTTTCCGGCGGTACTAAATAACCATGTACACATTATTTTGGTAAACATTCTTCATACTAGGAGCTATGAATAAGTATATATACTGTTATGTGGGTACGAAATTTGCTTAACGTGAAAGTGCGTACCTCTATTCGTATCTTAGGCTAATAAAAATGCAAGAAACAGATATATTGTCAAAAGGGTGAGAGCGAATGTGACGGTAATTGCTATGAAAAACTTAGTAATAGATACTTGTTACTTACAGTATATTCAATGTCAAAGATATGTTTACACGTTTGCTTATGATTTCTCTGTAGATAATGGCCACAAAATATTAATGTACATATCTCTGACGCGTCTGACGTCGAATGTACATTCATCATCGTCATGATATCAGTCAAAAGACGTCCACGTCTACATTATTTAAAACAAAACCACAGTTTCCTGAAATCCAGCATTAATCACCTTTTCGCCGAAAGTGTCAATAAAAGCACTCGTCCCAAGACCAAAAAACCGACCAATATTACTGAGAATCAATCGACCGCAGGGGCGGACTCGGCCGGCCAAAAACGCTTCGTAAAATACGGGAAATCATTTCACAACACCGCACTAAAACGCCGTAGCCACCTCCCAATTTAAACCTACTTACGCCATTTTAAATTTGTGTTCCGTTAATGTGGAACATGCCCGATAATTAGGTATAATGTTCACACTAGCAATGGGGTCGGTTTTCGGAATCGAATTAAAATAGTTGATCTGTAATTTCTGAAAATTCACACGTGTTATACATTTACCGTTTTGACTGTAGTATGGTGTGATTGGTACAATTATTTTGCATAACATGACTTATACCTACATAAGCTACCTACGAAAATTGCCATAATAAATTCATGTTTTAGTCGCATAATCTCCCGTTACTATACTTAGACCAATTGTAATCACTCTAACGTCCATACCATACTTTTTTTATCCGGTAGAGTGCGAAGCATATATGTCGCTACTAGCTTTCTTATAACTTTTAATAAGTACTTGTTTAAAATGACAGTTAAAAGACGGTTTCATGAGAGTAGGACGTTTAAAAGCTGATTTATTATTATAATAAAATGACAGTTGGCGAATCTTAACAATTCCTTTACATGGAATGTTTTTCGTGTGATATGATCTCATTCAGAAATGCCTTTCACACGTTTAAACGAATCTATTTTGGCAATGTGTTATCTGAAACACTATATACAATACACATACGTGGATCTGGTCGTGGTCGTGGTCTGTGAAAAACGAATGAATATTTCCATGCGCAGAGTCCGCCCCTGCGGCGGCGCGGGCGCACGGTAATGACTTAATTCATGTATCACAGCGCGGCCTGCGCAGCGCGGTGCACGAGCCTCGTTATAAATACTAATACGTTTTACTGGTGCGCGACGGAGGCGGTAAACTATTATTTATTTTAATACTAGTCGAGTTAGGTAAATGTTTAGGTACTAAATGTAGATGTCATATCTATATTTCGTTGCCTTGCTATCAATTGATGACTGCGTGTTATGTGGGAATTATTTAATTGGCTAGCACATTTATGTAGTATTCTGCAAGTTAATTATCTCACGCATAACACGCATGCCAGGCAATAACATGGATTTGATTGAGAAAAGTTTACTGAAAAAAGACAAAGGTCAGTGGAATGAAATCTTACGTCGGTCTCATGGCTACTTTTATTTGTCAAATTTCTCATTATATAGGTATATATCCGCCATCTTGCACCGTGGGGCACTCAAAAGTAGGAAGTCAATTTGTTCCGACGTATTCATACACCTAGTATTTCTGTTGGGTTTGATTGAGCGCAATACATACCTTTACTGGACTGTTATTCTTTACTCTCTCTTGTGCCTCGTTCCACCCGTCACGCCTCACGAAACTAGACCTCTAGGATGTTTAGCTACTACGAATCGTAGATGTATTTGTGGGTGAGCGTTGAGGCGAGATTAAAACAAGTGACAGAATAGCGGGGCTGGAGTCTGAAGGAAGCAGAGGTATATTTTCTGTTTCGGAATGTACATTTTTTTTGTATACTGTATTGGCACTTTTGTAGCAAAATTGGCGAACACGCCGACCGGGCCGCGGCTGCAATTTGGTCGCGATACCGAGAAATTAATTTGGAAAATCACCGGCAATCAGCAACTTATAATTTTGAACAAAAACTCGCCCTTGCGGGACACGCGTTTGCGCAGGGAGGTATTCGTACGAGCAAAGAATACTAATTATTTGCCTCGCAGTGAGTTTTAGCACTAGGCGTAGTCTTTTGAAACAAACAAAAACGTGAAAGCTTGACTCTCCAAACAAACGTAGTTTGATAGAAATTATAACAGGAGAAAAATAGAGGCGCAAGAAGTTTTTAATTGCCCTTTTTTTTCAATTTTTTTTCTACTAAAATTTCTAGCAACAGAAACTTTTTTCGATGGATATGGCGGATCCCATCGTGTATGCAATGTGGCATGTTATTCCAGCAAGCTGTTCTAAAATGAGAACCGAACTACGTTTACGTTTGTATGGAGAGTCGATTTGAGTCGAGCGTGCTGGGGACTCTTAATGACTGCGGTAAGTAAAAAACTTACCTAACTTAATTGATCCCTTGAAAGTACAGGAAACCAGTAAGAAATATACAAATGCATTACATTATATATTACATTTCGAGTAAGTAGTACTTACAAATAGAAATACACATTATTAGTTAACGAGTAGCTCTGTGAGCAGTAGAACTTGAAAGCCTGTTATTATTTCAAGAATAATTTGCTTTAATTAAAAAAAAAACTAAAACTACAAAATCGTTATTGAACATCCTCACAAAATTTCACGTGAATCGGTTGAGAAATGCGACCTATAGAGGAGACCAGCCGGAGAAACGCCGGGCATACGCAAGAATATTTCCCCACTCTGAAACGGAGAACTTCGTTCGCTTCGCTCGCTCGTTTAATAAATATAATTGTGAGCGATTTTCCTCGTGGAAGATTCCTCAAAAAACCCCATGTAAAATAAAAATAAAAACACAAAACAGATATTATATGTTTATGATTATTAAAAACACCATTCAACTATACCTACTTATATTCCGCAACGAGACAATAATTTAACGTTTTAAGAATTCAATGATAAAATTAAAATACGTAAAAATAAATAAAAGTAATACTACGAGTACATCCCGCTCTGCGTCAATTGGCATAATCCCCAATTTAATTAATTTTACACATAACTCCATAATAAGGGTCATTATGGGTCTCCTAACCTTTAAAGTCCGTCCGCGATGAAGACATCGTATAAAGTGGCATCATTACGGTTCCGCGAAGCGACAGTCGGCCATAATTGAATTTATGTACATAAGCTTGCAAACCTGCCCGCCGGCTGACTGTACGCGTACGGGTAGACAGCAGGCTAGCTGTTCATATTGCTTAAGTTTTTTATGTAACACAGGTAACAGTTTTTTTTTTTACTATCACACAAACCTTTTTTGTATCAACAAGAGTAGAAATGTATGATAAGTATTCCTCCTTCTTTATGTTTAATTAGTTTTTAGGGTTCCGTACCTCAAAAGGAAAAAACGGAACCCTTATAGGATCACTTTGTTGTCCGTCTGTCTGTCTGTCTGTCTGTCTGTCTGTCTGTCAAGACCATTTTTCTCAGGAACTCGTGGAGGTATCAAGCTGAAATTTATATCGAATACTCAGGTCTATTGTCCCTTGGAGCTGTGAAGAAATCAAACTTAAAAGCCAACGCAATCAAAAGATACAGTCGTTTATGCTGCAAAAATTGAGTTTTTCGACACTCGCAAAACCTACGGGGTACTTCCCGTGAACTCAGAAACTTGAAATTTGGCACGAAGCAACTTCATATAGCACAGACAAAGGAAAAATTAAGAAAAGTAGACATTTTTAGTAAAATCATACAAAAAAATGATTTTAAAATTTTTTAACTTATTCCTTTTTCCTCGTAAACGTGTTGAGATTTTAAATTGAAATTCATGTCAAATAAGTCATGTCTATAGGACCTTTCAGATGTAGCAAACCCAAACTTTTATGTCAACGGAATCAAAAGAAATAGCAAATTAAGTAGCATATTTTGAAATTGGGTACTCGCAAGAAACTCAAAACCTAAAGGGTACTTCCCGTTAACACAGAAACTTAAAACTTGGCACGAAGAAACTTCATATAGCACAGACAATGGAAAAATTACGAAAAGTAGACATTTATAGTAAAATCATACAAATATATTTTTATAAATTTTAAACTTACTACCTTTTTCCTCGTAAACGCGTAGAGGTATATAATTGAAATTCATATCAAATACTCAGGTCTATAATACCTTTCAGCTGTAGCAAAACGAAACTTTTATGTCCACGCAATCATAAGAAATAGCAATATAAGTCGCATAATTTAAAACTGGGATGTAGTAGAGACACTTTTAAACTTGATGGTTTTTATGAGGTGTGCAGAGTAGAAAGTCCAGCTATATCTAAAGCAAATCCAGGTTGGGGATCTATCGCTTATGTACGTCGCAATCTAAAGGATGCCATCCCAGATGCATCATGTACAAGATATTTTTTTTTTTAATAACCCAGGTGCTGCAAACGGCCATTGTGAATCCTTGCATTTTGAAATGTTTGATGTCAGGCAGAGTGATAACTGTGTCTATATATATAATATAGGTCACCACAATGTCAAATTAATGTTGCAATTGAATGCATAAATACAACAATATACGGCAGCAACCCCAAAGGGGCTATACCCCGTGTTCCCGTTTGATTGTTGTGGGAGACTTCAATATCGATTTTAGAATGAATCCCCAAAATGGAATTTCCACATATTTTTCATCCCTAAACATGTTTCCGTTAATAAGCACTAGCACTACACGAAATAGTACAACTATAGATAACGTTTTTTCAAACTTCAATTTTCAATGTGGTACTATTCATACCTTTTTCAGTCAACATTTTACAGGTCTGGTTAATTTTTTTCAAATTTAACAGTTAATTAGTATTTTGAACCGGATTTATAAAAAGATAGTGACTAAAAACTTTGTAAATAAACCAATTTGATAAAAGAAGTTTTGCCAGGCTGCTGCAAATCTAGTGTAGGTATTTCAGGTATTTCAGTTTTATTATAAAACTAGCTGTACCTGTGACTTCGTTTGCATGGTAATGTGGTGGGAGTTAACGCATTTCTTCAATTGGACATAGGACACATGCAGTTCTCATTTAGCCTATCAAGTAAAACGTGGAATAAACCCATTTTAGTTGAAATGCCTTTAAGATTCGTTCGTCTTTAACTGTCACTCTGATTTTTAAATTAGTAGGAAAAGGACAAAACTCGTTTTATTTAACATAGGTATTTTAAATTTTATGAATACCGGGGGAAAAGTTTAGTAGATGTTTGTGACAATAGATCCAACAGGTAGGACACAGGCTGCAGCATTAAATGTTTATTGATCTTCTTCTGTACATATTTTTAACACTTAATATTAAATAAATAAAAACGTGATGGCCGAAATGATCTTGAGTCACTCCGATATTATTATTTTTCATACTTATTGCAATGTTTCAGATCACATTCTGCCAAATCTTATGTATGTTCCCGCTATTGCCAACTTAATTAAATGTGTGTTGTGCTTCATTATAAAAGTATTTTCCTGTATGTTGGCCAATTTCTGTGTCTCTATATTGGCTGCATGTCAACTTGAAGGCGCGTAGTACGAAGTTATAATACCGCCTTAATACAAACGCGGTTGATAATTAATGTTTATAAAAGGCCCGTTCTGTACTGATTGAATACATACGTTTATTGCTGATAAATATAAATACTGACAAATCAGCATGGCTATCACAAGACGGCGCGCAAGCTCTCTCGATTTTTCTCGAACTATCCGTCACTCTCTTATTAGACAACTTAGAAAGAGACGTATAGTGCGAGAAAAATCGAGAGAGCTCGCGCGCCGTCTTGTGATAGCCGTGCAGTATCGTATCGTGACAAAATACTCCGCGTGTAATCTTGCAGAAACTCAAATAAACTTCATGGCTGAACGCGATGAGCCGATGACAGTGCTAAATATTCCATGCCATAAAAAAAAGGAAGTCGGTCAGACTTTTGACGTTTGACGTTATTTTGTTGAAATTTGTTGAACCATTTGTTGAAATTACGCCTCAATACGAATTTAGCGCATATAAGTTTCCATATCGGAATCGATTATTTTTTTATGCTTTAGAATTTAATATGCGTATTGTGAAGGTCTATCACAACACCGGATCGAAATTATTAGGTACTGTTGGATAGTTAAGGCAAGGCCGCCATTTTGACGCCACTGAAAGTTGACAGATATGGCGGCTACGATTTCAAGCAGAAGAAATGAATAATTTAATGAGATTCAAATGTTTCCGAAAATGTATTAACCATCGAAGTCGGATAAAAACTATCCTAAGTCCTAGCTAGAATAGTAATGTACTTGTAAAAAAAGTTTAAAGTATTTCCGTTCACGGGAAGCCGAGATCATTCGGGACACAAAAATGGTTAGTTTGATACTGGCTGATTCTTTTTTTAATTTAGAGATTTATTATAAGTGAGAGATAAATGATGTGGTTCTTAATTTTTTATTTTTTTTAGGATTACTAAATTGATAAAGAGACCTTGTTTAAATTTATGCTCCCCCAGCTTCGCACATTGTAATGTTACGGATTCCATTTTCATTTATCATTTAGTAATAAACATACTACAACTTTTGCTTGTTATGGTTTGTACGGAACCCTCGGTGCGCGAGTCCGACTCGCACTTGGCCGGTTTTTTAGTTTTAAGCTCTATGTAATGTCTAGGTTAAATTTGTGGCAATAAAGATATTTATTATTATTATTATTATTAAAATGATGTTAGGTAGTTACATAAAAATTAAAACCGATCCTGATGTTTTACCATAAACTGGCGTACAAATGTTTAAAAATATGAAATTAATTATTTAAAAATTTTGATCAATCCGTTAAACGAAAAACTAAATGTAACGAGCAAAAATGTTAAAGTAAGCAAATTGAAAGTCAAGTTTTATTCGTTTACCATTTCATTCATATTGTAACAATTATAAAAAAATATCAAATTTTCGTTACTCAAAGGAGTCAAAATGAGTAATTATAACCTATGCATTTTAAGATGTATATTTTTTTTATAAACCATTTAAGCATTTTTTAAAGCATCCATTTTTTGCCCGACTCCGGCAGAGCCGAAAGGAAGGTAAGTACTTGTATTTATGTTTGTATTTACTTGTGTTCCACCGCAGCGTTATAGATACTGAACCGATTTTGATGAATGAGATATCAATCGATTCCAAATTATGCTCCGAGTAGCATAGGCTGTAACTTTTGTATGGTTTTTCGTGTATATACAGTTTTTTTTTTATGCTTGTTTATTATACCAGTGTCGCGCACTGTTGTCCTGTCCACCAACCGAACGGCCTCATTACCGCCCCAACCGGACTAATCGCCCCCGTGCACCATTACGCCATATTTGAAATGATTACCAATATACATACCATTTCTCAAAGCATTAGCGCCTATTAGAACACTTGCATTATGTTTTTGCCAAGTTATAATTTTATCGCTAGGGTTTACAGGAAATTATACGTTCGGTTGGTGTTCTTGTCATAATTGCATGGGCTAAGAATTATTCTCTTGGCATTGGATTAAGATAAATGTTAACCTATTTAGTAACTGAGCAGTTCGTTTGACACTATCCGTTGGACTTTTTTTGCTACATGAGATTCCTGTTGGTACCTAACGGAATTTTTTATATTTGGCTGCATATTATCCTTAAAAGCACTGACTGACACACAAATTGATGGTCATCTTTTTTTTTAATATAAATTTGTTTAAACGTGGTTGAAAAAAATTGTCATATTATTTCTGCAAATATAATAGGTATTTTATCGAATATACTAGTTTTTTTTTTTTAATTTACAATTTTTACGGTGATATTTCTCGGTCTGATCTGAATATCTTATACAGTCTATTTTAATAGTTACATACTTAATTTGTAAAAAATGCATGTAGGTAACTGGGGATGAGGTATAACAGACCGGGTTTGATGGTTTATTTACTAAATAAAGCTATATTCATAACTTCCATCAAACCTATTTTATCTAAAATTACGTAATTATCTTTCACTTTCAGATAGTGTTTGTGAGAAAGCGATAAAAAACAATCTAGTTAACAGAAGTCTGTTAAAAATGTTTTATGAGTAAGCGGGTCGGTTATTACACTAAAGCAATTCTCTGTATTGTTACGAGTTCAAACTTATTTTTAAGTGCTACCTTCGACACTTATAACCTTAGTGCCAATTTACACAAACTAAACTGTAAACCTATTAACTAGCCAATAAATAATGACGACGTTAACGAGGCAACTTGGACACAGCCCAAGATAACGCGCAAATCCATCTCGATCGCATGATGGCCGGATTAGCCCCGCGGGACGGATAAATCCAGCCACCGAACATGCGTTGTAACAATTAGATATGTCAATACTATTGGGTATCGTCTGTCTGCCTGGAAGCTATAATAAATATGCCTGCGGACCAAAGACAACATCAATGTGGTGATACGCAATGATATAAAATTTAATTTAATTTTTCATGTGTGTTTTTAAGTAAGTATCTACAACTTTTTGTGGGCATAACTGTCTTACGTACCCGGCTGGCATGATAGGTTTTATGGTCACGTTTTGCGGCCGTATAAGGGTATATAAGTCTACTGAAACGTCATGTGAAACGTAGCCATAAAACGGATCATGCTACTAGGCCTAATACTAATATCCATTTAAGAATCAAAAGTAAATCGGAATAATGAAATGGCGAAAGACATGAAGGGATGGAAAAGAACCTTAAAGCAAATAATAGATATATATAATCTGTCAAAATTTAAAAAAATACAACTAATTAAAACAATCTTCAAAAAATGGATAAAAGCACGCCTAGTACTTATAATATAAAAACTCAAAAAGTTAAGTGCTCGAGAAAACTCAAACAAAAATCTCCGCGGCATGACTCGCTTGTTATTCATAAGGGTTGAATTCCTCTGCGTTACGAGAAGGTTCGAAACGCCGTCACTATGAGGACAACATACGTCATACAGTCCGAGGGAGTGTGCGGTCTCGTGGGGCCCATAACTCCCCCGTATCGTGTTTGCAGATGCGGAATTATCAGCTGTTCTGTTTGTTTGTGGTTTGTTTAGATTTAGATGTGTTTGATTGAGTTTGTAATGTGATTATATGGTTTTGGATCGAAATGTTATTGACTCACTGGAAGCAGTCATGACAGGTCAATAAACTTGCCTCGGTAAAATAGCTACCGCTAAAAGTTTTACTCATGTTAACCTAAGTAGGTACTATTATATAGGTATTACTGTAGTCAATCAAAATACTTCATTTTGACAATTATTCAGAAACATGGCTCCTCTAACTACAACATTAAAATAAATCTTTGCTAAGAAGTAAAATTTTAACAAACAAACATTTAATTTAAAGTGGTAAACATTGCTAATCTAACATACTATTGAATTATCAATAGTACATATTTCATAATACTTAACCAAAATGTACCTAAGAAACATACCTACGCAGAATACGAAAATGTCTACAAGTCTCTCTCTCTGATATTTTTCAATATGTTTTGACAATTTCACTTTCGGTATGGAGGTCGGTGACTGATTTAAAATTATAATGTCACGAAAGAAAAAAAAACCGAGGTCCGTGACCTATCACAGTAGAGTGAGATAGTGTGCGTGAAATGTAGTGGTGTGTGTTTCTGGGGAGAATTACGATAATGTTGCGCCGCCTAGTGCTATTTCAGTGTCGCGTATAGCTTCATTCAACTTGTTTCGCCTTAAGCCCCTACAAACGTTCAATTACTGTGAGTCATCAAACAAAAATTAAGTCAAGTGTCAGTTTTGTGACGACAATTAAGCATAATATAATGCAGTGAATCTTAAATAGTTTCAGATTTAAGTAACATGTTTATACATATCAGTTTAAAAAGGAATGTAAAAGTAATTTTTCATATAAACTGAATAAATTTATAAAAAATTTGCGTGTGCGAAAATGTACCCAGTTAGCGTTAGTCGTCAAACAAAGTTAAGTTTGACGACTCAAGCTAACTGGGTAAGCATTTAGGCAAACCGAATATTGAACATACCCTACTACACGATATAAATGTGTTTCGGAATGATTGTGTTTGTCAAGATACCGATCAGGCCACAGACCATTAATCTGGCCATTCTGCCGGATTCCGAACAAACTGCCTACGATAATTAGAACATTTACATAATTTTATAATTTGTTGAACAAACACTGGTTACACCACAAAGCAGGAATAAAGTTTAAGTTTAAGTTAGGTACTATTTATAAAACAAACGTTCTTCCAAAACAGTTAATTAAATGCAAACTATTTGAAAGTTTCATTAATTAATTAGATCCTTCATCATGATCACTACGTTAATCAAATATCTTGATAATTAAGATGTTGAACCACATGGTGAATGTTTTCAATGAATGACATAGACAAAACCCTTTCTTTCCCTTCTTATATCTTAATTTCTCTCTGTTTTTGACGATTGTGATAAAAATCTTATTTTTTGACATGTATGCGAATTTGTAATGTATTTTTTTATTACGAAATTAATAATCTAAAATAATCTAATAAAGTGGGACGCAACATGCGTCGATACGTTCGCACTGTCCCACATACATGTACTCGTATGTGCAACACTGTCTCAGGCCCAACTATGTACTTAAGCGCCGCAAATACTTTTCTCTTGTTCAGAACTACGAGTTTGCGGCGCTTGCAGTTGAAACGATGGGACCCTGGTCGGCCGACATGAAGGCTTTCATGAGGACCCTGTCGTCGCGGCTGGTCCACGCCTCAGGGGATCCCAGAGCTGGCGCGTACTTCTCACAGAGGATCGCCCTTGCGGTCCAAAGGGGAAATGCCGCCAGCGTCATTGGGTCCGCAGGCAGAACTTTTGGAAGGACTTTTTATTTTGTAATTCGATTTAATTTTTTCGTTTTATTATTTTTTATTTAGTATGATTGAGTTGATACTTAGGTATACTAAGAATATAATCTAATCTATACAAACGGATTTCGAAGCAAAATAAGTTTAGTTAAATATGGCGTTATAAATGTTTAATTAGAAGTCGGGTCTTAGCTTCTGTTGGCCAGTTGGTTTTATAAAGGTAACACATCTAAATACGTCATATCATAATAACTCAGTACGTATATTTGACATTATACGTATCAACAAAAGGTCTGACGGCTCTTTAATGACCAAGATATATCTACCGGTAAGAAAAACATCATATTAAATGTTCTCTCAAATCTTAAATCACAATGTCGAACCAAACATATTCTCCAAACTTACTCACACTGAGGCGTCTCAATTAAAAAGTCATTTTGAAACTGGTTATTACTGTCCGCGCAAACCAATCAATATTTCCGTAAAATATTAAATTTTTATGACATGTTATCTCCTTTAACATAAAACGGCAGTTAAGAGCATATTTTAAGGAGTTGTGCTTATTATATTTAAGCACTCAATAATCTTGGTCCTGCTTTATATGGTTTACAGTTGTGTTCAATACATTCGACAAGAAGATAGCATACGGAAAGATGATCCAATGTCAACCATAAACAAGCCTGAATATCACAACGATTTTAATGAATAATTGCATTGTAAACAGATTGTACAGTGAGCATCAAAAGTAACCGCGCAAACGAAGACGTCAAAAGTCTTTATTAAAAGGGAATAAGAGCTTTTGACGTCTACGATTGCGCAGTTATACTTTTGATGCCGACTGTCCATCGGTAACAGTGGCTCTGTGAGCTGTAGAATTCACGAGCCTATAATATTTAAAAAAAATCGTGGCTTGAGGTCATGGCGTACAGCCATTTAAAAAAAGGTTGGAGTTTTTATTTATTACATTGCATGATTGAGAAAAGCACTATACACATCGGCGTGAATCTGCGATCCCTATTTTGCCAGCATCTGCAGTAATCTAATTACCTACTATTATTTCGCAAAAATATATTATTTTAGTATTAGATACTAGCTTCCGCCCGCGTCTTCGCCTGCGTGGACCCGGGATAATAACTATCCTATATTTTAATCCAGGCGGTAAAATATCTTCGTGCGAAATTTCATCCAAATCGGTGATCCGTTTAAGCGTGACTGAGTAACAAGCATTCGAACATCCATCAAAACTTTCGCATTTATAATATTAGTAGGATTAGTGGAGTAGGGTAACATTTTATTGCTGTGCACTTTATAATCGTCTACGTGGACCCAGGATAAAATCTATCCTATATTTTAATCTAGGCTGTAAACTTCATCTCATCATCCAAACTTTCGGATTTATAATATTTGTAGGATCCCAAATTTTTTTTTGTGATTACTAATTATAATTATAAATTTCCACTTCACACCATACTTAGAGTCTTGACCAATCAAGGCTGTATTAATTATTGAACTGAAAAACAAGCAATATCATTGTCAACAAAGCAAATAATTATCATTAACATGTTGCCTGCTACGAGGGCCGATATCATTGCCGCGAGGGCCACATTACGTGTCGCAAAGATTTATTAGGGTTATCACCGGGAGGGGAAATAATTACGCCAGTCTGTGTGTATTAATAATGCTAATTTAACTTTCGATTGAGACAAAGCAGAGGGACTGACGGAGCTGGATTGAAACGAGAAATGTCACTTTAGTACTTGCCCTGGGGTCTATTTCAAGACGAATTGGAAACATTTTTGTAATTGCTATACATTACGTTGGTGAATTCGTGAATGCCCCAGATCGCAGGTGTTTGTGGCCCGAACCTAAAGTGAGGGCCATAAATATGCGCTCTGCGGCTTTACGAATTACCGCCCGTGTTAAGTACAAAATTTTACGTCTTCACCTGGCCACAATGCGAGTTTTCCCGTACGCGCAGCGTGCAGTTAACCTCGCATTATGGCCAGGTGTAACGTAAATATAATTAATGACCTGAACCACACATTGACCTATCACACATTTAGTCAGTTCGTTGAGTAATTACATTACAGCATATGTGGCTCCTGTGTACAGTGTGTACTCCATTGCCAATTTTTTGCCACCGTTTGGACTTTTTAAGTGGCATAGAATACCATTTGGTATCAAAACTGCAATACCCTGGAAAGTTTGCGATGAAGTTAAACAAACAAAAAAAACCTGTACAATCATTGAACCATGCCGCATATGTTTTTTGACATTAAACGACACAAATATGAAAACTGGAACGTCGAAACCCAACAATAAAATACCGGTGAAAGCATTCGCGAAAGTTGACCACAACTTTTTGCCAACAACCACTTACAATTCGATCGAACATCAACTTCAAGGGCCCGAAAGTAGGGTCAAACTGGCCCTTTTTGCCCTTTTTGACCAAGTGCTAGGTTGACTCGCGCCCCGCGTCGGGGCGTAGCTTAATTTTCTGCTACATTAAGGAAGGGTGGCAAAGGGGTTGCAAGAAATACGATAGCTTTAACAAGATATTATAAAATGTAAACGGTTTTATTTATTTTATGAGCTCGGCTTTTGTTTTGGAAATTACATTTGTTATAGGATTCTTGTATGGGTATGTGTCGGGTGTAAAACCATGTGGCGTTGTTAATTTGTC
This sequence comes from Epinotia demarniana, assembly GCA_945867215.1. NCBI lineage: Eukaryota > Metazoa > Arthropoda > Insecta > Lepidoptera > Tortricidae > Epinotia > Epinotia demarniana. Next base: position 26,904,698 of record OX244268.1, read on the forward strand.
TTTCCGTTTGGTTAAACACGACAACTAACCAAGAGGCTATTATGTCCTTAACAAAAGAAAAAGACTGTAAAGGCACTGCAAACAAGTCTGATTAGTTTTTAACTTCAGAAAATATTAGGACAGACTTAGGAGGTGTTTTTCGAGACTAATGATAAGCTTATTATATTTACCTTATATATACATATATTTTTCACTCGTATTCAATGATAAAGGTTTCAATTAACAATCCGTTATGCCATAATGAACAGGTTGCGTTCCAATACATTGCTATGTGATCAAATGCAACAGCTGTTTATACCTAGATATTGTGCCTCAATTATTCACATCGATACAAATAGGGAATAAAGTAAAATAAGTAATTGCTATGTTATAAACCGTTATAATAACCTAATAGCGCAATCTATACTAACCATTAAAACTAATCCCAGATCATAGAGATAATAAAACGCGTTCTAGTGCCAATCCCTCTGGTAATGCCGAGGCGCGACGGCTTCCCGTGCCATATTGCCCTACCGTGACTAACGGGGTTTGTGGATTTAGGGAATTAATAGTCACTCTGGTACCGTGGTAACCAAATATAATGTGATGCGGAATTTTGTGACATGCCGTAATCGAAATTACCAACAAGGTAAAGTAACCAAATCTATCCTTTTATTTCATTTGTACCTACCTACTAATTAAAAGGAGCCAAGCGGGATTGATTAAGGTATCATCCAAAGCTACTTACTTCGTTATATCCAACTGAATTTTTTTTGTAAATATAATGGGCTGTAGAACTATTATTTATTCCGTGGGCTAACCTAATTTTAACAGAGCATGTTCAATAACAATAATTGAATGAGCGAGCGAACCGAACGAAGTTGTCCGTCTCAGCTTGGGCCAAAATTCTTTCGTATGTCTGACTGTCCGGCTGTTCTCCTTTACAGGTCTGTATGTATTTGTTAATTCAGTTTTTAGTTTTTTTTTTTCGTATAAAAAGACAGGCTCTCTTTTACAGCTCACAGCTCAGTTAAAATTGATACGTATCTATTTACGTTTTGTTACAAAACATTTTTAATTTTGTGCCTGGGTATTTGAATGTAGTTTACATATTAAATGTAGTACTTTCCGCACACGCGCCGTAGCGAGTAAAATTACATTTAAAGTCATGTTCCGCTGAAACCAAACCAACTCAAAATAACACCATTCTACGACTAGAAAGTGCGAGAATTATTCCAGAATACCTCGCCTTTATGTTAACAGCATTGAGACATCAAACCACAAGCCTCACCGCATCTTTATGCATGCTCGTTTAGTGCTAGCCTCTTAACACCCGGCCGACAATGTCCAATTTGCCGGCCGGCCGATGGGGCGGGACCGTCTTTGTGCTGCCGGTCTATTCATAGAACGAACGGTCGACTGTGAGCTTCTATAATTTGAGCCCTAGGTAACAAACTAGGAGTAGACTTAGGGTTGTTTTTGCGCTCTGTAGTTAGCTAGATGTTCATGCAATTCGGTCAAGCTACGCTACAATGCTCTGTCAGTTGTATGGAAACTTAACATTGGTGTAAAAGCAGCATATTGGTCCACCTGCAGTGCTCGGTAGCCTTTGCGAATTGTCCTGGAGCTAATATTAAAAATAAAAGATCTCATGTATGTACGTAAGGTGCACAGAAATACGATCTTTTCGAATTGGTACGGTTGTAGTTGCTGCGAACGCGTGCGAGAGTCGTTTTTTACATGTTTTGTCTCTGTATAGAATAGGGAATGAACCTCGGTGGAATATGGATGTGTTTTGTGTTGGGCTAGTACGGAGCTTATTCGCACTTTCATGCAGACGTTAGGATAACACTCACTTGGTCAAAATATTAAAATGAATCATTTAAATTAATAATTTCTACATTGTATGTGCTACATGCTAGCCTATCGCCCACAACACACTTCAACCCTGGTCCCTTATTTACTTATAATAGTTTAGTAATAGTTTTATTAAAAATATTTAATATAGGTATATATGAATTTAAGTAGAAGAAAAAGTTTAAAAACTCAAATTCTCAAAGTAAGCGGTAAGTAGTAGAGAAGAAAAATAAATTCGTTTAACTTGGCAGACACGAATACTTCGAGCGATGTTTTTTACCATTTAACACCACTTTAGTACATGAACATAATTATATTTAATGGACAAAGTCTTAAACCTATTTACTTCATCATAGCTGAAACAAGTCCACAGTAACACATACCATACGTTTCTCCCTCAAACCGGTTTTTAATTGTATGTACCTAAGTAGGTAATTTACGCCTTTATCCTTAAAAAAGTGTAGTAATAACCCGTATTTAGCCATTACTAAATACCTAGTAAATTGATCATCGCCATTATTCCAAACATATCTGCCATTCTACTACTCGTACTACAATTAATTACAGCCACGCAAAAAACTTCAAAAAAAACTGTGCAATAATTTATTCATACAGAATACTGGTGCATGAAATTAGTTGTTTGTTTTTTGTTCTAAAAAACGTGGGTGACATTTTTTGTCATGATCCCACGCGGGAGCTAATCAATTGGCTCCGATAGAAAACAATCGTAATTAACGTTTGGAACGATGTATTGTTTCATTTGAAAGTTATGGTGATTTCGAATACGTAACTGTAGTTTCGAATACGTCTTTTACCCGCCTGCCTCAGAAGGAGGGTTTTGTTTTTCGAGTATATGTATGTATTTGGTCAAGAGAATTATATATCGCGGGCTACAGCCCAAACGGCTTGTTTGGTTTTAAAATACGCAAGTTTCTCTAGGGAAAGACGGTTATGTTTTATTGGAATTCAGCGCCGCGAGTACCTTCATAGGTACCTATGTACAGGGGGGCTAGCACAACTAACGCCGCGCCGCGACGCGACTCGAGAAGGATATCTACCGTCCTCGCTCTAATTTGCACGGTGCGAGTGGAACAGGGGACGCTCAGTCGCGCGACAAGCAAGTTGTGCTAGACGTACAGGTGCGAGTTAAAATAGTTACCTATTTTACGACAAATTACCTGCCTAAGAAGTACCTACTTAAGTAAGTCAAAGATCCTGTTCGCCTGAGGTAAGTATTCTGTGTTCGTTACACATAGAAAACCGTGCCCCGGTTTAGTTGAATTCTGAACGAAAATTATTTCCCAATATTTTAGATACAGTCCGTTTAACAAATAAGTCGCTGTAAAACAAAGGATACCCACATATTAAAACTAGTTTTACATAAATGTACGTTTCCAATCCACAGAATCGTCCCCAAAGCCACCTTACCTTGCTATAAGGCTATCAAACTGTTTGAGCAACCAAACTCCTACGATCCTTGCCGACTAAACGGCATATTGGCACCCGCCTCCCGTGACCAATCTCTCGAAAGGGGTGCACTATTTGTAATACTTCGGTAAACAGTAAAAAAGCGCGTCGAATTTGACAAATGCGTGTTTTGGGGCACGCGACCTGCGATTAGTCGCGCGTGCGGCTCGACTAGGATTAGACGCCTTGTGACAGTTGAGGAGAAAATTGCGTCTCTAACTGTTCGAAAACATGTTAAATGGGTGACGCTTTCTGATTGGGTAATATCCTTGTCAAGAGTTGCACAAAGTTTAATATAACATTATTGTATCGCATCTTGCTATATCTTGCTTGTTGGGTGTGGCAGAAAAGACATCAAAGTCGAGTGAATGCAGTAGAAATGAGAGCGTTGAGAAGTATTTGAAATTGAGTGATAGAGTCAGAAACAGTGTTATAAGAGATAAGTGTGGAATGGATGGAGAAATAGGCACAAAAATTGAGAAGGGTATGTTAAGGTGGTTTGGGCATGTTGAGAGGATGGATAAAAGAAGATTAACGAAGAAAGTGTATATAAAAAGAGTGGAAGGGCAAGTTGGAAGGGGAAGACCTAGGCGAACTTTCTCCGATAAAATCGGAGAAATCTTAACAAAAGGCCAGGTCAAAAGTACCCTAAACCGACGAGCATGTATGAGAAATATTATGAAAGTGAGTGAAGCGAAAGTAGTTTGCCAGGATCGTAGCAAATGGAGATCCGTGATCTCTGCCTACCCCTCTGGGAAAGAGGCGTGATTATATGTATGTATGTATGTATGTATCTTGCTATATTTCGCCATGGACAAAATCGAAAATATTTTAATTTTCAGGTCAGTTCAAAGTTATGGGTAATAAACATTTAATAAGAATAACTTGTGATTTATCACCCGAAGACTACATAACAAAGAAAATACTGCGCTAGCGCATTATCCTGCAGAATAGACTGCCCACTCATGAGGCGATGGAGTAAGCTGCATGAGCCGGCACGGGCATATAATAAATATTAATAAATAAATAATAAAGTATGTTATTCATATAGTTTTGACATTTGCAAATACGAATATTTTAAATGATTACTATGAATTATATGTAATTACTAACACTAGAATTAAGTTTTTGAGATTTTTTGTACGCTACTAACAAATATGGACTAGTATCCGAAATAAATGATTATGATTATGATTATGCTACGAAGCGGGATTGATATTTTAGTAAAAAAAAGATCTTAAAGACCTATCAATTAGATCCTCTGACGACCCAGGACAGACTAGCCCGGCGAAAGGCGATTGGAAGAGCCGACCCCAAATAAAAATGGTAAATGGCAGAAGAATGAAGATTCCATTTCAAAAATGTTGCTTGCTACATCACCCAGAGTCTATTCAAACTTCTGCTCATACATCTATTGTGTTCATTTCTTATTATTTAAAAGTATTTTTGAGTCTTCTCGTCGAAAATATTTGTGAAACCAATCAAATTGTGACACATTACCGCCTCACGTACCACAATCCCGATCGTTTAGCTGGAAATACAAATCGCCTTGGAACTGCAGCCTGACTTTACTTTTAGTTCATATAAACGATCACATTAAAGATAATAAACAATACTTCATTGGCTACTTAACTTACTTTATAGCGTGACAGCTGTACCAAAACATTCTTGGTTTTATTTTAAATTGAACCCCGCAGGGGTGTGGTGTGAGAATAAATGGCCCTTGAAATTGGTCTGAGTTTTGCGCACCTTGCTAGCGAACCCCCATTACTAGCGTTTTTGGCTTTTTGTCACTTGTTTTGCGTAATGAGCTTGTTTTAAAAAAATATATAAGTTTTAAGTACAGAAGGAATATTTACCTCGGTTAAATGCAGATTGCAGTGTTTTTGGTTGGGGTTTGAGCTTGTCTTCGTTTAATTTTAATAAGTATCATTAAACACTTAAAGGTCTTAATCAGCTACCCCTATACCTTATTATAAATAAACAAGTTTATGCAAAAGTATGATAATCAGTTGCTTCATAATACAAAGTGATTCTTAAGTGTCTCTGTTCCCTATTTTCGTCTGTATAGACTGTAGAATATGCAAATATTATATACATATATATATCTACAGTCTGTATACAACCCAATTTTTTGAATTTCTAACCCAAGACGACAGCTCCTGGGTTCGGAATTCGCTTCTTAGGCAGGGTCACCACCAACTAGGCTACAGGGGTCTTCAAACATTATAAATTATTTATTTCGTATATAAATTTAGATTCATTAATGCCATGTAGTACGAGTAGGTAAGTTATAATAAGTTCATATAAGTTTACTAACTTCAATAAAAAGCCTTACTAGTACGTAAATAACTTAAAAGTTGTTCGTATGAATTGCGTGTGTCAATATATCTAACTTTTCGTTACACAATGGAATGGAAGTGGAATAAATAAATATTGTGCAAGTAGGCCGCAATGGCATTATTACTAGTTAAATTCTAGCAGGGTTTCTGAAAAAGAAGACCACTGTCAACAGTCAGTCATAGTCACACAGTCAATAAAATACTTTGTAAAAAATATTCAGAGTAGTTGCGGTGTCCAAGAGGCAACCGGATGGCTCGCAGCATTTGAGCTCCCGAAATGTAGTGAAACTGTCCTGTGCAACCCGAATTGAACCAAATTGGACTGGGGCGAAAATAGAAAAATAAATGTTTTAGGGTTCCGTACCAAAAACAGATAAAAACCCGGCCATGTGCGAGTCGGACTCGCGCACGAAGGGTTCCGTACCATTATCTATAAAACAGTTAAAAAAACGTTTGTTGTATGGGAGCCCCCCTTAAATATTTATTTTATTTTGTTTTTATTATTTGTTGTTAAAGCGGCAACAGAAATACATAATCTGTGAAAAATTCAACTGTCTTACTATCACGGTTCTTGAGTTACAGTCTGGTGACAGACAGACAGACGGACAGCGAAGGCTTAGTAATAAATAGGGTCCCGTTTTTACCCTTTGGGTACGGAACCCTTAAGGTGTCTGTCTGTCTGTCACAAAGTGAAATATCTCACGAACTACCTAGGTACTTAAGCTATCAATTTGAAATTTGGAATGGTTTTAAATGAGAGTTATCCAGGTGCATGGAAAAATTGAAATTTAAATATATATTTTAATTTTCTATGAAAAATTACGAATATGAGGAGGAAGCAAAAACAATCAACTATTAGGTCAAGTGGGGTATCATTATTTGAAAGGGCTTGAGTTGCACTTTTTGAAACAGTTTTTTTTCTGCATTCCGAAGTTACCCAAGCGAAAAATTTGTAACTATAACTCGCTGTTAAGATTTTTCTAGAATTAATGGGGTTGGGACGTTTATATTTCAATAGCAGGTCAAAAAAAGATCGCGATTCAATCGTCTTGGAGTAAAAGTTATTCGTTGTTTGAAACTGAATTATGTTGTGTTGGGTTAAAATAAGTAATTTAACAAATATTGGGAAATTTACTTTACCTTGAGTTAATTGTTAGTTTGTACGGAACTAACGGAACCCTCGGTGCGCGAGTCAGACTCGCACTTGACCGGTTTTTTTTGTTGCGATGGCGATTTGCGGTTGCCTGAAAGTGTGAATGAAATGCTGTTGCAATCAAATACAACAATAATAAGGCGATTTTTTTAACTCTCTCTCCAATTTCCGCCCCAGTTGGCTCAGTTCGTGTTGCACAGGGCGGATCCACAACGCTTCGGAAGCTCAAATACCGCGTGCCATCCTTTTGTCTTTTGGACACTAAAACTACGGGTCTTTGCTTTAACTATAAATAAGTAGGTACCTATTTGTTACCTCATTCATTTATTAAGCATTCAATTTTATTTTTTCCACCGTTACGATGTCAAAATTTAATGAAACCTTTAAAATCTACTCTTGTTATTTGTTTATTTAACTACTGAATAATAAATTCGGTGCAGCAATATCTATAGTGTCCCCAGCATGACTTTCAAGATCCCATCTTTCCGTCCTAGGGGAGAAAGGCCTAATTTATGCGCTGTTCCATTACCGCCCGTCCCCTGCTCACCCTTTATTGATGCGCTTTTGACTAGTTGTGATTCCTAAATATTAGGCCATTCGTGTTTGCCGAGCCTCCCCTTATAAATCAATGCTAAATTGGTTTAGACGTTTAGTAGAAAAGTTTGGTTTTACGTGACAATTTTATTTCGTAATTGCTTTTTATATTGAGTGTCAAAATAGTGTTTTTTTATTGTAAAGAAAATTTTGGTAAATTACGTAATGTCAGTTTGTATGTATAATTACATTTTCATTTATTACTTGATGGTCTTTTAAGTTTTTCTTATAAGTAGCGAAATGGAATAATTGATTGATAATTTTTACCTTCGGGATTAATTGTATTTTTATAAAAGGACGATTCTTCATTAGACAGCCCCTGACATCGCACGTTTTGTGACATGGCTGTGATATCATGAAATTTGCCACTTTTTTTTAATCGACTTCCATCGAATGACTGTGCCCCAGGTCACTTCTGTACCTACTTAATGCTTATAACGACGCCATCTTGTCTGCCGACACAACAAACTGGCCCGTTCCGATCGATTGCGCGAATTAATTTCTTTGTCTCTAATCGTTCTTTGTGGCCAGTCACAATTACATTCCCATCCTCGTACCTGTCTCCTCCAGCTTCGCTTTGAAATTTAAACTTTAGCCTACACACAATACGATTGCTATTCGACTTACAAAGTTAAGGGGGATACGCCGTTCAGGTTTTGAGCTATGGTGAAATTTAAACAGAGCATTGGGCGGGTTCGTCGCCCGATTACGATTAAAAAGGAAGTTGACCGTTTATTTTGAATTTAGAACAGTTAGGTAAATTCAATGTTTTTTTGTTTAAAGAAACAAATTACAATCGCCCTGAGCTCGACACTGCGTATAATTTATTGTTGTAAATATTGGAATGAATTTCTACGCAACTTGATTGGTTATGATGTAATATAAAAAACCGGCCAACTCCGTGTTGGGCCACTCACAGTGTAGGGTTCCGCGGTTGCCGGTCTGTCTTACTTACAACGACGTGCGGTGCGGTTGCGTCGGCCGAATTTGTACGAAAGTTAGTTCTTACTTAGTCGACTAAGTATTACTCGGTAAATGACATCCGCACTTAAAGTGTAAGGAAGGTACCCTGTTTTTTCCCAAGATTTTATTCTATTGTTTTGTCGGCGTGATTGATTTATATACCCTTACCGAATTACAGATTTCTAGTTGTAAGGGTTACTGAGCCAAGCCGAAGACGGACGTACGGGCAGACAGAAGGACATGGCCTTAACCCTAAAAAGAGGTAGTCTATACGAAATTCCGTGTTTAAATAAGACCACCAAATCTGACAGCATACCTAACCTACATTTACATTGACTATGCGAAACTGAGGCAAGTAGGTGCAATTGACTCAGTTTTAGTGTACCTATTTTGGTTTGAATTTTTTTATTTATTTATTGTAAACCAACTTAAATCTGTCATTACACGTGGTACCTAACGCGATAAATAAGCAACATTGAACATACCTACACAAAATCAGTAATACTTAACCACACATTGACAAATAATATATAAGGTGCCATCGAATTAGGTACCAATATTTTAAGAGGTGTTACATTACATCAAAACAATTAACTTTAAGTAGAAATTAAGATAATTTTTTATATGATATTTTTGTTTTAATTTTTTGAACAAAATAAATAATTTAAAATTTTGTTCTAAAATAACCAGCCTGTGTATTTAACTGACAAGGTGTTTAACACTTGCTGTCAAGTGAACATCGCTGTGTGTGACACACGTCAATGATTCGCGGTAAAATTGTTAACTATCTCACTTACAGGGTGTTTTTACGCAGTAATGTTGTTTCCTTATTTATCTTCAAAAATTAACACAATCTCTTAAATATTTCTTATATAAATAGACTCCTAGAGACGAGTACTATCAACTCTAAAAGTATTGGTACCTAATTCAAATGCACCTTATATATTAGTTTTAAATTAATTATTGAATTGTACACACCTAACCTACAAGTAACACAATATGAACATTGTGACCTTAGCGAGATCATTCAGGGAAATAAAAAAAACTATTCTACATACCTACTCATTAGTGAAATATTATTATTATAATATATTAGGTAAGTAGGTAATTCCCGCTACTGCCCCCACAATAAGGTTGCAGTTTCACAAATGATACCTCTTTATTTCGTTTATGTACCAGAGAACCAAACTCCGTTTGTATAGGAGGGTGAAATTCGGCCGAGCTTACTGCGAACTATTAAAATGAGAACGAAACTACGTTTAATAGCTAACCAGGCGATCCTTAAGAGTCCTTATTCCTGTTTCCTACAGACGAGCGTATTTTGCAAAATGCTTCCCTTTTCATTCAAGATTACAACGCAACTATTTGTATTTATTCAAAAACGCATAACGTACTAAAAATAATCATTTTGCAAAATATGTTCGTCAGTAAACGCTTTTAACATGCGTTCCAAAGCAGGGAAGGGCTCAAACCGGCCAGCCGCATATTGCCTGAGTAAACTTTAATTAGGTACGTGACCCATGGAGTTATACCTATAGGTATAAATAGTATGCGGGACTGTTGGCGACTACCCCTAATAACAAGTAACTATCGCTATTCAACATTAAATTTCCAAACTAGTGACAGACATAATCAATTATCGCACACCGGGTCGCATCTAATTATTAATAACTGATAATGCTTCCTCAATATAATAGCCGAAGCGTCGCAAATCACTCGTATCGTCGCAAATATCGAATAAAACAATTAATTTATTAGCAAACGCATTATTATTACAAGGAGGCCGACTGTCAATAGTTATCTCCTTGTATTAGTAAATAGCTATATTTATTTATTAGGTGGTAATAATGTAGTATTCCATTCACAAATCGTTGGGTGTTGCTTAGTTTCAATTAAGTACCTTCAGTTTAGTTACACAAGGGACATAATGAAACAACAATATGTTCTAAAGAACGTTTTATACATTCGTTAAAAGTCAAACTTAACTGTCAGTATGAAATTATAATATATTCTGGAACAATGTTAATCACTACAACACAAAGGATTTACCGAAAGCTTAGGCAATTATTTCGATCATTTTCTGCATATTTTGTAAAGTTAAAATCTACTAATCATTTCATAAATCACTCAACGCAATTTTAGCCTGCATCAATATTGAGAATATCGTATCCTTCAGGTACCTAATAAACACCAGACAAGCTATATAAAAAAGAAATATGCGTAGGCTCAAAATATAAGGAATAACATTTATTAACTTTAACAATATGTAAGTTTAACACTTGCTCTTAGACTGTCTGTTTCTACGCTAGTGTAGAAAACGATTGACAAAATGAATAACTAACAAACTATCATAATACAAACAGCCAAGCCCCAATACAATTGCAACACGATTAGAAAACCCCACCAAACACGCAACATAGCCGTTACGCAAAGGACACAAGGGTTATAACCGTTTAACGCCCAACCCATTTCATTACAACTCCATCGATGTTCTCCTAATTTATAATAGTAGACGAGTCTATTCCACAAAGCCATGCGTCATCCACAAAATATACTAATTTCGTGGGTAACACCTCAGCCTGCCGACAAAGGCTCGATAAAATGGTCGATAAAATCTCTCGCCGGTCGAACCGTCGCGCGCGCAGCGGGAGGCGCGACGATAACTTACACACGGATTACCCTCGTTAAGACTCTTCGCACCTTTCCATTTTTTTTTATTAATACAGATATTATTCAAACGAACGGATTTTTCGGGCATAATACCTTTATATTAAAGACGTTATTTATGCCTAGGATAAGCGTGTGTTATTCATTACATTACGTTGCGGTTATTTTTAAATATCATTTCAACTTGATATTAGGACACATGTTAAAGGCAAGCCTCAGAAAACATTTTGTACTGGCCTATGAGCCGTTCCTAGCATAATTAGACTTATAGACCCGTGTAACAATCATGCTTTTTCGGAAATCAGCTGTGTAACGCTCGGTTACCGTTGTAAATGTAAGTTCCTGTTGCTTAGCATGCTGTTAAATAAAATCCCTACGTGACGTCCCTTGAATAAGGTGAACTTTTGAAAGGTACTAAAAAACAGTAAAATTAATAAAAGGTTCGTTAAGTACGTTACTTTAAGTTCTGGCCATTTGAGAGACGATGTGTTTTTTATAATAGTCAGTAAGCTTTGTTATTACAAGCTGGTCAGTAATAAAATCATAATTTACCTCTTTAGCGATTAAGACATCGCAATAAAGATAGAACTAAAAAGCATTTTCACATTAATAGGTAATTGAATTACTAGAATATATCTGTCTATAAACTCGTTCCTTAGCTGGTAGCATTTGTGGTATAGAAGGTTACTATTAAAAAGGCGTATTTTTAAATGCACATCTGTATAATTTTTCAGCACACTAGGTAACTCCACTAATTAACTGAATGCATACCAGAAAAAAGAATGCTGTGGATAAAATCAATTGCAAACTAAACATGTCCTACAAAAAATATATGGTTCGTACATCGGATATATGATTTATAATATAAAACCAAAATACTAATTGTTTATCAAAAATACTAACTTGCACTCTAAATTGTAAAATGTTACTACGGAATTTGCTTTTTGTTAAACAATGTTGGTGCCTGGTTGGTACTGATCTGTAGCAAAGGGGGGCCGATTTTGGCAGGTCGAGGACGAGGTGTAGGTTAGGTAATGGTTAGCTTCTCTCCCTTAGAGCGAAAATAGGCACCCCGCGAAGCGGGGGCACGTCGACATGCTGGCGGCTGGCGATTAGGTAAGGTTAAAATAATTGCAATAGACGCTTCTTGACGTGATCTGACACATTTTCTCAAAAAAATATTCAGTCCCAAAAACGGCCCTTGGTAAATTCTGACCCTCTTAAGTATTGTTTCTAAACTGAGTTACCAATTAGTGTGCCAGTGGTTAGTGCAAGTTAAGTTAGTGTTTGATTAAAAATACTCAAACGCTAACTTAACTTGCACTTATTGTGTATTTAATTACATGAACATGACTGATTAAATTGGGTATTATTAAGAATAAACGATGTTCCTAAAATGATGTTGAATTAATAAATTGTTAGATATAATGTTTTGATATATACATACATATATTCACGCCTTTATTCCCAAAAGGGGTAGGCAGAGCACATGAAACGTATGTTCCAGCGCCACTTTTAGCATAAATGTGGGTATAAAATATCGACAAAATGTGATATTGCAGTGATAGGTTACTAGCCCATCGCCCACAACACACTTCAACCCTGGTCCCTTAGTCGACTTTTACGACACCCACGGGATGAAAGGGGGTGGTGAAATTCTAACCCGACACCACACGGGTGTTTTGATATAACTTCAGTAAAATAGTTCTGCAAATTACCATTAAACAGTAGCTGAATTTGATTTATTTAGTGTGCATAATTAGTGTGCAAGTCACATTTTTGGTTTAACTTTGGAATATTTTGTTCGAAAAAAAGGGTATATGCAGATATCGATTTAAATACATGCCTATATAAAATGCTTGATAATATAAACGAATTATAAATTGCTTTCAGCAGGTAGTAGGTACCTCACTTTACAATTAACTACAAATTTGAAGTTTTATAACTTCCTGTTACTATTAATCGTGACCAGTTATTTTTGGGGCTACATTTTATAAATAGTATTATAATTTTGTTGTTTCAGTTAATATTTCATTAATAATATTGCTTTGTTTGATACTTATTAAATAACTTCTTAGAGTACCTACTGAAGTAGGTACGAAAAGGTTAAGGAACACTGTCTCGGCTGAAACTGTATTGACGGCATACTTACTATGGTTATATATCATCAGTTATTATGGTATAATACTGTGTGGAAAATCAGTAAATGCAGGTAGGGTTTTTAAAATCCAGAAGAAATGTGTCAGGGACATCAGGGTCCTCGGTAACGTGTGGCTAGATGACCGCTCCATCCCAATATTCAAAAGCCTAAACATACTATAAGTAAGTACCACTGCCTTGTCTATAGGTACAACATTAGAGACATACATATGTTTGTCAATACCCGTCAGGCATATTATAAGACGCGCGGTGAACCTCGTAGCCTTTATGTGAATTATTACTTTAAATCACTGACAGCAGCCAACAATTTAAAACGTTGTCTCACAAATTGGCTCCTGGGCAAAAGTTTTTACAGCGTAAATATGTGTCTCGAGTAGATAGATAGACACCTCATAACTTTATTCGTACTTTATTAGTACAAACTTAGATTAAAACAAATAGGCTTAAGATTAGATTAGATTTGTTAGTTCAGTGCCTGATTATAATGATATTTATTTTTATTAAATGCTTCCTTGTTGTGTGTATTTTTTATTAATTTATTGACTTACTTTATTGTACTCCTATTTGTAATCAAAAACCAAATAATTATAATTAATTTAATTTAATGTTGGTGGTGACCCTGCCTACGAAACTGGAGGACCCGGGCTCGAATCCCGGTGAGTAGGTACATTTATTTGTGTGATGATCACGTATAATATGTTCTAGAGTCACGGATGTAAAAAATATTGTGCACCATCTTCCAACTGTAATCAACAAATAAACGATATAGTATCTTTATTACACATGTTTTTATGTACACAGTTCTGTCAATACAATTAATATTATTTTATCTAATTGAGAATAATAATCATTAAGACAAATAAATTTATTCATACTAAAGTAGGTAACCAACTGCAGAATAAATAAACGATATTTCGGCCGATGTGTACCCTAGATCTGTATCTGTAAACTGTTACAATTGTGTTTAAAAAATTATAATTTGATGATGCAGCAACAGTAAAAGCTGAAGTTATGATTAGGTAAAATAATTTATAAAAAAACATTATGCCCATTGTGATTCTGGTATAATAAGGATTTTTTTTTAAATTGTACTTCACAACTAGCTTATATTAAATGACACATGGACATGTAATTAATTTTAATTTGGCTAAAGTGTAATTATTACCTGTATCTACTTATTAGCTCGACTTTTAAGCGGACATGTATTTGAGCAATTTTCAAAACAAAGTACCTATACATGAACTTTTTCAGATTTTTTTTTTGTTTTCTTCTAACTCATCATCGATACCTACTATCGAACCTCGTACAAGAAAAATCTTGTCCCAAATATTCCATTGCAGATCATCACATTTCAGTATGCAGTCTTTTTTAATTTATCTAAGTAGGTAGGTATATGATTATGACGCACTGGAAGAGAAAACTTAAGCACACATGTACTTAAGCATGAATAGTATCAAGCAACGATTCTGAATTAGATGAAACCAAAACGTTATATTCTGAAAAAAAAGTTCAAGTACTTACTCTTATTTTTGAAAAACGCTTAGTTTTAGTACATTTAAAATTTAATTAAAATGTACTAAATACTACAGATAAATAGTGCTTCTAGGCATAGGCTATATGAATATGCAGTGACGTGCCGTGGAGTAATTTACTAGATTGTGTCGTGTTATTTGTGACCGTCGGCGTTGTGCGATGAAAATTCTTTGTCCATATTTGATGATAAACAATATACATTTATTTAAGTGGCACTCTGCTTGATTGATTGTATTGTGTTCACAATTAAAAACATTTGTAACACACAATCATAATTATATACTTATTTTATTGCGGCAAAGTGTTTACATTCTAAATGATTGTTAGTGACGCAGTTAATAGTGTTAATACACTTTCAGCGGTTGAATAATTAATAAAAAAATAAGATAATATAATACGCGAAAAATATGAATGTAAATGAACGACATCATTATCAGATTTTGTGAAAATTTTAACAATTGTATAACCCGTTTAAGGACGAATTTTTTTACAGTAAGTATACCTATTTGTCATCACTTTCGGACCCGGCCAATACAAATTTTGCGGGTTTCCTCAAAAACATTATGTCAATAATTATAATAATATGTTATTATTATTATAAGCCATTTATTCCAAATAAAATATACACACACACATCATTCAATTTATAAAATTATAACATTTGCAATAAATAATTAATACCATTCAATTTATTATAATCTAAAAGCTAGCAATCTTAATATTTATTGTTCTACTCGTAATATAATAAATCGTGAATGTATTTAAGTTAATAACAATTTAGTTTTCAGGTACATGCATGTGTTACTTATATCTAATTTTTTTTAGCTTGTCACGTTCGACTTGGGTACGTATCTTTGGGTGTAGGCCTCCTCCATCAGTTTCCATCGGGTGCGGTGTGCCGCGAGCCTGGTCCAGGTGGAGCCGGCAATGGCCTCGACGTCGTCTCGCCAGCGCGCGCGTGGCTCGCGCTCGCTGCTCTCGCGGCCACCAGTGCAGCACGCGATCGCTCCAGCGGCCATCGGTCGCACGCGCGACGTGTCCTGCCCATCGACACTTCAGTCGACAGGCCTCGTCGGCTGCGTCAGTCACTTTCGTCCGTCTCCTTATATCGACGTTGTGGTGTCGGTCTTTTAGACGTATTCCAAGAAGACTTATTTCTTCCGCTCTTTGGAAGATTTGTAATTTTGCCACAGTTTTTATAGTTAACTCCCATGTTTGGCAACCGTAGAGAAGTGTCGGCAGAATCACGGAATCCATAGCTTTCTTTTTCAAGGATAGTGGGAGCTTTGATTTAAAAATATGCTTTAAAGACCAGTATTTTGCCCATGCAATTTTATTCACCTTTCTACTTCTCTTTTCGTAGTGTCTGAAAAAGATACAATTTGGCCGAGGTATACAGTATATTCTTTAACATATCCAATCTTGTGTGAATTTAATATTGTGTCAATTTCGATGCCGTTAGTCATTATGCATTGTCTTGTTCGAATTCATTTCCAGCCCACTGTTTTTAAACGCGATAAATTAAGTTGTACTGTAGAAAAGACTGAACTCATGGAAATCCGAGAATACGAGAAACACGTTAATAATTTAAGCTTCGTCAAACGCGACCGAATAGAGGGTGCACAATCACATACCTGAAGTGTCCAGGTCTGGAGCCTCCCAGGGGCTTTCTGTTCTCTGAAGGCACTCTCAGCTACTAAACGGGCGTGCAGATCTGACTTACCACCGGTCTTCGCCTAAAGATACCTCAAAGACACCGCCCAAACTCTCTTTGACGTGACGTGCACTCTTAAGAGTATAACTTTTTAACTTCTATGTGGAAAGCGCGATCTTTATATGAAATTACGATAAATTAGGCGCAGCGTGTGCGACTTCAAAAGCAGAAAAATTGAGGTAGTAATGGCCACAGGAAGTAGTTCCTCCTAGTGTTGCCCTATCTAAAACGGAAGTTATCTTTAAAGTTACCATACGAAAGCCGATATTCAACACGAGAGTTGAACACCCACAATTGACGCTTTCTTCATGTAGAGTTTGGAGCATGAAGTAGAGGTCTTCATGGTTGTCGCTTAAAATGACGATATCGTCGGCAAATCTTAAGTGGCTCACTTTCCATTTATTTTTATTCCTAGTCCTTTCCACTTGAGTTTCGAAAATATATGTTCCAACAGTGCTGATAAACTAAATAATAATATGTAGGTACTTAATTTTACGGTAACAAGATTTTGTTTTTCCGATCTCAAAGGGATAGGTAAATAGAATATAATACCTGAAATCTCAAAAA
The DNA here is from genome assembly GCA_945867215.1 of Epinotia demarniana. Lineage (NCBI taxonomy): Eukaryota > Metazoa > Arthropoda > Insecta > Lepidoptera > Tortricidae > Epinotia > Epinotia demarniana. The sequence continues at coordinate 26,921,694 of OX244268.1, forward strand.
TAAAAATTACGTTTTGTTTTAAAGTACGGATATGCAAATTGTGAAAGTAAATATAAAACTTACAAAAATAAGTCACTTATCGCACATCGACAAATACCCTAAGACCCTCGATCTTTGTAAAAACATTTTACACCAATGTGATTAGGACGGTAATTGTAGCGTTTTTTCTATTGTTGTCGACTTAAATTTTTCATCAGAATTCTACAAAATGTGGTCGATTTGAAGAGGTGGTTATTTTGTGCCAACATAAATACAATATCCAAATTTTAGATTTAGATTTTAGCTACGTCCATCATCAGTGTTTTGTAATCGAATTATGGTTTCAAGTAGGTACCTCTAGTGGCAGAGAAACAGAGTCAAACTCCGGACGGGAGGAACGAGCGGTTTCCCCTAAGCTAACACAAATATTGTCATACACCTGGATTCGGGCACATTCATATTATGTAGAGTACCTATGTTACCACCAATAATATACTATATTTTTTTATTAGTTACTAACCGAACTCGCTATTTTAATCAGTGAGCTAAGTGTCTTGTTTTTTACTCATTTTCATTTCTAATTGTTTTATATTAGCTATAATAAAGTGTCATAAAGCTAAACAGATTATATACTCTTAATATTTATGACATTCTATTACTTCAATTTTTTAATTATTGATATCCACTTTGAAATAACGAATCACCATCATTGAAAAACATGGTAATCAACACATATCCACAAAAAAACTCATTGTGATAAAAATAAGTGTCCTACAATTTTAATATTTCCCGGAATTCAACCGATAATTTTTTTATCAAGGTGCCTAAGTGAGACAGATACAATAGAGCTGTAAACTATAACAGCCATATACGGCTGCGCGTGCTGTAGAGGGTTAAGTAGGTAAGTTAAAGTTAAATAATATACCAACTAACTACATAGCTTATCACACAAACATAAAGGAGCCTCATTGCCAACAAATCACTCTGCGGTTTGGCAGAAGAATACATGTATTTAGATGTACTTATGCAAGAATCTTGAATAAACGAGTTCAGTTCAATACATTTTTTTTAAAGTGTCTTCTGTCCTGTGAATTTATACTAGAAGTGTAGATAGGCACCTACTTGTAAGTTATAAATATGTATTAATATTTTACGTTACCAATTGATAAAACGTCACGCAGTGTTAACATATTTTCGGCACGGGCCATAAAAAAATCTTTGACTCAAAAATATAATCGAAATAGTGAAACGTTCCACAGTGTAACGAAAATATATTTAACATTGTCCTATGTGTAACGGTGTTAAAGCAGCGATACATTTTTTAACCCCTTAAATTGATCGATTGTTGGCGTGTAAGTTAGGTATAACCTGCGCAAGTGGGTGCCGTCGGGACCAATTTGGAAGGGACGACCGGCCTTCTTTTATATTAGATGTATGTTGGCGTTTACTTATGATTCACTGGTAAGTATTTGGACTTGCTTTTTTTCTGTATTAAAAGTTTTATGATAATACTGTTAAACAAATTAGCTAACGAATATGCACATCGTTTATTAGTCATTTGACGTTAGTTTCCAATATTATTTAGGTACAAAAATAATATCAAACTGCTTAACTTTTTAGGGGATATATTTGATGAATAATTATAAATGTATCTACCTACTTAAGAGTCCGCAGTAAGCTCGGCCGAATTTCACCTTCCCATACAAACGTAGTAACGCTCTCATTTTAAAACTAAGAGTTGGATTGTGACAAAACTTTGCATATACAATGACATGAGGTATATCTATGTCTGTAATTAGTTTTTAAGGTTCCAGTTTATACAACAAACGAAATACAGCTAAAACAAGCTTTGTATGGAAAACTTAAATTCGCTGTATTTTTTTAATATGGTATCTGAATCTACATAAACGAATTATAGACATAGATATACCTCAGTTCATTGTACATGCAAAGTTTCTTTACAATCCAACACGTAGTTTTAAAATGAGAGCGTAACTACGTTTGATGGAGAATCGAGCTTACTGCGGACTAATGTTTATTTTTAGAAGATATTTAGATATGTGATGTACTTAATTATTAACTACCTATTAGTGACCTATTTTAATTCAAAGTTGTTTACTATTAAATATTAGGTTTATGTTCTACGTTTTTATTAGTGCTTTCAGAAGTTGCAATGATTTTTTTAAACAATGCCATGGATTCATTCTTAATTTTCGTTTGATGTTTATATAGTTGTTCAAATACAGAGTATTGTTAAGAAAACGAAGCCGTTCAAAACCAAATGTTATTAGGTACACCTTTCCTGCGAATATTTTTTTCAATAATAAAAAAAACATTAAAGAAGTATTTATATATTGGACAACTGTACAATTAGCACCCATTCAAATTGGACATGGACATTCAGATTTTTTATTATTACCTACTTAATGAATAAACTTAATTTTATATCAACACCTAATAAGTATGAATTAACAATAGGTATTTATTGGTGCTTTCTTTATGTTTTCTCATTGACCAATTGACAGAAGCATAAATTTACTAGCGAAACTTAAAAATTATGTACTTATAGATAATTATCTAGGTGCTTATATCTATTATATATGCCTATATTGCTCGTGAGTATAGGTATACAGGGTGTCCCACGGCTACGCAACATGAAGGGAAAGTAACCTTCGATGTTGAACATAGGCTACCTACGAACCATTTTGCTTTTATTTTTATAAAATAATTTTATTTGTTTATTTTCATTTCATGTTTTTGTGGAAGCATTTAGTATTACGTTGTGACAGTCCTACCTCTAGGTAGAGTACCTACCTACCTATAATAATGGGATTATGGGATAATCTTATTGAAAGATTTACCTAACGCATCGCAGAGGTACCCATTCAATTTTTTATCCTACCTACATTTATATCCCTTATTTACTATGCAGGTATCTATATATTATATCTAACTGTCAAATAGATATAATCTGTCGTTGGATACCTATTGTGTGTCACAAAGCCCCTAACTCCATCGTATAGGTCCAATTGTGTGTCGATAGTGTTTCGTCTATTTTCCTAACTTTCGTAGGCGGATTTTTTTTTTCAATTACACTTTAAAAAATATAATTGGTAGGATTTTGTCAGAGGTGGCAATTGCTACCTACTTCCCGCTCGTTTTCAAGTATTTTTTTAGAATCCTCTATGTTTGCTTTTTTTCATTTATTGCTTCGTATCGGTTTATTATTATTGGTATATAACCTACAGTAAGTTTTTTCTTTGTCGTACCGATTTTTTTTTAGATTTGCTTTTTGTGAAATTCACTTCTCTCGCTATTTATCATTTTCGTTAACTACTTATTAATAGTTTTTAACGACTTTTCAGCGTATAAACTTTCTGCTTTTTGACTCTACATTGATTTTCGTACGCAACGTTGTATTCCACTAGGTACCAGTTGCCTTGTACCATCAATAACAGCACAACATCCACCAACCTTTGCTGCTCCCGCCATCCTCGTTAGAGTCCTCGCTCGGGGGCCCGTGCGGCGCGCGCGCCGGCATGGGGTGCGGCAGGCGCGGGCGCGCCAGGAACGGCGGCGGCACCCCGAAGAACGGCAGGAATGGCGGCCACGCCGGCCGCGGGCCCAGCCCCGCCGCCGCCGCCGCGTACAGCTGCAGCGGCGCCGGCAACCCGCCCTCTAACACCATCGTCAGTCAAACACTAATTGTCATCACCTCACTAACTTTGCCACTCACTGCAGTCATTCGCGCTCGCGTGCCCGAGCCACACTGCCATCGCGAACGCTGGGCGGCGCCTACCCCCACCTAGCACTCCCGCCTCTTTCATATTATAGATTTATTCGAGCGGCAACGTGCCTGCTAAACGATAATAAACCATACGGTGGAGAGTTACAGATCGATATTGAATAGCGGGTGATAAATTAAGCCGGGCATCATTGAATTTGCGGCGCCGTACGCGACGAGAACGCTAATGGTAATCTCGACTTTGATGGTATGTTTTAAGGTGTATATTTGGTTGGGGGTGGTATGTAAGTAGGATTTATAGGGTTGTCGCTTCGCGCGGGGATGTCATAATCTTTTTTAGCCGCATGGCGCGCTCCAGACATATAGAGCCATAAATACTTATAGAAAATAAGAATCTTAGGAGTGGAATGTTCACCGCAAACTGTGAATATGTACCGGCTAATAAAAGGGTCTATGTGTTTTGACATAAAATGCGTTTACAGCCTTTTGTTTACGTTTGAGTGTTTAGAAACGACAGTAATAGGTGTTGTGAAATTGTTCGCAATAAATGCTTTTGTGTAGGAGTGGTACAACTGCGTGGTTTCTGAATATTATTGGGATATTTTTACCTAATTGGTAAGAATGGACGCTATTTTAAAGCGTAAATGGCTGAATGAAAGTTAGAAATATTAGATAGTCACTGTTCTATTTTCATGACAGTGACATTGTAATGAGGCGCGGCTAACGGCTCCCCGATTACAGTTATCTCCTCGGGACAGGTGACGGCTCCGACAATGGTCTTGCGTAAAACTAGATTACCTCCCCCCACCGCCCTAATGACTCACGAACAATCAATCATACAAAATTAACACGTACAAGATTATATTCCTGACATTGATGAATCATAAGCGACTGAAAGGCAATCAATTTCACAACCAATACCTTATTCCATTAAACAAAAAAGTAATAACCTAATTGACATAAATAATAATAAATATGTCAAGACGCCGTAACGACGAGACGTGACAGCTCTATCAGGGATCTCGCGGCGACTGCGGCAGGCCACGCCCCCCGGCCGCGGGCCGCTGCGCTTGCGCGGGATTGGCTGCGCCGCGCGGGTGGCGGTGGGCGGGGCCTAGCGGGTGGGGGGAGGGGGCTTAGTGTGGCATGAATTTAATTAGTGCGAACTCCTCGGACGCATTAGGAGCGATGGGCGAAGCAATAAAAGATATAAAGGAATGAGTATAAATTAAAAGTTAAATAGGGTATTGCCGTCCCGCTCTCGCGGTAATTGTTTGACGATCTTATTAGTATCAGTTAATGTAGGTTTTTCTGGAATTTAATTAGTGTTTTAATTAGTCGGGTCCTGAGCTTTTAGCGCACTTTGTTCGGTCTAGTTGGCTGTAGTTAACTACGTTATGTGCTTTTAAAATTATAACACCCGCACTCCTCACTATTCAACTCTATGTAGATACTTCACTCTTAAAGTTGGATTAGAGGTAATTTAAATAAATTATTTTTGTTTACAGTAGGTACCTAAAACTTTTTTAATCAAGGGCCTAAACAAATTAAATGAGTATACCAAAAATACGAGAGCTCTACATACCTAGTTACCTATTTCTTTGGGTACCTACAGATATATATATATTATTATTATTATTATTTACCTAATCAACAAAAACATATTTAATTTTTTTAAGAATCCAGCGAGGTAATACTTTGTGTTACCGTTCTTCAATTGCATAAGAGTCCATTGTGTAACTTTCTTGAAAAGGGTCCTCGCTTTAGCTTTCTCGGCTTGCGTTGACACCTAATAGTCCTACATTATTTAAGTGTGAAGTACCTACCTACCTGTTTTAAACTTACGGTGCGTACCTACCTACCTATATGTAACAAGATTAGGCACCTACCTATTTCATCAAGTCACCATCCTATTGGTTAGTTAGTCTACTTGAAATGGCGGTCTAGCTATTAGGATCAAACGTTCAGTCTGTAGGTACCTATCTAATGCCTAATTTTGTTGTTGATCTCTACTGGTGCGTACCTAACGATTTGTATAGGTATGATCGGAATATATTGTTTTATTTTTGACTTTCACGTGTAACATTTTCTATTGTTTTTAAATTATCAAATTATTATAGGTCTTGACGATCTTTCAGTGAATCCATCTTATTTTTGATGCAATACAATATTATTTTTAATAGAAATAAATAAATCTAAGTATCTATAATTTATAAGCAGCTAAACCGAGCCAAAAAGTAAAATATTGCTCTAGATATTCTTACAAAAATTAAGATCACCAAACAGTTTTTAATTACTATCTTTAAATATGAAAAGTAGCTATCACTAGTGGCTCTGTGAGCTGGGGAACTCGGGACTACCTAAATATTTATAATTGGACCTGCCCACAAAAATTGAGAATCGGTTGAGAAATTCGACTGATTATTCGAGGAACAAAACGGCTAATGGAACACATTAAATTTGAACTTACTTACATTTACCTACCTAGGTATTCGTCATAGCATTTTTTTTATTTATTCATTTTAAAACGATTCTCTATTCAAGAATCCAAAAAAAATCCACATGGAATGAAATATAAAGTATAGATTTAAATGAAGCATTAATTGTCTTCCTGTATGAATATCATAAAGTAGGTGCCTAAATTGTATTTATTTATATAGTTTAATAAATATGTTATCCCTACCACCCTATTATGCCTACCTAAATGCTATGGTGCCTACCTAAATGTAAATTAACGAAAATAAACATTAAAAAGTTTATTAATATTTATTCCGACTTTTCAGGAGCTAATTAAGTTATATAACTCGTTTTGATGTTTGATATTTTGTTGGATTTTGTACCTAGTAATATAATAATAGTACCTAATTATTTTAATGATAATATATTATACAATATATACCTAATATTACGACTGGACTACTATGGAGGAGAACATCGTGGTCTCAGAAATTGGCTCCCGGCCAGATGTTTTACAACGTAAATATATAAGTATACCTTAAGTATATAACCTACCTATCTCGAGTAGAAATAGGATTAGCATTTGACATTTTTGAGTTATTCAATGGCTCTTTATAATATTTATATTCTATTCAATGCCTCCTTTTGTTCGTTTGTAGGGTAGACTGGGTACGGTTGTGCCAGGTTACGGTAGTGACAGTCTTCGTACTAGCGAAACTATACGGAATGCGGGCAAGGGTTCTAAGGGAGAGAGAAGCGGCATGCAAGTCTGAACGCGTTCCCCGGTATTGCGTCACCCAGCGCGCAGTGTTAACGTAAGCAGGGGCCCACATTGCTTTTCAACAGTCAAAAGTAAGTTGTTTTGTTCATTTAATTTTAATAATCACTGTTATTTGTATACAGATAGATTACCTCGGTTTTTTTTTTGTTATAAGTTGAACATTAGTAGTTAATTACGGGTGGTTACTTTTTACGTAGATTACTAGGCAAAGTCATGGCGAATTTTTATTTTCGAAAGTATGCATCGGGTACGGTTGTGACAAATTTTGTGGGTACGGTTGTGACATATATTTTCTTGTTGTTTTGCTTTTAGATACCCAGAAAACGCCTGCGGAATACCGAAAGAGCGCGGTCTAATAAATGTCTGATCTGGTAAATGTGAAGATGCTTATGAAGACGTGAAAGCGAGACTTCTTTAAATTTTCGTAATTTATTTTTTTATTAATTATTAATTAAATAATAAATAATTTAATGAACTTTCTATACGAAATTTAATGAAGATTATGTTGCGTTATGGTCATATTTCTAAGAATAAAAGTCATTATAAACCATTTTGTTGTATTTTTGTTCCTGTCACTACCGACCTCAACCACTGTCACAACCGTCCTTGGGGTGTGGCCGGTTGTGACACTTTCCTTTTTTTTTTCATTTGATCGCTATGACTAATACAGCGTATTTAGAGAAACTATTCAAGTATATTTACGTAGAAAAATGTACAAATTAAGAGTCAAGTTACTTTTCTCCCAGCTAACTAGTAAATTAACAAAATTAGTGGCGATCAAACCAAAATTGTCACAACTGTACCCAGTCTACCCTACCATTTATAACTTATTGCCATTTTCAACTGTATTTTGACATTGTAATGTATGTAGGTACCTAATGTATTTTTTATCAACGATTTGCGCGCCTTCATGCATGCAGGTCACACCAAACTGAAAAATATTGTACGAGTACACATTCTGTATTCAGCAAATAAACGATTTGTATTTGTGACAGCCGGACAGTTATTGGAAATCCGGACATACGAAAAAAACTTCGGCCCAAGTGGAAACGGTTCGTTCTTCTTTTCGTCTTCTTGTTTCTTCGTTCACTTCACTCGCCCGTGCAATAAAGTAGCTCTTATAAAACCGCAAGTCGTACAAATATCGCCATAACAGAATAAAATGGAGCAGCGCAGCATTAAGGCAACGCACGCGCGCGCCTTCCATCCTCATTACCGACGCACGTACCGTGAATGGCAAGCTTTACTTTATATGCTCCTGTGCTGTTATGTCTTGTTGTATTGTAGCCAATCATGTTATGCTGAATGTGATATTGGGTATAGTCACATCTAACGTCTAATAACATACGCCATACGTCAAACGCCTGGGTAATAGGATTAAAAATCGCACCTATGGGTTAAGCGGCGTTCTCACGAGGCGATTTTAGTTGATCAACTTTTAATTGATCAGGAAAATTCGGTCCGAATTGTGTTCTCACGCTCGCACCGATAATCGGACCGAACGGGCAGTTTTCAACTTGAACGGAACGTTTTCACGTGCGATAAGTTGTTGCTTGCACGATGATGTCATCAAAACGAACCGACTGGCCCACCAAAAGTTGAGAGGGAGTCAACTATTTGTTGTTCAATAAAAATTGATCAACTTTTATTGAAAACATGTTCTCATTGGGACAATCGCCAATTTCAATCACCAAATTCAATTTGTGAACGGATTTAAGTTGATCAACTAAAAATTGCCTCGTGAGAACGCCGCTTAAGTGCAAGTACCTACCAAAAAGTAGTCAGCGTCAGAAGGGGCTTAACTCCTTTGTACCGTGTCGCATTAAATCATTAAACGTCATGTTAAACTGCCATATGTAGTTGTCAAACGAGTTAAAACGACAAGGTACTTTAGGTGTAATCTACATATTTTTTAGAACTTTACTTAATTGACTTGGTAACGGCTAGCCTAGGCGATCTTTACTTACTTACCAGCTTTATTTTCCACGTTCACTTGACCTTGGTACCTAGATACTTAGTTATACCTCGATTACCTAAGTCGTACCTACTTATAAGCCTTACCTATGTCGCGACGTCTAAAGACGCTGTAAAAAATTCCCGAAGCATAAAAATAAAATGACAGTTAAATATTTGAAGTGCTCAAAATCTGAGATATAGGTACTTATTTTTTCACAAAGCTAATATGGAATATTTCCAGTTTACATTATAACGGGCGTATTTATACCTCCTGTAGGTATGTGTATTTATACATTCTAAACATTCTAACTATTCTTCTAAACATTTAAACCGAGTTAGGTACATGCTTTTTCTGGCAATGCCGTGAAAAATGCGGTTTAAAATAAACTTCTGTGTACCTACTTTTAATTATTTATTATGCGCTTTTGTATTAATATATTCCATTGAAACAAGTTTTATTAAATCGGTAGGTACTTACCCCTGAATACATTTTTAGATGTGTTTTCTTGTCTCGGTCTAGTTTTAATAAGTACTCTACAGGAATCAGGTACACATTAATATCTAAGTACATATCTATTTACGCAAAAAGGATATACATAAATATTCAAACATTTAAGGATCAATTAAAATTAAAATTATGGGTAGGTAGGTACATACATATTTGTTAAATATGAAAATGTTTATGGATGAATCAGGGTGGGTTAATCGTAGACGGTGTTCGTTAAAATCTGAATGCAATGGAAAGTTCGAAAAGTTTCTAGGGAATGACAGCTGCCCTCGCCATATTTAAAGTTGACCGATCTGCACCTAATCGTAAGTTGGTAACACATTTTAATGGTTTTAACCTTGTTTTAACTTAACACAGTCGGCTCAACCGACTTAACGTAAGTCGTTTATAGCGTTACCTGCGAATCTCCTCATTTCCGATTCGATCACAATCACAATATATACTTACCTGTATATATACCTCCCCATATACATGTCCCTGTCCCACCTCGCGATATAATATCACACGGTAGGTAAGTAGAAAGTACTCGTGTGGGTGGGGAGTCTTTATTTATATAATTTGGCGGGGCTAAGCGCAAATAATTACCTTTGGCGAACTGTTTAGTGGCCGTCGTTCGTTTACTGGGCGGCGTATTCTGGACAAGCACTGAAAACGGATTTTTCGGGATATTTTATCGAATTTTTCGTTTACCGGCCGTTTATCTCGATCCTCGCGTCCTTCTTTTCTTTATCCAATTAAGTAGTATATCATATGGAATGGGAAGAAAATAGCATTTATTGTACTGGCTCAATCCAATCTCAAAATCAATTGTTTTTCCCACTGTGGGTGCCCAGAAGTTAATTTACCTATAATATCTCACCAAAGGAACACTAACGGAATATCATTTGATATTTACCGGTAGCTTTTCGGTGAAGGGAAAACATCGTGAGGAAACCCGCTTCCATCTCAGAAGAAATTCAAACATGTATTTTGAAGTTCCCAATTCGCACTGGGCCAGCGTGGGGACTAGTTATACTGCTCGTTCCCTCCCATACATGAGAGGAGGTCTATGCCTCGCAGTCGGATGTACGAGTATATATACTTAGACTGTTTTTTACTAGATTTTAAGTATTTGTAAGTTTTTACAACTGGGGTCCGATTTGGACAGTGAGGACTGTCGATGTGCATTAAGGTACCTACGCTAAGGACACGGGAATTTTAATAAATCAGTACATGGAATTAAAACGTAAAAGTGTGTAAGTTTAAGTCGATACATGGAAAAAGTGTGTAAAATAGAGAAGCGGACGTTCTTCTTGCACTTAAACATTACAGGCAAATTTAAAATGGCTGAAATATCGTAAACCTAGAACTAAAATTAAAACAACCTTTGCTAAGCTACCGTAACTAATACTTACTATTATCAATACCAACGGCCACGCAACAATACCTACCTATTCTTATTGTTAAACGAAACACTTAAAAACATCACATTGAAGAAGAAAAAACCTATGAATAGGTATCATATTTTTCTCAAATAAGTTCAAAATCTATCACAAAGCCTACCCAATTACATTTATCGTAATGGCATTTCAGCTCCGTCACTCGCCATAAAATTTCATGACGAAATACCCGACAGTATCACAAAACCACGTCACTTAGGAAGGCTCCAGAATACTCCTGGCTGGAAGCCACCTCCCCCCGTGTGGGTGGGGAAGCTATTAAGCCAAGCCAAAACTAATTTAAATTAAATCCTAGTGAATTACCCGAGGAGGAAATTGTCGGGCACCCTCGACGGTCGGAAAGTGTACTGGCGCAGACGGAATGCTTACCGGAGAGTTGATTTATTCTTTCGAGATGATTTTATTCTTTACTTTAGATTTATACCCGTTACACAGGTAAACGATTTCATTGCGCAATGGAACACGAGATTTATTGACGTGGGCGATTTTTTTTTACGGAAAATGTCTTTGAATAAAATATATGGATTGATTTTATACAGCATCTCCATAATTTTACCGGCCAGTATACTTCATGTTCCCAGCTGATGCAAGGTGATCTGTAAGTGTGTGGTGTTCGTGATGGTGGCAAGTATACTTAGTTTACCATCACAAGCTCCTAAGCGATACGCGATATTTAGCATTCGAACACAACGACTCCCCACTATAAAAAGTAATGTTTTTGAGCTGACTCCTTGTGCCAACATACAGAATGTGCATTCATAGAAATCATACTTATAGTTTTATGTGTCTAACTATACAAGTTTTTTTTACAAATTACACAATCAATTTGAGGTAGCAATTTAAAGGTATCAAATTATTTGGCTTTAAATAGACTTCATGCCTTACGTGCTCAAGCCAAGTATGCTCGACCACGCCGAGAGATTGGGAGATTATTGTGCCGAAAAAATATTGTACATGGGGCGCCTAAATGGTCGACGTCCAAGACCTGTGCGAGCTTCATGCTTGGCGACAAACTACCCAGGACAGAGCACAAGTGGCGTGTCTAGAATCGGAGGCCAAATCCACTTCGGGTCGCTGAGCCAGCGGAGCAAGTAAATAAATGCCTATTGTGAGGCAGTATGTAGCTATTATGTATTTTAAACGTCACCACCGCCTTTTCTCCCCGAGCGTACCTTCTATATTGCCTGTCGGCGGCGAAGCGGGCGTCGTTACATGTACCATTTGAATATTATCTCCGTCCCCCCAGACCAGCCTCCGCCTTAATTAATGCAAATTTGAGCGCTAACAAGATTATGAAGCCAACCGCTTTTTAACCGCACCTACGCTTAAAAGCACACAGGAATGCTACTTAATAAGCCACCGAGAAAAGATGAGGAAAATGTGGGTTTTTTTGCGCGCCGGGCGTCTTTGTGGCTTGGTCGGATAGTATAGCTGCTGGGCTGAATTAGGCAGATCGAAATAAACCGACCAAGACAGAAATCAAAGTTAATGCGTAAGGGTTCTTCCCCGCAACTCAGCTTCTCTTAGTTACCCTTAATCAGATTAGATATTTAGATAAATAAATCTTGAGATTTCCCAATAGGAGACGCTGACCCAACGGAGGATGTTTCTACATAGATCCTGCGATGCGAGCCGATCGCGGAATGAAGCGTTTCCTTCTATTCAATGATACATTGGGAGCACACATGAGGGACAAATTACATTTTCATTTTAGACAACCGAAGGCAACAGTTTTGCAGTGAATGGGTACCTATTTACCTACTACTGCTAGTTAGTTAGTTATACTGGGCGTTTTCCCCAAGTCGACATCAAAATGTGCCTATTTTGCGTGAATCGGTGGGGTAGCGGTACTCTGACCACCCCAGCACCTCCAGAAAGTTTGTGAGTGCCTTGGTGTTGCTGACTGGGTCCCGTAGTGTGTCCGGAGACCCTAGGTGTTTTTTCCTGTATACCTTTACCTGCTTACATACATACATACATACATACGTGTGTTTGGTTGTTTCTTCTGCTTCCATGCACGCTCTGCACATGCGGCTTTCTGTGATACCTAAGTTGTATAGGTGGTGTCCTGTTATCCTAGGTGTCCTATCTTGCGTAGTTAGTTTCTATGTGTCATCAGTTGTGAGATTGTTGTCGCGTTTCGACAAAATCTCTTTAGTCTGTCTGCATGTGTCTATCTCCTGCCAGTATACTGCCAGTAATAAAGTAGCCTACAAACATTCTACATAAGATAGAGCTTATAACGGGGAGGTTTATGCCGAAGATTTCAAGCTAAATGATGCAGTCTAAAAAAAAGAATCTTACTGAAGTGCACCATTTATACCACGTTAGTAAGCAGCTATATTCAAAACGAGCGTGCGATGTGTAAAAAGTTCTCCGTTACAGCTGCGGTCAAAATTCTTTCTCATGTCCGGATGTCCGGCTGCTACAGGTTGCATTTCTCAACCGACCGTCGTGAAACTTTATAAGCAGGCAATTTTGTTTTATTGTTATTCAGTTTTGCGAAACTAATAAAAATTCAAAATAGTCATGCTTGGAAGTTCTACGCACACCTTAGCTAGTTATTATGAACTAGACAGATGGTGATGATGCTGTCATGACCGATTTCGGCCACAGCGACTGTGTGCTCTGGACTTGATATCATCGATTAGCAAAATGACTGGAGTGTTGTTGTTCTACTCTCTGGTGCACTCTTATGAGACGAGGCTTGCATATCCTATCTTTTTTGCAAAAGTACGAGCGCAATTTGGGCAGGTTAATACCCCGCGAACACCCTTATAGCGAAGGTATTGGCCACCACATTTACGCTTACCATTTTGGAGTTCTGAAAAGAAAATACGCTTGGCCACTCTGTCGGCCGACATTCGCGACACGTGTCCACACCACCGCAGCTGCCGTCCATCAGATACACCTCAATGCCTCTGACTTGCGCGCCTCAGGACATTTGTATTCCTGACACGGTCCGTCCACTTGATGTTCATGATGTCTCGGAGACATTTGAGGTGGAATCTGTCGAGTATGCGGATGTGTTTACGGTGGAGGACCCATGTTTCGGAAGAGTATAAGAGATTAGGCAGCACAACTAGACAGATTCTATAGATAGAGCAAGTATAAAGAGGCAGTAAATTGATCGCTTACCTACATGGTACCTATTCGTGGATCAAAAAAATATTTTCAATGGTTTTTTTCCACAATATCCTCCAGAACCAACGTATTTGATCACCGCCATCGATAAAGCAAGCGCAACCCAAAGAAGGGGTTCCACTTCGCACGCTACCTACTTATTAATAAAAAATGCATTTGAACGAATTCCAATTATTAGCGACATTATTAACCCGTTCAGGGCGTAAGCAATCCATCATCGCGTTTAGCGAATCAATTACCGCCCCTTTCAAAAAGATATACACGCCCGAATTTTTGTATGGTCATACGTCCTTTTGTGTCAAAGTTGTGGCCGCGTGCGCACCATCCATCTCGCGTTATCAATATTTAAAAAACATTAGCGCTGACGTTGATGGGAGCGGAAATGAGATTTGCCCTTCGCGAATTCGATTTGGGAAGGCAAATTGTTAGTTTTTAGGTCCCGTCTATACGAAAAAAAGGTATGGATTATTCTAGCTACATCGTGCTGACCCTGAGCGGAGTCTGTAAAATAAAATCAGAGCAGAATCAGAATTGCTCACAGTCAATTTCGTAGTTCAAAATTCTGTATAGTGTACCTACTCTATAGTGTGTTTTACTGTCTTCACGGTGAGACCTCGATGTGTTGATGTAAATACTAGAAGTAGCTAACATGCGCACCCAAAAATGACGTAGGTAGTAAGCAGTGTCCTGAACCGTAAGGTTATATTATATTATTATGCTTAGTAGATTTTAGGGGAATAAATGTTCAAAACAGACATGGCATATATTTTAGTTAGGTACGGGTTAATGTTAACTAAATATATGCATAATATTAAATTCGCGTGGTCTGCCAAAGAACAGAACGTTTGTCACAGTTAATCATTTGCAAGATGCATTTAAATGGCAAAATTTACTTCTTATACATAGAACATATGTCTGGAACAATAATTACAGAAAGAACGATACGAACCTAATAATATCTCCTCTCCGTTACACAACTGTGCGTGCAATAACAATCTCGTACACTTGCACTGTGAGGAACCCGCGTAGGCTATGAGCGTAGCGATTCTTGGCAGTGAATGGGTAATAAGTATTTGGCTCTTGCTGCTTTTTCTGCTGGACGACCCCCGTTTTATTATTAATAAGCAAATTATTATTATCAACCAAGATGACACAAGATAAAGCACCAAAAGTAATAGAATTCCAAATGCAACTTTGTCTGCACAGATGCGCTAGTTAACATTACGGCCCGCTAGGGAGTCCGTCTCGACGGTCACAGGCAGACGTAACCGCCGTTATCTCCCTAGTGATTAAAGTCGCTTTTGACGTGGGGATTGCAGCCCTGCAGCCCTGGGTTCGACCCTGCTGTTATCTGTGATTATTTCATCTCTAACCTCATTGATTGCATTCGAGCCTACAGACTGGTACTAAGTAAGGGTAAGCGTCGTTTGTAGTGAACAATGTAGAGACGGTCGAAAGACAAATAGGTACTGTTCAAACGCTTGTATTGCCAATGCGTAGGTCTGGCTGGTTGATCATTTTTGAAACGCGAATACTTTTAAATGAGCTGGTGAAAAAATCTTAAATGAGTTGCACAGGGCGGCGATTTTTGATTTGAAATGATGAAATGAAATGAAATGAAATGATTTATTCATGTATGTGGGACATGGGTTACAATTTGCAGTTCTAGTTGCATTACCTCTGGTGGACTCAGCATACCCTACCTTTTCAGGTGTACATACGTCTAATTCTACTTATATATTATTAAAACAAATGTCATGAAAGATATTACGATTAAAAAGGTAAAAGCAATGTCAAAAAAAAAAAAAAGATTACTACAAATCAAAATAAAAACAAAACAGAAATAAATGTCAGGAAAGAGATTACACTTAAAATGAATCATTCAGAAAGTCATTGATATTATAATAACATTTATATATGAGTAGATTCTTAACTAAATTCTTAAATAACTTTAATTTCTGACACTTAAAAGTATCGGGTATCTTATTGTAAATTGTGATACACATTATATAAGAATTTTTTGAGGTAAGTCCTAATTTGGCAGCAGGTTTATGTAACCTATATTTATACTGTGATCGAACATTACGGGTACTTAGCTGCTGTACTTCGATAAACTGCGTTTTGTATTTGTGAACAAAAACGGCAACCTCCAAAATATACAGACACGGGACGGTGAGTATGCCATTATCAATAAAAAACGGCCGGCATGATTCCCTTCGACCAATTCCAAAGATTGCTCTTATGCAACGTTTTTGAGCTAATAGTAATTGGTCTTTACCAGAACAATTACCCCACAAAACTATTCCATATCGGAAAATAGAATTTACATAACCGTGATATGCTACTAGCGCAGCTTGTATAGAAACTGTTTTCGCAATTCTTCTTAATGCATATATAAAGCTATTTACTCTGCTACAGACGACTTTCGAGAGCACGACTCTTAGCGATAGTATATTTAAAAACGAGTGGTTCTTACCTATTGACTACTTATAAGGACCTATTCAATTCTATATCGGTAGAAAGTAAATCTCTATCTACAATCTTGACGCTACAATTGTATTTACCCGTATTGAATTTTCGAGCGCCCTAAAGTCCAAAATCTTGTTGCTATAGTCTAGTGTGCAGTATTCTATGTATCAAAAGATCCCGTTGACATGTTGCACCCTAGAGGTGACACGGATGACAGGTGTCAAGTTAACAGCTAGATTGTACGGAACAGCGGCGCGGGCGCAGACACAAGTTTCGATTAGTGTTATCGCGTTATCTCCGCTACCACTAGCGAATGAAATGAAACGGAATTAACAGTTTTATTGTAACTGTTCGTACAAATACTACAGAGTATGACGCCCTTGTGCACGAACCATTAATAAATACAAGCATTTTTCTGTCATTTCGAAGAGAAACCGAATGCCATGCAGTTTGTGGAAAATTATTGACCAAAAATACTAAAATAATGACTTATTTAAAAAATCCTAAGTTTTATTCAATTCATTGCAATCAAGGTAGGTATACCAACAACCTATTTGAAACCTAAATTTTGGTAGCGCATGAACTTTGCCTATATTTTTGCGATAATACCTAAGTAGGGCTAAACTTTCAGTTAGGTAGAAAGCATTTTCGTCAATCAAGCAATTTATTTTTTGTTAATTATTTAGAAAGAAAAAATAAACGCGGTTAGGGTTGGGATTTTTGAACCGTCAACAAATAGCTTTTAAGCTGGCTTAGACGCTCCTTAGTTGGAGGGAGATCATTCCAACACTTGGACGCCGCGAAACGAAAGCTAATACCTCGAAACGCCGCGGTTCGATACTTTGGCACCAGAATCATCGCCTTACACCTACGCGCACTCTTGGGCCATACAAGTAAAATATTCTAGGACCAGACCCTCCCAGACCCCCCTATCATTATATTGTGCGCACACCGAAACCTACTATTGGAGCTAGTTTGTGGCATTATGTCAGCTTGTGTAAGAGGTAGGTAGCACTAACTATTCTATTTTTTTTACCAATATCAAACTTTTTCGCTATCACCGACTATCATCATTATCATACAAAACGCAAACCTGTCGAGTCCCGTTCCAAGCCTTTCAATGTAAACAAACACCAACCGTTTAAACATTATCGGTTCTATTCAACCGCAATCGACTCCTTCATCCCCTTCCAATGCTTCCATAAAAACACATAAGTGTTTTACACTTTACATGCACTTACGCTCTTTTATAGCACAGTGTGATGGTGTCATAGGAGTTGTAAAAGTTGTAATTGTCACATCTGCCAAAATAGGACCCCTTGAGGGTAAATAATAAAGCTGGTTTCATTGTGGCGGCGATTTCGGACGATAATGTTTTTTGTGTCGCTTTATGTCGTTGATTTTTATAAACGTGATTATTTAATAATGGTGTGGAGATGGAATATTAAATGTACATCTCTAGCAATGAAAGTCGCAATGACTATGAGTATACCTACTGTATTCTTCGATTTATTTTGTAATGAGAGTTAAAGGAAAATCGTTAACACAAATTAGGTACCTACATTCACTATCGTGAGGTTATATTTTCAGCAGTTACCTACAATATTTATTAATCGTGTTGAGAATAATATATCAATTGAGTATTACACGCCTACTATCAGCTCCATAAAGTTTTCCCGTACAATTCTGTATCCTAATTTATGTTTATCGAAAAAAGGTTTTAACGCACACGGACTGGCTGGAGAACGCCGAGAGCCGTAAAAAAATAAAATATTGCCAGGAAAAGCGCGGGAAAACGATGAAATATGGCAGCCGCCGTTTCGCGCGTCCCGATGTCATTAGTGCCCGTAAATTTTATCTCGTAGTACATCTTCGGGGTGTCTTGCACGATTGTTATTTACGCGTGTTTTACAACATTGTTATTTGTTGCTAACAAGTCTGTTCTAACTTGCCGATTTTAAATTATGTGTTTTTATGGCGGATAACAAGGGGTACGCAAGTTACGAGGATTAGACATATTGTATTTCGAATAGACTTTACTTATTTTTCTGTAACTTTCTGAATAATAGCGTTTGTTTTGCGTTGCCTGTCTAAATCTGTGTGGCTGTCGCGATATATTTCGTTGTAATTTGTTTCGCTGCTACATTTTTAATAAATAACAAGATCGCGATCACCGTCGCCTCCGCGGCGCCGACGCCGAGAATGAGCGTTGTGAGATTACATTTTGGCTGTTTAGTCGGTATTCATGTGCGGATACCTAGCAATCCCTTTATCCGCCGCACGCCGGGGAGCGTTAAGTGGGTTTTCATTTCCCGCTCCTCCCAGGCCTCATTTTTATTTATTTTTCATCGCCCGGGGTCGCCCGATATCATATCGGTCGTTTTATTTATTTGTATTACGATATTACACACAAATGCGCGGTTATTTTTATAGAATACACAATGGCGGGGCTTAAGGTTATGGGAATTGGTTTTAAAGTATTGGAACGTGTTTTTAAAGTGATGGTGAGAGCCAAGAGAGGGACTGTTGTTGATTTATAGGTACATTCGGTTAAACTTATACCTACGTGAGTTGGGTGCAGTTTAAAAAATATAAACTATCTAACCTTAGACTAAATAGTCAATATTAAAACGCTACCGGTGGTTTGTTCTGTTAATCTTTTTAAATATGTATAGTACAGTCAGGGGTTAGATATTAATATAGTACAGAGCATAAATATCTGTACACGCTTTTAGAACATTGACAATAGAGTTCTGCAGGTCGATCACGTAACGCATTGTATACTCTGATCATTAATTCGGCAGAAAACATGTAAACACTGGTGTTGCCGTTAAATAAGAACCATTTGCAGCAATGAGGAGATTTATAATTTTCACAGTTAAACGAAACATACGTCCTATTTCAATAATATACACTCTAATTACAAAAAGCTACTTAATTTTGATAACTTTTAGGTTTATATTTACAAAAATCTTCCCTCATAATTATTTTAAAAGATAATATCATTTTTATGTGTAGAATATATTTTTAGCACTGGTATCACTGCTGTGATACACCGGGGTTGTTCATCTGTGGGTTGCTTACTGCGAATTTTCTTAATGCGAATGGCAAATAAGATCGGTAGCTGGATTTTTATTTTGTTTGACGCCTGTCCTGTCACTCACCTCACTCGGCTCATCAGATTTGCGAGAAAATAAACACATTTTAGATGAAATCAATAAAAATCGTAATAAAAACCGCAACATGTCAGTCGTCCATTTTGTTGAATTTGACGTGAGGCGCTTATGGCAAAGACCCTTCGGTATACAGCCACGATATGAAAATACTTAAAAACATACATTCGAGCAAGTGTGATGTAAAATACATTTGTAATAAATACTAAGAAATAAATTGCAGTCAAATAATATAAAGATATGATTTATACTTATTAAAAGTTGCTTGTAGCAAACCTTTGAAGATATGAAATACACCATGGCTGATTGGAAACATCCTCAGTCCGAAGTGAAGTATATGAGTGGGTTCTATATTTTAAAACTAAACTTAACAGCCCGTGGTAGGTAAAACGGCTATAACTGCTCTGTACGTTCGCAAGTAATAGGTAACGCCATGGACGAGCAAGTGTGATGAAAATAATATTGCATGACCGACCCGTACTTTAAGAACCCCTGATATGTGACTTTGACAGTGACATAACTTTGTTTACATTTTTTCTGCCCATTTAATGATCAGAGTATACTACGTACGGATACAAAGATTGATAGTACGTACGTAGGTACGGTGCGCGTCAGGGTCAGGACGCTCTAAACGTCACTTTTAGTACGGAAAAATAACAATTGAGTTGTCCTAACGTACGTCGTCCGTACGAAACCTTACGTGATCGCGTGTCCTTATGTAAATACGTCCTCTGACTGACCATACAATTAGTTAGCTAATTTGGTTTTTTTTTTCAACTGCAGAGGAATATGGTGCTCAAAATACAGCGGTTTCGCGGTGCGGTATAGGTACTGATGATAACTATAATAACTACTTTACCTAAATACGGCTCAACTATGCATTTTCCTCGAGTCAGGATGTGTATCTATCGGCCATGCCTTTAGATATACCAACTCATTCTATATTTGATACATCTAATCCCAATCTTCAATCCAATGTTACAGTTGTAAAAAGTCAATGAATATTATTACAATCCAATAAATTTAACCCAATACAAATAAGACAATCCAAACCAATAAAATCGTATTCCAAAACTCAATCGTAGCCATTCCGATCCATCCTTAAACAAGGCAGACAAAAAGTGCTAAATAACTACTGCAGTTTATACGACCAGCCAATATATATGCGAATCGTGGGGTCAGATAAACATATAAAATAAATTGAATCGGGCAGGTTACGCTGAGCCAGCGCGGTGTTTACGCCGACCTATCAGACTAGTTGCAGGTCCGCGCGTGCGAGATGTAGGTAGCCAGGAAATAGAATAGAATTGAAGACAACATTGCCACGAAACGGTTCCATCTCAGCGTTGTGCTGGCCTGGTGGCCAGCGCTGGTCTTCCGAGAGAACCATCCGATAATTCCCGGCTTAACACACATTTTACACTCACACAAAATAAGAATATTAATAATTAACAGACAAACAAGGCAGATACCTACATGTGACGCGGGCGCAATGCCGATTTGACCGGCCATATAATTATGGAGAAGCTAAACAGATATTTCAATACAAATACTGCGGAATATTGCCCGTGATGGCATTCGAGGAAGAGCTTCGGATCCAGGTTCTTGTTAAATGGAAAGCAGAATTCTTATAGCCATAGGTCTGCATAATCATCATCATTGGCACAATAGAATTTAACTGCTATGCAATAGACAGTGCGCCTCGACTCGGCCACGCGCTAGGGGGGGGGGCTCCCTTAAATATTTTATTTTGTTTTTAGTATTTGTTGTTATAGCGGCAACAGAATTACATAATTTCAACTGTCTAGCTATCGCGGTTCAGGTTCCTTTAACCCTTTTCATCAATTCATGTGTTGCCGTGTAAAACTTACGTACCTACCTACTTATTGATTGTCACTACGAACGACATGTTTCGAAACCTTAATGTGTTCACTCACGATCAATACATGCAAAATATAACATTTGCCTTAGGTAGTATATGTTCTTACGACTCTGTCATTCGTCGACTTAACTCTGGTCAGACGGAGTGTTATACAGAGGAGGTAACCTTTACGATACAAGAATAGATAAGTATTTATTGGTTTTGCGAAGCTAATTTTTAACTTTTGATATTTTATTTTTATGTTTTTTTTGTCTTTATTTGATCAGAGCATTAGCATCTGCTGTTATGCTGTTAAAAAATTGTATTATCACTAAATAAAATAAATAAATACTTAAATGTTGTACAACCAGTTACACACTACCCAGACAAATACAAGCTATTTTTCTTGGTTATAATAAATGTTGCATAAGCCAGGCTCAACATACTATTCCGTTTGTCGGCCATCAAAACACGTGTCACAACAGTGTCCAATCAGATATACACCTTTTTGCGGCCACCGGGGCGTTTTGGCTGAGTGGTTGGTGTAAAAAAGTAAGTTTTACTAAACAACTCTCACTAACAGAACAACCGGGTGTTAGGTTCCTGAAAACAGAGTGACATGGTTTAAGTTAAGTTAATTGTGTATAGTTGAACTAGATGAACGAAGTTGCCTGTAGTGATGTAAATATTACTGATTCCTTAGTGCTCAAACTGTTGACACAACGTAAACCGCCTTTTTGGCCAATTTTCCTTACCAAAACAGCCAAAAGGGATCATTGGGATCAATAGGTACATTGATGTTTGCCCGTCCTTTTACCACGCTCTCTTCTTTACTCCATGCCGAACAATTACCATTTTAGGACAGCATTTCATAGAGGCTCCATTAGCTAACTATTAAGTAGCCACGCTCATTAGCTCTCATCAGCAAAATGCCTTGCTCATCAAATTCTCATGCACTCTCCCACACGGATTCCCAACTGAACCAGAGCGCACATCCACAATCCTTTAATCCCCACCGTCAACAAACATATCAGAGATCTGTAATTAAAGCCGTAAAGTGCTAAGCCGTATCCAGAGACATACAAACAAACAGACGAACACGCGACACGCGCGCGCCACGCGCCGCGCCATTAAGCGGGCATTAAGCAGCCATTTTGCCATTATACTGCTGTTACTAATACAACTCTTATCGCTTTATCTTTGCAAGATTAGGGCGGATTAAGGAAGCTGGGAACTGTTTTTGCGTAACATCTATGGTTTTCAATACACACCTACTATTATCTATAAAAAGCGGAACAATAGGCTGGTCCGATGGCTTTCCTTTCCGCAAAAATGTCTGCCTTCGTCAAACAACAATGAGGCCTCAGGCTTTTAGTATGCAACCAGATAATACCAAGATGAGGAATAGCGTTTGTTGTGTAAACAAACACGAAACACTGCTTAATGAACAAAAAACCCAGAACCCGCCTACAAATAGCCGAACAACATTATTGTTGTTTTGCCAATAGGTATTGCCATTTCCATCGTTTCTTTGGTGGGTACAATTTAAGTAATATGTAATAAACATATGACGAAGGATGTGGCTTTTTTACACAGCCAATTTACGCAAAATATTGTCTCTATTATCTTGTAAAGACAGTTATCGTTTTCTTTTGTAAACATTCAGGTGTCCAATAAAAAATACAGTGGCGACTATATATGGCTTGTTGATCCGCGCAAAATGACGACACCTTGCGACGGACACCCCAAATCTACATAATACCGCGGCCACCGACCATAAAATAAGCAATCGAAAAAGTTCCGCAACACTTATTAAAGGAAATGAATTCGTACAACAATAAAAACAAAAGCAACATCACCCACTTTAATAAGAAACATTGCTTCCGATCCCTGACACCATCAAATTACAGCAAGGGGAGGACTCACTTAAATATGAATCATTTCATTATAATACCGTATTCAATCCGGGTAAACCTCACTTATGTTGTTATTACAATGAGGGGAGCGTTCGAAAAAGTTGCGCGCTCTAAGCCCCACAGAGACGATAACTGACACTTAATGCCATAGAGCGTGACCGAATTATGCTGTGATCTATGGTCCGAATTCGCGCCATCTATGGCCGCGTGTATCTGTCAAAAAATTGGAGGGAAAAATTGCATCAAAACGCAGCGACGTGCGTAAAATATTTGACTATGTTACTACAGTAATAAGCTAGCTTTTCTAACGGTTCAATAAAACTGCAGTAGCGTTGCACTGCTCCAACGTAAGTCTACGGGCGTGACTTTTAAGTCGAATATTCTGTTTTGTTGTTGTTTTTGAGGGGACCGCCGAGGTTTTATGGGAAAAGCGATTCGGCACGTGTCGACCGATGGAATTAGCTCTAATACTTGCATTAATAAAGTGTGAAATTGCCACCGGGCGGCTATGTTTGTCATAATTCCTTATTAGATTCCTGGTTCCCCGGAGGCTTAGGAGGAAGATTTTTTATCCGCTCACTGACTTACCAATTAGCGACTGTGATGTTGCTCGGATCAGCGGATTACGGTTATTTGGCTATTAAAGGAAGACGCAAAGAAAATTGCTAATTCAGCACAAATACTATAAGGGTGGGCCGTTATAGGGGTGTTTATTTTCGTAAAATATAAAATAAAATACTTAGTTTGCAAGCAATTACATCCACGAGGGTGGAAAAAACGTTTTCTTCCCGCTTCTTCGTAGCGTTAAAAATACCTTTCACGAGTTCCTCAATACCCAAGTTGCACTGTATTTTTACTGAAAAAAATATGGGTGCTTGTAGTAACGTAAAGTTTGGTAAAAGTGACTATTGATAACATTTTCTTTAATGACACATAAAGTCTGCATTAGGTCTAGTCCCTGGGTGATCGAGCTCTGCTCAGGTGAAAATACGGAGAAGACGAATTTTCCTAGACATGAGACCCAGCTAGATCGATGTCTCGCCCCTAGACATGAGACCCAGCTAGATCGATGTCTCGCCCTTAGACATGAGACCCAGCTAGATCGATGTCTCGCCCCTAGACATGAGACCCAGCTAGATCGATGTCTCGCCCCTAATAGACATGAGACCCAGCTAGATCGATGTCTCACCCCTAGACATGAGACCCAGCTAGATCGATGTCTCGCCCCTAGACATGGGACCCAGCTAGATCGATGTCTCGCCCCTAGACATGAGACCCAGCTAGATCGATGTCTCGCCCCTAGACAAGAGACCCAGCTAGATCGATGTCTCGCCCCTGGACATGAGACCCAGCTAGATCGATGTCTCGCCCCTAGACATGAGGCCCAGCTAGATCGATGTCTCGCCCCTAGACAAGAGACCCAGCTAGATCGATGTCTCGCCCCTAGACAAGAGACCCAGCTAGATCGATGTCTCGCCCCTAGACATGAGACCCAGCTAGATCGACGTCTCGCCCCTAGACATGAGACCCAACTAGATCGATGTCTCGCCCCTAAACCCTGCGGGAGGCACAGGACCGGTAACTTTGGCAATCTTTGGGGGAGGCAGTCCAACAGTGGACGTCTTTCGTTGATATGATATGATGAAACCCCCATATTCCAAACTTCATTGAAATCATTAGTCTTTTACGAGAACGTTATTACAAATATATATATATATATATATAAATTAAATTAAATTAAATAGTCATTTATTTCAGATTTTCATCATCCTTATTTTTACACATTTAAATAGCATTATGGAATATAATAGGGATCAGTAACACCGTCGACACTCACGGGAAGTATAAAAACGGTATAAAAACAAATATATATTTAGTTAGCTTTTCGGTGAAGGAAAAACATCGTGAGGAAACCTGCACACATCGACGAAGAAATTCAAAGGTGTATGTGTTCCCTGTCATCCATGATAGGAGGCATGTGCCCAGCAGTGGGACGTATATAGACTGATTTATTTATTTTTATTTAAACTTAGTTGCATGCGTCTATAGGCTGCGGTGTCCGCTTGCCATCATGCGGGCCGTACGCTTGTTTGCCACCGTCGTCGTTGTATAAAAAAATGCGAATAAAACGCAAATAAAATAAGTGCAAAGGGCGGACTTCAGAAAAATAAAATATACTTATATTAAAATATGTTGCTTAAAATTAATTATATTTTAAGCAGTTAACGCTGCCAACGAAAATAGTTCAAATTGAAGGAAACGTTAAAATTTTATTAAAAGATTTACTGTCCATCTATCTAGTAACGACAGGCCATATATGCCTGGGGGCTCGAAAGTTTTGGAAAATTAAAAATCAAATTTTTGGTTGACAAATATTGCTCGTTTATATACAATAAAGTGTACTTTTTGTGTTTTAACCCTTATTTATTAACAACAATTTGATGCTCCTTTTATAAAGAAAAAGTATAGAGGCAAATAAAAACCTTATGAATATGCGAAATATATCTTAAGCCTGCCTTAAGGCATTAAGTCCACCATTTGCACTTTTTGTTTGTGCGATAAAGTTTAAATAAACAAATACGTCACGTCAAATTTTATTATTCAGGGTCATAATCAAAAACTTTACCGGTGACTTTTGAAGTCAATCGTTGTTTTTTCGTCAATTCGCCTTAGTAGAGAAAAGGTACCAAACTTTTCAGGCAGTTCAGTGTTCGACCGTCCAAAACACATTACGACATAACAGTTACTTCAGAATGAGGCCTATCGAAAGATTTCTTGTACAATTTTAATTACACCACTATCGCCACCGGAGCGGAACGCGAGAAATGCCGTGGTGACACAAACGAAAAAGTAATAACTACTTTGAACGTATAGTGAGACTTGGGTTGTTTTTAAATTGAGGGTATTTAATTCCGTAAAGGCACGGTTACGTTTTATTGATTGCGAGGAGCAGTGAGCCGCATCGCCAGGGACTGGATAAACAAGGGCGAAAAAAAAAGAAAAATAAAATAAAGATGGCGGAGGCCCCGCCCCCCGCTGCGCGGCTACCGTTTCCAAGTGTCATTCTCCACTGTTCTAACCGCGCAGGGATGCGACATTGATCACGTATCGAGTTATGTCGTGTTACCGATATATCGAACTGCAGGGCAACAGAATAAAATAAATATTTAAGGGGGCTCTCATACAACAAACGTGATTTTTGTGCCGTTTTTATAGATAATGGTAGGGAACTCTACGTGCGCGAGTCCGACTCGCACTTGGCCTGTTTTTTTTATAAATTCATACTACATATGTAAAGTATATAAATGTAGGTATCTAACTTCTCTATATGAAATATATTTCTACCACATACCTATACACGAAAACGAGTGAAATACATAGATTGAGGAACGAAACCAATGACACATAAAACGAGAAGTTGTTTTGATTTCAACCGCGTCAAACGGCAGAATGTAATTATTATAAATAGACTTTCTTTTTAATAATAAAAGCGGTAATAATAAATAATAAATCCAAGCGGTTGAAAAAGGTGATATCACTGACAAAAAAGGCCCAAAATAACTACTACATAAAGTGTTCATCAAATAAATCTAAAGCAACTTGGAATATTATTAACAGTACTAAAACTGTTAACCCTAAGGAGAATATATCCAATATAAGACATAATGGTAAGTTGATAACAGACCCTCAATTAATCGCACAGAAATTTAATGATCATTTTGTAGATCAAGTGAAATTTATAACTAGTTCTAGTCAGCATAATAATGCTTTGACAAATAATAATTTATATCGAAATAGTACATTGCCATTTAATTCATCTCGTTCCATATTTATGCAACCAACAAGTCCGCAAGAAGTTTTAAACATAATATATTCCTTGAAAAATAGTAACAGTACCGGTTATGATGGAATATGCACCAAAGTCATAAAAAGAGTTGCACATATATTAGCATCCCCTATTAGTTATATTATAAATTTGTGTATAGAACAGGGTACCTTTCCTGAAAAGTTGAAAGTCGCAATTGTGCGACCGCTCTTCAAAAAAGGGGATAAAGAAAATATGGACAACTACAGGCCAATTGCACTCCTTCCTATTTTTTCCAAAATTTTTGAAAAAGTGATATACAATCGAATTAGCTTATATTTTGAATCTAATAACCTATTTGCGCAAGAACAGAAGGGATTTCGCAAAAATAAGTCAATAAATATGGCTATTTATGATTTACTAAAAGTAATAATGACTAATATGGATAAAAGACAACCAGTTTGCGCTCTATACATGGATTTAACCAAGGCGTTGGACTTAGTTAACCATGACATTCTAATGCATAAGTTATATAGCTATGGAATACGCGGCAATGTTCATGATTTGCTAATGTCATACTTATCTGGTAGAAGACAAGTAGTACAAATGGATTACTTAAGTTTAAAAACTAGATCCGAAGTCACTCTTTCATCAAAATACAGAGAAATTAGTCGTGGCGTTCCGCAGGGAAGCGTATTGGGTCCATTATTATTCCTTATTTATATAAATGATCTGCCACAAGCTGTTGACTACCCAATGGTTCTCTTTGCCGACGACAGCACGGTTATATTGACTGGAGAAGATCCTCAGACATGTGAAATCAATATAAATAGGACATTGGAATTAATAATAAATTGGTTAAATTACAATAATCTACATATTAATTTAGGAAAAACATTAACTATGAATTTTTACCAAAGAACCAATAACATGATGAATGAAATAACTGTGACATATAATAATTATATTATTGAGGAAACTAATAACACGAAATTTTTAGGATTAAATTTAGATAATAAACTGACGTGGAAACCCCAGATTGACACTATATGTAAAAGTTTCTCATATGCATTATATAATTTAAATAAAGTTGTAAATCGGACTGAGGTACTTACTGCTTATCACGCCTATGTAACAGCTTTATTGCGTTATGGTATCATGTTCTGGGGTAACTCAACTGATCGAGAACTGGTGTTTAAGGCTCAAAAGAAGTGTCTGCGTTCTGCTTGTGGACTAAAGATGCCTGACTCATGCAAACCATATTTTATTAATTTGAAAATACTAACTGTGCCATGTTTATATATTTTTGAAATTGCTATGTATGTCAAATTAAATATTAATCAATTTACTGCTATTAATAGTACGCGACAGGGACACAAAATCTCGTATCAGCAATCGAAAACAGCCTTGCGTGCAAAAAGTGTTTATGGTATGGCACCTAAATTGTATAATAAGTTACCCAAATTAATAAGACAATCCGAAATGCCTCTTTTTAGGAAATATTTGTTGGACTTTCTGGCACAAAATGCTTTTTACTCATTAAAAGATTTTTTTGACTATATGCCGCATACTTATTAAATCTAATATAAGTAGTCAATGTAGTGTAAGCTTGTAACTTTATTAAGTATTTATAATTTTTTGCATGCTGCACAAAAATCTAGTCTTAGTTAAAGGAATGCAATTAAATGACATGAAAATTAGAGATTTAATCTGAGTTCCACTTAAATATGTTAATTTTTAATAAACACTTGCATTAGCTACCTATATTATATTAGTTTTAGGTTTTAAATAGGTTCAAAATAAAACTTGCAATACCCTAACAGGGTCTCATGTGTTCTGTAAATATTGTAACCACCTGTATACCAACATGACAGCAATAAAGATATTTCTATTTCTATTTCTATAAAAGGAAAATTTTACAAGCATGGTTCACATATCGATACCTAAATCATCCATCGACTAGCACGACGCTAGTCCGTCAATTCTCCACAGATCCAATTGTAACCGGAGCATCAAATCGTTAGTTTTTTTCCATCAATCGTCTTTCAATTCCAACTTTGTGATATCGTATCGATTTATTCAATTTCGGGAGTCGTTCTCACCTGTCGTGTTGTTCATTTCCGCTGGCAACGATTCGTTTTGGAACGTTTATTTTTAGTTTTTCGAATATCGATACGACTGGCCGATTAGTGCCGCGCATTCCAAACGTTTTAAAAGAGATTGTGTTATAGAATTTTCTTTTGGTGGGTTCGAGTAGAAGCCTCTTGATATTGGGTCTGTCATTGATGTTCTCAATGGGATAGGTTCTACTTTCGAGTAAGTTTAATTATGGACTTGAATCACCACTCGGATCACTGGTTCTGTGTGTTTCCACCTAAAATCGTGTTCAATCCCGCGAGGACATGGAAATATCATGTTGTCTACATAAAAGATGCACTTTTATCATCTCTCTCGTTTAAGTCACCATGGTCAGGTTATTATATACAGGTTGAGATAATTCTAGATCTTCTGCTTGTCTTCTCTTTAATGTTATACCAACTTACCTATTTGCAAATAATTATATGGCCCTATATGTAAGTTGAGGTCATAACACCTACTCCATAGACAGTTCTGATGTGAATTAATTATCCCTAGTTAATACTGATCATCACTTACGGGAATTTAAATATTTGGAAGAAGGATTATGGCATTAAATTTGATGCAAATACGAAACTCTTACATCTGTGATCGAATAAATTGAAAAATTAAGAAATAAAATACTTAACACTCAGTGAGGGGTATATCAATTCAGCATTTAGCACGTCATTGTAGCACCTTTATTTTTTACATGTGTTAATTATGACCCAGGAGTCCCGCGGCGCGCGGTGGGGGACGGACGCATTTGAATTTGGGATTGGAACATAATGGAACCCGCGACTCAGTCTCACACCTTCAGGGGTCAAATGTGATAATTGGTAATTACGGGATGCTTTAATACCACTGGTGGCAAATAAGCGCGCGACCTGTGGATAACCCGTAACCCATGCCGTATACTTTAACATAATTATATTATCCTATGGGTATGTAATGAATGGTATAACAACTTTTGATATATTTTCACTGCATATAACAACATTTAATATAATTTCATTGGATATAATCACTCAAGGGACATAATAAGGATAGGGATAAGGAGCAGGTCGATTGCCAGTTATCTGACACTCAGCATGGTTTCCGGGCAGGACGTAGTACAATGGGGAACCTGCTATGCCTTATGTCCCAGGTGACACCTGCAGTGGACGCAGGCGGCCAGGTGGATGTCACTTACTTCGATTATAAAAAAGCGTTTCACATGGTAGATAATGACATCTTACTGAAGAAGCTGGCCGACGCGGGGTGTACACCGCATACGCTGGCATTTTTTGCCAGCTATATGCGAGGTAGGCGGCAGTACGTGGACTGCGGTAGTTACAAGACGAAGCCCTACTATACTCGATCTGGGGTCAGTCAAGGCAGTAATTTGGGTCCTTTGACGTTTTTGCTGATGATTAAGGATCTCCCTGATGTGGTTAGAAACTCGGAATGTTTGTTGTTTGCCGACGACCTAAAGCTGGTGCGGGTAATTGAAGAGGTATCGGACTGTCTTGCATTGCAGCGTGATATTGATCGGGTCGTACAATGGAGTATAGGCAATAGGCTTCACTTTACTATGTCCAAATGCTCCTCGCTATCCTTTAGCCGATCTCGCAATCCGATACAGCATCGATACGAGCTAGAAGGGACACCGATTGAGCGTGTCACGGAGGTGCGCGATTTGGGCGTGCATTTCACAGCTGACCTTTCGTTCAGAGATCACATTGTTAAGACTTGTAAAAAAGCATACAGAAACTTAGGGTTTGACTTGCGTCAGGCACATGGATTTTCCAACATAAGCGCTATCCGTGCAATGTATGAAGCTCTCGTAAAAAGCCACTTGGAGGTCAACTCTAGTGTCTGGAGTCCGCACGAAGCTAAGTACCAATTTATGTTGGAAAGAATACAAAATAAATTTGTAAGGTTTTTATATTTAAAATGTTATGGTGTGTACCCATTTTACCCATTAATGTACCCTACGTTATTCGTGTTGGGCATGGTAGGGTACAATCAGTTAGAGGTTAGGCGGGAGTTGACTCTGGTGTCCTACATGTTCAAACTTTTACGCGGTAAGGTTAGTAACTCTGGGGTACTGGCTACAGTGGGCCTGAACGCGCCCGTGCGGTACGTGTGGCGCCGGCGCCGGCCGCCGCTGCTGGCCGTGCCGCGCGCGCGCACCGGTCTGCTGCGCGCGGCGCCCTGGACAAGGGCTCTGCACACGCTCAATCAAGTTGCAACGCGGGTTGATGTACCTATTCCACTGCTCTCTGAATGAATTCATTAAAGTTACTTTGTATGTGTTATGTTATTTCAAAACTTAGAATGGTGTAGTATGTACCCTATTTATTGTATCAATAATTTGCTACGCTATCGCATTGGGAGACTGTAATGATAGAACTATTGTTATTATAAATAAATAAATAAATAAATAAACTTTTGGTATAACAACAATCAGTATAATTTCAAGGCGTATACTGTTCAAATAGTATAATACATTTTTGATATAACGTTTAATGGATATAATGTACATTGGATATAAGTATTAGTGGTATAATGTTTTGTAAGATATAATTTTATTTTTCACACACACGTTAATTATTTTAACCTAACCTGAACCTAACCTAATCGCCAGCGTGTCGACGTCACCCGGGTGCCTATTTCCGCTCTAAGGGACACAAGCTAACCCTAACCTAACCTACAGTGGTACAATTAATACCATTGTTACAAGTATCATCAGTGGCTATTATATGTCTGTTTTGTGTCAGTGGTTACTCGTCGTCGTACCTACACCAACCTGCCTTAGAGTAAAATAGGTAAGAAATAAAAGTAGTAAGTATTCCAGATTATGCCAATAGTACATTATAACAACTGAGTTTTATATCGAACAAAGTTATATCCCATGTATGTTATACGTTATGAACATTAGATTACTAGTTGTTATATTACAAGTTCATTATATCTGTTGATAATTATATTACATGAGAATATATCAAATGTTGTTATATCAAAGGTGCATTATATCCTTTAATCGTTATATCCAGTGAAAATATATCAAAAGTTTTTATATCGATCGTTACGCACCCGTCAAATCAATCAAGGGTCCATGAGGAGTCATGCTTTAGGTACCATCAGGCGATAACCTTGTTTGCTACCACAACGGTATTTAATAAAAAACACTGGTCTAACTAAGGTATTAAACGACCTAGTCTAGACGTTGCACTGTTAGGCGTTGAATTTTTTAGAAATGTAGGGTAACCTGACATTCAGTGGATATTAGTGTTAGTATTATCCTATAAATTGATTTAACTAAACAGTGCTTTGATTGCATGAGACCTCATCCATTGAAATCCGTTTTGGCTGTTTATCAATATTTTTCGACTCCTGATCACGGATTAAAAATCGTTAATACAGGGTGAATTTTTAACGAGTGTGCAAATTCAAGTATACGATTGTTCAGCAAAAAATATAAGATACCCGCGTGTTTTTTTGTTTGATATCATTCAGTACCAATTTTTTTAGTAATTGCTGCTTAAAGTTATCCCAAAAAAACCTTACCGTGCGGGCACCTCAGCGGGTAGTAAGGCTTGCGCACGGCACGCCTCCCCTCCCCCGACCCCGCCCCGCTCCGCGCGGCACTGAATGCCGAGTAACCACACTGTACCTATGGATAATTCTTTGGGGATAAACAATTTATAATTTAAAAAATATCTACTAGTTTTTTTCCAAATATGGAGTCTATTAGTGATACCAAATGCCTACAAAAAATTTGGACACTCATTAAAAATTCACCCTGTACCTATATAAAACCTATCGAACAAAGAACACGCTTCTTAGTTTTCTAACTTAAATATCCAGGCAATGGGTACTAGTCTCAGCCTTAGCTGGATAGGGTGTTAGGAACCATCCAGCACTGCCATCCATGCGATCCCTTTTAATCGTCCAAGACGTTTACCTTATTTTATACTACTTAAATACATTAATTTAAAAGAAAAATTTACATTGCATCACCCGTTCTCGTGAGATCGCCATTAAATTGAGGAAAATGGTATAGACGTGTACAGTCGGCCAAGAAAGTGGATCTCCTCTTGAACCTTAATACACAAATAATAAAGTCGAAAACCGGCAACCCGCTTTCATTGCTCGCTGTAAATGCAGTTGCACAGTTTACGACGTTTCTCGGTAACCGAGTGTTATTGTTCGCGATTATCAGCAAGTGTTCGTTTTATGACTTCGATAATCTCGTCAGGCAATAAAATGCTATTTGGACTTTGACAGATTTTATATTTTTTGATTGTGAAGTAGGTATGTTAATGTAGACTACATAACTATAGCTTCGTACTCCCGTGCAAATTTTCATCCTCCATTTCACTCCCTTATGAGTGATTAACCTACATCGTATCCTACCCTACTTACCTATTTTAGGTCTCAAACTATATACGTCCAAACCGTATTGTTTTGAGCATATAAAAAGACCAAACTGATAGGCACACTTTAACAAAAATCATTAAAAAGTACCTACAGTCAGGGGTAACCTCCATAAATAAGGACATAGGTATATATCTGTAGACGACTTTATGAAATTGACACTAAGAGAACTGTACAGTTATTTATGTACCTACGTATATTATCACCTCTGACTGTACATATATCTACCTAGGTAGATGCATGACTTATCCCTACAAGGTAGACATTTCGACTTACCGGCAATTTAAGTATGATATCGGCAGGCCACACTACTCCTACTCCATTCCGAAGAGTAGGTAATTTACCAAAACCATATTTTATCGAATTACTCGTACATAAAGCAGAAAACAGTGTTTTGTTTTTCAGCAGATAAATCTAACCATTTAAATGATGTGCGTCTAAATTATCATGAAGCGGAAAATGCCTTTATACATTTAAGAATAGCATTGCTTCGGACAAATGACTCTTCTGATTTGTGTGTGTTCCCGATATCGGCGTGTTACAACCACATTCTTAATTAGCGATATCATCAATTTCGAAATTTTCTGATCACATTTTCGATGTCGAACAAGAGCTCAAACCGCCAGCGGCAAATACGGTATTCATCTGCAGAATGCGGCAAACACAAACGGGCCTAAACCAAGCTAATATTACACCTTTATCAAACTATTACAGCCCTTATTACAATGCTAAAGAGTACATTGGGACTGCATAGTTTTATCTAGCGGCCTAGATTCGGCTCGCCTATGACCTGGCTGCTCTTCCGTTCCATTGACTCGCGATTGCTGTGTAAAGTATTTATTAGTCCACTCATTGATTGATAACGCCATTCATGTATCGCTTGGTTTGTTACTAATAATACATAATTGACATTTGCTAAATTATTCCAGAATGAGTTCGCTCGTCAACACACTGTTAATGTTATCGATATTGTTAGATGTATATTAATTTTGTATTAAGCAGTAACCAAAAGAAATAGGGTCTATCACGTAACGCATTGTACGCGCTTCAGGTCGGCAACACGCATGTAACACCCCTGAAGTTGCTAGCGTCCATAGGCTACGGTACCCACTTACGATCAGGTGGGCCGTAAGCTCGTTTGCCACCGACGTGGTATTAAAAAAAAGGTAGATCTAAATGTCACTTTTTGTATGGGAAAATTACAGTGGAGTTGTCCTAACGTGCGCCGTGTGTTAGAAAAGTTACGTGATCACGTCTCGCAGGTCTAATTTTGGTAAGGGGTGATGAGTGAGTGGGTGAGACGTGGCGTTCAGAATAGCAGCTCTGGTATAAAAAGACTAGCCAAACGTAGTTAACCTTTAACATTTATGAAAAAGGAATCCACGGTTGAAACTTAGTCAAAGACATTTTCAACGAGCAAATGAAAGTTTGTTTTTTACGTACCTAAATATGGGAATTTGGAACAGCATCAACCTCCTAGCGTTATTCCCGGTAATGCCCATAATCCTTTATGCCCGGGGTCCGCTTTGACACCTAATCCCAAGATTTGGCATAGGCATTAGTTTTACGAAAGCGACTGCCATCTGACCTTCCAACCCAGAGGGAAAACTAGACCTTATTGGGATAAGACCGGTTTCCTTACGATCTTTTCCTACATCAAAAAGCTAGCGGTAAATATTCCGTTGTAAATATAACCTTTACCACATATGTAATATTGTTTCACATCGTTATTCACGTCCACCAAGCTTCTCCGTATTACAAACGGGCTATACAACATGTAAACAACGTGCACGACAATATGGACACAGCATTAAAAAAAGCAATCACCCACCTCCATCCATCATCGCAATACCTAATGATTCGCCGCAAAACAACGGCGGTAGCCCCGTCATTAATCAAGACATAATTAATGCTCAACATGCATTCCTCTCAATTAAACAAGATCTATAAAGATAAAATGCAAATCTGAAAAAAAAACTTTCACAAAGTGTGAACTCCAAATCTATAGAAATGTTAGCATAATTTGAGTCGTATAACGTAAATGATAAAGTCGCAATTGTTTGAAAATATCGGCTATCGGAAATAATTTCAAGTATACATATAGGATTTTGTATTAAACAATAATATGTTTGGCACCTCGGAGCCATGTTCGGTCCGTCGTTTCGGCAGTTTATCTCTTTCACACCCGCGCATTGCCTGCATGGTATCCCAATCAACGGAGACTTATTCTATACAGGTATGAAATTTGGTCTACCATGTATTTCAAAGATAATCTAGCACGGATATAACATGAAGACGAGCTGTGTCGCGGCGCCATAGACTATGCTTGTCTATCTAAATGTTATAATTAGAAAGAGACAGATAGTATATCTCGCCGCGACACAGACGCGGGCCGTCCTGTGATCCGTGTAGTCTAAACGGGAAACGGGCGTGATTATATGGTTGTAAGTATTAACGTATTTCAGCTGCTCTATCAGTGGGTCATATGACCGATATTTTTACTTTTGTTTTGTACATGTAGTAACATTGCTAACTATAACTTAATTAATTTACAACTATTACCTACCTACACCAACAGACTCATTGATCAGTCTATACCGGGCTACTTTTTTAGCAATAAACCCTCTCAAATAAATAAGAACGAGATTCTCTTAATATTTATTCGTCGGAGCCAATTGAGTTGTTATTTTGGGAGGATTAATCGAATTGATTTGTTTTCTCCGCCGGGCGAAAAGTAATTATTTCGCGGACACCTCGACGGATGGCAAAGGAGAGTGAATAAGATAACTTCTTGCCGTATTAAGTATAACACTTCGGTACCATGATCGTTTTACCATTCCAATAACTTCAACATACGTAGATAGGTAACATTGGCCTGCTTAAAACACTGTTCGTAATAGCCTAAGATCTGATAGGGGCACGATTTGCAGTTTGCAAAGGTATTTTAAATCGAATTTAATACAATATACAATATTACCTCAAAAATATATTTTAATAATATTTTCTGAAATGTTCCCATAACATTTGTGACGGTAGTATCCGAAAGTGACTCTCCCTGGATAATTACTAAGAGTGTCCAGAAAAACGCAAAACTGCGGGAAGTAAGAGTGGCTCGCGGTTTTTGAGTTCCCGAAGTGTTGTGGAACCGAACTGTTCCATATTTTGTTGCTTAAGATACTGAATATTATGCCACAACCCTAGCAATACAATAAATACATCTTATATAGTTTTATGTTTATTAATAAACATTAATTAATAAATAAATAAATAATAATAAATTTAAATTGATTAGTATGAATTACTAACACTAGAATTAAGTTTTTGAGAATTTTTGTACGCTACTAACAAATATGGACTAGTATCCGAAATAAATGATTATGATTATGATTGTGAATTATTTCATTCTTCTTTTTCTGCTGTTAGTATCGAAAACACTGTTTATCTTTACAAATCGAAGATACCCATGCTTGTGTAGAAAAATACAACATTTCCACATACAAATCTTAACGTACACAATGCGGATTGCGGAAAAAATTTAAGTACCTAAAAGCCCCCTTGCATTTAGGGGTGACGTGTTCGAATAGACATTCATTATGTTTGTGTTAGACCATGTAATCATGTAATGTCTATTCGAATACGTCAGCCCTACATACAAGTTTCCCTATACCATGGGGTATTATCTCCCAGTGAACCTTTACATTAACACGTTCGCCGCCGAGCCGTGGCCGGCCGGTCCAGTTTGCTAATTTCATTATCTCCATTACGTTGCCAATTATATTTTTAATTAACTCCATTTTATCCGCGCCCGATCTGTTCAGTGTTTTTTGTTTACTGCCAAGTTAAACTAACTTGCACTTTTTGTTGGCCGTTTATTTTTATTACATGACAGGACGAACAATACAGACATATTAACGCACATCCTATATCAATATTTGAGTGCTGCGGAGATTCCAAACGACATTTATTATTCGTAGGTACTTCTGTAGATAAATTATATTCATTTTAATATATCTTGTAAGTGATAGATATGGTATGTCAACTTAGAACCTATAATGGGATTCTGAGAAAGTGTATTTAAATGTCACAAAAGATCGTTAAAAATAAGTATATTCTCACCAATAAAAATGAATGTAAGGCCACTTGGAATATTATTTCATCAATGACATTTAACAATGATAACTATAATGATTTTGACCATGTAATATTAATATTTGTAATTTATTTAATGATTATTTCATTGACATTATAAATCACGATGCAAGTAATACTCGGGCATTATCTAATTTATCTTGCAGCTTTAATAACTCATCTTCTATATTTTTAAGACCTGTAGATGAAACTGAAGTCTACAGGATAATTATGTCGTTGAAGAATAGTAAATCCTGTGGCTATGACAATATCACAACGAATTTGCTTAAATTGAACGCTCCTTACTTGAGTCATCCTTTATCGCACATTATAAATCTGTCATTTCAGGATGGTATTTTCCCGGAGCAGTTGAAATTATCGAAAATTAAGCCTCTGTACAAAAAAGGCGATCGTAGGAACCTCAATAATTATAGGCCTATTACTTTAGTTCCAGTTTTATCTAAGATCCTTGAAAAGGCTATGCACATACACACTTCGCATGCTCGACGTTAGGTGTAACTTCTTTTGTATGGAAACTCATTACTCCTACATCGCTGGGGGATATTATGCTCCAAATCCTTAAGCCACTTGGCAGTTCGCCAAGAATAATATAAAGAAAATTTAACCGGTAAAGAAGCTAAAACCAGGAAAGAAGAACACATTCTTCTTATATTCCCTACATGTATCTCCTTCTCATATGTCTTGTCCATAGAATTGGTAAGAGTGAGGCACATCGTGATCAACCGATCTACAGTAAGTCCAAAATATATACATAGTAGGTACAGAGAACATATAAGCAGTATGATAGTGAACGAATCTAGGGCGTCGTTCTGAATGGAGTGGCGCGCAGCTGTTTTCAATGAGACAATAATTAGCCGAACTAGTTTGTTAATGTCCAATTAAAGAGACTGCTTTATGCAACATACAGGATACCAAAACGTCTATAGGTATAATATATATATAGGTATAATATATCTTGTAAGTGATCTCATATACACACACGCACACTTCCTTAACTATTTGGGATCTAAAGAATGTAAATGTGATGATTATGTCCTGTCATTGTGGAGCAGTGGACGTTGATATAATGACGATCGCAATCACATGATTGAGGAGGTAGTTGAAATAATGGACCGATTAGCCCAAGATATACAATAATCGATACCTACAAACCCATTCGATATTTTCCTGCTTTGACAGAGGTTAGTTTAAATTATGGCTACATTTAAAGTCCCTTATGAATGACCTGTATCTATTCCCACGCTGGGATGTCATGGACTTTACATATACCAGGTAGGTACCGTCTACTGATGATGCCTCGTAGAGAGGTGAAACACGTGTCGAGGTTTTGTCATTGTTGGTGGTGGTTTGCAGTAATTATATGCATGTGTGCACGTGCAGGGAGGGTAGGTGCATTAACCGCATACAAAAATACGCAATTAGGTGCATCTCATGAATTTCATCATCGTCAACAAACCTGCACGTTTTTAGCAAAAAGCAAAGGAATATTGTTCTCGTATCTACACCGTTGAATTCTTTTCTGATAGAGTGTTCACCGAAAAGGCCTGATCGGTGTAAATTTTTCAGACATGTTTTGTAAACAAACTATAATTTAAGATCGTATGACAGGTCTGCTTTTGTTCGTTACTTTCGACCTTAATCACAATGTCAACGTGTTTCGCCAAGCTTATTGGCTTATTGCAATGCGACTAGGATGTAGGATATCAAGACATATTGGGGCCCGGTATTCATCACAGACCGGCTTGCAATTTGTTGCATAGACCAAGATACGCATCTACGTCGAGGTCGGGGGTTATCGCCACGAATCCCCACATCCGCTCTGATAAGTTCGGTGAATGGAGAACTGCAATTTAGTGCATATTATATCTATGTAATGCGCAGATAGCAACGTGATAATTCATGTTAACACTTAAACTTAGATAAGCGCTGTCTTCGGTAACGAGCATTGACTAGCTATTTTAAGTTATTGGAGTTCTATTTCTTCACATATCTTACAAGAGTTAGCCAAATTAACTGTTAATTAATACATAGCTGTGACACGTTCAATATTTTTATGCTGAAACCATATTTCAATACAGGCATTGAGGCAGGTAATATTTAACTTCTTTTTGCTAAACTTATTATACAGTTTCGTGGAGAAAACCTGCCGACTATTCCCGAAAAACTACCTATACAGTATGGCGTAGGTATGAGAAAGAACGATATGTTAGGGTAGGTATATGATTTTACTTTAAGAGATTCATAAGAGAAAAAACAGATAGCAAAATGGCGCACACTCGTGTCGTAGGCCAAGATGTAAGACCCTCTAATGCATATGAAGCCATAAGTGGCGTCCTAAATATTTTATTTTTTTAAAGTAGGTAGTATCAAAAAGTGAGGTATGAGTTATAAATATGATGTGTCTTTAAAGTTGAAATTAGGGGGTAGATATTTTTTTACCTTCTAAAAGTCATAACACGGTTAGTTATGATACCTGCAATATCAGTCGCGCTTGTGAATACGTGGTTACGAAGCTATCCTGATTATAACTAGATCAAGAAGTGTGTTTACGGAAAGTCAGTGATGATAATACAATATATAGGTTTGTTAGGTATTAAAGTAAAGTAAAGTAAATATTTATTTGTGATACACAGGTTACATAATAGATGATAGAATAAAAATACAGTACGCTGTGACCTACCTAAAAGGTGTACAAATGTTAAGTCTTACAAGAACTAAAAACCTACAACTAATTCTAATTTTTGAGCATTACATTTAGGTACTTAAAATAATATTTTTATAAAATATTTCACATATTTAGAAAAGTTCTATCTAAAAAAAACTCATCAATGCTGTAATATGCTCTCTCTAAAAGTTTTAATTTTAATCTGTTTTTAAAAATTATACACATTATAACATATTTTGGAAGCCATTCCTAGTATACTCTTTCTCAGCAAAGCTGTTTTGCCCCTCACGGTTTGTATTGCATGTTTGTAACGGACGTTTCTCGAATTCATGTGTAGACTTAAGGGAAACAGTGAGGAGTTTGATTTGACAAATACCACTATTATTTTATAGTTTTTGATAATTTGCTATGATTTTCTATTACATACTCGAAATTGACTGACTCAAATTGACGTATCGCTTTAGATCAATTCAGGTACCAACGGATACGAAGCCATGGCTAGACATATTTTGAACTTGATGCATACCAATCTAAATATGGATTCGTGAAATAACTTTTTGATCATAAGGAACATATTTTTTTGTGTTCCAATTTTATTTTGTCTGGGATATAATATAAACTAGTTCATACATTCATATATTTTTTGTCCATTTTTCACTGTTTATGCATTAGAGGGTTAATACTAGTATTTTGGGTGGCAGTCAACGGAAAAAATAAGACTTTTAAGCGTGATCATTTTCAGCATGTCATCGCCCACCAGCTCACCAGCCTTCACCAGCTCGTGAAGGTTTAACGCACCTTTTACCTAGAATTGGCAAGCCACATTACCTGGCAAGGTGTCCTGCCTCACTCCACTTTAGATGCCATTGGGTGCGTCCCACGAGTTATAACAACAAAATATATAATTTCATATTAATAACGTTCACAAGATATAATGAACGTTAGCTATAACAACAATACCAATACTTTTATAAGGAATAACGGTCAGTTGCCATAATAATCATATTATATAACATTTTTTTCTATAAGACTCAAATTGACTAATTTCATTTAGTATAACATACATAACGTATAACGATCATACCATATAATATCTTTTCGTATAACAAACATAACGTATACAGATCAATACGCATATATATTTTCGTATAAGGATTATAATACGGAAAATTAAGCTAGGGCAGCCAGGAAAAGGGGGGGCGGAGCCCTCATTAAAGGGGGCTCGGGGAGCGAAGCCCCCCGCAGTAAAAAACAACTAATACTCTTATAAATGGTATTACTTGTAGGTTAGGTTAGGGTTGCCTTGTGTCCCTTAGAGCGGAAACAGATACCCCGCGAAGCGGGGTGGCGTCGACACGCTGGCGATTGGGTAAGGTTAGGTTAAAATAATTGACGTGTTTGATCTCAAAATAAATTTAATTTCAATCTTACAAACGGTATTGTTTTTTTTCAAACTCAAGTTGAGGCTATCGCTCTAAGAAATTCACATATTTTCTTCATACGGCATTGCTATTAAAATGACTGAAGCCAATTATACTATACGAGCATTATACATTTTGATGTTAGATAAATTGAACAATATATGTTATAAACCTTAGGTGTTATGAATATTATTCGCTTTAATCGATATATCAATTGATATTATTTCTAAAGTACGTTATACTTTACGAGATTATATGTTTTGACATTATATCTTTCGTTCGTTATGTGCAATGAACGTTATACTAAACAAAGTTATATAGAGTGAGCGTATATATTATGACCCTTATATGATAAGTTGTTATACCTCGTATTACTTACCCGATGCCATTACCTATAGTTTTAAAAGAGATGTTTGCAACACGCATTGCGTAGCATTAAACCAGCGTAAACTGAAAGATAATGCTCTCCACATAAAGAGTATTTGTCGGCCATTATTTTCACTATGGCCTCTATCAGGCGGTAAATCAGCGGCGACCTCGGGCCATTTTTGATGCCGCTTAAGTTATGTGTCCCTCGGGCGCGAGCCGATGCTGTGTGTCGGTAGTTTCTCTGTTTTGCTTCGAACTACCAATGTGATTGTGTAAGAGATGTTTAAACCCGTTATCGCCTATAGCTGATTTTAAATCTGATCTTCAAATGTATGTATTTGTAGTGGTCCTGTCACTTGACCTAATAACTTTACATATTATTTTTACTGACCGGGACTTAATCATGTATAATTAACTTATATATTTATGCCTACCTATGCCCAACGTTTCGGACGTGTCACAAGATCCCTGTTCCCCTATTCTGTAATTGTTATTAAGCTCACCTCAACGCTCCATTTAGGGTTAAAGTACTTAGTTAGTTACTCTGTCGGTAAAGTTGTGAATATTTTATGACGCTGGTTTTGTCAATCAACCTTGTCACCTTTTTAGAAATTTGCGAAATGAATGAGCATGGATCATTCTTTTTTCCTATTTCAGTTATAGACATAGGTCAGGGCAAGATTGCTGGGCACGTAGAAAACATTTCGGGGGAATACTCCCATGGGCAATATTTTCCGTAAAGGAAATAAAGACATGGTTAATAACTAGGTATAGTTGAGTACCAAACG
Organism: Epinotia demarniana; assembly: GCA_945867215.1. NCBI lineage: Eukaryota > Metazoa > Arthropoda > Insecta > Lepidoptera > Tortricidae > Epinotia > Epinotia demarniana. The sequence continues at coordinate 26,964,856 of OX244268.1, forward strand.
CCATGCAACGCCGCGTCCCTGCCCCCCCTATTCTGTAACTTGTTTCAAGCTCACCTCAACGCTCACCCACAAATATATCTTGACACCGCTATGCGTAATAACTAAGCGTAGGTAGAGGTCTAGTTTCGTGACGAGTGACCGGCGGGGTGAGCCGCTATAGTGCGTAGCGAATAACAGCTCTGGTGCCTCCCAATGCCGTCCTGACGCCCCAACGCTCCCTGCTCCTCTTGCACTCGCATATTTGCCAGAATGGGACGAATGCTTTATATCCGACATAAAACTTAGTGTGCTAGGGGGTCTGGCGATGATCTTAGGGCCGTATTGACTGTCCCTACATCATGCCCTGCTGTGACAGGCATGGTAAAACAGGAGTGGGGTAGCCTGAGTAGGGTCTACTGAATTTTGTATAATTTTAATTTGTATTTGTGTGTTTTTATCTTCTTGCACGAGCCTCTTTGATGCTTGAAATAAATGAATTTTAATACCTGTTACCAAATTGTGGGTATTCTATGCTTCCTCAATTCGTTTTAAATGACGTTTCAGTACATTTAGGCCGTAAAACGTGACGATAAAATCTATTGTTCTAGCAGTATTATAGCAAGAGGTCTAGGTGTCAAACAAAAACCACCAATCAAATAAATTATGTTTGCTAAATTCGGCCTCAAGCTCTCAACTGTCAACATAGGGAGCTATCTAAAATCATATGATTTCAAAATGGAGATATTTCTATTCAATCCTTTTTAGTTTTCTATTTAATTTTAAAGCAGTTTAAGCCCCGATAAAGAAGTATGTCATAGCGCTGGCAATTGTCGCAGTAACTCGCGTTGCTGCCGAAATGTATCGTCGGAATGGCCCATAAACCTGATTCATGGATCCGCCAGACAGAATATTCACTAAACTGAGGAATTATAGTTACACTAGCTGTGCACGCGGGTCTGCCCGCGAGGAGTTCGGTCTGTGTCGATTCCCTTTCTTCCCCGTGGGAGGATTTAAAAAAATATATGCCTAGGAGGTACGCTCGTGGAGATTTAGCTTTTCTATGCCAAATTACATACATCAAAATCGGTTGAGTACCTAGTTAATACGTGAAAACGTAAAAGACAGACCGGCCGAAGTTACCGTCAAATGGTCCTACATTGCCCTCCAGGGTATCTTTGCCCAAAAAGCAACACGTGAACATTTTCATTCGTGGGGTAAACATTTACAGATTCATGGCAACACTGCTATTTTTAGTAGAAAATAGGTTATATAGGTGGCCGCACTGCGCGTCGCATTTTCTCGTAGCTTGTCAGAACTCGTCAAGTCAGAGTCTGTTTTTGCGGGCCAATTCCGGCGGACAATTGAACGCATGTCGTATGAAATGGCAAATCCAAATGTAAGTATGAGCATGTATGAACTGTAGATTATTTTTATTTTATTTCTAATAGTAATATCTTAATTTAATCGGAAATTCTGAAACTGGGCATATTACCCTGCAATGTTCAAGTTGGCTTAAGGCGCCGTAGGTTCATGGTCTTCTCTCCCTCTCACTGAGCATAAGCGTGAGCGAGATGGAAGTGCGTGCTCGGAAGCGCGCAAAACATGTTTTTTAATTTTAAATTTTTGGCCGGGTAAATAAATAAAAAAGTAAACACTGAGTTCTCTCAAACATGATATTGCCGATTTTTAGAAGCCATTTTAATATTTTTAGCTTTTGTGCATAATTTGTAACAAATATTTTAAGTGTATTTTAGACCCTTTTAGACCTATGTTCGTGATTTTTTTCTATCGAGCGAAAATTGCTTAATCATGTTTCTAAACACTGATTTCCCTGCAGAAAAGCCTCAAGATTACTACTCGTATTTTTTTGAAACCATATTATTATAAACAGACGCATTATATTGTTTAAAAAACTCTGTTCGCTTAACTTCGCTGAACCTACGGCGCCTTAAGCCAACATTGCCCTCCTTCGAAAACGACTTAGGGTTGTCACTTCAGAGTTTTCAACCTACTGCGCAAGGAAATAAGTGTAATGTTTTATGGATAAATTACCTAATGCTTCTTTTATTTCAATCATTTTATTAGTTCACAATGTTCACTTAAAATGGTGTGTCTTTTCGAATATGATTCCAAGACTTTTTTGTTACAATATTTAAATTTTATTTCAATTACTTCGTATTAATAGAAAAAAAATCCTTAAATTGTGTTTTATTATGATAGACCATTCATACCAGATACAAACAGATACCTTCAAAAAAAAACACCCATACTGAGAAATCTGAGAATATATAAAACGTTTCACCATTTGACCCTAAAGTGACAACCCTAGCAGTTTGAAATTTGCTTTTTGCACTTTGTATGGAAACAACCTAAAATTGCCATGTAATATTGCCCACGGATCTATATCTGAATCCCTAACGTTTTTTACCTATTTTTGCATTCCCTAACGTTTTATGTCATAATGATCATTTGTCCTAACACTCATATATTATGCCCTATCTTTAGTTTTCCTAACATCGAATGGATGATCTTTTTTCCCCATAATGTTTTATTTCCTAACGTCACTTGCCATATTGATTATTCATCCTAACGTTATGTGCCATATTATATCATAATGATTTTTAATCCTAAAGATTATTTTTCCTAACTTTGTATGGCCTTTTGTAGTTTATGCGTCTGACCTGACAGCACTCCGGTTCTGGCGCTTCACCGGCCGCTACCGCAGCACGCTCGCTTCGCTCACTCGGCTCGCGCACTGTAGGGACGCAGTTCAACCTAACACTCCTCTTCGCTTCGCTCGTCGTCGTACCTAACCAGGCTAAATTACCCTATTAATTTAATAAATATTGTTATGGCTATAGATCGTTAGGGCTGCCCATTACGACAACACCACTGAGGATAAATGACATGAGGTGAAACGTAATTAGGGATTTCGAGGAATATGCAAAATAACATTAGGGATATTAATAATTATGGTAAAAATGTTTTGGCCAAATGAGTTTTAGGGCAATCATTACATCATGTAAAATGATTGTTATGGCAATTGATCGTTAGGGCTAATGCCCGTTAGGACAAAACAGTTCGAGTAAGTGATTTTAGGACAAACGATGTTAGGGATCTCGAGGTAGACCCATTGCCCACCCGATTGCCGACATAAGTTATTTTTTTTTATTTTATTTATTTAATCAAGGTTTACCATCAAATGTTTACACCAGTGCTTAGAATAGTATACATGATAATGTGTTAAAGAGTAGCGTAACATTTACTTAAAGGTAAACTCCACGTGCGAAACTTGTGAAGTTTACTAATCTAAACTAAAGTTAAAATTAACAGTAACTAGCTACAATTGATAGGCACAAACAAAGTAAGTGCTATAAAAACAATAAGATCCAATAAATACAATTTATAAGTAGGTTCAAAGGTTTGTGTGTTTCCTTATGGCTTTGCATATTTTGCTGGGTGGGTCAAAGTGAATATCCACGTCTTCACTGCAACTGTTGGTCAACTGACATAACCTGCTTACTGGCGAGTTCCTACCTAACACTGACCTCCTGATAGGTGGACATAACGGTTTAATAGAATTTCGAGGAAATCTGGATGGAGCGCGAAATTGAAAAAAATCTAATAATTGAGGACAGTTGATTTTATGATGGAGAGTTTTATGTAAAAATAAAGCGTCTAGAATTTTTCTACGGGTGTCAAGTAAGTCCATTTTAAAATATTGCAATCTACATTTATACGATGTTTTCCTTTTAGCCAGTGCTGTAGTTCGCTCATGAAACGCCATGTGTCGTACAAACCGTTTTTGCACCCGCTCAAGTCGCAGTGAATGTGTCGCATAATGGGGTCGCCAAACGACACTGCAGTACTCCATGATACTCCTAACTAAACTATTATATAGCATTCGTTTTGTTTTGCTTCGTTTAAATGATTTCCCATTTCTTATTTATTAAACTAATAATGACATTATGTTTGATGCTATTGTTAGAATTGCCCGAATTCTTGGTGAAAATTTTTTCCGTTATTTTAAGAGCTATAATTCTGTGTTAAATCGACGTGGGTAATGTTGGACAAAACCCCGGGTAACTTGGCCCGCCTCTAAAATCGGCCGAAATCTTGATTAAAACTGCATTTAAAAATTCATTTCTACAATGAGTACACGCCCGTGATCACTTCTTACGATGGACTAAAAAAATACTAGCATCAGCATAGAAAGAAAAAAAACATCGTTTTCCAAAAAAAAACCGGGCAATGTTGGACCATGTCACGGTACGTTCGCTTTTTCTGAATTACTTATGCGTTTTTAGGGTTCCGTACCTCGAAAGGAAAAAAAGGAACCCTTATAGGATCACTGTGTTGTCCGTCGGTCCGTCCGTCCGTCCGTCCGTCCGTCCGTCCGTCCGTCCGTTTGTCAAGACCCATTTTCTCAGGAACGCGTGGAGGTATCAAGCTAAAATGTATACCAAATAGGAGGATTTAAAGGACACACGAATGAGTTGTAGTAAGATATGTATTTCCAGTTTACAGATGCTTACAAGCAATCACTTAAGTAGGTACCTACTTACCTACTTAAGTACACGTAGGTATACAACTTAATAACAACACTAATTTGATCGATAATAGCGAGCATTATAATTATGCTCGCTATTGTAATAGGTATATTAAAACACGATAAAAACACCCGACGACAAAGAAAACACGACATTCAAAAAGCAATAAAATTATTTTTGCACCGAATAAGAATTTGTAAACTCTTAATCTGCCTTGCACCGGTCAGCCTTAGCATGATGGTGTTTATTTGTCCGACATAAAGCATTTAAGCATTTGTCCCTCTCGCACTTACACTTGCTAGTAAGGGAAGAACTATACCGAATCTTAGCTTTTCATGTCAAACAGTCTGTGAGAAAACTGCCGGTGACAGACGGTCAGACACCGAGCAGGGTGTTCCTTTGGACCAATTTTGGTACGAGACACTAAAAATCTAAGTCTGAAAAAGCCTCGTAAGTAAAATTAGTAGTACACTACTTCAAATAATTGAAATAATCAAATTTCATTTGTTTCAGGCACACTTCGTTGCAGAGTTGATAGCTTAATTACGCCACTAGTTGCTACGTTAACATACTCGTCTTACCTAATACTTTATTATCATATTAACGGTATGTATTAACAGTCGGAGATCGAATTAAAGTAGGTATAATAGACCGCTCAATCGTTTTCAACTTTGAACTGCGATCACTTTCCATGAATTCAGATTTCAAGACAGAGCCGATACCGAGTTAAGTTTAAGCGAAGTTGGCATGGCGGATACCGTGACAACATATACCCTCCTCTTTCTAGATTGACAGTGTCACAGCACAAGTCGTGCGCGAGGTAGCATTGCGTTCCCCAAGCCATAAAAGGCAATTTGGTGATTATAAACTGGCGACAAAGGTGATGACCTGGTAAAGGTAACGGGAGCCCGCTGGATGCGGGTGGTGCCGGACCAGTCATTGTGGCCCTCATTGGGGGATGCTTATGTCAGTTATGTCTAGCAGTAGACGCCCTTCGGCTGATCTGATGATGATGAAACAGGCAAGACAAGGTCGCAAGCGCCTCAGTGATGCCAGATTACACTGGTAAAATAAGATTAAGTGAAGAACAAGTTTGTTCAAGTCGCAGCGAAATCAATAACAAGTACAAGTAATAATTAGGCAACGCACGGTAAAGCAAAACAGCCGATAAGCGTCATGTCTATTATTGTCGGCCAAAACAAGCGCGGGGCAAAGGCTGCCCGATAAAAACACTGTATTAATTTGCTGCCGCCGCGTGACAAGGAATTATGTATTGCGCGAGTGGTTAGAAATGAGCGCTTGAACTTCACACACAGCTACCTCAATAATCTGGTCAATTCAACACTATAAAGGTCCTGATCGACTTAAGCAATCATCGAGCATTTGCCGTTTTTAAACTTCTCGAACTGAACAACGAACATAGCCATGTATAGAGCCAAACATCGCTACGAACATTTGCACGATCTGCATTCTAGTGAACGGCGTGGGGACGGCGTGGGCAGACGACTGCTGGTAGACGAGTGGTGGTAATCTGGTAGCCAAATCAAAGATACATCAAAACGTATGTCTGCACGTCGATCACGTAACGCATTGTACGCTCGTCAGGTAATGTCACATTACGTCATCGACCTCCAGAGGGGTAAATACGGTTTGAACGTGCGTTAGGACAATTCCTTCAGTCAAATTTTTAAAACAGTTTTGCAGGACTTTAAGTAGGTAGTTAGTATTTTTGTAGAATTCTTAGTAAGAAATAAAAAGATAAAATAAAAAAACAATTAACTGTAATTTTTCCTATAAAAGTGACGGTATGTGACCGTTTTCTCCGAAGGGCGACTGGTGCCCCGTGGTACTAATCGAACCTCAGCCTGCACCACGACATGGAGATTAGCACCATGTATGGTTTCTTTAAGCAGGCTGCCAGACATTATTTTGATAACGCTCCCCACCATAGGA